>JAVJGJ010000059.1:28763841-28798189 GCA_035590215.1 Microhierax caerulescens | reverse complement strand
GGGGGAGCTGGGGCTGCTCGGCCTGGGGAAGAGAAGGCTCCGGGGAGACCTTATGGAGGCCTTTTGGTATTTAAAGGGGGCCTATGAGAACAACTGGGACAGACTTTTTACCAGGGCTTGTTGAACTAGGGATAGGGGTAATGATTTTAAACTAAAAGAGGGTAGATTTAAACTAAATATAAGAAAGAAATTTTTTACTATGTGGGTGGTGAAACTGGCACAGTTTGCACAGAGGGGTGGTAGATGCCCCATCCCTGGAAACATTCAAGGCCAGGCTGGATGGGGCTGTGAGCAACCTGGTCTTATTGAAGACATCCCTGCTCATTGAAGGGGGGGATTGGACTAGATGACCTTTAAAGGCCTCTTCCAACCCAAAATATTCTAGGATTCTGTCATTTGTGGTAAACTGTGTATCAGTATAATGTGAATTACTCTTTTTCAAGAGTTTTTTTGGTTTTTTGAGTTTTGTTGAAGTTGGGTTTTTGTTTTTTTTTTTTAATTAAATTACTTTACCAACCATCTTCTGTATTACTGCCTTTTATAGGAAGCAAACCCTTGTGTATCTTTGCCCAAACTACATGATGACAAACTTTAGAGAATCTCTTAAACTAGCTATGAATTTCTTTTCTCTGATCATATGTGCACAGAATGGGGCTAGGGGGAAAAGAAGCTTACCAGTTACTGAGTAGCCTTCATTCTACTTCAGTTAAGTTGTAGGGCATAAATGAAATTGAACAGCATCTTCATTGTATAGGAAGCTTCTCATTTGTTTCAATTATTGTAAAAAAACCCCCCAAATTTAAGTTAAAAATTTGCATTTTCTAAAACTGCTTCTCCCATTTACTACTGCTTCATACTCCTGTTTTCTGGATCACTTCCCAAAGATGGTCTTATTAAAACCTTTTCTCTGGAAAAAGAGTTCTAATTTATTTCCCTTTTAAAGTGATCAAACTAGGCTGCTGTGTAGTTTGTTAGGGTGTGGTGTCCCCATAAAAAGTGGTTAAAACTAACAAGCTGAAGCTATGAAAATGTGTGGAGTAGACTTCTCCTTTCACAGACTTGTTCCTTTTTTGTATTCTTTCATTTCCCCTGTAGTATATGCCCATGTACTGTTCCAAAGTCTGTTTTGCCTCCTTTCATTATTGGTGGAAGACTCAAAGAGGTTTTCCCTTTACTGTCATCTTTGAAGCACCTGCAGAATTAATTTCTGTCCTCTTTTGTCTAGTGATTCATGTTTAGTCAATGGAGAAATGCTTTGTCTCCTGAACTAGCAGTAAGCATACTGCTATGATGAGAGTGTGTAATCTATATACTATACTATAGTACATTGTGTGTATATGTATGTACTATAAATTCTTGCTTTTTCCTTAAATTGCCTGCAAACCTTTTCAGGTATGGTTTTCAGCCTCGGTTTGCTGACTAAGCTTTCACAAATTTCTTGCTTTGCCAAGGAAGCAAGCCCCCTTTTTTTTTTCTTACATTATAAGTCCAGCTGCATTGTGTATTTTTTTAATAAAAGGATTAGGTAGAAAGGATTACTCCACCCATGTTAATTGCGTTCCTCTAGTTGGGTGTAAATTATATTTCTACCCTCTGGGTGTATAGTAATTGACCCAATTATTCATAGTCTCAGTGGCATATGTTACAGTGCTTTTAGATCAGAATGTTATCTAACTTGATTGCTCTTTTCTTCTTCATATTCCATCTCTTGTATTCCTGGTGCACAGCTATGTTGGAAAGACAAAATTGAGATAAATGTAAAAGTATATGCCAGATGTCCTTATTACTCTCACGTAGAAGGAAATTGAGAGTATTTCTCATTTTGAACTTACATGAAGTCTTGTGGCAGTAGGAGATTTTCCGTGAATTTTAATACTTTTATAGTAGTTTTTTATATTCAGAGTATTTACAAGCTTTAATCATGGTATTTCTTAGGTATATTCGTAGATATTTCAAGTTTGCCCAGGTTGGCCAATACCGCTAATATTCCTTCACTTGAAGCCACAATATCCCATCACTCATTTTGTGTTGAGAAGCTACTGTTGTGTTGATTTCCCAAGATAAAATACAAGTAAAGGTGTAAATCATGTATGTTTTATGACTTTTTTTAGGCTATAGGTGTGTGTTCAAAAACAAAACCCCAAAACCCCCTTGTATTAATAATACAAGTTTATCCCCAATGTAGTTTTTACGTGCAATACTGACTGAATTTGTTCTAAATAGTATTATGGGATGAAATATTTAAATTTGTTATGAAATATGGCAGCCCACAGTTGTCAGGAGTTCGTGTTGCTTGAAGTGGTGCCAAGCAGTTAAGTTAGAGGACAAAAGGGAATGAATATGTAGGAAATGAAGCTTTGTTAATTGTGCAGCTATCAGACCTTTCTTTCCTTAGCATTTGACACAATTTATTATAGATCCCAAATAGCTGTTCCATTGCGGGCCAGGAATATGTACTGTATAAGCTACAAGTAATATGATTTCACCCCTCCTCCCCTAACCTATGAAGGGTTCTTTCCCTACAAATACTCAGGTTGCCATTCTAATCATATTTTTTTTTTTATGCCAGCAAATTTTCCATTTTTTTCATTTATTTTTCGGAAAGATATTTTAAATTCTAAGTACAAATCTACTTCATGTGAATTAAATGCTTCAAGTGTGTGTATATATACTTTTTATTAAACTAATGTTATCCTCTTGTGAGCAATATTTTTAAATGTGGAAATCTCTTTTTAGGAATGCTAATGACTGCAAATGAAGCCCCTAAAATGAATATCTATTATATACCAGTAAGTAGTATAAATTGTTGCCGATTTTTAAAACTGTTGTTTGGTGCTGTTCAGGTATTCATGTTGGAAAATTACTTCTGCAAATTCACTTCTACTTTCTCTGACTTTTCATGATAAAGTAAATTTAAGCTAACCATAATTTATTAATGTATTGCATTACTAAAAAACAGTTTGTAATTTGCCTTTTGATGTCGAGTCTAGAACTAGCTAGTGGCAGTAGGAAATTCAAGTGGAGCTTTGCTGGAAATAGTGGTTTTTTGATATCTGATCAGAAAAGAATTCCCAGATAGAAGCTGTGTAGCTTACTTCCAAGATAATAATTTTGATTTGTTGTGAAATATTTCATTACTGTCTTTAATATGTGGTATATAGTGACATAGTCATGGCAGTAAATATTATTCTCTGTTCTGACAAAGAGATGTTACTGTGTGGCTTCAAGTATGGCTCTTGACTCTGGCTTCTGTTTAATGCCCTCCTTGAATTGTGCTTTTCACTTGAGAAGCTCTTCACTTGAAAGGCTTAACTGTAGGTTGTATCTTTGCAGGTTGGTTTTAGGGAGACAACAGCAAGCCTTCCAGTCTTAGGGAATGATGCAGAAAATTACACTTGCTTTTCACTTTTGTTTTTGAATCTACACTGAGCTTACTAGGGTTTTTTTTGCCTCATAGGAGACCAATAGTAGGATATATATGTGAATGTTATATACAGATTAGCTGACCAGACTCTAAAAATATGTGCACTTTCTCTGAAGTAATTTTATTGACATTCTGGACAAACTCTTAAGTTGCTGATTTTAAAATACATTTTTAACTGTTTTTTCAATCAGCCAAGAAGTCTGCATGCAGATGATGAATTTGAAATTAATGTAAATTTAATTTTCATTAGCTTGTTTCTGGGTTGTGTCTGTACATGTGTGTTGTGTCGTGTCATCATGTGTGTCCCCTCTCCCACGATCTTGATTACGTTTAACATGGAGATTCATTAGTTCACATTTTTCTTTGTGGAATAGACACAATATACCTGTTGTATGTACATGTCGAACCACAAAAGTATATTCCTTTCAACAATACTGTAGTCTGGTTATATTTACTTCTGTTTCTAGATTTTTGCATTTAAAGAAAGGAAAAGTTTTATACATGTGTTCTTTGAGTGTCATTTATATCTGTGTTCTTTGGATGTAAATATGTATTTCTCTAATTCAGCTCTAACCGACTTATATTTTGTTAACTGGAGCTGTTCCATGCTTTGGGTAACAAAGGGCAGGGTGACAAAAAATGTTTTTGTATTTAATAAAAACTATTAGCTGTAGTTAGAAGCTGAACACTTTATTTCTCTTTACCTTGTTCTTTGTAAGGTTTAGAGAGTAGCTCTCCAAGCATTTTTTTTTTTTTGTCTCTTTTCGTTTGACGGAATGGAGAAGGCAAACTCACATATTTTCAGTCTGAGTTTTTAAAATTTGAGTGGGCTAGTTACTAAATTCCTTAAGTTCAGGTGGAAAAAGCATTATTTCTGTCACTAAGGGTAAGGTTCAACTTCTCTCTGAAAATTGTGCACTGATACTTTTTTTCATGCAGGTGTTTATGATGTATGAACTTTACAGCTATAGTACATTAGAGGTGCATATCCAACATTGCTACTTAGCCAAAATATTATTTGTCTTTATTGTCACTAGCAGTGAATGTTTGTTAGACCTTGTTCTAGCCAGTATTATTTTGAGTATTCTTGCATATATTGTAAAACAAAATGAAAAATATTTATTTTTTTTACTCTTTCAAAAATCTCTCTTATAGAATCCTCTGTGAATACTTAATGTTTCTGAAGTCAGATATGTAATTTTTAGCTAAGAAATACAATCACTATATTAGATCTGAGATCATACTTATTGCAAACCCA
This sequence comes from Microhierax caerulescens, assembly GCA_035590215.1. Taxonomy (NCBI): domain Eukaryota; kingdom Metazoa; phylum Chordata; class Aves; order Falconiformes; family Falconidae; genus Microhierax; species Microhierax caerulescens. The sequence goes on along the minus strand of JAVJGJ010000059.1, from coordinate 28,793,507 downwards.
AATATTGACTGATATTATCTAGTATTTTTGCAGTGTGCAGGCTATTCCAATGAAAATTAGCACTAAATCTTTCCTTAAGCCATCTTCCTTTGCCACTGTTCTTTGACTGTTAGTACCTGAGTCTGTCTGAACATGTTTGGATCATACCTTTTTATGGGTTTTACATTCACAGTGACAAGAGTATAAAATGGACTCACATAATGAATGTTAGAGCATACATCCAAATAGGAGATCTATTTCTGAAATACTGTTGTGTGTAAGAAAACTTAAAATTCCCTTCAAAGGCTACTTTCCAGATCAAATTCATTTTTTGAATAAGCTAAACTTCTCCAGTTAATGTCAGTGGCTTTGGGTTTGAAGGCTGCTGAAGATATCTTAAATACTGGCATGACTTTCTTTAGTCAATAATCTATAGTTCATTAAAAAATATGGAATGCCTATTTTATACAACAGAAAAGTTAAGTTTCTTTGAAATAGACAGGAGTATCTCACTGTAGTAGCTGGCCTTTTTACCTTGTCTGCCTTTTTATGGGCAAGACTGAAGGGCTGGCACAGATACTGTTGTATAATTGAAGCATTTTTTACTGCATTTCCTAAAAATCAGGTATGTAGCTCACTAAATCTGTTTTGGTTGGCTGTTCTGAGTTTTTTTAATCTCCTTTTTAAATGAAGAAAATACAAAAAGGGGAAGTCCTGTTAGTCTTAAGCTGCTCCAGGGTATTTGTTATTAAGGAAAACTCAATGTTATTAACCTGTGCATGTTACAGTTTTATTCCTTGATCTTTTGGGCTAGTTATTTGAGCTCAGAGATGCACACCTGTCCTTTGGTTTCTGTGTCAGTAGGTTATTAAGACATGGGGTTTTTCCATCCTTGGAACACTGAGTAATTTCCTTGCACAGGCGAAGATGAGTTTAGTTGCATGTATCTTTGGAGCAAAACTTTAAAGAACTAGTGATTTGCTGTATTATGATCCCTTTTCATAGTCTTGTTTTCTGGCTTTTTCTAAGAACTTGGATTCACTGTTTTTTTCCAATGAATAGCCTAATTTTCTGTTTGTTTGTTTACTTTGAGATAGATGTGAATACTACTTAAAATGTGCCCTCTGTTTTTGAGATGTCGACAAGAATTGAGTTATAATTCTTGAATTCCACAACAGAATAAATGCCTGGGGGAAATTCTGCTACTATAAAGGACAGTTGTGTTTCAGAGCTCTTGGAAGTATTTTTGTGTAAATAGAATCCATTTGATTGCCCTAGCCCCTCATTGCCCTGTAGTGCTAGTAACTATTCACTTTTTTAAGTCTTCATTGGAACAGCTGCAAGAAATTACCATGGATATGGTCAAAGCAGGTACTTAAAATCTCAGACGTACCTCAAATGTGCTGTGCTCTAGCCCTATGGTTTACAATGTAAGAAAAAAATTCTTCGGAAGAAGAGATGCACAGAAGTCAGTCGAACAGAGCAGGAGTGCCTATATACACGGACGGGTGCGGACAGACCCAGCATCCTCTGTCCTTGATTGAAGTTGGCCAGACAGTGTAGGACTGTGCCCAGTCTAATATACCCTGCCTCTCAGCAGGTTTTATTAGTGTGGGCACAGGGCTGTGCTAACACAGCTATATGACTTGTGAACTGGAGCTGGCTCATGTCCGGCCAGCTTGGAGTAGGGTCTGACTGAGCTCATGTCTGACTGAATTATCTGACTGTGTACATGTGCCCATTCTCTCCATTGTTAATGCCAAAGCTAAATTTCCATGGCAAAACCAAAAAATGACTGTCTCTTGTACTTCAGGATTATAAAAGAGTTGACAACAGGTATCATAATACTGTCTGTAAATGAATTGGCATGCGTCAGCTTTTCCTGCAGAATTTTCAACAAGATAGGTATGACATTTGAGACTAGGAATGTCTGAGAGAACTATGTATTTCTTTTAAAAAAAAAAAAAATCACCACAGTTGTTTCTTTTGTGTGCAAAGCTGTCAGTAGAGGGAAGAGGGAAAAGAAGGTGTTCTTCTTGTTTACTAGAGAGGACAGGCAGGTTTGCTTTAAATGGCAAGAAGATGCCTTATGCAGGTACACAGTGCAGACAGTGGGTAAAAGCCAAATTGAGTCTGACCGTTAAAATGAAATGTTTGTTTTACATAGGTAACATCATGAGTGTCTTAGCTTAGAGACTTTGTTTTTATTTTATTTTGTTGGGCTTTAATTAGGGCAAGTGCCTCTGACTGGAATAGGGCCGTTTGCCAATAGTTTAATAGTTAACTTGAAGTTTATGCAAACATTTGGAACTTGCTTCTTGCCAGCTGGCTTCCTAGTATATCACTTTGATGTGTGCCTCGGGAAGGTTGAAATGAAAGTTGTTGTGTGCCTTGGGATACTTTTCAGACTACTGGCTCAAACGTAAGTTGAGTCAATAGTGCAACCAGGTCCTGGCCAAAGAAGTAAGGAGAGGAAGAAGCTCCACTAATACCTGGTGGTCTGCTGGCCTGGGCCCTAAGATGAACCAGATTCTCTTAAGTTAAATTGAGGCTGTCAGCTTCCATGACATACAACGTTCTCTTTTCAGGTTGTACAGAACCCCCCCTACGTATTAGCTCCTGGATGCTCTGAGTGGAAGGCAAGAGGCAGAAGTTTTATGTATTCTGAGTGTTTACTACATGAACATGTCTGATTCTAGCACAGATATTTCAAATCAGTCGCGTCTCCTTTATTGGGCTTGAAACTTTGGGCTGCATATGCATACTGAAACTGAAACTTGCTCTATTCATTAGGCTGTTGGAAGAAGAGAACAATTAAGTGTGTAATTAATTGAGTGTAATATTCTGTGTTCTGTATTTTTTTACTTTCCTGCAGTCTTGGCAGAAAAGTCCCTGTTGAGGCTAGAAGCAATGTACTTTTGGTGTAGTGAAGATATTAAGCTCTTTAAGAAAAAATAAATCCTGGAGCGTCTCTGGCTTCTTTTCAGGTGGTTTTGGAAAATAATTTGATATCCTAGCGCTCTCCTAGTTCATAGTTGTTGGAGTTATAAACTGGAAATGTTTCAAGGGCAAGTATTTCTTGCCTACTCAATGATTCAGTTTCTCCAAGAATATCTTTATAATGGGTCTGGTTTCTAATACAATACCCGCTTCAGATATTTGGATCTCTTTAATGCTAGAAATATTTATGGATTTTATCCTCTTCAAATTGAGTGGCTTTTCAACTAAACTAGACATTCCTGGTACTTTTTGTTTTGAATATGCCTCAGAAATGCTCATTTCTAAAAAAAAAAAAAAGTGCTTTCCTTAGATTTGGAAAAAAAATTCTTAGAAAAACTTAGAACAAACTACTTTTTCCTTAGCTTCTAAACCCTGAAATAATGTAATCAGAGATTAAGGCACCAAATTCTACTAGCTTATATGTTTTCATTTAATGCACTGGGTATTTGATGAAACAAATCTGTAGAGGGAACTTGTACTGAAGGAAATACAAGTGAAGACAGTTTTTTAATACCTTAGTTCACCCCCTGTATTTATTTCTTGATACTAGTTTGGAACAGTTCTGGGTTGTAAATTAGTGATGAACATGCTTTGGTTTGATTGTAGGCTTCCAGGCTAGCTGCTTCTAAACCTACATCTGACTGAATTGACTGAAGATTTGTGTTCAGTTCACTCACAAACAGAATAAGCCTTTATCTGAAATAGGTTAGTGTTTTCTCTCAGCCTGGTGACAGTGCTCTCACTAGTTCTGTACAAGGAGTTATGATCGTCAGATATCTGTCATTAGTCTGTCATTTTTAATTTGAAAAGATGTGAGTGGTTTCTCATATGTGACACTCCATGCTTAGCTCTATGATTGTAGTCTTTTAGAACAGTTTTATCACTCTTAAGACTTACTTTCTCATCCTTTCATTATTTTGGGTTCTACTAATTGTCTTTTTTCTCTCTTGAGTCTTTGTGGTGGGGATATGATTGGAGAAAAACAGCTGTCCACACCTTATACTTCATATGTATGGTCAGCTGCTGTTCACGTTGTTTACAGGTGCTGTTAGAGTTAAAGCAAGATCTTCTCAACTGATTTTTGGCTTCTGCATGGCAAAAGCTATGAAGCAGATGATGCAATTCTTTTTGTATTTATGGCTGGCATAATATAACAGATTAGGACTAGAGCATGAGATTTTTATTTCTTTTGGGATGTTTTCATGTCTTCTGATTGGCAGTATTTGGTCATTCTGGATTAATGCTGCCTCAACTGTCTTCCTGAAGATAGTAAGATGAGGCTGTATTTTTTAGAAGACAGTTGTTAATCTCATTCAATACAGCCCTGACCTAAGAAGTTTTAGGTCAAGTGGAAAGCAGCCATGAAACTGAATTGTGTTAAGAGCTTTTCTATCATGAAGCAACATATAGTGTAGAAAAATGTTTCGTTCCCTGGGAAAAAAAAGTTGTAAAATAAAAATACAGTAGTTATGATATAGAATGGGAAATGTTGGTCTTAGGCTTAGTCTGCTCATTTTGAGAACTGTGAAATGACTGGAAAGCAGGGCTGCCAAGTGTTGTAAGAAAAAAAACCTTCCCATTAACAAAGAGATGCTTGAGTGCATCTTCGGCCTTTAAGGTAATTCTCAGTTTTGGTATATCAGTCTTTTAGAGCTGTGTTTTCTAGCCAGAACAGTCTAAGCCTTTACACAGAAAATTGTGCAAACAGTATAAAAAGTATGTTGTGAATGATAACTTTACCTATCTCACAGTATTTACAAGCATAGGAAAAAAAGTTGTTTATCTTCACAAGCAGAAATGTGAACTTCCTACTTTTAACCTAAACACTTTCAAATTGAAAAATAACATGCTGGGCTTATTCCCAACAAAGGATATCCTTCATTTCCCAAGCACTGGCTAAGAGACACTGTACTGCTTATCACACGTACATAGAAGGAAAACACAACGTGCGATAATCAGGAAACAATTTCTGATCTTCCTGTAAAACTTGGTTTAGATGTTTTTTGGTGCAGATGATGTAGTAGTTCAACATCATGTATAGATTATGAAGAAGTTTCATCCCTGCTTACTGCTGTTGTGGCTGATAGTATGATAGGCATCACTTCTTAATTTATTTTTTGGGTTCTTAATAGATATCATTATGCTGACTGTTAAGTTGATAGTTCTTTATAGTTCGCATCATACCCTTCATAGAGCAAAGGAGAAAACTCTTAAAAGCAGCTCTACTGAATTATATCAGGTGATTGCTCTGCCATTTGATAGACTCATATGTTTTTTAGCATTGTGACTGTATCTTAAGCACTTGGTAGTATGGGGCCCTCGAAACAGGTTCTGAGGGAGAAGTATGCTCCCCTTCTTAAAATTTAAGCCTTGAGTATCTGATTATTATTATTATTGTTGTTGTTGTTGTTATTATTATTATTATTGTTATTGTTATTATTATTAAAGTTGCACTTGTTCCTGCCTGTGGGCCATCTATTATTCACTTGGTTTCTGAAAATTTAGAGGTGCAGTTGCTCAATTTCAGTCAGTGAAGAGAGAAGCAGTCATAGATAATGGAAAGATGTAATTGCTGAAAGGAAGTTTTGTACTATACTGTGGTCTATCAGCATGTAATAAGAATTAGTGTGTCTTTTAGCTTTTGGATCAGAAAAGACAAAGCACATGAGAAATTTCTCTGTGAAATTTCAATTAAGTGTTTCATTATATTTGAAAGTAGAGGCAAGTGACTCTTGTGGCTTATCTGTATTGTCATCTTCTGTGCTGCACAAAATGTTGTGAGTTACAGCTGTTGTATACAGAAACAGTAACAAAGTTGTGAGGATTTAAAATTTCTATCACACAACCCTGAGAGATAAATAAACCCATCAAATATGTGAAAGCTTTCAAACATAGGAAAACTTTCAAAGATATATTTGAAAGAAGTTTCCTACTTAAAATGTTTCATAAATTATATAAAATTTCTTCTCTCTAGCGTTATGCTCTATAAAGAGCAAGTTGTTTTATGCTGAGGTTATCTTCGTTATCTGTCTGGAGGAGTTGCACGTTCCCAACAGGTAGTTGCCTTTCCTTCCCTTTGTGTTGTCTGGCAGTAGTTGTATAAACTCCCAGAGCAGCCTTCCTCCCAGCTTTGCAAACAGCAATTAAGCTGCCGTGGCAGGGAGTTACTAGAAGCTCACGCGTTCCTAGATTTCCGGTAGTTTGTCAGTTATGTAAGGTAGATATACAGCTGGATTTGCTGTTACCTTTATGTCTGTAGCATACCTCAAATTTCCCTAAAATGCAGGTCATGCTCTGAGCTCCAGTAAGTTTTGTTTTCACGGCTGTAAAGATATTTATGCTGTGATGTTCCTTGGCACCTGGCTTGTACTGTGACAGCCCTGTTGCTCCTGGCCGCTTAATAGAGAGGCAAGTCCCAACACGGTGTGACAGTTGGGAATTTTCCTGTTCCATCAGAGAAATGGCGAAGGGGACTAGCTGGGATTTTGCATTTCTGTCTTATTCTTGCTTCTTCTTACTTGGTAATTTAGATTGCAGTCAGAGGCTATTATGCATATACTAATTAATGCACATATTACTCATATCTATTGGTAGTGGAAGTTTTGTCCATTGATGGCCCATGCCCTTAGTATTGCAAGAGATGCCATTATGTTTTGAGACACAGATTTCTGACCATGTTGGAACAAGTACAAGCTGTGTAGGGGTTCTCTCCTTGTGTAAGAAAAAGGCCGAGGCAGTTGGGAAGTCACCCACTTGCCATTGCCTTGTCTGTCTCCCCTGCAGTCACAGTTATAAATGCAGGGGGAAAGCTTTGTGAGGGATTTATTCTTTCAAGAGTATCGTGATAGGATGGGGTTGGGGTTTTTTCTTCTTGTTAGACTTCATACAAAGTGTGGAGGTGTTGCGTTTGTGAGGGGGGTTGTGTGGCATTGTCACTGAACAGTAAATTTGCCTCCTGAAGGTTTTAACGAATACCAGAACCTATACCAAGGAATTGGTAAGAGCACAGTCAGATGTGGTAGGGAGTGGGAGGTGTGGATGGTCAAAGTAAAATGTGGTTGCTGATCTGCTCCCTTGTTTCCATGGATAAAGAAACAGACCATCAGCAGATGTTCACGGGTACATAAATCCTGTGAAGTGAGTCTCAGCTGAACTTACTGCACAGTATTTAAGTAACCTGCCTGAGTGCCTCTATTATTACAGCAGATATGCTATAGAAGCTGTATAGAGGAAGAACAGACTTCCAGGATCTTTTCATTCACTTCCAGCTGTATTTACAGGAAAGTGCTTGAAGCTTATCGTGCTTATAACACATACTTTGAGATGCCACTCTCTTCTTGCCTCTTGAGCTTTGTTTGATTAATTGACTTAATGTGAAAGTACTGAGTTCTTGTACATCAAGTTTTTACCTATTTTTCTGACCTCAAATTGTCTCAGCTCCTAAAGATCTAAAATGTGTAGGGAGTCTGGTAAATTAGAAGATCCATAGTAATAGTGTCAAGTGTTTATCATTTATGCATGTCAGCATATCAGTACATGACAGGGACATTGGACTCCTTACTTTTGATGCCACAGCTGCCAAGTTATGGATGTGAGAAGTATCTCTTTTTCTTCCTGTTTCATATAGAAGAGAACTATTCTAATTTTATTAACAATTTTAAGAGGTAACTTTCTTTGCTTAAAAATCATTTGCTGTCCCTATTAGAGGGCATTTTTTTCCCCAACACTATAAGCAATGGGAATGTTGCCTCCTTCAAAAGATTGTGGCTTCACCAGGAAGACACTCACAGTGAGCGCAGACCCATGACTGGTTAACTGACTCTAATACCTGTCAGATCAGAGAATATGAGATTTTTAAGAAAACAACACTATAAAGCCAAACTGTTTAGGATTAGAAAAAGAAGTACTCACGATCTGATAACTGCTAGGGCAGAAAGATTTAGTATCTCATTCCTAGAAGATGTGTGCAAGTTCCTGCAGCAGTTTTTTGTTTAACACTGGGAAGATCTTAAAAGCAACATTTCCTTTAACATGCTCTCTAAGGAGTAAAACCTCCAAATTGTTGATTTGGCAGCTTCCATAGCATAGTGAAAGGTAGGAAAACCAACCTCTCTGATTAATGAATCTGCCAAAATTGTCTGGATGTGCTGGAGTTAGGATGAAAGAAAGAGCCAATTCGTTGTATAGTTCAGTGAAATTTATGAGTGTGTGGGCTTAAAACCAAATGCAATACTGCTGTCAGTAGTATGCTGAAAAGGAAAAATATGCTATTCAGTCTCTCCTGGTCATAGCTGTACTCCAGTAAGCTACTTGATGGTTGTAAAAGCATGAAATCTACATGATATAACATAGGGTGAACGAAAGCATGAAACCATGAAAAATGAAAATATATGGCAGATTTGTTTGAAGTTTGTTCCAAAAACCCGTTAATTTAGAGAATTAAAAAATTATCTATTTTTAGAGAATTTAGGGAATACAATAATTTAGTAAATTAAATGGATTTACTGATTAACAGGGCACAACTGAAATTGATTGTAGTGTTTTCATAGCAAGAAAGTAGATGAGAAAGGAATGGCAGAATGAAACTCAAAATCATAAACTGTTTGGAGTGCATTGGTTGCTAAGGGAAACACTGTATATGGAAATGTCGTAGATAGAATCGTAAAAAGGTAATGTGATCCCAAAGCTCCTTTCTAACACCAGCTGATCTTTTGGGCTCTCTGAAGCTCTTGGGCTGGGTATGACTGAAGCCCAAAAGCATAGAAACAAGAACGGAGAGCCACAGCTTTTCAAGTCTACAAGCTAGAAATAATCCATCTGTTTTTTGAGAGTTGCCAATTACAATTGATGTAACCTTGACGGCTAACAAGGTGCCTTTTCAATGCATATAGATGGAAACTATTCAAAGTTATTACATATTGAGATCTGTCTAATTCTTAAAATTAGAGAACAAAACATTGAAAACAGTACTCTTAAAATGAATAGTAATTAATTAGTCATGTAATTGTGTTAATTAAACTTGGCTATGCAATTAGGGAGCCAATTATGTTTAAAACACAATTGCACATTTCAATCACTGTCCACACCCTGGGGATCACCCATTTTTTTTCTCCTCCCTCATTAGACCTTCTGTATTCTCCTCCTGTTAAATGGTGTGATTGAAGCCGAGAATATGCGTACGTAGATGTGCATTTGCTTTCTCCAGCAAACATGTCCTATTAAGTTTAAATGCTTTTTATTGTGCCATTTTATTACCCCCCAAAATTAAGATTTTATTATTACTATTATTTGTCTCCTACAGATAAATATGTATGTGAAGTCATTGACTCATATGTATAAAATATATTTAATTTAAAGACGTTATTATCTACAAAAGAATCTCTCTTTTAAGTGCTTTAAGTGTGAGGGTCTTTTTTGGTTTGTTTTTTTTTTCTTTTTAAACGGGAACAGAGGAATGGAGGAGCTTCCTGAGATCATGTTGTCCAGGCCTATCTTATTGCAGGCAATCACATTGTATAATCTTTTCCATGAATGTGTCATATTTCATCAAAATTAGTTGTTTGCTTCTTCCTCATCTCCATTAAAAGGCTGTTAGTTTAGTCACATTCCTCGGAACCTTAGCTAACTTTTAAAATTTACAGTGTCGCTGTGAAAACTTTGCATGTCTTCATTCTTGTGCAAGCATTAACATTTCAGAAATCATCCTAGCAGCCTTTCACTGTACTTGCTACAGTTTGCATCCATGTATCCTGAACGTTACTGCCTGGAGTTGTACAATATGTCTCCACTGAGTCATTATTCTGGCCTTACATGACTGTTTTGTTGTCTTACGATCAGTTTGTATCTTTTTTTCTTATTCTGTTCTTTACAGCTCATAGTGGTTGGCTATATGTTTCATGCAGTTTCCAGCATTTTGGTTTTCAAGGTAGCTTTTTTTGCCTGAGAGAATTTGACCCTTCTTACGTGACAGTTTGTCATCAGCAAATTTTACTGACTTTTCCTACCATATGTGGCAGTTGTTACTGAAAATATTTCATAGGACAGGCCTTGGAGCTTCACTTGTAACCTTCTTTTTGTGCAGTAACACTCCTTTCAGCGTAAGTTTCTCATTAGCCAGTTCCTATCTTGCCTTACAGTTATTAAAATTCATACCTTATTTTTACAAAATACACTGTACCCAGAGCTCTGTTGAAGGCTTTTAAAAATATGCTATTTTTGTTGTAGTCAACGTTATTCCAGTAGCATGGCAGTGAATTATTTAACTAATACATTTTTGCTATCTGGTAAAGGTCTTACCGTCTAATGAAATCCGTAAGAGCTACTTTAAATTTCTTAAAGAAGGTTTTACTTCTAAAATATGTTATGAAAGAGCAGTGATATGATGTATTTTTGTACTTGTTACTAACTGTATTACTATGTGTCCTGGTTTCGGCCAACACTATGATATGGCATGATACGGCATTACAGTGCTAATTTTTGTGAAACTGAAGTTTCTGTGAAACTGCATGTTGCTGTCTTGTACAGCCACTGGCTGTTCATACTTATGCTTTCCAAAGCCTCTGGAAGTGTTTTGTTGAATAATGTCCACATACATTGCTAGTCTTCTAGAGGGAATTCAGGCAGTGTAAACTTCGCAAATTTTAGTTAATAATTTAAAAATTGATTTACACTGTCTGTGAACATTTGCTTGTTTTTCATTGCTAAAATTAATGAAGGTTGGGAGGAGTTTCTGCTGGCTGTGTATCTTATTTACTGCTGAAGAGTTTATCGCTGCTTTGTGTGAAATCTTCCAAGGACTTACTATTTAACATCCTGAAAAATACATTTTGCAACCTGTTTTGACTCCCTGAGAAGAAAGGAGCAACCGTTCACTGTTCAGTTCACTTGTCTAAAATTGGTCCCTGAAACCTTCATGCAGATACTTAACAATACTTGTCTGTATGTGCATTTAAAGATGTTTAGTTTAAATCTCATGACATCTCCCTATGGAAGCTTCTACACATCCTGGGCTTCTTTTAAGTTGTTGAGCATGTTTAATACTAGTTAGGATTAGACACAGTTTTTCTGCTGCTCTAAGGACTCTGCAGAGCTGGCTGTCAAATTGTTGAGTGGCTTTTAAAAGTACAAGTGTGGTCTGATGTTTCAGATTGAAGATAAGGAACATCTGTTGTGGGTTGAGAATAATACCTAGTCTGTCCTAGCATTCATTAATTTCAGGGGAATTACAGACCGATGGCAGGATGATATTTTCTACAGAAGTGCTCAGGAATTGGGTGCTGCAGAGCCATACAAGATTTCTGGTGCTACAAGACTATTCAGTTAAACATCTTATAAAACGGAATACAAAGAACTGTGTTTTTTGAAGTTATTTTACAATATTTAAAAAAAAATATTTTTCTGCCAACATTTTTCTCTTCCTTTTCCTTAAAAGTTTGGCCTTGCACTTCTGTCTGCTCAGTTGCATGCTAGATTACTCATCATATTTTGTGGTTTCTGTGTGTAAAGTTTTAAAAAAAGTAATTCTAATGTGTGCTAACGGAAGTATGGCATTAGATGGCACGATACTAATGATTAAAAAGTCCAAATCTTCTTGTGGCTTGGTATAAGACACAAAAGGCAATGGTGAGATCTCTCAGTTACCTGTGTATTGCAGCAGGAAACCCCCTGCGATAAGCCCCCCCACCTGGGGGGGACGACATGGCCACGCTCACTGGCTGCTCATCTCCTGCCTGGTGTGACCCAGCCGCTGCTCTGTCTTGCAGTGTGGTGGTGGGACGCGATGTGGGTTAACTGCATTTTGGTCCTTTGTCCAGTCGGTTAAGGAGAGCAGCGCTGGGAGGGGAGAACAGAACAGTGAAAAAAGAAAAAAAATGCTGGTTCAGTCACTGTTGGTGATGGTGTCTGGTTTCTCATCCTAAGAAATACTCAAGTAAAAGCAGAGTGTAGATGTGCACTCATTTAATGATTTTCCCATTACCTGTGTGCAACTTTTCTAAAACTTTTGGAGAGACCTACATATTGCAAAAATGAGATTAGTCGGTTTAGTTGCATGCGATTACCTACCTCGACAATATTTTCTTATTCTTGCTGTGAATTCCAGTGCATTTTTCTCCCTTAGATATGGTAGAATTATATGTTCCCAATCTAAATTGGCAGTATATTTTATATATATATATTAACATATTGATTAGCCCACCCCAACTCCACAGCTCTTTTGCTGGTTTTGGTGGGGACTGTACTCCAGGCTGAGGTGGTGGCAGGAGCTTTGAGGGGTCCCACCTGGCTGCTGCGCACCCACTGTATGGAAACCCGTGAACTGGGAGGGACAGACAGGTTTCACCGATTTGCCTCAGCCTTGGTGATCTGGTGCAGAGCAGCCCTCTGAACTGTTGCATTTGTATGTGAGCACAGCAGTGGCAGAGCCTGCCATTTCACAGCGCTCTTGGCACCACCCTGGGGTGTCTGTTGGTTGGCAGTGAATGACAGAGGAGCATTAAGCTCTGCAGCTAAAATGCAGTGGCAATTAAATTCTGTGAAGAGTTCCTGTTGCAAGAGAAGGACGTTTCTTGTTTGTTTTTGTTGTTGTGGCTGGTATTGTTTGCCTTTGCTATTTTTAATTTTTTTCTAAGGTTTAAAAAATGTTCCATTTTAGTATACAAGGAAAGCTCCTAAGGTGTCCTTAGAATAGGTAGACAAGTGGTTTCTGTAGGGTGGGAGAACGGGCAAGTAAGGCAATAAAACGTACATGGACACCGCTGTAGGATTTTCCTTTTTGTCAGTTTACATGTGAAATTTGAATAATGGTTGGACTTTCTATTTTTTCCTGGTATTCTGCTTTTTTCCATTAATTATCTCATTTCCCCACACACACCTCCCCCTCTTTTTTTCTATCATCCGATCATCCAACTCATTCCACAGAGTATAGTGAATAATCGGATCTTTTGGCTTTGTGTTTTATGGCACAGATTATGAGCCATGAAGGGTTTTATTCCCAATATCAAGTTTTGAGTGCAGGGATACTTGGAACAGTAAGTGGAGCTACAGCTGAAGAGCAGATAAACTGTTTTCTCTTATTTGTGAGACTTCTGCTTTAGTTACTCATTCAAATATTTACACCAGTCAAGAGCCCATAGGGGGATTACCCTAATTGGTTGGATTGGCCTGAGTTCTAATGAGTAATAAGCACTTTGCAAGGCTGGAGCAGAGAGTGTCGTAGACATGGAAGTGATGAAAAAGGTTTATTGAAGTGATAGGGATCTTTACATGATGTGTCAGCAAGATGGAATGAAGGGGAACTTTTTATTTAATGGGAATGAGTCAAGCAACTTCTTTTTGTATAAAAAGGAGAAACTGCTTCATCCAAAACAAAACTATAGGTAAACTTTAGAGAAGATTCCTCCATACCAGTTATGCTTTGATGGTCTGGTAAGGGAGCACAGATAACTGATGTATTGAATGGCATGAAACCCAGTGGTACATTTGTCTAGACTGCTTTCTTATTAGTATTAAAGTTTGGCATTTAGATTTGAAAAAGTGGGTTTAGGGGAAATAACTGAAAAAATCTGGGTGGAGACAAGATGAAGACAAAAGCTGCTGCAGTGTTGACAAGAAATCAATCTGAATGTTACATAGTGTTTAAAATGTGTATTACTGGAGCAGACACATGGATTTGGTTGATTCATTAAGTAGGTAGTGTCTTTACTGTTAGTGACATCTTGGGTTTTTCCTTGAAAGCTCTTACTGACTGGAATAAAACAGCAATGTGAAAAAGTGCAGTTTTTCATTTGGCATGTTACAGTTCTCAGGTGGGGCTGATACCTTGCGAAGATAAGGCATACTTGATATAGAGACAATAGTGGTCTAGAATACAATATTATTGTCTGGAGTGTTACAGTCTAGATTATTAGTGCAGTAACTATGGTCAAGAATACAATTTTACCATTTTTATGTATAGTTATCTTCAAAAGAAGACTTTTGAATGAGTAGTAACACACTGCTTTTTAAATGAACAGCACTATCTTGTACTGTTACCACACTATTATGTTAAGACAAATGATATCTCTTTTATATATATGAAATCACTTCTACTTGCCTCCATAATCAAAGAAGATCTTAATATGTTGTTGAATCACAACCATTCCTATGGTCATGTTGACTGCAGAGTTTTTAATGTGTGTTTCTGGCAAACAAGTTAGAAGCCTTATTTTAAAAACTCCTACTATAAGGGTTAACTGGCCACTTCACATTCTAAAACATCAGCTGATTGGCTCTAGAGGGAAAAATGTAGCATTGGATTTTTCCGTTCAGCTAACTCACCTACTAAAATAATAGTACTGGAACAGTTGAGTATGGCTGCATGCATCAGGATAGAGAGGAATTTCAATCAGAACAGCAGGAGGGAAGAGTGAAGGGAGCTAATTTGTTAACGTGGGGAAATTGGAGGAAGCTTATATGGAACAGTACATTAATAGCGTAACATAATATTGTTCAAATAAATCCTTTGCCTCATGGTGGAAATATGCAAGTTTTTTAGTATTTCTCATTGTCTGTTCATTACAGTCTGTGTTTATCCTTGAATAAAAATATATGGAATATACCTGTGGTGTTTTAGTTATAATAAATAGGGAAGAATAGGATTTAACATGATTGCATAGTGAACCTAATGAGTTCCAAGATTCAACAGTGCTTTACAGATTAGTTGCTATCTAGTGCCATTAATTTAATCTGCAATGTTTGGCTCTGAGTTTTTAATAAATTAATCAATTGAACTGGGATAACTTGAAACAGTTAAACTTCAAGCATCTAGCTTGTTGGTCTCAAATAAATGACCTAAATTAAAATGCTTAAATAATCTATAGTACCCCTTGTTGGTAATGCAAGCAGTGGGTTTAATTGTGGTCTCTAATGGCTGTTGCTCTTAAGGTCTGTTTGATTTTAAAAGGATTCATTTGTTATTCCATTACAGCACGGTAGCAGAGAGCCTAACTGTAGGGTTTTTTTTCTGTAAGGATATACAATATAATAACTTTTTATTATACCCACAGGTTTTAGGACCTGCCCCAAAATGGTGTTCCTTCTTAGACAACTTGACTGAAGAACTGGAAGAGAGTCCAGAAAGCACAGTTTATGATGATTACAAATTTGTTACCAGAAAAGACCTTGAAAATTTAGGTAAAACAGTTGAATACCTTCTTCTGCTGACTTCTTTGTTCATTTTTTGATCATCTACACATGTAAGTTTTGTGATTCCAATCTGACATATGAAGGCAGTTAGAAGTTCACTGACAATAGTTCATTCCAGTCATCTTTGTTATCAATATACCAGACTGATGGCTTTATGTTCTTTGGTTCCCAATCAGTGCAACACTAGATAGTTGTGTTTCTCAGACTTTTATCCTAAGAAGGTGATTGATATTTGCTGTTTTAATATGTCTAGGAATGTGTGTGTGCTTTCAGACACGAAGTGGAAGGCATAGGAAGAGAAGTTGGTTTTCAAAATATTTTGGGGGTCCTGAAATAGTACATTGGAACTCATAGCAAAATCTGCCAAAGGCAGATTCCAGAAAATATAAATCATTCTAGGGCTAATAGAAACACAGTTTCAAGGAAATGGAATGCTGAAAGTTATAGCAGAGAAGGTAAGCATGCTTCTCCCAAGGTAGTTAGTCCTTTTCCATCTGTTACATGTTTTAATTGCAATGTGTTGCTCCAGTTTAATTAATTTACCTCAGAATATGGGAGTTGGGTTTGACCTGGCAGGAGGCCATACAAGAAGGAGGTCATCCAAAGCACCTGCATCTTCAGCATTAAGAGTTCTAGAGGCCATCTAGGTGATGGCCTCAATGTAGCCTGCCAGACCCCCATCTCACTAGTAAGGGAATAAGGCAATGTAGTAGTATCTTAACACAGAGACTTGACTTGGAATACTTAGCTCTGCTTTAAATTAACTATGATTTAGTCAAATTCATTTCCCCATACAAGCAAGCTTTCAAATGAAGAACCAGCTTAAGGGTATTTTGTATTTCATATGTCAATGAATTCTTTGTATTACTAGCCATTAGCTGGAGTATTCTCATTTTGGAATATGCAGGAAGATTGTTTCCTGGAAACAGTTAAAACAATTTTTATGGACATCATTGCTTTCTGAGATGCTCAGTGGTTTCTCACTTTTTTTTTTTTTTTTTTTTTTTGCTATTTAGTTTTAGAAGAAGTTTGTTAATTCTTCATTTCTAAAGATTTGGGGTCTGTAGAGGGTATTTTGCTATTAAAAAGCTTTTCCTTTTCTCAGTCTTGGAATTTTGTGAAGATAAGTGGGAGGAAGATTAGAGAACTCTTAAGTCTTAGGTTAGGGCTTAGGGTGACAGTTTTGTGATGTAATGTGGTGCTGTATTTTTTTTCAACATGTTGATTCTTCAAAGATGTGACCCAAGGCAAAACTCTTTAATTAAAAGCATCTCTATACCACACTAAAAAAGTGACTGTCAAACATCTATGGACTTTAAAAAAAATCTTCTTGAATTTTTCCTTGTAAACTTTTATGGAATGTAGTGCATGGGGGCATTTTTAAAAAGTGCACAGTAACATGTATTATGACAATGAAAATGGATTTTGTTGCTCTGAAGAAGCTCGAATTTCTTGCTGGCCAAACTTTTTCTTTTTGTGGTTTTACTTAGTTTTGATGTAATAGATGTGACTGTTTGATGTGTTGCATTGGCAGTGCTTGTTTGTCTTGAATCGGGTAAGTGAAGTGGCTAACTTGGAATAGGAGTTCTTTATATATGAAAGATCTTTGAAATCCTCTGTAACTTTTTTCCCAGGCCTTGCTCATCTCATTGGATCATCATTGCTCAGAGCATATATGCATGGCTTTTTCATGGACATAAGACTTTATCATAAGGTAAATAAGTCTGATCCTTGTCAATTTTTACTTTTAACAATAAAATGTGTGTTTGTTGAGGGGTGTTTTTATGTGCTTTGTTTTGTGTTTTGTTTTTTGTTCCTCCAAATAATGGACTGTATCCTGTATTAATGGTATCTTCTTTTTACTTCCTCCTGCTTGTTCAAAGGCAAAAATGATGGCCAACCCCTTTGCCTATGAAGAATATAGAAGAGAGAAAATAAGGCAGAAGATAGAAGAAACACGTGCACAGAGAGTTCAGCTAAAGGTAAACCTGTAAACAATGAGTATACCTCTGGGAAAACTTTTCATACAGAGAGTAATATATTCTTAAGTGTATCTTGGAGACGTAGTGACTTTTAGGATTTGATTCTTTTATCTTCAGAAATGCAAAGTAGTTTATAGAATTTTTTGAATGGAACTGTAAAATTCCCATGCATGTGATTCCCACAGATGAGAGAGGCTGATACCAAACTGTAAAGAGCAGATGTCATCACATCTGCCACTTAGGCAGATAACCTACTGGTAAAACTTAATCGTTTCTACTTCTCTCTTTAAACTAAATGACATAAGCCATGAGAACAGAATACTCTGGAAGGAGATATATAAAAATAGTATCATGTTTACAACTAGTAGCTTTCTAGATTGAATTTGCTCAACATACAAGGATAAATAATTGCTTTTAAAGTACTAAAGCTGGTGTATTACAAGGAAAAAAATGATTCATTAAGTTCTGCTTAAATTTTCTCCAAGCACTATTGCTTTACTAGTACCTAGAAATGTTTGGAACTCGTCAAGGAGCTTTTCATTATGAGTTACAGGAAGGAGTAAGAATTCTCTCTTCACCATACTTATATGTAAAACATGTAGTTTTTTGCGTGTGTAAAAGAGTAATTTACTGATTAATTGCTTTCCCCTCTTTAGAAACTTCCAAAAGTCAATAAAGAGCTTGCACTCAAACTGATTGAAGAAGAAGAGCAACAGGTTACTAGAAAAAGGAAACAGAAGGTGAGCTTTTGTTTTGGAGACTTCTCTGGGAGCACAGAAATAGTAATGCTTACAACATTGATTTTGTTGTTGTTGGGTGTGGTTGGTTTTGGGGTTTTTGTTGTGTGTCCAAACAGATCCAAAATTCCATTGTTTGTTTGTTTCTCATAAATAACTTACTCTACTTGGTGGCTTTAAAGTGGACTTCACTGTAGCTGCAGCACCAAGAAGGCCGTGTAGTAACTTAAAGCTTAAAATGAAATACTTACTGTGAAGATGGTGCGGGCTTCTTAGGGCTCCAGAAGCTGGCTAAATGCAGTGTGAATACCAAAGTTGTTCAAAAAAGACTTGTTTGCATTTGTTGGTATTTTGGTGGTGACCATGACAAGATAGATGTTATCTGTAAAACTGAAGATACAATTGCCTTTCTTTGTGTATACAGTTAACTACATTTTATAAAATAGCCAAAATGGTTTGCTCTTATGCAACAGGAATTCTTCCTGATGTTGAAAATAATCCATTTTTATCCTCAGTGAAGTTGAAAGGAAAAAATTATTAATGTTTAAAATCAAGTGGGGGGGGGGGCTTTCTATGGGTAGAACTTCATAGGTGCTCATTCTCACAGGACTATAGCATTCTTGAAAAGTAGACATTAGTTTCATGTGGCGTCTGATGAAATCCTATGTGTTACAGTTAGTAGGAAGCATGAACTTCTGAAAAAGTAGATGGTGGTAAAACCTTAAATGCAGAGTGTATAAGCCAGTGTTATGATGGAAATCTGGGTTCAATAAATGGGGGCTGATTTGTGTAGGAGTACATATAGATTGTGTTAAGAGAACTAAAAAGTATATACATAAAAATGCATGTTCTGGCTATTTTCCTTAAATGGTATTAGAGGCTTATGAGGAACAATATTTTTTAGGCTTTGGGGTTTAATTGTTGACTGTGTGATGGCTGTGAGTGGAAGTCACACATTTGCAACAGTTTCTGTCTTTGAAATTTACAGTTTTCTGTACCTCCCTCCCTCCCCGCCCCCCCACCCCCCCACCCCAGTTCTCTGGTAGCAATGCAAATGTAATGCTGGGTTGGGACGAATGTGCTCCTATAAATTTGGCAATGTTGAAAGATCAGCTTCTTATAATAAAAATCCTACGTATTCAGTGTTTTTTTTAAGTGACAACAAGTATTTGCGCAAGCTGGAACTGACTGTAGCTTGAACTGTACCTAATTCAGCAGTAGCATAATGTACACTGGGATCATTTTACTTTGACATGAATGAAAGTGCCTTTTCCATGCTATATGTGAGGGCAGTGAAGAAAAAGTGTCATAAGATGTATAGAAATACTTGCTCTTAGGTATTTACAGTAAAACAGTAGTAGCATTGCATAAAGACATGTTTACTCTGATAATTTGTTGCACATGTTGCAGAATCATCCCTGTCAGGCAGAGTATTTGCCTCGGAGGTACTGCTGATTAGCCAATAGATATGAACGTGTCTCCAGACTAGCTGGCTGAATGTATGAGAAATGTTAATTCAAAAATATTAGTAGTTGTGTATTTAAGGTTTCTATAGTGTGCATAAGAAAACCTGTCTTGCTTAGAGGTAACTTAGAATGCTATTTGGATCTTTGTGAAAGTAATAAAATATAATAACCATAAATCTTGATTTTTCTATGACCTGGAAGGATAAAGCAACTGGCATTTCACATGCTGGTTTTGAAGTGTGTTTAATTAAAAAGGTGTTACTTACTTTACCAATGTCTGTTTCAGAATCTTATAACTCACTCATGCTTTGCTCCTTTTCCAGAATCTGCCTAGTCTTCTCAAAGACGATCGTTTTAAGGTCATGTTTGAGAATCCAGATTTCCAGGTGGATGAGCAGAGTGAAGAATTTAGGCTACTTAACCCACTTGTTTCTAAAATAAGTGAGAAAAGAAAGAGGAAACTAAAGATCTTAGAGGAACTGGAAGTACAAGAACAGGTAAAATATTTTCCATTTGGATTAAGAAAAATCCATAGTTGTGGGATGTTTTTTTTTCTTGGCTTTAAGCATTCAGATTTTTTCACCTTAGGAAGGATGAAGGCAATGCAGGAATGTCTTATCAGCTAAAGTAATTAAGTGTAATGTATGTTATCCTTGGGGTTTTTAGATGTGAACAATATTGTGTCTATGTGAATATAGGTTTGAAAAACATGAAATATGTAGGTGGAAACAATTCTATAAAATATCTGTTTCATTTGCTGTTACTACTTCTATTCAAATTTTAGTTTTCTTCGACTGTATCTATGTAAGAGCTGTCACATACTCTAAGTGCAGGAATGGTTTGAAAAGAAAACGAGTTGATGATTTCTTATTTTGTACTATTTTTGTCTGCAGGAAGAGGAGGAAGAACCAGAAGGAAAAGCAAGTGATGCAGAAAGTTCTGAGAGTTCGGATGATGAAAAAGGCTGGGTTGAAGAGGTCAGGAAACAGCGCAAGCTCCTACGCCAAGAGGAAAAAGTAAAGCGGCAGGAAAGGTTCAAGGAGGATCAGCAAACATTACTGAAACCTCAGTTTTTTGAGATTAAAGAAGGAGAGGAATTCAGAAGCTTCAAAGACTCTGCCAAAAAACAAAAATTAATGAAGTAAGACTAATGTTCCTATTTTAATAGCTGGGGGTGGATGATTCTCAAGCATTTCTCTACAGTGTAGGCCAGTGGCATTTTGGCTTGGAAGCACTTACAAGTAAAGCCACATCTGGTGATTCAGGGATAACTTAGTGACATAGTTGTTGAAAACTTTGTTTTCTAGTTAAACAACTCTAACGTTTAAAGTATAGCAGAGCACAACACAAATGAGATGAGTAAGACATATGAGGATCCATTACTCAGTGTTGGTGAATTGCTGCTCTCACAAATAACACTGGTGTCTGTGAGACTGGTTATGTTTCTCCCCCAGTATCAATATGACATTGACAGTCTAGATGTTTTTCATCTGACCCTCGAAAAGAATGTAAAACACTGCATGACTAGTCACTATTCTGGGGATAGGATCAAGAAAAATTGTTTTGTTTGTGTACTTCTGTGGCATCCAGAAACTTATGCTGTCCTGATGTTGTCAGGTCTTACTATTTCTGTTTTTCTTTTTGCAATACAATCCCCCCCTCTCTTTTTATGAACTCGAATTGGCTTAAACTGATAATCAACTGAAGTAATTGAGTAGTGTATAAAGAGCACATCAAACTGAAGGACTTGGCTTTGAGGTGCTTAATGCCTGCAAATCTCATTGATTTTTTTTTTTTCCAGAGGTGAGTTAAGCCCTTCAGATTTAATAGCCTTTTAGTATTTGAAGTGCAGACACTAATATTGAAGACAATAGCTTCAAAGTTCTTGAAGCACACTGAATGCAGAACAGAATTCTGACTAATGTTGGAAACAAGTTGCTGGGCCAGATGTATCTCATAATAGCCGTTATGTTTTTACTTAAAATGAAATGATACAGTCAAAGAAAAGAAAGTGAATAATATATATAATGGAGCTGTTTCTTTATGTCACTAATGACTGACTCTACAACCTAGTTGTTTCATGATGGAAATTTTCTGGAGATATGTAAAGAAACATTTGATAAAAATGCAGCCTGTCCATTAAATTTGCAAGTTTATAACTAGAATTACCATGTAAAATGGTCTTTAAGTATAACTGAGACAGTGTTTCTACAGTAGTCTAGTAGTCTATGATTTCCGTGCTGTACCTGTAAGACCTCGTTAAATAGCGGTAGTAGTTTTTATAAATTGGGATTTATAGCACTTCTGCAGAACTGATTCCTTGGGATTTATAGCACTTCTGCAGAACTGATTCCTATGTTTTCCTGAGCTGTTTTTTTTATCAGCAATTGTTTTCACATGGGGATTTTTCTTTGTTCTTTATTTTCAATATACCCACTCATTCTGGACTCTTAACAGTCTTAGTCATTTCCATCAACTTTCTTCTGATCTGTGTTCTTTCTTTCTTCCAGAAGATGAAGCAACTTTTTACTTTTGTTGGTTTTTCTTCTTTGTTAGGAGAAAATCTACTCTGGACACTAACAGAGTGTTGTAGGTTAAGGATTTTTTTTTTTTTTTTACATTTGTACTTAGATTTATAGTCATGTTAACAAGTGACTTGAAAGGAGCTGGAGACACTGGTCGAATGGCAGTGTATTCCCATTGCCATTGAAACACTTCCCTAAAACGCAGAATGGCTGCAGCCTACTCGTACATTGTTCTTCTACACAAATTCAGCTGCTGACCTCTGAAGGAAATTCTCAAGGACGCTCAATTTCAAGTATTAAGATTTCATTTTGTTCAAAGCATGGAAGGCTTAAATGTGAACAAGGGTACTGAAAGTTAAGTAAATAAGCCAAGGCAGGTGTAAGGAAGAGAAATATTTAGAAAAAAATAGTAGTGTGACACAGGACAAAGTAAATTCTTTCATCTGGTGTATTGAGGGAGAAAAATCATTGCTTCAAACGCAGGAAAAACAAAGGCAAATACCACAGACCTGTCCAGTGGACGGAGGAATAATCAGTGATGACATAAACCATGAAAAGACTTTTAAAAGACTGCTTTTAGAGAAGAGAATCTGTCTTAAGATTTGCTGCTAATTCTCTGCAGAATATTTTTCAAAGTGTGATGCATAATTAGGGTGGCTTAGGTTAGATACCCTCTGTGTGGTAGGGGCGCAGATGGAATGTAATGTAATATGTTTAAAAAAAAAAAAAACAGGAAAAGGTGAGAAAAAATGGAGGCTAGGATAGAAGGATTAAAAAATGCATGTGACAGCATTACATCCTTTAAGTTTTTCTGAGTTGCTGTCATTGAGTTGTCTTTCCCTGTCTTTTTTTAATTTTGTCTAAGAAGTTAGCGCTCTACTTAGATCCCATTTATGTTCATCCAAGCATTGTTCTGAGTATGGAGTCTGATATTCCTCAAATTCTTGGAAGAAATTTTAAAATTAACAACTGGTATCTGTTTCTTCTAACATGTAGCTGATATGATTCTGTAATCATAATGAATTAGTCTGTGTTGTGAGCTAACTTGTTTGGTTAATAAGCATTTTTACATATTTGAATTTTATGAAGAAAATACTTAAATATGTTTTCTGCTGGCCTTATTCAGTGATAAGTAGTCAGCATAAAAATAATTAATTCAAGTAATGTACTGAAAATTGGAAAGACTGTAGTGGCATGTACAATCTGGTGAGGCTGGCATGTTTGTCTTTGATTTGATTTATCCAAGTTATGGAATGATGGTCTGTGACCAATATAATTAAGTACCTTAATACCTTCACTATGCATTTAATGGCTAGGCGTTCTTTTTTTCTCTAATCGTATAATGTTCTACCTGAGGAAACAGTTTATGACTTATATAAAACTGGGTGTTTCTTTCAACATGTTCCTGACTCAGCACGGCTCCAAGCCCAACTTCTAAAGCAGTGATGTGTACTATAAATTTCTTCATAGACCAGCAGTCTATGCATTCTTTGCACAAGAAATCTGCAGAATTTACTCATGGTTGTAAACATTTTGTCTCAAATCCATCTACGTTTCATTTCCCCCTTTTGCACGCCTATGCTTACACATGAAAACATGCAGAACTTGTGCGTTGTTTAGCTGCTGCATAAGTTCCTTATATAGTTACTTAAAAGGAATGCAGAAAAGGAAATGGTTTCTATCAATGTGCTAAGAGTTCTTTTGGTTTTCTTGATGTCCCTTTAAAAAGTTTCATACTGAAGTTACAGCATGTCAAAATTAAAAAACTACAGTAGTCGATAGTATGACAGTCAATATGTATATCTTCAGAGGTGGCTAAGCCAAGAAAAGCACGTTTGACGTTACTAGGTATTGCTGAAGTAAAACAGCAGGAAAAGTCCTGAAAAACCGTTCTCTTTATAATGAGGAAAAAAGAGGTGCCTGGGTGATTTTTTTGTTTCTTTTTTTTATGGTAGGGCAGGGGAAGTTGCCTTTAATAACACTGTTAATGTAACTCTTGATTCAATTTGTTGGGAATGATTTAAAAAAAAAACCAAACAACTAACCCAAACAACCCAGCTGTTGTGTGTGTCAGTGTGTGCAATTCACTATCATTTGAGGTCTGCACATTTTCAGATAAATACAGTCATACCTACATTTATTCAGTAAAATTGCAACCCCACCGCATTTTGCTAATATTGCCTCATTTTAATTTTTCTCCTGACTGAAGCAGTATCTAGGCAGTCATGCTAAATAATTGCTGGGCAGTAGCCATATTTCTCCAGTTCACTTTCAAAAGGGAGAAAAATGGGACTTCACTTGAATGTAGAAATCCCACCACAGTGTCAGTGACTGATCTTCTGCCACAGTTAGCTCTAAGGCTTAGCTTGTCTTCCCGATTCACACAGATGGAACAAGTTTTTACATGCACTCAATGAAAAATATACTACAGGAAAAAGTACAAAGTACCTAGTCATGAGAAATAAAGTAATTCTTGACAGTAATTTTTTTATTGTTAATCTGAAGAGTCTTTGTTACATAAAATGGCTCATTAACCAAAATTCAGCAGACTTCAGAGACTTCATGCGTAGGCCACGATCCATGAGCCCTTCATCCATAGTAAATGGCATTGACTGGTGGCTGCTAATAGTCTGTATTTTTATGATGACTTATTTTCCACTTCAAAACTTGTACAGAAAATGTCTCTTAGCCCTCTTCAGAGAGATCTAGTGAGGCACTAACATCTCAGTAGCATTTCAAATTGCAGAAACTAATTTTGTTTACAGTTAGGGGAATGTTTCCTAAGTGCATTGCAGAGTGAGTTTGTCTAATTGTACAAGCCATGTCTTACTCTCAGGTGGCACTAGCTACTTGTAGAACCCACATTACAGAAAAAGGACAAGCCCTGTTAGGACTCACAGGTGCCTTTAGGGAGGCTGGCTGAAGCCAGTGCCATCCCTACCTGCCTGCCTCACCCCTGTGCTGGAGGCTATGCGGGAACAAGGTATATACTTCCACTCCCCAGCTGTTCCAGTTTACAACCCAACTCAGCTGAATTTAGCAATGGTAATATTAAATATCAGATCACGACCTGGAGCAACTAGGGCACGTCCACGTGAGTTGCCTTTGTATAGGGGCATTAACTTCCAGTGGAGGAGAGCTGAAAGCAGCATCAGTTCTGGCCACAATAGCTACCTGCTCCATAGAAATGTTAGACTTACAGTGTCCGAGGGAGAGGCTCTATGCCAGCTTGCTTACAGAAACTGATGAGCGCCATGTGCTTGAAGGCATATGCTCATGTGGAGCTCCTCTCTGGGGACAGGGTCTGACTTAGTTATCACATTTATTTGTTTGCACTGTTCTTTTATTTGGAACAATATTTGCATTAGGCTGTTGTGGCAACAGTGTCTGAAGAGTCCTTTGTATTTGGACTAAGTAGTTTATCTCCATCAGTGAAGTGAGTCATTTGAGGATGAATTCATTCTGATGTATAGGCAAGATTATTTCCTTCCCTTAAAAGTGTTTCCCACTCAGAAGTGATAAGATTTCAAGAAAACTGTATGTATCTTTTATTTTTACTTGTCCATGTATGTTACTGCAGCTGAATATTCATTAATTTTTCTGACATTTCATAGAAAACTACATCAATAGAAGGGTGTGGTTTCTTTTTCAGCTAGAGTGCTGTTGCTTTTTTAGTGGAAAAATGATGAACTTTACATAAATTTTAAAAGTGTTTCTACTGAAAGCAGTATCTGGAGCGAATGATTTGAACTTGTCTTTTCTGTTTACCGAATGTTTATTTTTTAGAGTTATGGCATGTCAGGGTTTCAGAGAAACTGAGATTAGCCTTGACTGCATTATCAGCCTTTATTACAGTAAAAAGATGTCAAGAATAGGGACTAATGTTAATTATTCTCTGCAGGAAAACTCTTGGAGATCGTTTAAAGCTTGAAGAAAAACTTGGCACACTCAATGTGTCTGATACCACAGTAGGCAGCAAACAGGCAACATTCAAATTAAAGAAGGTGAGCTTTATATATAATTTTTTAAGATAATATACAAGTAACTTTAGTTTTTGCATGAAAGAACAGGAACTTTAAAACCGTCGATCTAATGTCCCTCTTCATTTCTTTATAAGCTGCCAACTCTTCTGCTTCTTGCCAAGAGAATAAAAGCCTCCGGTAGTACTCTGTGTGTTTATACCCTTATAACTTAGGCAGCACTCATAAAATCTTATGTTCCAGTGGAAAATACTGGCTTCCATTTTTTAATAGTTTATTTGCAGACATACCATCAGAAGCTCGTGACCTTACCTGACTTCTGTGCCAGGACTGATCAGATCTTGCTTGGTCTGCAGGTCCAAATGTAGTCAGGATGCCATAGGTGACAGGCTTTCTCTTGGTTGATAACGTTGCTAGATCTCAGCATGATAAAAACAGAGCTCCTAGCCACCTTTTGTCATTGAGCTCTTGTAACACATCACAAGAACGAGCTCTGGACCTTTTCTACTTGCCAAATTCCATTGGAAATGTGTAGTTGACTGCTGCCTATCTAGCTTTCCCAAAAGGTTTTGATTTCATATCCTAAGGAATTTGTAGATCGCGTAAGGTGATTATATTGTGGGCAGAGTTAAATGCATATGTGCGTCTGCTACTACTATAGAACGCTTAGGATTTTTTTGCTAGAAAATTGCTTTATAACTGAGGAGAGGATACGTTATAAATGCTGAAGACCCATATTGATACTTGAGCTGACAAAATGTACTTCAATTGAAACTGGTTTTCTTCAGGTAAGCCTCTTTCCTATAATACATTTCTCCTTACCGACAGTCAAATGTTATTCTCACTGGTAAAACTGCTAAGAATGGCTACGTAGTTATTTGATCATCACATTGGGTATGTGGGTACGCCTGAAACAAATCTTTGAATAACCAGATTTATGGGACTGTTTTTGCCTTACTTGTTTTACCTAACTATTGTCTGTTTGCAGATGTCCTTTTTCATCTGTTTTTGATTCCACTGATTGAATTTAAAATGTGTTGACTGTGGAGTAAGTCACAGATTCCTCTGCAGTGCTACGCAGGATAACCATTCTGGAGATTTTACCAGCTGCTATAGCTGGTATGGTAGTGTCTTGCATCTAATTAAGTGGGTTTTGTAGGGTTTCAAAAGCACAGTCTATTTTATAGTAGCTTTAACTTAGAAAATGCAAAGCCACAAAGTTTTTTGCAGTTGGTGGTGAACAATTAAGTATCACCTTTTACTAAAAGTATTGTGAAGATTTGGGAGTAAGGCAGAAGAAGACATAGCAATTGTTCAGAAAGCCATTTTTACTTGATTCCAGCACATATGCTGTAGCTTTGAGGGGGTTTTAATTACATTGCTGCTAACATATATGGATTTTTTTTCTGTTAACTGATGTTGCTTTATTGAAATACATATTTTTTTTTTGTCCATTTGCATGGACAGTACTTTTAAACATGTAATTAAAAGAAAAATAAGGTGTCTATAGTTGGAGATCTTTTGTCCTATCAACAAAATAGCAAAATGAGACTTGCAAGTCTTCTCTCAAATAAACAGATCCTGCACATATATTCTGAAGTCCCAGGGAATGGAGCAGGGAGAGCTAGGGAGAACTCATTCTATGCAGTATGCTGTGTCTTGCTCCTTTTCAGAGGATGGAGAGATGAGGTTGGCAAGCCAAAAAAGGGATTATTTTTTTTTTTAGTGTTACTGTGATTGTCAACTTCCTCTTTGTGATGCGCTTTCTTTAAAGCACAGGTGTATTTAGGAGTAGCTAGAAAGACTCAGTGGTGGGGAGAGAATTGTGCTTCCATAGGATTACATCCATATCACTTGTCCTTGTAACTCAGTGGAATTGAGACTGTGCTTGGCTGCTGCATTTGTGGTATGTTAGCAGCCTCCCAGATGCCCAGCAACCACTGACAGGTCCAGTGATGAAATTGTTTAGCATTGATAATTTGCAGTTCCGTTTTCAGGAGATTTTAGTGTGGTTCCCTCTGTGTGTCCTGTTTCTCAGTTTCAGCATGCTTTATCATGGCAAATAGATGTAACAAAATAGTAGGGTTTCTAAAATACCAAAATGCTTTACACTACTAGGGCGGTATGGAAGGACATTTAAAAAAACCTACCACCACCACCAAAAAAACCCAAATAAAAAACCAACGAAAATTCAAACGCAAATCAAGATCATTTAGTTACAGCATACTAGCGGTAGCAGTCAAAATTAAATTGAGATTTCTCAAGACCATTTCAGATGAAGTCTGGAGGCAGAGAAACTACTTAGTTTTCAAATAGTGGGTTTCCTCTTACCCTACTTGCAGTGGAAACAGGAGTCAGTACATTTCAGCAAAGTCCAAAGACCACTAGCTTTTATTACTATTTTTTATTACTATGATACTAGTATGTTATATTTGGTAAATTGGTTCATATCTCACCTCGGCTGAAATGCTGTCTATGCATGCAAATCTCTAGCTCAAGTTTAAATGGTACTTTAATGGGAGGTTCAGGGAGAAATGGGCTGATATATGAACACCACTGATTACAGAATTAGGTGCAGTGGGGATGCAGCTGCATATCAAGTAATTCTGTCACACTGTCAATGCAGTTATCTGTGCTGCTGTTGAAATTACTCTAATTGCTGGAGTATTTTATAGCATAGACAATTGCCTGAGTTTGGGTAGTTCAAGTCTGCTAGTTCCCGTTTATGCTTAGTTTTAAGACAAGCCTTAGTATTCCAAAGAAAATAGTAGTTTATGGCTGTAAGAGCCGTTTCACCTATGTGGTATGTAAGTTAAACCCTTTCAGCATCTTTTTGATGAAGAGAAAAAACATTAATAGAACATGTGCCACGTGAGTAGAGATTTAAAATTCTTTTCATGTGGAAAGTTTTTCTAGAATTGCATGCAGCATATCAAACATGTTCAGGAACTTTTAAGAATGCTTTTTAGAAAATCTGTGTGTTTCAGCAAACTTAACTAACTGTTTTGTCTTCATTAAATCCATTTGTGTTCAAATATTTAATGTGGTAGTACTCGTTTACCAAAGTGGAATCTAAATAGCCTCAAATTGTGCTCTGCCTTCTTAAGGGCATTAAATCGTAAATTCTAGAGTGTAATTTTTACAGTCTATTGTTAGACATTGGTTTTGATCTGAAATACATGATTTTATGAACTGGTTTTCGATAGCTTTGTCTTAAATGTTTGCTCTTAATTACTTGGAATGATAGGGCCTAGGGATACCCAGAATTAACAAGTACGTTATAAGGCATATGGCATAAGACAAGATAGCCTGGGACCATTTACAGTAACATTTTGTAATGGAATTCTGACTTAATATATAGGTACTTGAACAATGAGGTGATACATAAGTTTACAAGAACCTGAGTATTTTTTTTTTATTATTCCAGTCAGAGCAGCAAAAGAAACAGCAGGAAGCTGAGAAACAACATCGTCAAGAGAGGAAAACTCTTAGGCGTTCTGCTAATCATCTCAAGAGCAAACGTGGAAGAGGACGACTGTTTCGTTGATTTATTTTATGGTGGTTTTTTTTAAGAAACTTATCTCTTTTTTTTTCATTTGAAAAAGGAACTTTTTCAAACTGGGACATGGTACCAGTATATTTGTATTTTGATTCATTGATGAACACAAACCCCAGAATTTGCTAAACCCTGTGTTAATTATTGAAAAGTTTATGAAAGTCTAAGTACTGACCAAAGGACACTACAAGTGTGCTGTGTTTCTAAACTCCAGTGTGAACTGTATTGTGCAGGAATCACCAGCAACTGGTTATTGTG
>JAVJGJ010000059.1:28716486-28754082 GCA_035590215.1 Microhierax caerulescens | reverse complement strand
CCTCCGCTCTGCCCCGGGAGCCCCTGGGGGGCAGCTCCCCCCCCCCCCCAGCCCAGGCAAGGGGTGCCCGAGGGAGGCTGTGACCCACGGGCAGCCCGCGCTGGGGCAGCTCCGAGCAGGGCCCGTGGCCCTGTGGGGACCCACACCAGGGCTGGCTGGGCCCCCCTGCCCAGCCGAGGAGGACAGTGACAGTGGCTTTGGTGGGCACCTGGCATCCAGCCGGGGTCAACCCACCACAGATAGACAACCTCTTTATTGCTTCACACTGTCTTTAGCTGTTAAACCAGCAAAACAATTTCTGCACTAATGAGGAATGAAAATTATTATTGGTTCTTTTCCTAGTGTAGTTGGGATTTGGTAACAACTAACTGATAGGAGCTAAGCAGAAATAATTTTTTAATCGCTGGAAACTTTGGAGGTTCTGACGTCAGGACTTCTGTATACTTCTGTACTTCTGGCTTCATGCATCACTTCATTTGTCTCGCTGCACTGAGTAAAGCATTTTAGGGTACCTAAGCTAAATACATCAAGGTACAAACCAGCCTGAAGAACCAGATGGGCTTGAGAATCTGTCAGTGCATAAGGTACTCATACAGCCAGCGAACTTGTACTGTATTAGGCAGTGTGACTCCCATAGGTTAAAATTTCTGCCTCTTGGCTGAGGCAAGAATTTAGACTGTCCTCCAGGCTTGCTCAGAGTTCAAAGGTGCTTGAATCTAAGAACATAGGCCTATCCCTGCTGTGACCACAGCTCAGAAATCTTCAGTGCAAGGCTGTCCTGAGAACTTGGCAACAGCCGTGTTTCTAGCTCTCCTTTCTACCTTGCATTCTCTGAGCAATTTTCCTGCTCCTTATTGAAAGCCTTCAGTGTGTCAGTGCATTTTGAGGCCAGTGTATCCAGAAATATCTTTGGTGTTTCCGAAAGGTACCACAAGCTCCCTGTGGGGCCTGCGCAGTGTTCCTCACCACTAATTTGAAAAGCAGTAGAGCCAAAATTGTCCATAGAGTCTGTTTTCTTCCATAAATATTAATGGTCTCTGAAAGTAAAGAAAAGCTGGCTACTGGGTTCCAAGAAAGGAGGACTAAGACCTAAGGCAGAAGGACATAAATACACAAGGGACAATAACAGTTCTGAGGCATTTCAGCATTGGTGTCTCAGAGCATCTGATGCCTCAAAATAAAGCAAGAAATTGGAAAAAGCTACTGAAACAGTTTTCTTTGAACACTGTTTTGCATGTGGATTTCAGGCATTGCAAGAGAGAAATTCACTGTTATATCAGTGGGATCTCTTGTGTTTTAACTGGAGAAGCAGTAATACTGTGAGAGCTAGTTGTGGTGACCATGCTCCAAATACCTCAACAAGAGATCTTGGGTTGACAAGCATGTGATTGTTGAGAAAGCCTGATTTTTCTCTCAATTAAAAGTTCTTACTTTGGTACATAACTAAAGCAGTCCAAAGGCAGAGAGGTAATCTGAACAACCAGTACTTAATTTGTATTGGCTCTCACAGACATGGCTTATGTTGATTACACAGAACCCATCACACAGGATGAACTATTACTGAATCATTTCTTGGGTTTATTAAGCATTAAGCTAGTTTTCATCCCTCATGCAGGGCTTTGAACTGTTACTGAATAATTCCTCAGTTCATTTTCGTTGGGCTTTTATTCCACTTGCAGGTCTTGTCTTTTCCACCTACACACCCTCCAAAACAACAGGGTCAATCCTGCTGCCTTGACACAAGCCACACTCTCATTGACATCAAAGGAGTTTTGCCTGTGTTGGGGTGATGTTGGCTGTATGTTTACTGTGATGATTGCAAGGTACTGTCTATCTGGCTTACGGGTCACCTGCAGGTTTGGGTTGTTCTGGTGGGTGGAGTTGAGGGGAAAAAGTATATTGTATTGGGGTAAGGGAAGGTGACTGCTGTTCAGGTGTAAAGAGTTCACTAGCTCTTACCAGCTGCTGCCCTGACCCCTAACAGTGGCCACACAGAGTAGCCTGTGGTTCCTGCTCTGTGGCAGAAGCCAAATCTTGGTCATGCACAACTCTAGCAGGGTGCCCTCCTCCAGGAGTTGGAAACGCTTCGCATAAACCCAGTTCCTAATTGCCCAATAATTTCCCAAAGTGGAAGGAAGATGTGGGAAAACACTGGAAGCTCTGTAAAATTTCTGCTGCTCCCTCATTTTGCACCCATTCCTAATGTATGTGCTGTAGTGGGTCTCAAAATCAGAAGGGGTGAGGAAATGACCGTGTCTCAGAAGAGTAAGATGAAAGTTTCTGAATCCACAGAGTGGTTCTGTCAGAGCGCTGTCTTAACTGGCACGAGAAGGAGCTAAAGTTTTGGTCTGCTCTGATGGACAAGACCTTTCACGTCTTTGTTTTGGTTTACTGACAGTATGGCAGATCATACACCAGGAAGGTGGTTAAATGCAGATGAGTTCTGCCTTGCACAGAGGGCAGGAATAAACGATGCATTCTCTGCTCTGAAATTGTTGATTTGAAATGGTACTTGTCAAAGCCTCTCTGTCCCCAGTTGCTGTTGCTGAGGATTTAAACCAAAGACACCCTTTTCTCAGAAGATGCAATTTGGGGGAGAGGGGGGAAATCTTTAAAAAATATTTTTAAATAAACAAGGGATTTCACTTTTTTTTTCTTCTTCTGTTTTACTTGCAATGACCTAAGGGAGACCAGAAGAGTCTACTTTTATGTGGTTGGTGCCCTTGAAACTTTATGGATCCTGCTCACAAAGGTGTCTGCAGCCACAGTCAGGAACAGTTTAAGTCTTAAATGCCATTTTTGGTTGGGTGTTGTATGTAGAAGGCTTTGAAGTTTCCCGTGGAGAACAGGTTCAGTATCTGTAGGTGACTGCACAGGTTTCTTATGTGGTTATAAGATTAGGCAAGGGCAGTGGGATTGCAGACTGTCAGAGTACTTGGGGAGGGACAAAAACTCTATGAATATTTGCTGCTTTAGGTGAGTAGTACTTCTTTTGCAGAACTTTTCTCTGAGCAGTGCATAGTTACGGTGTAGCCCATGTGTACTTGGAGATGTGACAGTTCTACAGCAGCAACTTCTCCTTAATAGTCACCCTGCTATCAGCACAATTTAGCTTGAGGACAGCCTTAGCTGCATCTGGTTTCTGTGTCCTTAGTACCTTGGCTTCTTATCTCCATACCTTGGAGTGTGGTACCTTAGCTTCTGTGTACTCCTTGTGCCTCTCCTTGAAGCCTCCAAATTTTAGCATTCATGGCATCTGCTGCTACTGTGTGGTGAGACACTTCCTATTGCTAGTGCTACACGTGGCTCCGAGGCTTCACTTGAGCTTCATTCCCGTTCTTGGCTTTGAGGAAACAGTGAGACAGATGTTGCCTTCTTGTCCTCTTTGTGACAACACTCTTGATGTTGTAGACTTCTTTTGTGACCCTCTTAAGTCATCTCTTTTCCAGACCGAAGCCCTGAACCATTGAGTCACTCCTTGTATGGAAGCTGCCCCATGTTTGGGTTTTCCATAAACACGCAAACAATTCAGAACACTTGGGCTTCTGATACTCTGTTAATAATATATTTTACCTTTTGCTTGGAAACTAGGCTTGGTTTCTGTCTGTTGTCATGTGTTAACAGGAGAGGTCCTCCTGTGGATTAATATGTTATAGATGGGAGAGAAAGGGTGACAGTGAATGGGCAGTTCCCCTGACAGGAGGAGGGTAGTGGTGAGGTTTCCCAGGGACCTCTGTGGAACCCTGTGCCCATCCATGTATTTACGAGTGTTTTGGAAAGGTAAATCATCACCCAGGAAAATAGATACGGAAGGCTGCAAAGAGCTGTAGGAGAGTTCGTTAAACCTGGGTAGAACACAAAGCGATGGCTGTCACCGTGGCATGGTGTGACGTGGCAGTGGCACGTCAGCTGCACAAAGTAATAGAGGGAGGCAGGAAAATCCAGTCAGCTGCAGCGACAGAACGGTGAGCTCTCAGCTCGTTATTGGTATGTAGGAAAGACTTCGTCACTGGAGAATGTTCTCTGAAAACATTTATTCAGTGTTCAGCAATGGTCAAATGTTACTGGAAATGAGGGTGTGGGGTGCTATACATAAACCCCCAGAGCTACCATATTTCAGCTGTTACGTTTTGTTCTTATCACCTCACTTTAAGAAAGGGTGTGGTATAACTGCACTGAAGTGAAACGGCATTATAGCATTTTTTATAAGAGACATGAAGAGTTTCCTTGTGAATAAAGATTAAAAAGTGTGGGACTTTTTGGCCTGGAAACAAAGACAGCTGAGCAGCCATATTATAGAAGCCTATAAAATAGTAGGAATGGTGTGTAGAGGAAGATTACAAAACTACTATTCATTATTCTTCATAATGTAAGATCCAGGTGCCATCTAATGAAATTATCAGGTAGCAGGTTTAAGACAAACATATGATATGAGTATTTATGTATATGTTGTATAGGTACCTTGTGAAGCTAGTTGTCTTCGGCTATTATGGAGGCCAAATGTAGGTACTAGTCCTAAATGGAGTGAGATGTGCTCACAAGTGATAAATCTACTGAGATTTACTGTACCTCAGAACCTGGATGCTGCCTCCAGCTCAAGAAGTCTTTAAATCGGAGATTGCCTGAAGCTGGAAGCACACGCTGGGAAAAAGATCACTCTGTACTTGTCCTGCGCCTTACATATCTGCAAAGGGGCAGGTAACTTTGGTCTGCCTGTATCTGTATGTTGCTGTGAGCATACTGAAAGCTGTGAGGTTTCCATCACAGGAGCAGATTAGCTAAATGTCTCTCTGATGTGGGGTGGGTAGAGCTTATTTGGTGTCAGAAGGGAAGCTAGACTCTGGGGATCTCCAAACGTTGCTTCAATCCCGTTTCCTGAAGTTCTGTGGAAGTGGTGAGTAAACATGCCTACTTCTCTACTTCCCACCTCCGGGCTGTCGTCAGGACATGGCAGAAAGGGGTCCTGGCTGTAAAGGGAAAGGCAGACTGAAAGAAGGGCAGAGCCTACAGCCGGCATGTAATCTTCCCACTGCTGCAATCACTGTGGAGGCTGAGGGTGAGTTACACCTCTGAAGCTGCAGCAGAGGAGACATGCCAGGATGTGACTCAAAGGCCAGGTTAAGCCATGAGCCAGGTCTGTAGATGCTGGAGTCAACATAGTGTCAGTCTGCTGTGTCACTGGCAGCCTACCTACGGAGGAGTGCAGGTGGCAGAATGAGGTTGTTTCAAGCCCTGGGAGAAGGGAATTGCAGCCACTGAGCCTGTGGTGTGAGCTGTTGTTATAACATTGCAGCAGGGGGTGAAGATACAGATGAAGCATCTAAGGAGCAGTTTCACAGCACATCTGGCCCATGACTTTTCCATGGAAAAAAGACAGAACAGGAATGTGGACAGACAGCAGTATCATTCCTACCTACTGCTTTTAGTTTCTCCTTTTAGTATGATTGTGGGTTTGGACCGTAAGCTAACCTGCAGGACCCTTTTGCCAGATGCAGGGGGATGCTGATGGTAGGAAGGGCAGCTATGGCAGATGCTGATGCTCATGCGTTTCAGAATGCACATTCTTCAAGGCAGTGCCGTGAGGAAGTTACCACTGACTGAGTCTCCCTCCTACTCCCTCTGTCCCAACAAAACCAGTCCTTGCAGACAGCATTGAAAATGGACAGCAGTAGACTTTTAAGAGCCAACAGATTATGCTGAGAGAAAAACATGAAAAAAATCCAAAGTTTTGTACTTGCAGTTACAGAAATCAAATGGGCTCCAAAGGAACTCAAAGAACATAGCAAGAACTGGCATTTGAAAGTCACACCATGCAAGAAAAAATATTAAAAAAATGGTGAATTAGTATATGTTCCCCTCTGTCCTTTTTAAAAATGACTGAAGATTTATGTGAGCTACAGCCTTTTTTTTTTTTTTTTTCCCCAGTGACTGACTGAGGTCCTCTGGTATTAACAGACAAGTGGTATGGCCAGGAAGATAGCTGAACTGCTGACTTTCAGTCCAGCTTGACAGCCCTCAGTCCAAGAAACTGGAGCTGTGTCTAACCGCAAATATCCAAGCCTGGAAATCCCTCCTCAGAGGCAAACCAGCTTCCAGGCTCTGACTAGCTATTGTGAAGTAACCTGAAGATGCCTTCCATGGCCATATCATGTATGTTATGAGGCTGAGCAGTCAGATGTGTTTGATGGCTCCTGCCCAAGTCAACCTCATAGTGGTTGACATAGTGGTTTACAACTACATGTAAAGTATGAGTAACACCCAGTCTTTGAATCACAAGTCAACCACTTCAGTGTGGTTCCATTAAGGTATGTCCTACAAATAGTGATTGCAAACAGCTCTGTGCAGTCCATAAAATGTCTTCCACCTCCACAATCCCTCTCTTTTTCCTATGGGGCAAGATCTTTCCCTAACGCTTGTGAAACCAGAGCCACAAATGTAAGTATTTCCAGGGGTTTTTTAACTGTTGCTGGCAACCTCTGAAGTGATCAGAGAAGGTGTTTCTTTCATTTGTTTATCTTCTGTTATGTTGTTTGCATTCAGTAAATGCAGGCATAACACAAAAAGATGGAACATAAGGGATGTGTTTGTGGAATAAAATCTGGTTGGAAGAACGTCAGTCTGATCGCAACCAGTCAAAAGGTGGCATTTCTGCAATTCTGCTGGAAAATAGAACCTGAGAGGATGTAAGCTCTGATATTCCAAAAGTACTTCTGTATTTAACATAGATAAACCAAAGCAATCGCATCTATTTTAGCTAGGCACATCCTGGAGCCGTTGCATGATAGTTGCAGGAGGGAATTGATGTGGTATCAGCCCATTACTGTTTGTGTGTCCTTATTAGCTCCCAGCATTAAGGAAATCAAAGATTTGATTGCAACATACTAACCATGATCCTAATGAGTGCTTATAGGGAGCAATTTTTTTGTTAAGAAGTGCAGTTTTGGCTCGTTTAAACCCTGATCTGAATTCCCAGATTTTTTTGGCAGGACTCTTGAAGGATTTGGGCACCACTTACAACAGAGGCAAGACGATTGGGGTCTCTTACACAAGCTGACCAGAGAAGTCTTCACCTCTGGAGCAAGGCTTTTTGAGGGTAGGGCTCCCCTTGCTCAGCAAGCAGGACAGGTGTCCTTTACACAGAATTTTAGCTTGGACTGCAGAAGGAAACATGTACTCTATAGACTATGGTTAAAAACATTCTTCTATGAAGCGTTACTCATTCGCACCCGAATTAAATATCTAAATATTTTGCAGATCCCAGGGATGGCCTAATCAGGTGAGGCTGGGTTAACTCCACTCAGAATGGTGTATGGAAGTGATTAACAAACACTGTTCAGGAGGAGCTCTCCATCCACACGCTTGCTCTCACATACCACAGGAAACCTCTAAAACCCAATTCTCCATTGTGTCTCTTCTTCTCTGCATTAGCTCTGGCAGACCCTTTGGATAGGTTGGTCACCTGCAGCTGTGAACTCAACCATTGGCTTCACTGCAGGTAGAGCAGGCCAAAACTAAGTTTTCTGTTTTCTTGAAATTAATGAAAATCAAACATTTTCAGTTTTTATTTGTTTTTCTGTTCAACACTGCAAGCCCCAACTCTGTTTCCTTCCCCAGTAAAATTTGCATGTTCCTAATCCTCGGATTTACTTAAGCAACTACAGAGGATCCCGAAATGGCTTCTCCAACTGCTTTGTCTCCAGCTGGAGACAATTAGAGATTTGTCCAATTCTCACCACATATATTATTAAGATCAAAGGCAGACCTCAAAACATTAGCAGCTAATTTCAGTGTTATAGTTCTAATAAAATAAAAGCAGGCCACTATTGGGCAACATCTCTTTTGGATGTGGTAACTTCTTCATTGAATTCTGAGGTATTCTTCCTTCCCAGATAGAATTAATCATAGTTGCAAGGATCTATGGATTACTGCTGCTTTTAAATTTGCAGCAGGATGGCAGATGGGAGTAATTTGGGTATGTTCCTGGCTGGAGCGTGGAGAAAGGCAGAATAGTGTTAATAATTTGTTTTTTCTTACTTTAATAAAATTCTGCATTCAGTGTTGAAGACCCTTTTTGTAAGGGTCTCCTTTTATCACAAGGCTTTTTGGCAGTTGTTGATTTGTTTTATATCAGTGCAAGCAAGAGGAAAAGAAAGTGCCACAGTTCAACAGCAGATTTGGAGGAGCCCAGGGAAGAGTTGCCATATTCCAGAATTGAGGAGCACTGGACATGGAAGGTGGAAAGAATTAAGGGGATAGGGAATTATGTGTCTCATTAATACAGGAGACAAAGGCAACCATAAATCATTATCCCTCGCTGAGCAAAAAGATAAGAATAATTGCTTCTTTTAAAGTATCTTTTAAACTATTCAAGCCCTGCTTCTTGGAGAAAATGTCAACCCTTTCAGCTCCCAGTTCTGGTAAAGAAACTTGATGGCCTTCAAATCTGGACTGAGCAACCATCTATAAGGTACCGTGCTGTGATCAGGCCTGAGGCCTCTACCCAGACCCTCTGCTAGCTCAGGGGCTCTGATGAAGATGAAGGTCTGCAGCAGTCTGCCAGCCCAGCCCTGCCTCAGCCCACCCCAGGAGCTCAGCCAGGGCAGCAGCACGGGGAGCTGCCAACATGTATCCAAGGGATCCCTGGTCCTACAAACCTGTCTTGGGACACTCCATCTTCTGCTCATACCCCTTGTAACTGGAAACAAGCATGAAAGGTGGCCAAAGCTGGATTTACTGTGGGGACCCAGAAGTCCAAAGCATAGGCTGCAGAAAGGCTCTGGAGAGGGAAGGGTGAGCATTAATTCCCTCTGTGGTGCAGGTCACCTAAGCTTGACATGTGTGCCAGTTAACACGAGCAGACAGGCAGATCAGCAGTGCTGAGAGGACTGTGTCTGAAACCACCTTGTCTGACTTGTACCCCAGTGCTCAGGTCAAGGCTGGAGTAGGACAGCTCTTGCCAGCTAGATTCATAGCCTAAGAGGAGCCTGTCCCCCGGGCTGTTGGATGTGGCTACGCAGGAGTGAGGAGTGTTAAAGATAAAAGACACAAGCATGGGAGCAAAGCCTAGAAGCTGTAAGAGCCCAGGATCCATCTTTCCGTCTCTTCTGAGGTGTGAACTACCCTCTGGACTGCTGCACAGAAGGTGCTCAGAGGCATTTCCTCTGGATGCTTCTCTTCTGTAATGAACACGGCTGCTGCTTTTTTGGCCATCACTGATCTCTGTTGTGGGTAACAACTCCTGAGTGGGACTTTCCAGAAGTTGTGGGTACTACAACATCGTATTAGCAAACCTTAAATGGCAAGAGGTGTGTGCCATGGCTCTCTGCTTGGCCAGGGTGATCTTGTCACTGAATTGCTTTGCAGTGCCATCCTCCCTGTTGTCACCCCCTGAATCGTCGTGCTGGCCCAGACAATGGGTGAGGCGACATGGTAGCAGAGTGGTGCAGGTGCCTTTGGCTGGCCTTGGTGCCTGTGTGGTGGACAGGCTAACTCCCTGTGCCCTGAGCTGGGTAGCCAGGGTGCAGTTGGAGCCCCATCTGTCTGGATGCGCTGCAGGATAAAGGGGATGTCTTAAGTCACTGCGGCAAGTTTTGTTCAGAGCTGCTCTGCCAGAACCTAGAGTTAAAAGGGGCCTTTTCCCATGTAGTCATGCCAGAAGAGACCATCACAAACAACTGGCTGCCACTGATCTGGTCTGCAGTCCCAGTGTTTGCAACGCTCTAGTTTAAACAGCTTCATCCTCCAGTGACTCTTAAGGGTACCAATCAACCAGGCAAAGTGTCCTGCTTACAGGGAAAGCTTTGCAGGAGGACTTGCATCTCGGAGCTGTAGCTGCTTGGTCAGGGCAGCACAGAACAGCACAGCTGCTGCCAAAATCTGCTCTGGCTCCCTGCACCTGCGTCACCTGGGGTGGCCCTTCCATCACTTTGTGGTTGGCAATGGTGCAGATTGATCTCTTGTGATTTTTATTTGGAGGTGAGCTTGACATCACCTTCGTGTGACCTTTAGTCTTCGAACAGCATTTATTTAAAAAATGAAATAAACATGGACTAATAATGCTGTAAAAAGGTATGGGTCTGGATTTTCACCCTGCCTCATGTCTGCAGCATTATAGATCTGATATGACCCACCACAGCCACGTTGCTTACACCGCAAACACGTCATTACAGCTCCAGATGGGCTCTCAGAGGCTAATCCGAAAGCTGATTTATGGAAACCTACCGCAACCCGTAACAGCCATTAGCTCACTTCTGACACTTTGCTAGGTTTCCTGACTTTCTGCCTGGTTTATTTCGGAAGCAGAAGGGAAAGACGGGGTTTCTGTTGGATATAGGCCAGCTCCTCAGCTGGTCAGTGGTCACTGGAGCTTTGCTATGTCTTGCCATATGGGGATTAGCCACTGGCTTTGTCAGATGAAATATTACCTAGCCAAGATTTAGTGTCATATGGCTAGACAGTCTTTGCTTTCTGAGAGATTTTCTGTTACTCATCCCAAATGCTTCAGTCTTGGATCTGGTATTATCTGACTATAGCTTTTCCTCCACCTATTGCAGTGAGGTATTTATGTACGCACAACCACAGTAGATAAATCTCTTATAAAGAGATAATCTTAATCTCTTTATAAATCAGCATGCTGTAGTAATTCCCCATAAACAGACAGGTCGCAGCAAACCTTTTACTAGGTCACTGTTGCCACTGATATTTTCTCTCTACTCTTTTGTCCTGTGTCAGCTGCGTAGCAGGAGGTGTTTTCAGAGAGATCAGGAAATTAAATGATCGCGTGTATACACAGGAACTGATAATACACATCTCGCATGCATATGCTATTTGGTATTAACAAACCTGAGAATAGCACGCAAAGATGAGTAGGAAGAATGCAAATATATCTTTGCTGTGATGTAGCACATGGCAAATTCCAGTGACTCCTGTCTTGGGGCATTCCCTACTAAATCTCCATTTACAATGTGCTTTTGTTTGCTCTGTTCCCGGAAACTAATGATGCTGCCAACACTGCAGAAGTTACAGTTAGGTTTCTTGTCACACACAATGCATGCACGTTATTGTAAAGGTACTTGTATGGATGAGTTATTGAATTAGAAGGGAATGTGAATTGCACACCTGCCTCCAGGAAACTTTCCTGGTCTGGGTTTATTCAGTTGCTGTAGGATCAGTAAAAACATTTCTAAAGGAAAAATGAGTCATCCAAGGAGCCCTAGTAAAAGGTCAGCTCTGTTCAGACCCACTCCAGAAGAGAAGGGAGTATCTGACCAGAGGAAAGTCAGTGGTATTCCCTGCCCGCATGTCCTGCTCTGGCCCTTCTCACCATGCAGGCATCAACACTTTTGCATGCGTTTTTTGGAAGAAGATAGTTTCTAAGCACATGCCAGGGATTTAGCATGTTGACTACTGCACTGGAGGAACTCCAAGTAAAGCAAATGAGGTTTGGGAAATTGGTGGGGCTTGTCTAAATTGTCAGGTAGTGCTCTCGTTTCAGGCAAGGGGACTATAACCCCAAGTTCGGGACTGTCTGGAGAGACCAAGGAAGTACGATGGGAAAGAAGAGTGCCTTGGGCATCCCGGGGTTTGCCTTAGAAGAAAGGACAGCGCAACCTTTAATGTTTTCTTTCTTTCCCAATTTGCAGGTCAGCTTTACCAGGCCTGCACACACTTGAAAAAAAAATGGCAAGCTGCGTCCAGTCCCGTGGGTCTTACTCATGGGACTAGTCCTTACTCATCGGATCGGCCCCCGCAAGGTTGATGAGACTGCTTGTATGATTGAGCCTTTTGGCAGAAAGGCTTGTTCATTCAGATGGGGATCTGTTTGTTTTCCATGCTGTAAAAATTGAACCGGCGCCGGAAGGCAGCAGGATTTATACCCATGCGAGCTCAAATGTGCAAACGGTCACAAGCCGGCCTGGGACAGTCCTGAAGTCCAGGATAGTCCTGGCACCCCAGCGACAGTCTTCAAGAAGCCACCATGAATGTGCATCCAGACACAGGATGTTTTTTTGCTTTCCGTATCTCATCCTGGAGTCCCCAGAGCTTCCCTGTTCCCAAGGCTGCAGCAGCAGATAGGGCCCTTGTGTCTTTTTAGTTGCTGTAGGATTTATGTCATTTAAGTCAATTGAGGAAGGTGGTAACAAAGGCGGAGTGTTCCCGTTCATGTGATGCATTGCAAAGGACATTCCTCTGTGTCCCTGTTTTTCCCCACACAAGCAGAAATGTTGCCACCCTCCACTACAGAGCAGCTGGGAGCCAGGAAAGGGAGCAAGCCCTGATCTAGGCAGCTGAAGACTGTAAAACTCTGTGTTGGAATAGGTCCAGATGCAGAGACACCCCCCCGAACCCTAATGATTGCAAACATCCCGGACATCTGTTTCAGTGTGGCATCTTCATCAATAGTGTCCTTGGCTGTGGCTGCTGCTACTGGCTGTGTTTTCACTGCAGAGATGGATGTGTGGGGATTGCCCAGCTCAGAACAATGGCGCTTCCTGCCCTGCAGAGCGGGCAGCAGTGGGGCACAGCAGCACTGGAAACCTTTTTTTTTTAAATCTTAGCTTCCTGTTAAAGCTGAGCATCTGGAAAGAAGGATAGTTTCACAATTAGGACACTGGGCTGGTAGGACTGAACTGCAGTTGTGGTTTCTACCTGCGCTTTCCCGTGTGATTTTGAAAGTCAGTTAAACTACTTGATTTTGTTGCATTTTAGGAACAGGAGCAATTTCCTGTTTCAGAAGAGAAATAGTCATGAAAGTTTGTGGCTTAACTGGAGAACATGGTCATGAGAGCCTAATAAGTGTGAGAAAAGAGAAAAAGCTGGTAGGCTGTGGCACTCAAAGATCCTGTTTGATGGTGGTAAGGCATGACAGTGGCAGGAGTACTACAAATTTAGTATTTCTTGGTTTTGTTGGTGCCTCCTACAGACACCTGAAGTCCAGCTTTTTGTAGTTAGGAAGATCTTTGGAGCATTCAGCATAAAAACAAGAAGAGACTTTACCCTGCTGCATATAACTTTCAGTGATCTGTGTGTAGGCAAATTTGCCCATGAAGAAAAGTCCTTCCTCATGGTTAGTGCAAGGCTGCTGTGACAGTA
Organism: Microhierax caerulescens; assembly: GCA_035590215.1. Lineage (NCBI taxonomy): Eukaryota > Metazoa > Chordata > Aves > Falconiformes > Falconidae > Microhierax > Microhierax caerulescens. The sequence continues at coordinate 28,740,990 of JAVJGJ010000059.1, read as the reverse complement.
CGTTCCTTCAATGTTGCCATCACCAACAGATGGGCCCAGCACCTGCTAATCAGTTTAAAAGCACCTATTTGGGGTCATACTGCTGCTCTCAGGAACAGGCCTCCAGAACTGCAGCATGATCAGGCTGGAGAACAATTAGTTGGTTTGTCTCTGCTCTGATTTGCTCCACCGCTGAGGACATGGTGAGAAGACAAGGATGCACCTCAGAGAATTGCCCGGCAGCCTCGGATGGCATTTGAATTTCATTATTGGTGGGTTTGATCAGGCTTTTCTCATCCATGTTTTTAGTTCAGTGAAAGGTGTTTTTAAGCAGGAACCTCTGTCCTGTTCGATAAAATGGTGCTGACCAAAGGGCTTTGCTGCAGAGACAGGGTTTGAGCCCCAGAACAAAAAGCCAGAAGGGAAGTCGTGTAAGCAGCTTTGGCTGGGGGATCACAAGACCCTTGGGACCAGCAATGAGCTGCTACAAAGCCATACTCTCATCCAGTCATGGTTGTTGGTGCTCTTTTCAAGTCGGCACTTCTGCAGACTGCAAGTGTCCTTCTCTAAGGAGTGAGAGCCAACAGCTTAAAAACTTTATTTTCTTCTGCAACTTGCTAGGAATTGAGAAAACAAGCTAAATTATTGTGGTGTTGGTTTTTTTTTCTTTAGAGTGGGCTCCTAAAGTGTAAGCATTATAACCAAGAAGTTAGACTTGAGGACACTTCAGTGTGATTTACGAAGGTGGCCCTTCCATTTGAACTGGCAGCTCTATTCCAGTGAATCTTGACTGAGAAATTCAAGGTGCTTCACTCCCCAAGCATCAGCCCCATCCAGCATTACAGGTTACAGCCGTTAGCTGCTTCAGCAGGTGCTTTGCCATCCTAGCTAGGGCTCCCTCTGCAAGCAGACCAGGCTGCAGCAGCCTCCTCTGTGCTTTGAGGACACAAATGTGCCGAATTCACCAAGAGGCAGAGAGGTGGCCAGCTGCGAGGGGCAACCACTCCTGAAACTGCTTCTCCTGTTCCCAAAGGGAACACAAGTTTTTGCAGTTAGTAGGTAAAATGAGGTAGCTGCTCTGTTTTAGCTGTTGACAGTTCTGCTCTGGCTTTGCTTAAACCCGTGTTTTCAAGGGCTCTTCTACACGTGTAAATGGCAACAGCCTGCTGATAAACCAGGGAAGATTTTTGTAGGCGCTCTGAAGCATCTTCTGCAGGCAGTTTAGCACTGATTTAGCTACTACAGTTTAAAGCTTGTTAATTAATATTGTCAAATTGGTCGGTCAGGTTGCTGAAGTCAGTTTGAACATGGTTTTGCTTAAGCCATTTTCTAAATGAGTCTTCAAAGCACGTCACTCCATTGGTGCTTTCTGAGATCTGAGGATACGTACGTTTTTTTGTTTCTTTGCACTGCATTAGACCAGCTTTTACTTGTACGACAGTGGCAGTTCAAATCAGAAGGCAAAATACTTCTTTGATACTTTGAAAATTAATTTGGTAAAATCTCAGATCTTGTCTGTTCTATTTAAGAATAAATTTAAGAATAAATACCAAATAAAACTGGGGAAGATGAGCTTTTAAAAAAGGCAGGAAGTAAAAACAAAAAAATATCCACCCTTCTTCAAATACTGTAAAGCAGCAGAAAGACCTCATAAGTTAAAAATACTTTCTTTTCAAGGTCCAATGTTTCCTTTTTGTCAGCGCACTTTGGTTATGCTTCTTTATGGTCTCTTTTCCCCTTCCAGCCCACAAGGTTAAACATGCTTTATTTTTTTCATGGTACATTTCCCCCTTCCTGTTCTTGCCTCCTCATACTCACCCCCAGAGATCTGGGATGGTCTGAAGGCAAGACAGAGCTCCTGCTGTGTCTAAAGATAGCTTCTGGGCTGGATGGGTAATGCGATATGGAGCCTTTCGCTGTCTGGGTTGCTAATTGGGCTATGAATTGGATCGGTCATGACTGAAATCGGCTGTTCTTCGGTAGCTTTCTAGTGGTCTGTTTGATATGATTTATTTATGTGCATATCAATCCAATCCATTTGTCACAAATCAGCACGACAACTGAGCTTAACCTGCTCTCCACCGAGGATGGTGGATCACCACCAAGATAGTGTGAGCCTTTGAATGCATCTGCCCCATCTGGACTTTCTCCTCGTGGTGGTGTTGCTTGTGTTGTAGCTGCAACAGTTCTTTTTTCAGAAAAAATGACCCAGTGCTTTTCATCAACTGGAAAAGGCAAGTCAGTGCCCAGCAGTAAGGGCACAAGCAGACCCTCCCTTTGCTGTCAGCTATGCCCTTTGAAGATGTTACTGCTTTTTCAGGGTGCAGGTGACCGTCCCTTTGCTGGGGGTGACCATTTCCAAAGCTCTGATGCTGGACGAGATCATACAAACAACTTCTGGTCAGCTTCGGTGAGCTGCTTGGGTTTGAACAGTCAGCACTGGTACATTAAAACAACCTGGTGGATTTTGACAAGAGCAGGTTGGTGAGCCCTGCTGTAGAGGCTCTCTCCTGCTGGAGGTCACTGTGAGTAGCAAGGCACTGTTGTGCCCCTGGCAATGAAAATGCCTTTTGCTGGCAGAGATAACCAGAAAAGTCTGTGCACAGCCTGTGTGTGCACTCAGCACTGGACTGGGCTCCTTCTCCAAAGATGGAGGAGATTTTCTGCTGGAGCTCTTGGGTGCCTGTGGAGTCCTTTTGACCTGCTGCTGCTGAGCCTAGCGTGGTTTGTACCTGAATCAGTTTGGATCTTCAGGCAACATCCAGCCCGTGGCCTGGGGAGAGCTTGGATCGAGGCTCTTTAAGCAGTTCAGGTGTGGCCATCCTGCTGCAGAAAACTAAGCTGGACAGATGTGATTTAGTGGGCCATTGACCTCAGGATCAGAGGATGGCTCTAAGCTCATTTTATTTGCTGGTATTACTGTCCCCTCTTGCCTCGCTCTTTGTGCACTGTTTGCACCCAGTTTTTCTAAATCCTAAAGATGTCATTGTAATACAACGGCATGACCTCAAATAAGAGTGGTCATTTAATAGCCAGAGAGGCACCTCTTATGGTTTTCTAAACCCCAGAGGTCGCCTGGTTATTCCAGTGCTCTCAAGAGACACAGGAGATGGACGTGAATAGACAGGCAGGACTGGAGTAATGTGGTCTATGGTCGTATTTACAGGTACTTCACTGGAGTCCCTGCTCCCAGTGCACCAAGAGGTAGCAAGATCAAAGGAGCTGAAACATGAATAGGAGGTGAAAGTTTGGAGCTCTTTTCTGGTGTGGCAGATTTACTCTGGCTTTCGCCAAATTTCTCTAAGCTTCAGTCTCTTGACATTGAAAATGCAGAAAATACTTTATTCCCATTGTGGCTGCAAAACTCACTGAGGAGCCATCAGCAGAGTTCTTTAGATCAGCAGATGGGAGGATTTGTGTGGTATTCATTATCTGCATCACAGACCTCCCTTTTTGTCCGATCAGGAGGGGTTTTTTTGTCTGTGTGTCTTGTTGGAACTGCCACCGGCATCCTAGTTCTGGGCATGCACTGCACATTTTACCTGCTTTCTGAACATTGATCAAAGCTCCTGGGAGGAGAAGCCAGCAACATACTAAATACATGTCAGTTCAGTTGTTTTCACATGCAGAGCCTTGCTTAGCCCGCTAAAGCTCATTGTCTCTAAGCCAAGTAATTGAAGGAGTCAAGGCCCTATTTAACCTTTCGGGAAAAGCTGATGCTTTGACATCCACAAAGAACTTCTTTGTTTGAGGAGCTAAAGGATCTTTGCAAGGTTACGCTCGGGTATTACAGCTCAGCACATGGTCGCTAGTTATAATGAGTAGAGTAGCTGGTTGGGGCTGGGCTGTGGGAGATGTAGGGCTTGACTGATTCCTCTGCCTAAGGGAATCTGAAGCTGCACCTCCCACCTGGGAGGACATTGCCCTAGCCACCAGCTGTGAAGTAACATACTCTCGAGGGAGCTGGAGAAAAATATTGCAAGCACCCTTAGTCCCTCATGTTGGATCTTCTGCTTTCTAGAAAGTAACTTAAATAATGATTAATCCACAGGAGATAAAACAATCTTCTAGGCCTTGAACAACAAATTTCAGGTGCTGATTCCTGCTCCTGTGGACAGGAGGGACTGCAGGTTACTTACACCAGGGTACCTTAGGGTTTGTTTTGTGATGGCAGACCCTCGGTTTGAAGCCTTGTGCTGAATGAGACAAAGAGTGGATTTGAACCAGGGAAGTACCAACCCCTGGTTTAAAGAAAGAACAGTAGTCTTCCTCCTTTTTTGAGCCTGGTTGTCTGTTGAATGTGGTGAAGAATTCAGGGTAGAACAAACGAACTTTTCCCAGGAAATATTCTGCCTGAGATCGCGCAGGCAGTCTGCCTGTGTAAGGTAGGCTCCATCACAGGAGTCAAGGCAATATGGATTTTACCCCACAACTGTCCAGCATTCAGCATGGTAGTTGATTTATATGCCGTATTGCATTCTGCTATGAAAATGTCTACTTTGAATGAACCTACGATGCTTGCTTTCATTATTCAGACTATATTCATGCAGCAGTCATTTTATCTAATTTTTTTTTTTCTCTGTTGTCACTGGTGCTGTTTTCTGCCTGCATTGGAAGTGAATTTGGACCAACACACTAAAGAACCGCTGTTCCTTATCTAGTAGCAATCACATTCAGCAACTCCATGTTCAAAGTAAGGTAGTTAATGGGAGGAAAATTTAATTTCACAATCTTTGTTTAGTTTTCTTTCTTTCCTTTGTCCCCTTTGGGATTATTACCTTGGCATCTGCAGCTGCAGACTTGCCCTCTTTTAATTCAAGTCACCCTCTAACTGATCGCCATAATTCTGCAACCTGGAAAAACACGAGGCTGCCTTGCTGCAAGCTGAAACAGGCACCACATGAGACATTTCTCCAGTGTCATGGCTGGTATTAGCAAGGTACTCTACAAGCTACTTTGGCATCTTACCCTTATAAATCTGTCCAGCATAATGAGACTCATGGGTTATTTAAGGTGGAGGGCTGTCGGCTACAGTGCTAAAGACCTGTCTTTGATCCACATCCTCGTGTAAGCAATTCCGCGTTTGCTGTCCATATGGACATTGCAAGAACAGAGGAATCTTGCAAGAGCACTTAATTACCTTATGTTATGTTAGAAACCCATTTGACTTGCTAAGTTCTGCAATAATCACATTTTGTAGTTGATTTAAAATGAACAGCAGCATCAACCAGGTTCCACATAGTATAATGAATACTTTGATTGTAGTTGATTAATAACATGCTCTAAAGAACATGGCCAGAAAGCCAAGGGTATTGTTAGCACCTACTGAGGGAGTAACAATTAATTAGGTTTACTACTTATGTCCACAAGAAAGCCAGTAATTGTTTGGCGCTTTTTTTTTTTGAGCTGTGAAGAGGCACTAATATGTATCCTCACACTCTTACAGCTTATTTTATGTTGCACACAGAGGGGTGATTCTTGCTGTCCAAACCCTGGCATAAGCCATACAAATCTACAAACGGCTGAGCCAGTGCTTTTCAATTACGCTTAATTTGTCCCCTGTTGATGCCTTGGCAGTGAGCCTAGTGTAATGTGAGGCACTGCCTCATGACCCTGAGCCCATAGACTACGAATACTCAAAGGACACCGGTCCACAACTGTAGAAACATTTTTTCAAGAACAGGCTTCCTCAAATGTTGGTTACTAGAAGTGAAATGATTCAATGAGCTGAAACAACTGCAGGATGGATGCTGCTGCCGTGTTGTGTTTCTCAAGGCAGCTCCTTGCGCCCCTCTGCCTCCAGTTCTGCCTGTGGCTGGTGCAATGGTTCCAGCACATAGGCAACTCTGGACACTGTGGTGGATGAGCCAGGCAGTCTTCAAGTCACCAAGGCTAGGCTCACCTGTTTTTCAGAAGGTTCTTGAAGCTGGGTATGCAGCCATTTGCCGTTCTTTTTGGTGGCCTGAAGTCTGCTTCTTATGTTCTCTTTTCCAGAAGGTCTTACACACCTATGATAAAGATAAAAAAATTCAGGTGCTTCTGCCTAGTGAGCAGTACGCAGCCAGCCACATGCCTACTTATGCACTGAGACACAGGACAGAGGTTCTTGTGTCCCGTTCTGGAGGTGGGTAGACAAACATTGCTTCTTGGGGAACACCTGTATTTTGGCCACATGGTGGCTATGCACCCAACTGTGTGAAGAAGATGGAGCCAGACAACTATCAAATTATTTTGTCTCTCTAAGCAGTTGCAGAAAATGTCTTAGCCAAAAAAAAAAAAAAAAAAAAAAGTTGAGTCAATGAGAAAAGCAAAAAACCCGCCTCCTACCTCCTCCAAAAAGATACTTGAACGTAAGGCAAAAGCATACTTTTGCCTTTCAGGCACTAAGCAGGGCTTTGTGGTTGACCACGGCCAATCGCTGGTGCACAAAGCTGGGACTCTTGAGGCTCGAGAGCAGTGTGGTGCTGGGAAATCTCTGCCCCACCAACCACCTACTGGTTGGCCTTGGGGTAGTCATGTCATCTCTGCGTCTCTGCTTCCCTCTCAGAACATGCCTTGCCTATGTACTCTGCGTTCTCTGGGGTAAGGAGCAGCCCGTGACATTTATTAATATAGTGCTTGACATGCTGCAGCTTGACTCCATGGAGGTCCTCAGCTGCTACCAAAGTGCAAAATAATTACTAGAGTTATGTTGGGGCTTCTTTTTCGGTAATGCTGTCATCTAGACAGTTGATGATTGTTAGCTTCTAGGTAGAGTTTGACTTAGACCTCTGAACTGTGCGTTTTGTTTGTAAGATGATTCGCTTGCTGTATGCTATGCAGTCATGGTTACCACCACTGGAGAACCCCTCTGTATGTGGAAGGGTAGCTGAGCACTTTTCCTGCAGGGCCCTTAGACTGGAATTTGTCCCTGCTTGTCCCAAAAGAGCACTCAGTGGAAAATACCTTCACAAGCATTTTAGAAAGTGGTCTCTGATTTTGGGGACCCACAAAGAGACACCTTGGTCTGCCTCAGAAGTCTGAACAGCCACAAAGCGAGGTGCTTGGCAGCTCAGAATACCTTTCGCTAGGCACATGAGCCTGGGTCTCTGAGGATCTGAGTCCAAGGGAATACCAGTCTTCTGCAGATTGACGAGGCAGAGGGTGGCTCTCCTGCCACCAGCCAAGCCAGCTCCTAACTAGAAGTCAAGTCACTACAGTGATAGCACACCTGAGCTTTCTGCAGGTGCACAGCCCTGGCTGCACCTGGTTTGCTTTCCCCCTGCTCAGAGCAGAAACTGAAATCACTCATCTGGAGTGAAAGGCTGTATGGAAATACCCCAGGTGTGGTCTGACATAAAACCGAGTCAGCAGCGCAGGTAACAGGAGAGCCCAGAAATACTTTCCCTTCTTGAAAGGGCCAGATGAAGTACCTTTTGAAGAATGGAACCACTCCTTTGGAGACTATTGAACAAACCATGGACAAGTGCTTGTACATCTACTAAGATCAGGCTTTTAGCTCTTGTGCCACATTATTTCTGGACCATTTACCCTCCTCAGCAAGCTGCAGTCTTTCACATGGCGCTATGTGGCTGTGGAGTCCCCTGGTGTGACCCCAAACGGGGGATGCAGGACAGCTGTGGCTCCAAGCAGCACTAAACTTGCAAATTATCAGTAAGCTCGATTCTGAGCTACTGCTTTCACTATGCCTGGCAGCTTGCCTTTGCCTCTTTGGTGCAGATGATGTAGCCCTGAAAAACATGCTCTGCTACATCACGCAGGCAAGCAATGCAAACTGTGGCAATGAGATGATAATCCCCTATGAAGGAGCACAAATTAGAGAGGAAATGCTCATTTTCTGTAAATGGCTTTCAAATAAAACAACCATGACAGGATAGCTTAAAAAGCCCCTTAATTAGTCAATTTTACTTCCACTGTTTAGTGCCTTATGACTGCTAAGCTTTTTATTGCTTTACATTTTTGTGCCAGCTTTTATGGTAACCCAGTAGCCTACAACAAGCTCTAGGAGCAACAAAATCTCTTGTACCAAAAGCAGCTGAAAGCTTCTTGAAAGTCACCTCAATTTTTACGAAACAAAAGTGCAGTAACTTCTGGCAAAGGGATGGTCGGGTACAGCATCATTTCTTTTCCTGTACTCCCGTTTTACCTGGCATAGCAAGAGGTAAGCTTCACCTGAGGAAGACAACACTGGAAGAACGCTATGCTAAAGCCCAGTCCTGCACAATTGCTGGCATTACCACAGGCACGTGTCAGAAATTCAGTGAATGAAGAAGATTTATGCCTTAGGTTTGGGTGGTATTGAGGTAACAGGCAAGCAAGCCGCTCGAGGGTGAGATTTGGTGCCCTGGAGATCATGTATCTGCCTGGAAACAATGGAGCTCCCTGAGACCAGGTAAAAAAAATGAAGAAAGGGTTGATGGTAACTTGCCTGATAAATGACTCAACTGAGCTGATCTTACATTGCTAACAACCCTGGTTTGTTCTGTATTATGCAAGTTAAGGAGAGATCACTTCCCGTGCCGTGCTGTGCTTTCCGACTCCCAGGGCTGGTATAGGGCGGCTGATCCTGCCATGGCTGAGAGCCTGCCTTGGCTCTGCACATTTCACCAACCTGGGGTAGGCTGCTTGCAGCCTACTCCTGCTGAGCATTTCTTGGTTGGATTATTTGCTTCTGGCATTGGAAAAATGGAGCAAATCCAAAAGAGGGGTGGGATGGATCAGTCAGGTGTCTGGCATATGTCCCTGTGCTGCGACAGGCTTGCCAGGGCAGGCTGGTGTAAATGCCCAGCCCCACACGCGGTCCATAGCGAGGGGTCAGTACTGCTGGAGAGAGATGAAGAAAGCCACTGGGCTATGCTGGAGGGTTTCCAAAGCTAGCCAAAACGAAATGCTGGGCATGGGGCTGTCTGAGCTGCTGCTGCCTCTCCCCTGAGGATGGGCACCTACCCAAGCTCTGCTGCCTGGGGCTGCATGCCAGCACTTCATCTCCCGGTGCTGCTGGAATACAGGCCTGGAAAAGCTCTTGTAGGCAGGTGGGTTTGGGGCCCTTGTATTTCAGATTCATCATGCTGGACCTTTTTTCTCTGTTGTTTCCCTCATTCTGAGGAATCTGCAAGTAAGTATTTTTCTTCATTCACTTCAGCACTGGGACTAAACACGGGATTTCTGGCTCACTACAACCCTTTCCTAGAAGAGGGCCCAGCCACCTCAGGCTAGTAAAAAGCTCCAGCCCTGGGTTTGGATTGCACATGTTCAGGGATGTGTGAAAGAGCCATAACGGGCACTGGCAAGACTGTAGGCAGACAGTGTATACTGAGCTATCATGAAAAATGCATGGTTGCACAGGACATATCTATACATCTATAGATGTTTCTATCAGTGTGTGTATATGGACATCCATGTTCCGTTTCCCCTTCCTCCTCAGGTGTTCACCGAGCTAAGGGCAATGTCCCCAGGCACATGAAATCTCTCTCCTGGGAGACGCTGCAGTGATGTGGCTGGTCCTTGCTATGATATTGGGCCCTTCCCCTGCTGGGACTCGTGGCTCCTTCTGAGGTCTCCCAGAGCTGCTTGAGAACTACAGATTTGAAGAAGCAGAACAAATCCTGTTGCTTTGTTCTGTGTTGGAATGACTTGCCAACCCCCATTCTTCTGTAGCAACATGAAGAAAATAAAACATTTGATCTGCTCTGTAGATATTTTTCAGTCCAAACTGAAGCGAGGGAGGCTTTAACTTTCAAAGATCATCTTTGGTCTAGGAGACATGGGTGACAGCCTTGGCAGTGCCGTGGAGGCTAAGGCACTGTGATTTCATCCGATCAGCCCGAGTTCATGGGTGTGCACGGAGAGATCCCCTGGGTAATCACAGGGAGTCCCACCAGGTCACAGCTTACCATGCTGGACCCATTTGTAGGTACTGTTCTCAGATATATATGTGTTGCTGTTTTGTCCAAAACCCATTTCCAGTTCAGTGGCCTCTCATAAAAATGGTACAGTAGACAAAATATTCTGGACAGAAATCTGCTGAGCAGGAGAAATCTTTAGTTGGAAAGTACCCTTTCTGCAGTCTCACCCAACCCAAAACACTGGCTTACAAGTTTGAAATTATATCACTTTTTAATTAAGTACTGACTGATGTTACTTTTAGAATCATGGGCTGGAGACACAGGATGCTAATGATTAAATATCTTGATCCCTATCCCATAATCCTAACGTTCTGCCAGTTGGCTATCAAAGTATGTCCGGAGCAGAGCAAACGCTTAGCAACTTCACAGCCTTCAGCGTTTCAAGAAAAACCCCAAATGACTCTTTAGTTCATGTTCCTATTTTAATCTATAAGCAGTATCTACAGCTGCTGAAGAAAGGCTGCTGTTCAGCATTTCCTGGGTTTCACCAGCTTTGAGGAACAGTCATGATAAACACTTTTTCCCAATTACAAAGTGCTTGGTAGTTTAATAACCGGCTTTGGAGAGGATGGTCAAATGCATCTCCAGGGACTGACACATGGATTCAATGCATTAAAAAGGCCTTAGTCCCGGTCGTGCATGCACGGCTGCAAAGGCAGCTCATGGCTGCAAAGGCATTGCCTTTGAGGCCGTTCCTGTGGTGGGCACAATTGGAAAATCCTTTGTCATCTACTTCAGTGATAGATTGCTTACAATTTTGTCCTGAACTGTGTCAAGTTTCTTGAGCTTTTTTGCCTGTGTGGTATTGGAACCCGTTCCAGAGTCTGTAATAGAGTATTTGAGCTGTATTTCTCAAAGACACTTACCTGGTACTGCCACAGTACCACGTCTGGCCGGAGGGCCATCAAGCAACCAGCGAAGGACCTAAAGACGGTCCCTCCTCTCACAGACAAGTTTTAACGGTACCATATTCCGCAAAACAAAACCAGATGGAGGTAGGTAGCCCTTCCTAGCAGGAGCTCACCCATCAGTGGCCAGGCATGCTGGGAGCTGGGACAAACTAGAGGTGGAAATCTCTCTGCAGGAGTGGCTTTGGCTTTTGTGCCGAGCCCCTCTTTTGTAGCTTCTCCAGAAGTAGACAACCCCTCCATTTGCTCCAGTGGTTGCTGCCCCTTACTTTCCTTTGGTTTGGTTTAAGGAGGCTTAAAACCACTGATGCAGCCATTCTCATTATTTGGTTTTGATTTAACCACAGATTACTTTAAGCATCACTCTTATCAACTACAGACCGCTTGACATGAAAGACTGTTTTCCTGAACAACCTACAGTGGGCCAGCCAAAGTTTCCAAAAGAGATTTATTAATTGTCTGAATTTATCTCACTTTTCCAGCAGATGTGAATCCAGGTCTGTCTGAAAAGGGACCCTCTTTGAGATGTCACAAATGGTATACAAGAGAAAGAGGCTGCCGCGACAGCTAGTCTCTGTTGGAGGACTTGCCCTAACCCCATTACAGGTATGCTGTACCATTTTTTTATGTCATTCCTACCCACTTCATGCATTTCCCTGGTGCTATTTGCTCCTGAAGATTTCTGACCTGAGGGCAAAGTCAAAGCGTGGGATCTGTCTACTGTGGTGGTTTCCATTTGGTGGTTAAAGGGACTGTCCTGCAGTGATGCCACATCCTCTCCTCCTCTTCCTTGCTCTGGTTTTCAGGGCCCTTTGGACTCTCCTGGCATCTGTTGAGAGCATGGGGAAAATGAAATAACACTGAGGAGTGCAACTCAGTGATTTTCACCATGCTTAAAACCCGAAAAATTTCATGCTGAAAACAGCATGAAAAAGTTTTGCACATGATTTCATTTCACTCATTTTTGAAAATATAAAAAATGGTGAGAAAATATCCATTTCACCTTGGAGCTCCATGTGTCTTATTGCTGTTAGCACACCGAGGCTGGCGCTGGGAATCACACCCCAGCTGTTAATGAGGTATTTAAGGGTACTTAACATGCATTTCATTACTAAACCAACAATTCTGCTGTTGCTGCTCTGGTGTTTCCCAGGCACCATTATCTGATCTTCTAATTATCATAATTTTATTCTTGTGTGGGTAATTAACAGGATGCATCAGGTTTCTGTGTGTGAAATGCTGCGTTCAGTTTTTAATTTCAGAGCTTATTTAAGACCCCTTCAACAAGGTCCTGTAACAGTGATTGCAAGTCCCAAGTTGGTGGTGGCTTCGGCAGTCACAGGCATGATCTGTAGGGTACTTTGTGAGGCTACTGCCCTCAGTTGGCCATTGGCCAGAGGTCACCATCCTGAGCCTTTTTTTTTTGGAGCAGGGATCGATGCAAATTTAAATTTAAGATACCTGGCTGCAAACTGTCAGCTGAAGAGTGCTTTTTGGCTAGAGTGGCAAGGGACAGTAACATCTGCTAGAAGATAGTAAATGGCAGAAATTTCATATATAAGTCCATCATGAATTTGTCTGTAGGAGTACCTGTCCCCATTTATTCCACATTTTCTTTAACCCAGCTCAGTGCCAGAATCCTCTGAGCCAGAACTAAACCCCCTGAGAAAGGGTGACTCCATCAATCTGCGAGAGGGCAGCATGAGGGAGAAGAGGTACCCACACACCGCCCAGGCAGAGGGGAGGGAGGACAGCTGGAACAGCAATCTTAGCTTTCTTTTCTCAAATTCATCACTCTGTTGGCTGGATTTTTTAGGGACAAACCTTCAGGAGGTGTAGATTTGCCATATCGCTACACAGCTTTGCGCTGGGAGAGATTACAACTCTGCAGAAGCAGAAAATGCAGCAGAAATGTCATACCAGGGAAGCAGGCGCATGTCTACAGTGCAAGACAAGACTTTGAAGGGGACAGCAAAATGCCTTGATAGCATCATGCCAAACAGGGCAAGTGCAGGAGGGGCCAAATGAGATCATACAAATAGAGAAAGCTGTAAACCAAACCAGAAAGACCAAATCATTGCACAGCCTGTGCTCTGCCCAGGGTGTGATATGGACTTGAACTGTGGTACTGAGTATGAAGTTCCCCTCGTACAGAAGTTGCAGGGAACATCAGGATTGCTTTTTGTCACTCTTCTGTGAAGGCACAAGGGTTTTCCTGCCCTTCTTCATTCACTCGCTACCCCCTCTAAGGAGTCACCAGTGTGGGAAGATGGTTCCTGTGGTGCTTTGCCTGCTCCCTGGAAAACAGCTGTGGGGACCTAGGGAAACCTGTTTTTTTTATATGGAAAACAGGATCATTACAGAGGGGAAAGCAGGCCAGGCAGCACAGCAATGTCTGGACCCTCTCTGCCTGCAGTTTTGGAGTCTTGTCACCGGTCACTTAGCATCCAGTTTGGCTAACCTTCACCACTGATTCACTTTCCTATGCCTTGCCCCTGGTTGACTTGACTGAGATTTATTCACCCAAGGAAGATGACAAAAATGAAAAAGTAATCGTTCAAAAGAGGTAGGAGTAACTCTCCTGTGAGAGGGTGCACGCTGAGCTGTCAGCCTCACGAGGAAAGCAGGTGAGACCTTTCCGTTCCCAAAAGTCAGCCTCTGAAAGGGCTTTACTTGATGGTGCTATCCACACGTCTCCATCCTCTACACCATAGATACTACCCCTACTCATTTTTTATAAGTCCCTGCATGCATTAATTCCCCCCCACACTTACATAAATTCCTATGGGAAAAATTACATCCCTGTGCATTGAGTCACTAACCACCACTTTTTCCAGCACCCTTGGTGGTGAGCAGGTTGTGACACTTATTTTCCCCCTCCATGCCGTCGACATGCGCTCCCCCTTTTTTGATTTGCAAGCCCTGGCTTTGCTGTTGCTGGTCCCAGAGCCACTGCTGCCCAACTTGTCCCCTCCGGTCCCACACAGATCCTCTCTGTGCGTTGTCTTTGTGCCTCGCATTCCCCCGACGGGGAGGTGCGAAGCCCTGGCCAAACATGGAGCAGGGCCACAGCAATGCCTTGTGAGCAGGAGGAAACGACGGAACATGCCTACTCACTCATCAGAGATCTTCCAGGAGTTTTCCAAGCCTGATTGTCCAACTGCCCGGGAGAGAAAGTAAGATAAGGAAGGGAGGGCTTTGCCTGCCCTACTCACAGAGTGTGAACTCAACATGGTCCATCCAGGTGATGTCAGGCTGTGTCACTCTGCTGAATGCTTCCCCGCATGGGCCGTGGCTAGTGGTGACACTGGAAAGCAGATGTTTCTCTCCTGAAAAAGCTGTAGCTGAGTCCTGGATTGTGTTTACATTCTCAGCAGATACGCAATGTGGAAATGTCTTGAAATAGGAAATAGTGTCCTGGCTGAGTGAGTAAAAGGCATGAGATTAAAAAAAAAATTATTATCATCATTTCCGAGAGACTTGCCAAATTCCTCATTTCTGTGCTTGATTTGTACATCCTGCAGATGTGTCTGCTCAGATTTCCCTTCTGGTATTTTCCTCAAGCACAGATGCACATTCACCTGAACGAAGGGCTAGTTCAGTTAATGGTAAGTGAAGTGTCGGTGAGAGAGCGTGCGGAGGGGGATGTGAGCAGGTGCACACACACGTGCCACAGACCGCACGGCGGCGGATGGGCACACCGTGTGTTCGGTTAACTTTTCTAGGTGACCACAAATGGTTCGCTGCTGGGGACAACAGAGGTTTTGCAAGTGAGAAACAGTATAGGCACAGTCCTGAGCGCTGCTGCGTGTCCCCTGTGAGATGTGAAGACCCACCGTTATTAATGCAAAGATGTACATTTATGCCTTATATTGGAACGTGGACTGGTGAGATTTGGGGACCGTCCTGCAGAAAATTTCCAAGTTGAATTCCAAGTCTTGTTTAGATGGAAAACACCTTTCCTCCTCGTCTCTCAGAGGATACGAGCTGCACATCTCGTTGCAGGTACTGTTGGGAAACATTGCAAGGGAACTGAGACAGGCTAGGAAAGCAAGTGGTTTGCATAAATATAGGCTGGTTTTAAGACTGTCACTTTTTAATAATAACCTAGGCCCAGAAGACCTGGTCGTGAGCCTCTGTGGCAGCTGATTCTATAAACCACAACTTTTACCTCCCACCAGGCCAGACTGACCCCAGCCAGATGCTGACTCCTACTTGCTGTCTCCTCTGCTGTACTGGGCTGAGGTCAGAGCAGGGGCGAGCTAAGTGGCGACCTGGAGTGACACCTCTGCCGGGACCCTGACCTCACTTTGATACAGTCGGAGACTCAAGCACTTTGATTAAGCGAAAGTGACCAGTCAACAGGCTTGGGAGCATATGGCCTTGAGCCAGGGCAACCAAACACCGTCTTCTTGCAGAAGCAATCCCCCAACCAGGCAGATGACACCAGAAGATCAGTGCTCCCAAAACGCTGTTTCCAGACTCCTGTTTCTTGCAGGGTCTGTTCGTTTCTATTTCCCTGCACTGTGTTTTATTTGGAGGGGCACCAGTGCTGTGAGGAGCTGCAGAGGCACCATGTGAAGGCTGGGTTGGAGGGGAAGCTCCCTGGTTTGCAGGGGACGGTGAGGATCTGGCCGGAGCGAGCAGCTGTAAAGAACAAGGGGAAAGTAAGACAGTTCTTGCTCGGCACAGCACGGTATGTGCACAAAGAGTTGTGGTGGGGTTATCAGGAAGGATTGGGCTGCCCTGGATTATCATGAAACATGGCAGATCTGGGCGGAAGCCACGTGGGTGTCCTCGGCAGTAAGCGGGTGGTGCTGGTCCGGGGGTGCAGCATCAGTGACTGCGTAACAGGCCTGATGACAGGATGGGATTCCCCGCATTTCTCTAAAAATGTGGTGGTTGCAGGGCCTGTCCAAGGCAGGAGGTGCAGTCTGCCAGACGCGTGGCATGATGTGGTGTGCCGAACCCCGTCACACCTGCTACTGCTGGAGCAGGGGGAACTTTTGTCAAAACCACCGTGGTTGTCATGGCTAAGAAATCACCGTGGAAGATAGTATCATGGGAAGGAGATAAATTAAGGAGACGCATTTTGAATGTTAAATTTGAGTCCTATGGGCTGGAAACGTTGAAACTAATATTGCCTCAGGGAGCTGGAGTGCAAGTCCAACGCCAGCCACGAGTGGAAATGACTTTGTGGGGTGGCTCTCCGTGTGTCCTGAGGAAGCTGTGTGCCTTGCTGGGATTAGTGCTCTGGGCTGCTGAGAGGCCCAGGCCGGGAGGAACAATAGCAAAAAGAGATGAAATGGAGAGATTAAGGTCTTGTCTATACAAGAAAAGTTGTATCAGTTTATCTAGGTGGATTTGGAGTGATGTAGTCGAACTGGAGAAAACCCCAAGTGTAGGGGCACCTGAGCTCCGGCTGCAGTTGGTTTAACTCCAGCTGCAGTGCAGCGCTGCCTAGGCACCTTTGAAGCTCTGGGGCCAGATGCCTATCTAGATGTCTGAACATTCCTGAAAATGCCTTACCCTCTGTGTTGTGAAATGGGGCAATACCCCGCAGAGGTGGGGTGAGGGCAGATGCATTGGAGACTGCGAGACAGCAAGGTGCTGCGGTGGCCGGGGCATGCCGGGATGGAGCATGCTGTGGGCGAGGACCTCTGGGGTGCTCTGGGACATCTTCCCGTCCTCCCACCCAGGGACTGTGGGGCAGACGGTGAAGCATGGCATGAGCAGCTGTGATGGTGCACGGGGAATTTCTGTGGAATGTGCTTTCACGCCATCTGGCTCAGGTGCTAGATGGGGTTTTTCTCCCATGTCCACAGAGGAAAATGCCATGAGAGCAGCAGAGGATCAGCCCTTCCTTGGGATGTGGTCTGAGCTGACATTGCCCCGTTGAAGTTTCCTTACATCTTGTTTCTTGCCCTGTGTGGGTAACCTACTGAAGGTGATTAGGATTTTATTTTGCTTTTCAGGCTACCTAATTAATGAGTTACCCTCTCAAATTCTGCCAAAAAGGGCAGTAATTTTTCCTTTAAACTCATGCACCAGCCATTAATTTCCAGGAGCTGAGCCCTGATGTGCTGTTACAATTATGTTATCTAAATACGGTGTGAAATCTGCAGCAGACAAATGGGACAGCACAAGTCACCGAGGCCTCACCGACAGCTCCGCATCACTCTAAGAAAAGAAATTGCTATTTTTCTCAGCCTGTTGAAAAAAAAAAAAAAAAAAAGAAAAAGAAAAGAAAAAGAAAACTTTTTCATGGGCTTGATCCTGTCACCTGCTGAACACACATTTGTTTGTGTGGTGCTAAGTGCCTGCCTCTACTGACATTAATATTAAACTAATATTGATGAGAATGTTGGTTTGTTGGTAAATCACCGAGCAGCATTTGGCTCTGTGCAGAGGCCAGCACCCTCTCCACTTGCATGCACATACAGAGCTTGCATAATTCCACAGTGAAAGCAAATGCTATTATTAGTTTATAAAGCAAGTTTTGTTGAATTTGGCAGACAACGTGCATGTGTAAATTCCCCCAAATTAATTAAAACGTTTAGAGCGATGGTGGAGATAGCAGCACTGCTCATCTGATAGATAGTTTTAACAGGTTCACAAATGCTTTTATGTAATTAATTAATGCTTGGCTACCTCAGGTGAAATAATCTGGGCATGCATGTTTCCTCAAATCAGAGCAAAGGTAGAGGGGCAAATTCATGCTCTGTTTAAGCTCCTTCCATCAAAGTTGGTCTGAAGCCCATTGCGGGCTCTAATTTATCTCTGGAAGACAAAATGTGATCTGAACTGACTGTATGAGCAGAAGAAAGAAAACGCATGAAATAATAAATAAGGCCATTGTGCTTGCCAGGACCGAGTGCCAGAATTTTCTTCTTGCCTGGTTTAGCTCCTCTCCTTTTGTAGTCGCAGAGTGAAACCAGGCTCAGAGCCGGCCAGTGGGGGCCTGTGCTGACCCCATCACTGGTGCGGTGGCATTGCAGTGGTGCTCAGCAGCGCGGAGGAGGCGGCAGCACGGTGGGACACAAGCTGCGTAGCGTTGGTCGCTTCCTGCAAGTGAAAGCATGGGACGTTTTAGTGCCTGAGACACCGCAGTCAACTTGGTGAACAAGCCACGTGAATTTAGCGGGCTATATCAAGAGTGCCCCAGCCAAACAAGGACAGCTAATAGCATTAATGGGAATGTGCTCAGGAACACTGCACAAAAGAGATGGATAGTTACAGGTGCCGTAGCTCAAATGTAGCTCCTTTGCCTCCTACCCAAATTCCTGGGCTCAGGACTTTAGATCTGGACTCAGTCCCCTGTCTGCCTTGTGCGTGGGGACACAGGTACATGCAAAGCTTGAAATGCTGCAAGATGACCAAAGACCTCTCAGAGAAGAAAACCCGCAGCTTAATCTGAAGATTTTCTGAAACGACTGTGTAGTTCTAGTGTACCTGCAAACGTGGCCGAGGAAAATAAACTTTTTTTCATCAGATCCCATATATGTTGAGAGTGCTACCTGCTGATCGCTGTACCATTTAAGGATGTACTTACTCACTTTTTGTAAGCATTGCCCCTGCTCTAATAGGTAGAAAGCTGTATTTTAGTTCTTTACTACATCATCAGAATAACTCTTTCATAAATAGCAGTTTGTTTTCCCTGGGCAAAATCAGGCAGAATTAATGACCAGAGTATAAACCAACCAACCTAGCTCCCAGATGAAGGTGAGTGAAGAACCCCCCACACCACCATTTTCCTCTGCAAGGAGGGCCTATCTGATCTGAGTCACCGAGGGAATCAACTTGGAGACCTACCATCCTGTTTTCACCTCCTTGCTTTTCAGAGCAGCTGAAAATTTTCAAATTTTCACACTTTCAAATTTTCCTTACATAAAGTCCGTCCAGGCACCTGAAATGCAAAGCTGTGCTGGCTTCCAGGCAAGAGGGAGCTATTCAACCAACTCGGACTCACCTCTGTCCTGCAGTCCTGCGTGGAGACCAGCTAGGCACAGCTCAGAAACGGATCCAGCTTTCCCTCAAATGCATTTCCAAGCCGGCATAATTGGTCTCTGGCTATAGCCCAGTCTAGCTCAGTCCTCCAGTGGTGAGGCTGCTTCTCACTTGTTCATCTTCTGACCTTACGAGACTTGCAGTCCAGGCTGCATGTGGCCCCGCTTTACCATATGAATAAATGTATATATCTTTCCTGGTCTCTGGAATATGGATATGGTATAGCCTGGTGGCCAGGACAGTCTTCTCTGTATGCAAGAAGAGAGCTCATACCCATGGAAGCTTGTGATACTGGAATCCAGGTCTCCCTGGAAGCTGGAGGTCTGCTTTAGCCACAGGGATATTATCCAGAAGTGGGTAAAGCAGGTTAAAATGTGCTCTGGACTAATTTTAATGCTCTTGCTATGGGTAGGCTTCCCTTGTGCACACCTGCCAAATCAAACCCACTCAAAGTTTTAGGGGGTTCCAGTGCCTAAACCTGAGTCCATAACCAACCTTTTCTGCATTTCTGTCCAGATCAGGACCTTCCTGAGCATCATTTTAGGAACTTCAAAGTTATTGGGTACGTTCCTAGTGAATAGTCTCCAGGGTTGAGCACTGCTGCAGAGCAACTCTCCGTAGTCTGCATTTTGTCCTGTGTAGCTTGTTAGCACAGTTGGGGGGACTGCTGCAGGGAGGCTGATGGTGCTTCCCCTGGATGGGAGTAGCTGGAACTCCCCTCATGCAGGTAGTCACCTGGGGGTGTCTCCTCCAGCTAACTTTGGTATTGAATGGAAGCTAAATGAGAAAGCCAGCATTGTTGCTTCCTGCATCACGTTCGGTATTTTCTTTTCCATGACTGTGATGCCTAACGGACGAGCTCCCACCCTGGAAAAAGGGCTTATAAATTAGATATCCTGCACAGCTGTATGTGAGAGTATTTCCTATTTATTGTTTAAAGAAAATCTCTGGAGTAAATCGTGGAAGAAAAACACTGGAATAAATGTGGGTTGGGTTACTCCCTTGTGAAAGACACAATGCTTCAAAGAGTGGGGGGCAGAGTGCTCACATTCCTCCTTTGTTTCTGCTTCTCTGCTTTTCACCAAATCCTTTTGTTGGATTGCATAAATCCTCATACATTGCACAGAAGATTTATCCTTGCTTGCACAGGTACAATTCTGGAGTAACTCTACTGGCTCTAACAAAGTTGTTCCAGAGGTAGAGCTGTGCAAGAGAGAGCAGTCCAGTACCCATTCTGGGTGACTGCGTTTGGGTGTTGCTGTAACACCTTGCAGATCTCGACCTGGATCAAGGCCCTGTAGTGTCCAGCACTGCTCCCTCCCCTGACTGGAAGGAGCATCCTGGCCACACAGGGTGTATACATCAGTGACATAAGTCAGATTTGCAACTTCAGTTACTCCATGGCTTTCTTGCCTGCCTCTTACCATTCTTTGTCTTGCCTCTTTCTTGACTTTCTTCATGTTATTTTCTGTCTTTTAGTCTCTATTTATACCCATAAGCGTATTTTTACTTATATATGTATGTATGTGCACACATGGAGGTACGTTCTCTCTGGCCTCATGTGTCTTATGAATGAATCTCATTCTAGCCAAATATTTATGCATGTATTTATAAACATATACATAAGTTTTCATGGCACCGTTCTTGCAATGGAAACTGGACTTCTGAAATGTTCTGGTCTTGCTTGACTTGCACATCAAAACTTCAGTCCAAAACCAAGTAAATACCATCTCATTGTGAATAAACTGAATCCAGCCTTTTTTTATTTTGTCTAGACATGCTTATAAGTGTCCACCTGTGCTCACCATAAAGGGATGTTCAACGATTGGCACAAGCTGTGCTGGTGGCTCTCTGTTCAGTGGAGTCCAGTGCCTCATTCAGCAGGGTTCAGTTTCCTTCCCAAGGAGAATGGTTCTTCACAGCAGAGCTGGGAAGTTCAGGACGATGGAGCAATTTGGAGGAATAAAGGCCTGACTGTTGGGCTCAGTGGTTGCACACAGTCAGCAAGCCATAATGATCCTCCTACGCCTACAGAAGGATTATTGATTTTTGATGGTTCAGTATCACTTGCACCAGTTACAAATTATTGTATGACCCAATATATTATTGGCCATGACCCAGTTACAGGGTCATGGCCAGGGCTGATATGTTTGCTACTCAAAGCCCACCAGTTTGGCTATACGTAGAGGGATGCAGATTGCACCACCTTTTTATAAAGATGTTGGCATTAAGGAGACTTTTTAAAAAATATATACATCTCAACCATGGTTTTGATCTTAAAGTTTGACATTGAAATAGTGACTCTCTCAACAGCTTGTGCTTCCTTAATGGGTTAAGAGGAGAGTCTGTGCTACTTTTGGATTCTCTTCTCTGTGGCAGCAGCTGAATTTGGCCCGAAATTAGGGTAGTCTGCAATTAGTGGAGGAAGCAGATCTTCAGGTTTCTTTTTCTTGGCTTTGTAAACGGGCCTGAACAGTGTCATTCAGATAGCAATACCATCCATGGGCAAGATGGACTCTCTACAAAAGACTGGTTTAGTCTTATGGGGAAAACCAAGGTAGTCCTGAACATGGGGAAGCAGCCATTTCACTCTCTTCACTGAATGCCTTCCAGAAGAGAGACAAACTGTGGCTGTGTCCTGGAGGGAGACCTTGCTTTTGTTCTTTCTTGTTGTGTTCCTTCATATAAACATATCCAAGACTGAAAGTATTTGGCTGTTCTTCCTGTCTGGAAACATAACGGGAGTCATGATGATTAAGTAAGTTAGCTGTGGGGGTGATGCATCTCACTCTGTCTTAGCCACTTGGCAATTAGGCGTCTTGGCTCCATGAGCTTTCTTGGCTCCAAGAGCCGGGGGAGGAAAAATAGGCACCTTTGCTGGGCAGTTCAGCTTCTGCCTTAAGCACCTGTCTTAGGACAGGATGACTTACTCTCTGGAGGTGTTTGCCTCTCTTACCTTACCTATAGAGGGAATGTAAGCAACTAATTCAGATTGAAGGTATGATTTTTAGAAGGGTGAAGGTAGCTGTCCCTGTACATCTAGTCTTCTAGTCTGTGCTCCCACTGTCCTGTCGCTGTGAATGCTGCTGCTTCACAACCAAGTTGAGGCTGCCACAGTCGTCATTTGTGTCTCCAGGAGACTGCTGAAATGAAATGCAGGGACTCACTTTGCAGGCAAATGCTCCACACCTCTTATTTTGCACAGACTAGTGTGCCTCTCTCTTTTTTTAGCATTAATACTTCATGCAAGGAGCCTACAAACCCATTAGACAAGGGCAAGGATTCCCTTTGAGCTGTGTCCTAGCAGCTCTGCGTCGAAACATCCCCATATGTAGTTTTATCAGCTCTTTCAGGGCTGTTGTTTTATATCTCACATTGTTATGCTTTGGGACAAAGATACAGTGGCGCCTCCTGGACAACTATTTTTATGCTATTAAAAACAGAACTCCTTTTTTCCTTCCCTAAAAATCAGGTCCAGTAGAAGTGTCTTTAAAAAATAGATAGCTTGCTGTCTACTTCTGGTTAATGCTTGATTTATGCTGTTGTTGCTGGGCCTTGTAAAAAAGGGCTGCTCCTATCACAACATTTCTAGATACATAAACAGTCAAGACCAGCCATTTGAAAGTCCCTTGCTCTGTAACCCAATATTATTTAGCTTTTGCTTTGATCTCGCGCCTGGAAAAAAATCTTTTCCTTGAAACCTTGAAAGTTTTCACAATTCTAATAATGCATCAAAGCCGACCCAGTATGTAGTTTGGCCATCCTCCAGCTCACTTCACGAACCCAAATAAATACCTTTCACCCCTTCTTTCAGCTTCAACTTGGTGTTTTCTTTGCAGTGATATGGGGGAGTACTGTGCTGCTGGTGCTGGGGGAAGCGAGCGGGTGAGGGTGCTGGGTAGCGCCAGGCACAGCCCAGTCAGATGTTTCCTCCCAGAGGACTGCCAATGCCCTGAGCACCTCTAGACGTCTCGTGAGCACAGACTGCTGCTCCTGCCAAATTGCATGGTGGTTTTGGGGATGGAGACAAATATCCATTGAGTATTTACTTGATGCTATCAAACTCATTTGTCTCGTAACCAAAGTCAGAGTCCCTAGAGGTGAAATTCAGTGCACCAATCCACTGCTCCATCTACCCATCTTTGAAAGGAACATCATTAACATGCCTTACACATGAACAAATGTGGCTTTGTTCCATGTTACTTCATTAGTGCATTATTTAGGCTGATAGATTTGAAAGCCAGAAGGCACCTTTATGATCACCTAGTCTGATCTCATGTGTACCACAAACTAGTAATCTAGGCAGTAACCTGTGGTTGATCTGTATCATATATTTAGAAAAATAGCCAGTTTCCCATGGCAGTTTGGACTGATCTCCCTAGATGTGCTGATTTCCAGAGAGTCATTTGCCAAAGGGAGAGCAGAGAGCACAACAGCAAAGCTGGTATTTGCTGTGCAGATCTGGAAGAGGAGTTTCACCCTAGGAAGCCAGACAGGCCCAAATACAAACAAAGATGGAAACAGCACCATTCTGTAGATCTGAATTTAGATCTAACCTTTGGCAGAAGGCCTATTTGCCCTTTTAAGTCAAAGTGGAAAGCAGTCTACTAAAGGAAGAGAATTTGCTACTTGGATGCCGTGGGTGAGCTCTGAAAACATACAAGCTTTTGGGCTTGGTATGGGGAGAAAAGGAATACCCTGAGAAATGGTAATTTTATGTTTTGCTTTTCAATTGAGAAGTCTGTTCTTGGTGTTGAGTGCACGGTCAGAAAAGGCTGACCTATGGAAAAATATTTGTTTCAGCGAGGGACTGATGAAACATGCTGAAGCCCATGAACCTACCTAAATTATTTTTTTTTGCCAGCTTGCTTTGTGGGCTGCTGGGAACATGGGATTTTTTGAAGAAGGCTGGGGAAGTGTCCATCCCTGGAAACAGCCTCCAGGAGGTGGCTCGCTCCTGCAAAGCTCTGCAGGCTCCTCCCACACGATGTAAAAAAAAGAGCTGATAACTGGCATGTCACCCTTGGAGCTGGACATAGGAACACACCATCTACCTGGTCCCAGGCCTGGCCTCCCAAACCTGCCTGGGGCAAGAAAGAGATGAGCTGCCTGGATTGCAAGCAGTCTTTGCCATGTTAAATGCTGTGTTAGGGACCGAGCAGAAGCACCCTGTGAAAGGGGTGCGCTCTTCAATTTGCATTTGAAAGCAATGCAGTAATAATATATTTCATCAAAATTCCAGAGAAGCTGTTGCTGAAGTGCTGCGGAAAAGTAAGTGCTGGAACAAAAGGCAGAGGCAGTCGAGGGGGCTGTGGTGATTAAATTCTTGGGAAGATTATTGATTTATTGAACAGAGGTCAAAACTACTCAGCAAAAAGGCAGGAAATCTTAGCACAAAGAGTCTCAATGTGGAAACGAGAAACTTTAATGTCAAGCAGGAAAAAACAGTGCACACAAGTGTCAATGAAGCATTTAGAAAAGCTAAATAAGGAAGGTCAAGGCTTTCCATGACACACGTCAGCTGGTACAGCAATAAGCAAACAGATCTCAGCAGGTGTGACTGGCAGCATTGGCTCTTGCATGATGGATGACAGGCAAAACTGGAATGATACACAGAATCACAGAACAGTTTGGGTTGGAAGGGACCTTAAAGATCACCTAGTTCCAACCCCCTGCCACGGGCAGGGACACCTTCCACCAGACCA
>JAVJGJ010000059.1:28680172-28695768 GCA_035590215.1 Microhierax caerulescens | reverse complement strand
CCCCCCCCCCCAGCAGGGAGCCTCGTCCCTCTACAGCCACTGACTTCAGTATTGCTGATGTGAACTGCACTGAAATGAGTTACCAGCCAGTGGTATCATACCAAAAGCACTCTGTGGGTACACAATAAAACTGAAAGGTTAAATGATTCACTAGATCTTTTCCAGGAATGGAGAATGGATTTGTTTACTGCAGGTTTAGCACTGTGATCTTCAAACAGGCAGAAAAAATGAAAGGTTGCTTCAACCCGCTACCTCTTTGCCTCGAAAGAAATGTTGGTTTCTTTCTTTTAATCTCTGTGGATCACCCGACAGACATTTAGGGTGGCTCACTGGGAAAGGCAGCAAGCAGCAGTGCTGGGGCACACCAGAGCCACCACGTCCTCGAGCAGGACAGCGTTTCCCAGAGCAGCTTTGCAGCCAGAAACACTGTGACGTGGAGCGGCACCCGCAGACCCAAACCTTCCTCCAGCCGCCGCTCCTGGTGGTGACTCGCACTCGTGCCCGGGATTCCTGCAGCTTTGGGGATGAGTGACTGCAAGCACATTTTTATCAGCTGAGTTGCTAGGCCAGCAGGAAGAAGATTTTAAGAAGAAACAAAGGTGCCGTTATCCTTTTGTTTCTCCTTTTCCCACAGTCCCACGAGCAGCCAGACACTGAGAGGGGAGCTATGGTGGGTCAAGTGTTTTCCCTGAGTCACAGCTGTAAACTGCAGTTGCCTTCTTGTTCTGCTGCATCTTAGCTCATCCGTGCAATGCAGGCCATCCCTCGTGGCAGAAATGTTTCCAAAAAGTGGGAAAGATGCCACATTTATCCCAGGAAAGTGAACAGGAGTGAGCAGGGCGTGGGCCTTGGCTTTGACATATGACTGCCCATGCATTTGGCACAGTCCCTGGAGTGGTTTTGGTAGAGACTGAAGTATTCTACCCATGGCCAGGGCCAGCCCGGGGCATGGCGTGGGCCAGGGCCAGCCAACAGCAGATCTCTTAATGCCGGCTCCCTGTTCCAGAGGCTTGCGCTGGTTTGCCCTCGGCTGGCCTCAGGACCAAAGAACCACTCACAGCCCAATTCATTCTCTAGTGCAGATGTTGCTGATGCTTCTGCAGAGAAAAGGTTTGTTCCTCTGTGCTCCCCCCACCCTCATTGTTATTTGTCCAGTTCCATGAGTGGAGAGGGTGATAGCAGCCATTTTAGTAAGGTTTTCAGAAAGTCTGGTGGTGAAGCGCTTGTTTGGCAAACCTTCGGAAAGTTTAATTCCATGGAGCAGTGGGCTGCCTCTTTCAAAGTCTTGCTGTGGCTGGAGGTGGGCCAAGTACAGAAATCCAAACCTAGATTAGGTTTAGGCTAGGACTCGGTGATTAGGCCAGGGAATAAATCAAAGTTTTGAAGGACTGATTTTCATGAGAGCTTTTCTTGCAAAATTTAACCTCAAAACTCTGATACCTTCTGGCAATGAGATACCAAAGATTGCTAAGTATTACTGAGACTGTTACTTGTATATTAAATCTCACATTTAGTTCATCCAGTGGTCTCCCTCTGTCTTCTATTTCCTAAGAAGTTTCTGCCAAATAGTCTTGGAGAAAGAAAAACATTTTTACTCCCTTTCATAACATCCACATTTTGTAGTGCCTTCTCTCCAACCACAAGATCAGTGGCCATACACAACATTCAGCCTCATTAGCGGAGTCAGTTGCAATGTGTCTCGAGATCTGGTTACATCACGGTTCTCTTTATAACCTATTTCAGACAAGCTAATGCATTTTGCTCTGCAAAATGAGGGAGTGAAGATAGCCAGTAAGAGACTCTACAAAGGGAACAAAAAATGGAACCATGTTATTAGTAGGTACGGGCCAATAATACATGGATGGCCACACTTCTTGTGCTGCCATAGGGAGCTGGAGATGTAGTGTTCATGGGGTCAAAAAGGGTTTTGATTAACTTATGGTGACAGGTCCACAGACAGATACTAAAATGACTGGATGGCATTGCAGGCCTGAATGTGGCAGTGGACCAGAAAGGTGACCACGCTCGCATGCTCTCCTATAATAGCATGTCCTGCTGCTGTCCTCAGACACTGGTTACTACTGGCTGGATGGACCACTGGTCTGACACTTCAGGTCCTTTCTCATGTCCTTATGCCCCTTCTGTCAGTATGTGCTTGGTGTAACATCTCTGCATGCGTGGGAAGGAGACACAAGACAAAGCTGAGCCCAGCCTAATCATTTCTGGGAGACTTTAACCGTCCCCACTCCACTAAAAGTCAGATGGCAAAATATCACACCCGGAGTCAAGTGTGAGCATCCCATACTGCTCAGCACGGTTCTCATGCCCAGCTCCTGCGGGAAGGTCAGCTTTCTTACCAGTGTAAAAACAGTGCCGTCCACAGAGATCCACAATTCCATTTTCAAACATCTGTTTCTAAAATAGCTTAACCTGTATATTTTCTCTACAACCTGAAAAAGTCCTGTATACGTTGAATTCAGCAGAGTTTTGGTTTCAGCAGGATTTGCAAGAGGTGTCTGCTAATCTTCTTCCTTTCTTTTTTTTTTTTTTTTTTTTCCCCTGTAGAAAATACAGAGGAAAAAAAGTAAGCCAAATTATCACTGCCAAATACCACAACTAAGCATACTCTGTCGATCATACATGTCATTATCTTTATTATGGCAGCACTTCATGTGGATTATAAAATGTCATAGAAACGTCATTGCTCCTTCTGTCCAAAGATATATAACAATAATAATAGTCTCTTACAAGGTTTTTTTTTTTTCATCTGTGGATGTCAGAAGCTCTTTAAAAAGGTCAGCATCATTATCCTCCCTTTATGGCAGGGGAAAAAAGACAAAGGCCAAGCTGTTCCTTCTATCTAGCTTTAGGCGTCTAGGATCCTTCTACCGTCAGCAAAGGCAGCAAAGAAAGGTATGTGCAAGGAGATCTGAGTCACTTTTTGGAAGGGACGCGTCCTCTCTGTGACTCCCACAGAGGATTACTGCCCAGGAGACCCCTGGTGCCTTGCTGGGGCCCCAGTCACATACCTAAAGTCTGGAGGGTGAATTAGAGCCTGGCCATTTGTGCCAGGTTTCTACCCGTTCAACAACAGAGCACGAAACAGAGCCCAGCTCCTGATTCCCACCCTCATGCTGTGCCCTCTCTTTTTCTTTCTGAAATAACGATGATGGCGTGCTTCCAGCAGTACCCTTGCTGTCAGGCTAGCACGGCTCTGTGTGTAGACAAGATTTAATGCTCGGTTTGTGGCAGAGCAATTTTTGCCTCCCCATGCATGATGGCGTAGTAGATAAATCACCAAAAGAAACGTGTACTGAATGTACTCCACAGCCCTGCTTTCCTAAATACCTAAACTGTACGCTGTGCTGCAGCTGAGGAACCTGATCTTCCCGCTGCTGTGTTATGTCTGGCCACAGCTCTGCTCTGGGATGTGCCAGGGGGGACATAAGGCAGAAGCAGAGCCGTGCTAACGTGCTCCTGTTGCAGGTCATCCAGCCAACAGCCTTCCCTGGTTCCACCAAGGACACTGCAAACCAGCCACGGACCATGAATCATCACAAAATGTGATTGCGTTTGACCATGAAAACGTCCTCAAATTCATCTCTTCCCTTGCAAAGATAATCCTAACATCGCCAGTGTTTTCCTAATTGCCTTTTTCCTTTCGCAGGAGGGTATCAGCTTTACTGCCAGTGATTTCACTCACAGCCTGGTGCGGTGGCTTTCCCTGCGTGCTTCTGGTATGCTTTTTCCCTTTTGCACCTTTATTACACTTTAGTTTTCCTGGAAAAAAAAAAATAAAATCACAAGTATCTTGTAAATGCTGCAACTTCCACACAGGAAATGGTTAAGAAACATGATGCTTGTAATAGAGAAAATAATGGAATTATTCATCTAATTCCACACACATTTACACTAGCATTAATGTTAATACAAATGTTAATGTAAGCATGTATAAAATACACAAAGGAGTCCCACGACCCACCTGCAGAGAGGAGTTCGAATCTGCCAGGCATTTATGCATGCTGAATGGCATTCAAACTCATGAGATGCCCCCAAAGTTGGGACTTGGGTTACAAAAGCCACTTGCCTTGTAGCCAGCAATCCCATCTGCCTGCCTTCTGGGCTGGATAGGTCTACAGACAGCCGAATCCCCTGGTCACCTCTGTGCTTGGTCTGGCAGCCCTCTGGATGCCCATGTCCAGCCCGGAGGTCTGTCCCTTCTCGAGTGCTGTAAAAATCCTTATTTCTGCAGAGTGACGGAGCTCAAGGTGAGTTAATTTTGAAGACTCCTTAGAAGTCAGATGGGTAGTGATGGTGTAGAGTCCTCCTCCTGCACACTGGCTGAGTGGAGCAGAAGTTGTGAAGGAGGGCTTTTATGCTGTGCTCAGACCACTAAGAGACCAACACCGTGGGTATCTCACCTGGAAACACCAAGCTGCTGGCGGAAGCCGAGTCCTTGTGCAACCAGGAATGTGAGCAGGGAAAGCAGGAAGGAGAAAGGCTGAATTGAGCCTTGTGATTGGGACAGTCACTTAATGGTTTGGGGACAGGGAAACCTAAGCATCTAGCAAACTGGTCTGACCCCATAGCTCACTCTACTTTGAGCAGGAGGTTGGATTAAATGACCTCCTGAAAGAGATCCCTTCCAACCAGAATTATCCCGAGATTATGATGCCTGCCCCTGAAACTGCTTTTATTCTAACAATTTAAAAGGGGAAAACCATGCAGCTGACTTCCATCCCTTCCAGCTGGCTGCCCCAGCCATGGGCAGCAGGCAGGCTCCAGGCTCCCTTGCTGGTCCCACAGTTCTTGGCTTCAGCAGGAAAGGCCACATGCTGTCACTGAGGACAGACCTCATCTGGTGACAGTGGTCTCAAATGTGGGTTCTTTCCCTCAGGCTGAGAAGTGCTTGAGATCTCAGTGTCCCATTTTGCAGGTGTGCCCTCTGGCACTTAAATTTGCAATAGCACAGCACTTCACTGAAGCCCTGAAAACAAGCGAAGTGGATCCAATCTGGAGCAGGGACTAGGAAGTTCAGGAAGGGCAGGTGAGCTGGAAACAGGGACCGAGCATGGGAGAGCTTCAGGGAACAGGGCAGGGCTCTGTGCCAAGATACCCATCAGCATTGTCTAAAATGTTTTCATCTAACAGATCAGAAAAAGGAGGAACACTAGAACAGAATTAGGTTAAAGAAATAATTGAAGATAAATCCAAGGCTTTTTCATACCACAGTAATCAGTTTCAGGGGTTTCACTGCCACCCATGGAAGGACTCAAGAAAATAACAGCAGGTAGGTGACTGTGGCATGTTTTAACAGTACAAAGCTGCTTATACTGGTTAATCCTCCCAGACTTCTTGCTTCAGTAAGTTAGTACTCAGATCAAAACTCGAAGCATTTCTCCTGCCATGTCACCTGATGTCCGAGGCTGTACAAGGTGCTGGCTAACAACAGCGTGCAGCGAAGGCCACTGCCCAGGGTGCTACACACGGGTCCCTTTCAGAGGTATGCAGCTTTGCAGAGCACTGCAGTACTGACCAGAACAACTAGTAAAGAATAACCCACCCACTTCATTTCTATCGTGTTTGTTGTCTGCTCTGTGCCCTTTTGTATGAAAGAGCACATGCATGCGAAAAATAAAGTAGCTGTTGAAGGACACATTTTAAATTCATTAAGACCTGATAGTAGTGCATTTATTCAGGTTACCTTCTCGTCCTGTTGAAACCCTGAAAATTGTCTGAAGAGTAAGGTGCAATTTGACATGAGTAAGAGCAGAGGAATCAAGGTCTTCATTTCTTAGAAGCCGAAAAAGTACTTCAGTCTTGCAGCACACTTCTGCTCTCCCTTGATAACAGCGCTGTAACAAAGCCGATAACAACGGGCTACATGCTATACCTGTTGCACAGCTATGCATGGAATGAAAACAAAGGCCAAATGCTACCTACCCACATAAGGACAAGGTCACTAAACACAGTTAGTAGAAGAAAATACGGCAAGGGTTTGGCTAACTCCATGGCATGATTACAACTAAGTCCTGGTATCAGACTACAAATTGCTGCACAGTCAACACACTGATCTATTGCACTTAGTCATAAATAACTCCTATCTGAGCACCTTTGGAGTTTTTTTTCAGTGTCAATCGATTGATCTGTACAACTTTCCAGTGGTGAAAGGGAGGCAGTGCTGACCTGGGGTGTCCCAGACTGACCCTGGCTTGGCGCCGAGCTCTGCTCTGGGCAGCAGACACAGCTGCTGGCTTCACTGCAGGCTGCCTGGCCACGGGCAGAGTTTTGGGTCTACCTGGGCCACCAGGGCCCACCTGCCTGAGAAAAGCAGACTATACTTTCTTTTCCATCTCTCTTCTTGGGTATTTAGGCTTGGAGGGCTTTCACAAAGGGATTCTTCCTTTTGTATATATCTGAAGGACTCAGTGCCAGGACACAGAGTCTCTCTGGCCTTCCATTTTGAGTGAAATCCACTTTTTTTTCATAGCCAGTTCCCACTGGATCTCCCTGATGACTCTATACCCAGTGTTTTCAACACTGCAGACACTATTTGTTGTATACATGTCCTCGAAAAACACTCCAACAACTCAGAAACCTGAGTCATTTGTGGACTGTGCTTTATTTTTTTTAAGTGTGGCTTAGGAAGAGTCATGAAAACACAGCACCCACCAAACCAGGCAGTGCTGTGTGGTGAGACAACATGCCACATCCCACCCAAAGGCTGCAGCATCACATGGACACGAGGTGGCCGATGTGGTGTGTCATGAGCTCCATCCCCTGCTGCGGGGTTTGAATCATTCCCGCACACATGAAGGCGAGGTGAGAGCATGCACCGTAGGCTGTGCAAGGCACGGCGCTGCACCCATCGCCTCCATGGGGGCTAGGTGCTGAGCGAGGTCCTGGGCGAGCACAGGGCACAGGCTCCCCCGGCTGAGGAAGCATCCCTGCAGGCTGTACCACCCTAAAAACACCTGAGTCATAATCCCTTGTCCTCCTCCTTCCTCCTGGGAGTGGCAGCAATTTGCTATCGGCGTAAGCCTGCTGGAGCAAACTGCTAACCCCAATCCGCAGCCAAGGGACAAGCCTCTGCCCCGCTGTCCACCTACACCTTGCCCTCCTGTATCAGGAGGAAGGGAACAGGAAAAAGGCTTCTGCTTTCTCCTCCACGCCCGGGCCCCAGGTCTGAGCAGCTCTGAATAGTCAGAGGTGGTTTTTCCTGGGCTGGTTCTTTTTTTTTTTTTTTTTTTTTTTTCCCCTGGCGTGCAGAGGAAGAATTTGTTCTTGCTCTCCATCCCTCGTGCAGGCACGCTGCCAGATGCTGGCTCTCCAGCTGTCTTTGGCAGCTTCTTCTTAAAGGTGATATTCCACCCACGATGCCAGACCATCCCTGGGTCTGCTCACCCGGCCTTTTCTGAATATTTTTAAAGATTAACTCTCCAAAGGGGGTAACACATGGGTCTTGGCAGTTTCTTCTTCATAGTCAGGGCCAAGTGCAGCTCCTGGAGAAGGACCCTTCCATTTAGAAAAGCAGGCCACCTCCTGCACTCATCTAGCTCACCAATTTAATAAATAATAGAGTGGGTAATGAAAAACCATTTACCACCTTGGAATCTCCATGCTGGCAAGTTATGGAGAAACAAGTGTCAATCCCAAATTCTGCATTTCCCTCCCCTCTGGACTAATGGAGTATGTGCATTAGTTCATTCAGGGATATATTCCTGGTCTCCCCATTTAACCTACTTATCTTAAACTATCTTATCCTATTTGCCCCACAATTTCTAAAAAGATCCTACCCAAGGACAAGATCATGCTTGTGAAATTTTTGTGTGTATTGGTTTAGTTTTGGCAAAGTTAGGAGGTACTTAAAATGAGACTTATAATGGAAAGCTAGCTGCTAGCGTCTCTCCATAATACATGTCTACCTTGCAGGAGAGTTGTGAGGATTAATTAATTTGTGTTTGTTAAGCACTTTGAGATCCTAAGATCAAAGGTTCTATAGAAATGCAAATTGTTATTATAATGATAAATTCTTTATATGAGCTCATATGTTTTGCCTTAGAGGCACAGTCTCACCCTGAGTTGCGTAGTTATACACGTAAATCTTCAAACATTATGATGAAAATATACCTCTGAGGGCCTGATCCTTCCTTTTGCTCTACCGCTTTGTGCACAGAGAGAGCTCCCCTTGACTTCAGACAGGTCCAGTCCATGGGACGATTGAGGGATTCAATGAGTTTGGGAAATGAAAAGGCCATTGTGTGCCTCTGGGCTTCGCACTGAGACACATAACTTTCTGTCTCACTCCATAAAACCGCTGCTGCTGCCAGCAGTTACATCCATCTTGTTAATGAAAGGACTGAGCAGATGACAGGACTTGGAGCTGAATTTTGACCCTCCCAAAGCTCAGGTTTTCAGAGGCTTATTTAACCTGCTAGAGAAGAAGGGAGGTAAAAGCCTAGCTCAGCTGCAGCTTGCTGCTGTCTCTAACGGGTATCTCACCAGCATGGCCAAATGTCATTCCTGACGCACAAGATATGCTTGTTTGGTCCTTCCCCCCCTCCCCCCTGCGTGCTTTTGCAAGCGAGCGAGGAATACAGGTTTTCAAGGACTCGCTGCACAAGTTCCCAAAGGACAGCAGGGAGCAAGGGCACAGCCACACAAGCCTGGCAGCCCCGTGTCCCCCTCCCAAAGAGACCTCTCTGCTTTTCCTTCCCCCTTGCACAGGCTCAGAGCACCATGCCGTCCATCCCCTGCCTCCAAGGGCATCTGACTGGCCTGCACAACATCCTTGTCTGAAGCACTGGTCTGACACGGGGGGGGGCTGCACAACAGCTGGGAAACAGGATTCTTGGGAGCAGCAGTCACCCATCTCCCACCACAACATCCCTCTCTGCCTTCCTTGCCGTGTCCCTGGCATGCAGGCACCTCTACTCACACCTTTAATGAACTGGGTCAGAAATATGTCGTGAGGTTTGTTTGCATCACCCATGGGCTTGCCTGAATGCAGAACGCAGAGCCAGAAAAGCTGGCTGGAAAAGAGGTCTCCTGTCCAGCCTCACACTCAAAGTACGGCTACCACCAGGCACCAAATCAGGTCAGTCATGGCTTTTTCTAGCTTAAGCTTGAAAATCTCCAAGGGTGGCCACCCCACCTCTGTCTCGGAGCTCCCCTGGAGAAGAAGTTTCTTCTGATGTCCAGACTGAACCCCCAATGCCACAATTTATGGCCATTGCTCCTTGCTATAGTGCCTGGCAATACTGAGAAGACTTTTGCACCATCTTTGTAGCTACCCTTCAGCTAGTCACCTCTTAAACTAATTCTGAATGAAATTGCACTCATAATCCAAAATTTGGGGCTTTCAGCTGTGAGGTGTTGCTTCATGGCTGTTTTCAGTGGGCATTGTGTAGGTGAGACTGCAACTCTTACATGCCCCTGAAGACAAATTAAAAGTAAGGAACCAACACACTACCTCTTCTACTGTTTGTTGTGTTGTCTCAGAAGATTTCTGTTGCATGAAAGCCTTTCCAGGAGTGGAAGGTATGATCCAGATACTGTATTATTATTCTCTTCCCCTGACATGGAAATGTTCAGTACTTCTCAGTTGGTCTGGGAAGCCATCTGCTACATGATATACACCTAGTATTGTCACAGAAGAGTATGAATAGTTGTCATGTTTAACATACCACTATTTATAATCTGAAGTTTACACTTGTCTCTTTTTGTCCTCCAAATGTTCTAGGCCCTGACACAGATTTGATGCCCTATCCAATATATTCACTTCTACCTTCATATCGTCAATTCCTCCCCTTGGAGGTGACAACAGAAGTCTGAAGTTGCCATAAACCCCAGGAAACTATGCTACTTCTGGGATGTTTCTTACATTTTACATTACTGTAAGAGAAAAAGATGTCCTACATGTTCCTGTCACTTGTCTAGCTGAAGACAAGAAAAGTCAGAGGAAGGCTGTAGTGAAAACCAAGTCACCAAACTTTCCAGCTGTCCTTACTTTTACCACAAAGCGTTAGTGTGTACTCAGAGCTCTGCACCGGTACATCCATTAACCAGAAGACAAATTTTCGTGAGCAAATGTCAGTATGTGCAACATCCACACACAAAGTCCTACAGGGCTGGGCTCTATTTACCAACTCACACCGCAGGCTGCCGTCATCCCCTGCCTCCTCACACCGTGCTGCACTGAACTTTCCACCAGCGATTGCGAGCGTGCTGGAGCAGTCTGTAACTTTGCTGTGTTTGCACAACACCTGAAGACTTGGTCCATGGTTAGATCTTAGGATTTAAGTCTGCAAAGTGTTAATTTCTGCAAATTGAGGTATATTTCGTATGTTTAGTGTTGGGGTCCTCGCTGCAAGAGGGACTTGGAGGTGCTGGAGCATGTCCAGAGATGGGCAACGGGGCTGGGGAAGGGTCTGGAGCACAAGTCTGATGAGGAGCAGCTGAGGGAACTGGGGANNNAGCCTGGGGAGGAGGAGGCTCAGGGGGGACCTTATCGCTCCCTACAGCTGCCTGAAAGGAGGCTGTGGGCAGGGGGGGGTCAATCTCTTCTCCCAAGGAACAAGTGACAGGACAAGAGGAAACTGCCTCAAGTTGCACCTGGGAGTTCAGATTGGATATTAGGAAAGAATTCTTCCCTGAAAGGGTCGTCAAGCATTGGAACAGGCTGCTCAGGGAGATGGTGGAATCATCACCCCTGGAGGTATTGAAAAAAATGCATAGATGTAGTGCTTAGGGACATGGTTTAGTGATGGACTTGGCAGTGCTGGGTTAATGGTTGGACTCGATGATCTTAAAGGTCTTTTCAACCCCAAATGATTCTATGATTCTATTATTTCAGGTCCTGCCGCTGCTCTCCTTGCCAAACAGTGTTCTCTTCTCTCAGTGGCCATTACAACATGTGCCAGGCAAGACACATATGGGGGTCAGATCCAGCACCAACCTCATCAGTGGTCATTGTCTGATGTGCCAGCTGATACGCTTACAAGCACCGAATGCTTGCTCACTCAAAACCTGAAACCTGCTCAAACTCTCAGGCTCCTTCTGGAGTAAATCAAGGTCTTGGCTGTGGTGGGCTCAGAAGCTGGCTGTGAATTATGTGTGACAGCAGTGTTCCTTGACCCTAGCTAGCAATGCCTTCACCATGGCTGAAGCCAGTCCTCCATGAGAGATGGAGATGCAGTCTTTGGGCTGCACCACAGTGCTGTGCTAGCAGGACAGGCCATTGCCTCCCCACTTGTTGGTGTAAGCAGCACTCTGTGGGCTACACACACAAATTCAGTCTTTCAGTTCCATGGTTCCCTCTCCACTGATCCCACAGTACAGGCTGACCTCTGCTTTCCAAGATAACATTTGTTTGCAAGAGCTCTTCTCACCCTTCCTGACTCTCATAGAGTTTTGACATTGTCTTTGTTGAGAGCAAGAAGAGATGAAGGGTCTCTTAAAATACAAAGTATTTTAAAACTCCATTATACCATTTTAATTGGCTATAGACTCCATGTATTAAATGTAACAAATGCTAGAGCCAAATCTTAGGATCTGGCACAGTTCTGGTGGGTGCTGAGCTCATACAGGGAATGATGATATTCAACCTTGCTGTATCAAGTATGTTTAACAACATGCACATCATATGAAAGCATGACAACATGCATATGAGAAGCACTGGAAAAGCCTCAGACACAAAACTGGTGCTGTAATGTCGGTTACATGCTTCACCTCATGGCATGTGCCTGTGAATGACTCATTTTGAACATACTGGGGCTACTTTGTCCTAAAAAAAAGGCAAGTTGGAGAACAGGAATGTAAGCGTTTCTGCAGTTGAGCTGCAAAGCAAAGATTTCCAGTCACTTCACAAGGATTTTGGTCACTCCACAAGGTTTTTGGTCATTCCAACTCCTTTAGTTTTGCCACTGCAAGAAGCTATTTTAGTTTGTTGCTATGACTCAAAAAAATGCAACATCACATTTGCAACACTGAACAGCAAGAAACTGCATTTGAATGCCTATAAAATGTGTAATAAAAGATGGCAAAAACATATCCTGGAAATATGTTGTTTCATCTAATGGTCTTTTTGGAATGACAGAGACAATTCACAGCTTTTTTTTTCTCAGTGCAATGGCCAACAAACTGGAAGGGAGTGAGGAGCTGCTGCCCCAAAAGAGCCGGAGGTAGCCCCACAGGAGTCCCCTGTGCATGTGTCCTGCACCCCACAGCCTGCAGAGGATCTCCACCTCACACAGGTCCACAGCTCAGTACACCCCAATCTGGATTTTATTCTCTATAATCCTGGATAAATCACTGAAACTCCTGTGCCACTTTTTCATCCATAAAGTGGAGACACTATCCACTTACCTCCACGAGCTGTCGCAAGGCTTTATTTCTTAAGAAATGCAAACCCCCCAGATAGACTCAGAGGGAAAGCAAGCAGATGAGAAATGCCAGGTGTTACCTTGGGGTTTCCTCCAGCTGCTGTGATGGTGGTGTTGGCCGGGCACCCTGTCCCTCTTGCGCTGGGCAGCTCTCAGCCTCGCAGGTGGCTGTAGGAACCTGGGGCTTGGTACCAGCTCCTCCCAAATTCGGGGGTCTGCAGGAGCCAGGAGACCCACTGCTCAGCAGGACCACCAGGCTGCTGCTGCTGCTGCAAGATGTAGGAGACACTGACAGCTATGGGGCAGACAGACAGTCTTCCCCATCCCCTGTCCCTCCAGTGCAGCAAGGGCCCTGCTTGGAGAGAAAGAGAGGAGGGGAAACACCAGGAAGATGTGGCCACCGTCTCCTGCCAACAAATGCTTTTCCAGTGCCCTCTTCTGGAAAACTTTTTTTGGCCCAAGCAACTGCTTCATATAAGGTAGTTCGAGACCGGCAGTGACTTGTAAGGAGCTGCAGAGCATCTCCCAGCTCTTCAGATTGAGGATCTACTCTGCTCCTGTCATCCGTGGACCTGTGCAGCTCCACACATCCTTCAGAGCAGCTTGGCCAGACCCTCAGGACACTAGCCAGAAATCGGGCAGCAGAGGATGTGCCTCCTTGCTCTCTCCTGATGTGCCTGAGGGCCACCCCTGTTTGTCCTCTGGATGGAGACCCAGGTCCAGACCCCTTCCCTCCCCATACTGGGACACTTCCCATAAACCTCAAACTCCTCACAGCCTGCCTTTACCACTGGCAGCTCCCAAGGAGCCTCCAGAGACAAAAAATGGGAGGGGGATAAAACATTTCGGTAATCCCATCCTTTTGAGGAGTTGATATAACATTGCTATTAATCACCCACAAACAGCTAACGAATGCGTCAGTTCCTCCGATAATTACACCCTGTGGTTGTTCTTGCTGCCTCTTTCCCTGGGAGCAGTCCAACCTTTGCTCCCCAGGCTCAGATACGGCTCCATGTTGTCGCACATCCATACCTGAGCGGTACCTTCCCACCTGCCCTCCTGCCCCAGCCACGGTTGGTCAACTCGGACCCCAGTAGGGATGGAGCCACGGGCTCTCCTCCAGCCCCAGCCAGAGGGTGGAAGGTGAAGGGGGAACAACAGCTGGTACTGGGGATGCAGTGGAACACCAGGGCCAAGTGATGGCCACCGTCCCCAGCCCTCACCTTTCTGCCAGCTCAGTGAGCAGCTGGGCTCCTGTGGTGGTGGCACAGCCGTTCGCTTTCCTCTCTGGTCACTTTTTCAACACCTAAATTGTATCTGCTGCCCGTGAAGCCAAATCTAGAGGTTTGCAAGCCCCATTATTTGCCCCATTGACTGGCTTAGGAGGTGGTGTGACACCCCTCTGGGTTTTTGCTGAGTTATCTCAGCACAGGCAACACTCGTGCAGCGACAGGAATAGCTGTTGAGGGAAGGCAGCATCCTGGGGACCACCTGGTGTGGGTGCCACATGCTGGGATGGATTTCCCCACTGCTTGCTTGCTGTTACTTGGAAAACCTTCCCCGATTCGTGCCCCTGTGTGTGGCCACATACACACATGCTAAATAAGTTTTAAAAAATCTTCTAGGAGCTTTTGTTCCTTATTTCATTTAATTATTTTAACCAAAACCAGCTCTGTCCCTAGACATTTCTTTTGGCTGTGGCCCAGCTCGCCTTTTGTTTCTTATCTGCTTGATCTTGGTGTTTTCCTTCATGTTACTCCTTCAAGGGAGTCTTGTGCAGCCCCAGCCTTGGCCACCCCACTCCCACCAACCCAGCTCTGGCCACCAGGGCCTGGGCTGGGGGGACAAGGACACCCCATTAATCCGCTTCCGCCTGAAATATGGTGGGTTTTCCAGCTGGGCCATGTGGGAGAGGTGGGAGGAGGTGACCTCAGAGGCCAGTGGGCAGGCACAGCCTTTTTGGTACCTCCATGCTTGGACCCCGCAGCAGCCGGCACCCCCTGTCACCTTTACCCACGTGGGGCCGAGGGTTTTGCGGTGCCCACCGGCCAGCTCTGCGGAAGGGCAGGGGCCCACCATATGTCTCTGCCTTCAGAAAAGCCATCATTAGCTCTTAATTAAAATAGCCAGCGGTGACTCGGAGTTGGGGAGCAGGAGCACCCCGAGCTCCGTCCCACAGCACGGGCTGCAGAAAGCTTTCCTGCCCGTCTTACACATGCCCCAGAGCCAGCTGCGTGTGAAAACCTGCTTCTCAGCCTGGCGGGAGCAGCCCCGTCCTCCAGCGCTCCCAGTACAGGGGCAGCGCTGGGGCTCAGTCCCCTGGGGCTGTGTCTGCCACGGGGTAAGGCCTGAGCTTTTCCAAGGGCCGGTCAGAGCCGCCTGTCCCGGCCAGGGCGGGAAGCGCGGGCGTCCCTGGGCTGGAGCAGAAACGCCGTAAAACCCTTTATAGCTGCTACACAGACCCGCCCGCGTACCTGCCGCCGCCTCAGCCCCCATTTCAAACCCGGCCGCGCCAGCCGTGCGGCGGGGGCCGGCACCGGGGCAGAACGAAGCCAAGGGGAGCGGGGGGGTGAGCGCTGGGAGAAGCGGTCCGGGCTCGCCCAGGGCCGGGGGCAGGGGCAGGCGCCGCGCCCGCCGCCGCACGGGGCCCACGGGGGCTGCAGGCGGGACGGCTCCGGGGGGACAAGCGCTCCCGGGTGTCACCTCGCCGCCGCCCCGGCTCGGCGCTGCCTCTCTGCGGCCGGTGGCCCCAGCCCCCCGCCCTCCACGCAGCGCGGGACGCGCAGGGGCGGCGGTAGCGGCTGCTCCCCGCCGGGCCGGGCCAGGCGCGGGGGAGCCCCGGGCAGCAGCCGGGCCCGGTGTGGCACGGCCTGGCACGGCTCGGCACGGCCTGGCACGGTTCGGCACGGTTCGGCACGGCCCGGTGCGGCACGGCACAGCCCGGTGTGGCACGGCTCGGCACGGCACAGCCCGGTGTGGCACGGCTCGGCACGGCACAGCCCGGTGTGGCACGGCCTGGCACGGCTCGGCACGGCCTGGCACGGCTCGGCACGGTGTGGCACAGCCCGGTGTGGCACGGCACAGCCCGGTGCGGCACGGCCTGGCACGGTTCGGCACAGCACGGCACGGCACAGCCCGGTGTGGCACGGCTCGGCACGGCACAGCCCGGTGGGTGACGCCGGGCCGGGCCGGGCCGGGCCGGGCCGAGGCGAG
>JAVJGJ010000059.1:28654490-28679959 GCA_035590215.1 Microhierax caerulescens | reverse complement strand
GATGGGGCCTCCCTGCGCGCCCGGGGAATCCCCGGGCCCGGCGGGGCGGGATGGGGACAGGAGGCAGGCCCCGGGGCGGCTGCGAGCGGCCCGGCCCGGCTCGGCTCGCCCGAGGTGGCGGCAGTGGCGCGCCCCGGGAGCGCGGGAGGGGGCGGCCACGCCGGGCTGTTCGCGGAGTAGGGCGGGAGAGGCAGGTGCGGGGCGGGAGTGCGGCCCGGGGCGCCTCTACTGGCCCTTAGCCCGGCCCCGGGGGCGGCGGGGCAGGCTGCCGGGGGAGGTAGGCTTCAATGAAGCCGTTAGCCAGGGCGAACCGAAACGCCGCCTCGGGACGCCCCGATAGCGTCCAGTGCCCTGTTGCCGCGTGGGGCGGCACAGCCCCAGCCGGGTCCACCGGGAGGAGGGCGGCCCGCCGCTCCCGGCCCCGTAGCGCTCGGCAGCCATCTGCGGCCCCGGGGTCCGGAGCGCTTCGGGCAGCCGTTCTGGGCGCAGCTTTGCTGTGAGTACCGAGCCTGCAGGCGTGACTCTGCTGTGCCTAAATACAGCTGCTGAACAAGGGAATGTTCTGGAGAAGTTCCAGATGAACCCAAATTGCCGTTCTTCTGGGAAGGTGCAGACCCTTTGTATGCAGTCTAAATAGAAATATACACTGGGAGGCAGGCTACAGTTTGCATCTATGTGAGCGTGTTCTGTCTGTGTTCTGTGTAATTAAGCTGTAGTTAAAATTGTGTAATAAACTGGGGATGGAAACCTTGGAAGAACTTCATAACAAAGTCTGCTGTGACCGGCAAAAGTAATTTCCCGTTTAGAGATCGATAGGAAAAGTGCTTTATGTGCAGCTCTGTGCAGAGGAGGTGGTAAACGAAATTCTTCCTGATGGTGTTCACTTTGCTTAACCACAGCTAGAGTGGTTAAGAGACGTTAACGAAGTCCCTGAACTGCTTTGTGCAAAACTGCACTATCTTGTTGAAATCGTCCTGCCATAAGATGCAGCTTCCTGAGAAGTGGTTTGGTTTGCTGTTTCTTAAGGCCCTTTCAAAGAGGCTTTTAAGAGAAGATTTTAATCCGGCTTCTGGGAGATTTAACACTGCATGTGAATGAGAGCAAGGGGAAGATGAGGCTTGGTGGATTGCTGGGGTTTATTTCATTAGAGTTAAAGCTTAATCTAGCCTGCATCTCAAATCTAGATTCTGGCAAGTAGAGAAATCATCAAGTGGTGCGAGGTAGTTCTTGACACTGGTGTTCAGGTCACAGTTCTTGACACAGGTTCAGGTGCCCTATGTTGCTGAAGGCTGAAATGAAGGTGTACAATCACTGACTTTTCAAAAGTCATTCAGTAGTAAACTTTATAATAGATTCTAGTATACGCAGTGTATAGCATGAATGACTCTGTTGGTCTTTGAACCTCATTAATCTGTAACAGCTATAAAACAGGTTATTCTTCACACAGCTTATAGCTAGCCTTTTTGAAAACAGAGGGAACAGTGATGTAACTAGATGATGTTAGTGAACAATTTAAGGGTTTGCATAATCTGCAGTCTGAATCTGTATGACTAGGTTGAGTGCAAAAACTGCTGAGAGAAGGAAGAGAGCTGGACCCGGTTACATGAAACCATATCTTCCCCATGACTCACTTGCAATGCTGAGGTCTTTAAAAGGTAGTGCACACTTCTGCTTGAATTAACAGCTTAATGGAGTAGACTGTCATTCTCTATTTGGACTACTCACTTTGCCGTGGGCTTCATAGGTCTTGGATGGCAGGAGAGTGCTTTTGTTCTTTAATTTTGGTTCTCAAGGGACCTTCTACTTGGCTGGTAGATTTCTGTTAACAATGAAGATTTGTTTGGGACTTCTGTAAAGTCCTGTTACAAAGTGTTAATTGGGATCCGATGTTAAGGCTTTGACTGCAGATCAAATTAACCACTCTTTCAGTGTGTATCTGCCACTCCTGACAGCTGAGCTTTTCTTTTTGAGTAGCCTGGACGTCATGTCATGGGTAGAACAGGGAAGCTGTAACCACCAACAGAGCAACTTCAAGGAAAGCCTTGATCTCATGGCTGGTTTGTGTGTAGTCTGAATTGTAGTGAGAAGCCAGGTATTCAGCTGGCTTGGACCTAGTGAGAGTTGTTGCTAAGAAGTCAGTAACATATTCAGATTTGTTCTGTAGTTACAGGTAAGTCCTATTCCCAGAAACTGGTGAGCTACGATAGTGCTTAGAAGTTGATTAAAAAAATCCAAAAGAACCACCACCACAAAACTAACAAACAGTGATAAGTAGATTGAAACAGGCACTAGCCATAATAGTAACAGCTTTGATGTGGAGGTGAAGGAAAAGACAGCAGAAACTTCCAGGGACTTAGACTAGAAGTATCTGACAGTATTAATTTTTTTTTTTTTTTCCCTTGAATAGGTTAAGTACATCGTACAGTTGCTGAACAGAGAACTTGTCTTCAGACTAGCAAGATTATTTTGTGGAGTGCCTCCTTGGTTCTAACTAAATCTGAACTGTCATCTAGGTAAGTTCCTAACCTATGCCACTATTAGTGGTCGCTATAGAAACTGTAAGTTGTATGACCGCAATGTGGTGGTCATATAACTATGTGAACTTTAGTGACTGTAAACTGTATGAACTTAAAAGAAGTAACGAATGGTGGGATGTGTTTTTTATCAACAGTTTGTACTTAAATCCTTAAACGTAAACCTGAAATTTTGGAAATCATGAATAGCTTCAGCAATGAAGAGTTTGAATGCACCTTCCTTGACGAAGGCTTTGCTGCCAAGGATATCCTTGACCAAAAAATAAATGAAGTGTCATCTTCTGTAAGTATGATAAGAAAATCACTGCATTTCATGACAGCACAAATTTATTAACAAATAGAACAAGTTGTGTTTGCAGATCTTCTGCAAGGCAACCTCCGCCTCAGATGCTTACCTCTAGGCTTATCCTGTTTGTATCCATTGTTTGTAACTCTAAGATGTGTATTTGCTCTAGGATGATAAAGATGCCTTCTATGTTGCTGACCTCGGGGATATTGGAAAGAAACACATGCGATGGCATAAAGCCCTTCCTCGGGTAACCCCCTTCTATGCTGTAAAATGTAACGACAGCAAAGCTGTAGTGAAGACACTTGCTGTTCTCGGCGCAGGATTTGATTGC
This sequence comes from Microhierax caerulescens, assembly GCA_035590215.1. NCBI lineage: Eukaryota > Metazoa > Chordata > Aves > Falconiformes > Falconidae > Microhierax > Microhierax caerulescens. The sequence continues at coordinate 28,676,805 of JAVJGJ010000059.1, read as the reverse complement.
GCCAGTAAGGTAAGATCCTGACCGTGTTCTGAACTGAGACATTAGTATATGTTCAGCTTTACAAGGTGTGTTCATGTAAAATTAAGCGTAACCAAGTGGTGTTGCTTTTTGTTGTAGTGATTAGTTTGATCCATTTTGGAAGACCTTTTACAAGTGTAATCTGTTCTTTCTTCAGACGGAAATACAGCTGGTGCAGAGCATTGGTGTACCTCCTGAGCGAATAATATATGCAAATCCCTGCAAACAAGTATCTCAAATCAAACATGCTGCCAGCAGTGGTGTACAGATGATGACATTTGATAGTGAAGTTGAACTAATGAAAGTTGCAAGGGCCCATCCAAAAGCCAAGTAAGTTATGGTAATTATTCTATAATTCTTGCATGGGTTCCCAAGTTACGGAAATATCTGCTGTAGTTAAGACAGGCTGCAAAATTATGAGAAAATAATTTAGCTAGCAGAATCTAATCCTGTATAGCTTTATCCTGTGGCACATTAGGAACAGACAGACAGGAAACCTTGTATGTTTTAAGCTCAGTCTGATTCTAAGGTCACACCTACCTGATAATGATGTGTTTTATACTGGAACCTAAACTCTTGTTTTTTCTGTTTCTAGGTTAGTCTTGCGCATTACAACTGATGATTCCAAAGCAGTTTGTCGTCTGAGTGTTAAATTTGGAGCTACGCTTAAGACTAGCAGGCTGCTTCTGGAGCGTGCAAAAGAACTTGGCCTTGCCATCGTTGGAGTTAGGTGAGTTGATAATCTCAAAACACAAAGTACAGTCATATTAAATAAAATTCCTTTAAATGGTCTACCTGACTATAGAGATGCCTTTGCATATGGTGACTTGAGTTCTGTATAAACTTCTCGAATAACTTGCCAAATAGCAACTGATACTGTGTATCTTCCTGTAGTTTCCATGTTGGAAGTGGATGTACAGACCCAGAGACCTTTGTTCAAGCCATTTCTGATGCCCGTTGTGTGTTTGATATGGGGGTAAGTCTAGTTCTACTTTCTCTGGAATTACTGCTCAACTGTTGCGGCAAATTGGTCACGTGTACAACTGTTAGAGGGTGAAAAGCTAGGTAAAGTCACTAATTTCAAGTTGGAATTTTTGAGGTCATGATGGCTTGCGTTGATCAGTTCTGCAAAGTTCATCTACAGATGCACTGAAATCAGCAGCTCAAACTCAAGTGACTATTACCTGAAAATGATGAGTTAGCTCTGTTCCAGTTATTAGTGGAATGACTTTATTGGTTGCTTAGAAAGTAATGTAAACTAAAAACTGCTTTCTTGACAGTGTTGCTGTTAATTTTATTTTAGGCTGAACTTGGCTTCAGTATGTATCTGCTTGATATTGGTGGTGGCTTCCCTGGCTCTGAAGATGTCAAGCTTAAATTTGAAGAGGTATAGCTTTAAGACCTTGTCAAGTTGTGGAGTCTTTTGAATGTTGATCTGGATTAAACAAAACCTACTTGTATGCAGACACGCAAGAAGATTTGTCTGCTTGGTCAGAAATTTAATTTAGAGGAAAAGAGGAATTAACCTGAAAACTGGAAATTGGATGAACCCATTAGATACATAACTAAACGACTGCATAAACATGCAGAGATACCAGATTTGTAAAGCAGGTTTTAATTGCAGGCTTGATTCTTACAGGCATAGACTACTTCCAGTTGATGCTGAACTTCATTCTATCTAGATTGGCAGTGCTCCCAAATAGGGTGAAAAGGTAGTCCTGAACCCATATTTTCCTGGGTGGCAGCAAACCGGATCTAGCTCAGATCTGATCTAGTTTAGAACTAGCTTTTGGATTGTTTTTTGATTGATCAGTGCTCTTCTGTCTATTTTCACACAGAAGCAGTTCTCCTTTCAGAAGAGACAAAGTGGGCTGGGTATTTAGTAGGACTTCCACTTAGAGCAGTGTTATCAGAGCACCTACCAGTCTAACGTACTGTGGTGTTAGGGATTTACACAAGGAGACAGCAAATAAGTTACATAAAGTTAATTTTCTGCTAATAATGTGGGCTGACGTTTTCTTCCCTGTAGTACCTCTTAATGAGGGCTGGCTTCTCACAGTGCAGTATTGGCTCACATGAAGCATCAAGAGCAGATGATGTCATTGGGCTTTGTGGCATAACACAGTAATGCCGCGGTCGGCAGCAGCTTAGTAATCACTGATAACATCAGAACTTGGAAAGAAGTTTCATGAAGGCAGCTGAATTTCAGAAGTGATGACAAATCCTTCTGTATTAAGATCCTGTGAGATGACTTCTTTAGATGCGGTATGCTGGGCAATACTGCGTGATGGGCAGAACTGTAAGTGGACTAGAAATCAAAACTGAAGTGTGGGTACTTGCAGGGCATTAGTACTGGTTTAACGATGCTAGGAGGGGTGATTTCCTTTAGACTCAAACATGAGCTGTTTGGTCACTTAAATTTTTAAGTTGCAAGTGATACCTGCTTTTGGTGCTTTGTGCAAACTTAATAGCAAACAAAACTTTTGATGGGAAAATAAAGCAAAAGCAATCGATGCAGATTACAGTACGCTAATAGCTATTGCATACTTGACCAGTATGTCATTGTGAGCATGAAAGTCTGACTTCATCTCAGACTTCTAAAATAGCACCTGAGTAACTGCTGAAGTTTAATATTGGCAATTGATTCTTACCTAGATCACAAGTGTAATCAATCCAGCACTGGATAAATACTTCCCTTCGGATTCTGGAATAAGTATTATTGCAGAGCCAGGAAGATACTATGTTGCATCTGCATTCACACTGGCAGTCAACATCATTGCAAAAAAAATTGTATTAAAGGAGCAAACAAGTTCTGATGGTATGTCAATCTAGACCTAATCTTACTTCTAGCCAACTGTGTGGTTCTCTCCAGACATTCTCTTACTCGTATCTCAACTTCTTCCAGATGAAGATGATGCAAATGACAAAACTCTTATGTATTATGTGAATGATGGAGTCTATGGATCATTCAACTGCATCTTGTATGATCATGCGCATGTGAAAGCCGTTCTGCAGAAGGTTTGCTGATTCAGACGCATCGCGCTAGTCATGTAACGGTTGTAGGAGAATCCTAGTCACGGCAGTCACTTCTCAGTTCACTGCTCCTTTCATGTTGCCAGAACTTGGCATTTGACTTAATGAAGCATGCAGTGGACATAATTCAAAGCCAAGGGTGGAGAAGGATGTGCTAGCAGCTCTTCCTCTTCTCTGTGAAGTGGAATGTTGTACTAATTATGATATTACTTCTGGAAGCTTTGTTTTGATAGTCAAACTAATTATACTCAACTCTCTTCCTTAGCGGCTTAAGCCAGATGACAGCTGCTATTCCTGCAGCATATGGGGACCAACATGTGATGGCCTAGATCGTATTGTTGAGCGTTTTAATATGCCAGAATTGCAGGTTGGTGACTGGATCCTGTTTGAAAACATGGGTGCCTATACTGTTGCAGCAGCTTCTACTTTCAATGGATTCCAGAGGCCAGCAATACACTATGTGATGTCAAGACCAGCATGGTTAGTAACCAAATATCTTGATCTATCAGTGCTTTTGATGCAGATGACTAGTGAGTAGCTCATGTCCGTTGGTTGCCCCTTAACAAATAGGGTCATGGTTTTGGTGCCATAGCTCTCGTAAAACCTCCTTGTGGTGTGGAAGAAGGCAATCCTCTGAAGGTTTTTGCTGTGTGCTTAGAACAATGCTGACACTACCAATTACTCTTCTGATGTACTCACTTCCAGGAGAGGTGCTTTTAAAGGGGTGATGTTAGGAGTCTTGTCATTAACCTGGGCTCCGAGATGGTTTTTCACTCTTGCGTGACACACAGATCATTACAGATTCTTTACAGTTAGCTTCTGTGACCAGTCAGTCACAGTCCTAATAGTACGCTGTCTTCTAAATTGATAGCTTGCTAAATCCTGACTGCAGGACACAGAAACATTCAATAGTGGTGTTTCACAACATGATCTGTCTGTTTATTTGAGAGCTGTTCCTTGGTTTAGGTTGAGCTCTGGCTCATTGCTCAGTGCAGAGTGCTAGATCTTCATGGGAAGTTATTAAACAGGTAAGTAAAAAAAGCAGGACTGCCTCTTGGGTGCAAGGATACTGTGAAACCGCACCTTAAAAAGTGGTTTAATGTAACCTGGATCTTGCGCTGTGCAAGACAGGTTAATGGATTGCATCTTCAGTAAAAGTGGGGTTTTTTGCAAGAGCCATTACCTCTGTATTGAAGTCTGTCTCTGCTAAACTGGCAGAAAGCATCTGGGCCAGGAGTATTACCATAAAGCATGATTAACTTTGCTATTTAGTTGTTTTCAAATTTACTGAGAATGGAGGGGAATTCCTACCGTAGAAGAGGAAGTTTCCTCCGTTCTTCTACTAGCCTTGCCTCTATAAGCAAGGCTTGTATTGTTTCTTTCCTTAAGGAAACTTCTTGTCAACTGAAGCATTTCTTAAACCGAATGAAGCTTTTAGACTTCCCTTAAAGCCCCAGACTTGTGTCTTAATTGAACTAGAAGCGGCTCTGCGGGAGAATAGCTTTCTCATTATAGCACTGGGTTTCTGTTAAAATGTAGAACTTGATCTGAGGCATGCTGAGCTTAATTATGCAGACGTAACCATCATCTAAGGCTACAGCCCTCTTTCAACCCTACGTGACCACCTGTGTTTTCTGTTTTGGCAAGAAGATTGTGTGATACGGGAGAAGGGGGCATGTATCAAATTATGATGCAGGTCTTTCTAACAGAGACAAAATATTTTTGGAATGTAATCTACATGTATGAAGGTGTAAATGAAATTTGTGGCTAGATAGCTGAAAGGTATGGAACAAGATGACTATGCATGTCTAAGTAAAAGCTAGTTGTGTATGGCGAGCCACGCAGTAGCACAACTTCTTGCCTTATAGTATAAAATAACCAAGTCCAAAATCTCAGTCAGCTGAAGTTCTTCTGAGCTTTTCTTGTGGTACAAGACCTATCGTGAGTGTGGAAGGAGTTGCATGGTTCTCACTGGCCAGCTCCTTTACATTCCTAGTCTGTCATGCATACTTCTGTTTGATCCAAGTTACTCAGGAATGTGAGGGTGTGGGATAAGGGTTAATGACATAGGTCCGAAATTCTGAACTATTGAGCACAAAGTCAATAAATCATGTGGTATACAGATGTAGCTACAGATATTTAGGTGCATCTTTGCAGATCTGGATCCTAACCAGAAATTGCAAAAACAACTTGATATTGCCATTTGCCTTAAAGCTGAGAAAGCCGCAAGTGACCTGCATGGACTCTGTTTTGATTCCCTCCCAGGAATATTGTCTGGATTACAGATCATGAGTAAAGAGTTAATTTCATGCTCCCTGGCAGTAAAACAAACAAACAAACCCAAAACCCACAACAACAAAAAAGAGTACTTTTGCTCACTTCTTTGGCACATCATAGTGAAACACTTCTTGACCATTTTTTTTTTTTTCTTTCCAGGCAACTAATGCAGCAGATCAAGGAGCAAGGGTTCCTAGCTGAAGTGGAAGAGCAGGATGTTGCTAGTCTGCCACTCTCTTGTGCCTGGGAAAGCGGAATTGAATATCCAGCGACTTGTGCTTCGGCTAGTATTAATGTATAGGTAAATACTTAGTGATTTACTGCGAGGTTAGTCATTGAATTTAGGGCATTTGGGGGACCATTAACTTAATTCTTGCTAGAATTTTAAAGTTTTTTTAAAGTTTAGGTTTGGCATAAACACAACAAAAATGACTAGGAGATGGGTCACAATTATCTGTGTTCCTATGGAAACTATTTGAATATTGTTTTATATGGATTTTTATTCCCTTTTCATGTATGCTACTAAAGACTGACCCTCAACTGTCAAACAAGTATTTGTAGCTTGTGTATGGCAGAATGGGCTAAGCTTAGTGTTTTGTGACCTACCTGTTTTAAAATAAAGTATATTGAAATAACTGGTCCTGTGTTTGGTTAAGCTGTAGAAAATGGATCTATCGTGGATGGCTGTTACAGCATGTATGAAGACAGACCCAGATGCTGTGAGCCCAGAGCTTTATTAATGAATAACACGGTTGCCATCTCCCCGCCCCCCCCAGCCCTTGTCCTTTCAACTTGCTGAAGTGAAGACCCCCTTAATGGGTAGGGAAACTGTCTTTTTTAATGTGTGATTAGAAGAAACTTGACTGTCTGAATTTTAGTGACATCACATTTGTCTTTCACTATTGAACATGGGCTTAACATAGTTGCATAATGTACATGTGGCTGAGTAGTAAGCGATGGCTACTCTTTTACCGTTGTTGCCTAGGGCTTCAGTATAAAATGGATGATAAGAGATGGGACTCGATACCCTTTGTGTGGTCAGTTCTTTTAGAAGCTCTTAGTTAATGTCACAAGAATACATGCTACCCTGTTAAACTTCTGACTTTGGATTAAATGTGATAGATGACAGTAGTAACTACTAGGAGCTAGTAACAGGGTGTGTTGATGATAAAATTTGTTGACTGCTTACTGCAGTAGTTAGTGTGTTCTGACTTCTATTTAACCTGATGCTAGTTTGCTGCCACTTGTTGCATAAAAATTGCAGAATGTTTCAGGCAAGTTTATTGGTCCCAGACCTGGATCTGTTTTGTTTTCCAGAAGGTCCTGGACTGCAGGCACCCCTTAACAAATGCCCGATGTGTAAAGAGGGAGAACCTTAGTTTATTGAGAAAGTGTAAAGCTTAAGCTTAGAGTAAGTGTTAAATTTAAAGGGTCATCCAGAGGGTAGCATTGCTGATAGAAACAGTGGCTGTTGCAAGATGAGAAATAAAGCTGTGTTCCTACAAAGTGTGAGAGAATATTCAACCTCTGTTCTGTGCTTTCAGGTGAGACTACGCTCTTCACTAGCTGAACTAGTAGGGTATACTAAAGTGATGATACCTCATTCCTGCTTATTGAAGCATTCAAAGTGATTTAATTTTTTAATTTCTTTGCTTTACTCCTAGCTTCAGGCTTGTGATAGAAATAGCACTTGTGTTTATTCTCATGCATATAAATAGCCAGTTGTTTGGCTACTAAACTACACTGGTGCGAACTTCAGTACATACACATAATGGAATGATAGCCTTAATCTCAAAGAATCTCCCAGCATCCAAACCAGGCTTTCTTTTAGCTTCTCCAAATTCATGTGGAAGTTTAATGCTTCTTGGCATGAAAGCCAAAGTGATAAATGGTAACCAAATGTTAATACTATAACAATTTTGCATCTGAATCTTGCCCTGCAAGAGCTAAGTGCATTTGAATGGTGGGGGAAAAAAAACCTCAACAGGTATGCAGGAAAAGGGCTCTTGGAAAGCCTGCAGCTGTTTAAAGGAGATGTGTCTACTTTTTAAGCCTGCCTGTTGGAAGGCTGGGGATGGTTGAGCCAGAAGGGGGTACAGTTGTAGCGTGACCCAAGTTGCTAGTGCAGGTATCACATAAGTGTGCTGGTAGGCAAGTGGCACAGTCTGGCTGCTTTTGCTCAGAGCTGGCAGAGACCATCTCCAGCAGGTAGTTTGACAGCAATTGCTTCTGGAAGCTAATTAGTAAGCTTCCCTGAGAGTTTGGCAGGGTGCCAGTTAGTTTCTTTTTCTGCATTTAATGTGATTGATTTAGTTATTTCATTGGGGTTTGTCTCAAAAAAAAAAAAAAACCAACCAAAAACCAAAACAAACCAACAACCCAAACTCTTTTCTTCGCTGGAGTCCAGGACAGTGGCAACACTTCAATGCATTTTGATTAATTTCAGATGTTCCCTGAAAGAGATGTAGGTGACCTCAGTTCTGTACCTTCCTCTTCCATGGCAGGTATGTTACAGTCTCAGCTGGTGCTCTAAGCCAAGTCTAAGGAGAGTATAAAGCACCTAAAAAGAACTACTAATCTTGAACATCTTCTGTGGGGGAAAAAAAACACAAAAAAAACCCCAAACAAAAACAAACAACCCCAACAAACAAAACAAAAAATCCCCAAAACACAAACAAACAGAAAAACCCCTCACCCTCAGCAGAACTAAAAAAATAACCAAACCCCCAAGCCAAACAACAGGAAAAAAAAAACAAAACCCCAGAAAACAAATGGGTTTTATTGGCTGACTTCTAGTACCTGTGGCAGTAATAAATCTTTACAGAAATGGTGGTGTGTTTTTAAGCAAGTCCCATTTCCCATTTAAAATTGGATTATGCTGAGCAGATGTTCTGAGCTTTGGAATATTGGAGAGATGGATATCCTTTATCTCACACCTGCCCTGCTTCTGGCTTGTATAGAATCTTAGTGGTCCGTTTCCACTTCTTAAATTGATTTTTACAACACCCCAAGTGACGGGAATCTGTCATAAGCTGACTGGGGGGGTTCCCTACCATCCGAAGTAGGGAGGTATGTTTCCTAGTGTAGTCTGGAGCACCATGTAGAACAGCAAAGATGTAACAAATTAAGCAGTGAACTGCTGTGGTTTAGTTTGATCTCCTTTCCCCAAGTCTTGAGCTATCAAATCAAAGCCTTTGCTCTGTTTTGTTGTGTTTATTGATCAAATCCAGTTCTTCCCTGGAGAAAGCTTGTCTGATACAGGAGGGAGGGAGCAGCTGCATCTTTCTTACATAATTAGCTCAACAAATATCAAAGTTGGAGCCAAGAACAGCCTGTGCCTTTTAGCTTGCTTCTTGCTAACTGTGCTTCCGGTGGTGCTGTGTCTGTCTCACTGCAGACTTTGCTGGCTACTTTGCAGCAACTGTGGTGTTCTGCTCCCAGTATCCCTTGGTGGTTGCTCCCCTTGCTGGCACTGGTGATGGTGCTGTCGATTCTCAGAAAGTAGTATCTGAGGCAAATACCAAGACATCTCCCTGACATGAGAACATGACATGTCATCACTGCATTCCTCTTTCGTGAGTGATGAAGCCATTTGAGATCTGAAACAAGTCTGAGACCTTCTGTAAGTCCACCTATGGGTATAGACGGCCTGTAGTAGAGTTCATCCGACATCATTTGGTGTCATATACCAAAAAAAGTTGAAAAACGCTGGTTCTCTGAAATGACATCAGATGGAAAATCAAAGGTGGGAATGTTTTAAGGAGGGAGTGGAGCATGCTGAAGAAGAAGGATGGGATGGGGGGGAAGTTGCTGATGGCAGTGTACCATCAGACAGATTTCCCTTGGGTTACTGCATGAGCATTTAACTCACAATTTAAGTTTTAAGCTGCTAACTTGTAGGCTGCAACACAAGCCCTGCAGACAAACTGCCAGTGCTTGAGTCCCCTTGGCAGAGGCCTTGTTTGCACCAGGAGGCTAACCCAGAGCTGGGAGTGGCACGGAGCAGGAACCCCACAGGTCCACTGGCAGGAGCAAGGCTGTAGCTAGGAGCAAGCCTGGAGCTGAAAGGAGAGCTCCTGTGATAGACCTCACCCCCAGCAAGTACTATTATTTAAACAGATCTTTTATAGCTAAACACAGCACCGATTTGCAGTGAGACTGAAATGGAAAGCTTTCTTCCCGTATTGAACCAACCCTCTTCTGCATAAAAAAAAGTCGTTATCCACAGCAATTGCAACAACAGCTGAGATGGGTATCAAAAAGTAAAAGATCATCAATCATTGCAACAATTTTTTTTTTTTCATTCTCTCTTTGGAACTGATCAGTACCAAAAGAAGTGAGAATAATCTGCTTTACATGTTTTGACATGTATCACCTTGGGTTTTGTTATGGTTTGAAGGCAGTTGGTATCTCAGTGCCTATGGTCATTTCAATGCCCATGTCACAAATGCCTCCAATTGCAATTTGTCTTTGGCTAGTTAAAACGCTGTATCGTACTGTCCTGAAAATACATTGAGAACAGGGAGCATATATGGGGCTGGGACTTACATTTTGGCAGGCTTTGTTATCGCTCTTCAGCTGGTTTTTCAGAGCCGCTGAACCACAGCGGAGCCACTTTCTGGAAGCTGATGCTGAATGCTCGGAGCGGTACAGCCACCAAGACATTGCCCTTTGCAGTGTGAGTCTGTGGGCTAATGCAAAGGTGAGAACTTTGGGCACGGACAACAGTGGCCCCTTGAATTTTCTCTGTTTCGGTAAGGAGAGGCCACCCACACTACAGGCAAATGCTTGAGCACTGGCAAACGAAGGGAGCTCCCTCAGGGGAGCACACTGCAGTCCTGCGTGTGTCCGTGTTGTCTTGCATGTATCGCTACAGTTCAACTAATATTAGACCCATATTTGCGTGTGTTTCTTGATGCTTATACTGCAACAACGATTTTCCTCAGCATGGTCTTTGCCTGAAGACAAAACCATTAGCACACTGAAACCAACCCACCCTCTCCCTCCTTTTGGGAAGCTGGTCCCAGTCTTGCCCGCAGTATTCCCACAAAAAAAGAAGTGCCTTCCAGTTATACTCTCTTCATGCTCAGAGTGCTTTGCAAAGGACTAATTGGCTCACTCTGCTTTTGTGGTACGGAGCCAACTGCCATGTTCCAGTCTGGAAAGCAGTCAAGGGACAGCAAGGCTGTGCAGCAATTCAGGGAAGGAGGCAAAGGCAGAGACACTTTTCAAACTGGTGATGTTAAGAGACCAGTGCTCCCAGCGGGGTTGCTACCAACCCCTTACCATTGCTGGGGGAGGGCAGGGCTGGTCTGTGACCCTCGGGAACGCAGCAGGCACCACACACTAGCTGAGAAAGGACACCTGTAGCAGCACAGTATGGGGGGTTCCCGCAGTACTTTGCAGTCACAGGTGCTATTTCCCAAGGTCCTGCACGTGGGTTGGGGCAACCCCCAGTATCAATTCAGGTGGGGCAGAGATTGGATTGAGAGCAGCCCCGAGGAGAGACTTTGGGGTGTTCACGGACAAGAAACGCAACGTGACCCAGCAATGTGCTGCATCCTGGACTGCACAAGAAGCAGCATGGGCAGCGGGTCGAGGGAGGTGATTCTGCCCCTCTGCTCTCGTGAGACCCCCACTGCAGCGCTGCATCCAGCTCCGGGGCCCTCAATATAAGGACATGGAACTGCTGGAACAAGTGCAGAGGAGGACCGGTAAGATGATGAGGCTGGAGCACCTCTTCTGTGAAGACAGGCTGAGAGAGTTGGTGTTGTTCAGCCTGGAGAAGAGAAGGCTCCAGGGAGGTGTTACATCCTTTCTTGTAGGATAGCTGGAGAGGGACTTCTTAGAAGGGCATGTAGTGGTGTCTTAGAAGGGCATGTAGTGGCAGGAGAAGGGGGAATGGCTATAAAGTGAAAGAGGGTACATGTAGAGTGGGCATAAGGAAGGAATTGTTTATAATGAGGGTGGTAAGGCACTGGCACAGGTTGGCCCGAGAAGCTGTGGCTGCCCCATCCGGGGTGTGTGGGGGTGGGTGTGATGCTGTGTGTGTGTGTGTGTGATGCTGTGTGTGATCTTTAAGGTCCCTTCCAACCCAAACCATTCTATGCTTTTATGATTCTGTGAAGAGCAAGATACTAGCTGTAGGTTGGCACTTTTGCAACGAATGGGACTGCAGTGCTTGAACAGGGCAGCGTGGATGAAGTTTTCAGTAAGATCACAGGTGCTGCACAAAAAGAAAATAATCTATTGTGTTGCTAGAAGAAAAATCCTGCTTAAGAGCTCCTGTTGCTTGCTGTTCAGTTCATCAGTAGCAGCAGCATTTCACTGTTACAGCTCCATAAATACTTCTCAGCGACAATTGCCCTGATTTCCTGCAGTCAGAACTCACATTAGACCATTAAAGTGTCTGAGCGAAGCGAAAAGCGAAACAAAGCCCAACTGCCCAGGGGACTGCTGATTCGGGAGAGGGAAATTCCTCCTGCGCCCTGCCAGGATGGCTGGCCAAGCTCCCCAGGAGGTGGGTGCTACAGGGCTGTTTGCTGTGCCCTGTGTGTTTCATCCCTCCGTGGGTGATAATGCCCGACTGCAAGCAAAGGGAGGGTGTTCCTCCGAGCCGGGCCAAGGGAGATCCTCCTGCAGATAAAGGTGTGGTGACTAATTAGCCAAGCAAAAGCCCGCAAGATGGAGCTCAGCTCAAAAAAAGCATAACCCCCCCCCACCTCTGTCTGTCAGAGCCAGGAAGTCGGGAAAGAGAAATGGAATGCATCCAAATGAATCCCAAACTCCTGGTGTTAGACCGCAGCACGAGTGAGATGTTATTAGAGAGATCAAATGCAAATAAGAAAGTACAAGGAAAAGGTATGTACAAAGTAATAATTAAATTATTACACAGCTCCAAAAAAACCCCGCTAAACAAAGCTCCCTTCCCATATGTTCACAGAAATGGGAATCAGAGTTTCAGGTTTTTAATACGCAGAAAAACTTCAGAATGAGTGGCTTTTTAAAAAATGTATTAAGGCTGTTACCTGAAATGTCCTGTCAGCTTCCAGATTCCTTCTTGGAGCCCTGTCCAAGGCTTGGCTCTTCCAGTAACTATTTCTGTCACATTTTTTATTCTCTTCTATTGCTCCTGGGGGTAATTCAGGTTTGCTGTTGTCAGGTTTAGGTTTGGGTGGTTTTTTTGGTTGGTTTTTTTTTTTTAGGGGGGCAGTGGGGATAAGTCCATGGAAGAGATTCATGCCAACTTCAGTAGAGCAGCTTTGCAGGACTGCTGATGTTAAGGGACAGTGGACACAAGCTGGAACCAGGTGGTCAGACTGGATGCAAGGAGAAACTTGCCCCAAGAGGACAGCCAGGAAGGGACAAGGCTGCTGGTGGAGCTGGAAAGGCTCCATCTCTGGAGGCTTTTGAGACCCGATGGGCCAAAGTCCTGAGCAGCCATGGGCTGATCTTGCAGCTGATCCTGCTTGGAGCAGGAGCTTGGGCTAGAGGCCCCCTGAAGTCCCTTCCAATCCTAGTGTGCTTGTCCTCACCCTGCTCTGTGGTGGGTCTGGCAGTGCCGTGGGGCTGAGCCCCACAGTCCAGCAGCAGTTTTGCCAACACCACCAGCTCCTTGGCTGCCTTCCCATCGGTGGGGTTCTGCTTGGTGAGATGCCTGTGCCCCAGTGCTAAAATGGATCTAAACTGGGCGGCTGCCTCTGAGGAGCTGCTGAGGAGAAAGGACCCACTCCTGCCTCACCAAAAAAGTGGGGAGAACAGGAGCTGGCAAGAAGTGCTGCAATGGATGCTAAATGAAAGCCACAGGGGGGCTGTTGGAGCAAAGGAAAGAGCCACATGCTGCTCCTCAGGGTGAAGAAGGTTCCCCGCCCAGGAGCCCTGACCCTCATAAGCCGGCATCTCACCTTCCTGAAGCGGTTTCCCTGCATCCCCAGCTGGATGCACTGCCCGTCAGAGTGGGGGCCGCCATTTGCCTCTCCTGGGTCAGCCGACAGCCACAGGCATCGCAGGGAGGAAAAAGCAGAGACCTGTCCCCAGCTTCAGGCTTAGGGCAGTGGGCAAGGCGGTGGGAGACCCGCTGGGTCCAGTGTCCATGCCAGCATCAGGGCACGGAGGGTGTCTTCCCCCAGGGGTGGTGAATCTCGCAGGGTGGAAGGATGCCACCCAGCAAGCGTGGTGACCCCACGGCGCTCACTGGATGCGAGCCTATGGAGCGGACCAGAGCTGGCACGTGCCACACTGGGTCACCCACCGAGCTGCTGCGTGTCCTGGCCCTGGGTACTGCAGCGGCAGTCTCAGAAAGGGTGGGCTAAGTGGAGGGACCTTCACCCATACCTTCTTCGTGGTGGGTCAGAAGAGGAAAGATGCAGGAAAGCAGCAACGGGCACCAAGAAGTGGGAGCGGGCGCAGGCTGCGCAGCAGCAGGCATGACTAGATGGCAGCAGCACCCCGCGCTGCAGCCTCGCTCCATCCGCTCCCCAAATAAATCCCAAACCTGGGGTCGGTGCCTGCTGCTCCCTGCTCCTCAGCAGTCAAGGCTGTCAGCGCTGGGACCTTGCCCAGGCGATGTTTGCTGCCTGCACGCTTCATTTGTTGGAGGGGAGAGGAAGTTTTTTACCAGCAAATAAATTGACCTGCACTGAGGCGAGCTGAGAGGGAAAGAGTGCATGCGAGGAAAACGTAACTCCTTAAATCTTTGGCTTTTGAGCTGGGGGGAGGATGATGGGAAGGGAGGAGGCCAGAGCAGACCGCACCAGCACACCTTGCCCAGGGTGCATCTCTCCAGGTGGGTTGCCAGTCACCCCAGGCATCCTTCTACCCGATGCCACCAAGTCCAGGGGTTTGCAGGGTATGGCAGAGACTCCCTGGAGTATCTGCAGCTGCTGAGAGATGAGGGCAGGCTGGTGGAGTGAGGGCTCCCTAAAAAACCCTGTGTGAGATGAGCCTGGCTGTGCCCAGCTCCCTGCACTCCTGCCCCTGCCCCCTTCCCAGGGCCAGGCAAGTGCCCAGTGGCCCAAGGAGAGCTGGAGCCAGGTACCTTCCAGTGCATATTGCGTGTGGAAAGTGGGGGTCACCCCATACCCAGGCCTGAGCAGCTTAGCCTGGATGTAAGCAGAGGCTTGGATGCACCCCACGATGTGGATGCACCCCGAGACGTGCCCTGGGAGAGGCCCTGAGTTTCTTCCGCTGCTGTCCCCTCCTTGAGAAGAAAACCCTGCTTGGGCAGGTGGTACCAGCCGTGCTGCAGCGAGGCAGAGCACATCTCTGCCTGGCTTCCCAGTGCTGTCCCCAGGAATGCCCAGGGACACCCTGCAGCCACCCGCTGCCACCCTCCCTGTGCTTCCCCCAAGCCGGAGTGCACATGTGTGGGCAGAAAGGGAAAAAGGAAACAGAGTGGGAAAGGGACAAAAAGCTGCCCTGGTCAAGCTATTTATTACCTAATGAGGGTTTTTTTCTATCCTGAGCAATGCCATGCCATAAAGTATAATTTATCTTTGGGAGAGATGGATGCAGCTGAGCTGGTACCAGACTATGGACAAAAGAGTATTGACGTCAGTCTCAGGAGCCTGGTGGCAGATGTTTAGCATCGTCTCCAGCCTCAGGCCAAAGGTACAAGCCTGATACACAAATTACCAAGGCAGATTTGCCGGCCTGCGTTAGTCGCAGGGTCAAGATGGGCTGATCAGGATGTTCCCTGCCGGCATTAGGCAGCTGTGAAGCTATTTACCATCGGTCTGCAGAGTACTGCTGACACCGTACGTGGCTTAGCCAGGTACCAGCTGCCACATAAGTAGCTTGAAAGTTTAAATTGTCAAGTCAGGAGCTCTGGGCACAGAAACGTGGGCATGCAGGCTGCACAGGGAGGACTGGCCGCCTGTGCCTGAGCAGAAGGAGGGAGGGTTTGGAGGCTGGTGTAGCCCTACATGATGGGTGCAGTGCTTGGGAAACCACCCAGCTCAGTAACATCCTAAACCCCAAGGCTCCCCAAAAGCTTTTTGGTGGTAGAAGCTGAGCACTGACCTGGTATTTTCAGACCTCTACCCAAAGTGATCCCAGTATCATGTTAATCTGGGCCCTGAAGTGTATGAATAGAACTATGGTTTTCTGAGCACTTTTTTTTTTGGTAGTTAATAATAGGTAGCTTAACTAATATTTTTACTGCCTGGTCATCAATATGGAGAAACACTACTGCAATATTTCGCACCATTTCTGACGATCCTAGAAAATCCTCTATCATTAGCAAACTTCCTTACCTCAATGTATCTATCCATCCCTCCCTTTTCAGACCATTTAGGAATGTGTTACCTCTTCATTCCTGCAGAGACTGCAAACAGATTCTTCAGGCAAGATGTCCATTTGTAAAAGCCCATTTTGACTCTTCCCTAATACATCCCATTTATCCTAGGATCTGCACGTCTGCAGTTTGTTATCGTTTCTACCATTATTTTTTTTTCTGGTTCAGACATCAGGCTTACTGATCTGGAGTTCCTCAGACTGTGCTCTGAAGTCATTAGAAAAAGTACTGCTAATAATCTGGTATCACGTTTGCCAGAGGTGATATAAATGAGAGGTTATGCTGTCGTCCTTCTGCTGTTTGGGTGCACTCGGGTGAGTACTACCTGATGTGAGTGATTCGTGGCTGCTCATTCTAGCAGGCTGTCGGAAAACCTTTTCTGTGGCCTTCAGGTGGCGACAGCTCCTCAGGCTGGGTCACTGTCACCTGTGGCTGTGCGGGGACCACGGCTGTAACTTTAGATTAAGGAAACGAACTGTTGAAGCTTGGCTTCTCACTGCCATGCTGGTGGCACAAATAGTAAAATATTACTGTTCTGAGGTGAAAAAAATGCTTGCTACTCTAAGAGGTACGGATGAAGCTAAAAGCCTGCCCGGGTCAAATCCATTCACATCAGTTCTTCTCTGTCTGAAACCTAAAGCCGCAGCAGGTGTCTTAGGGCACTGGTTTCATCCAGCCCCAGCTTACCCAGGTCCTCACTGTGCGACTCCATCCTCTCTCCCAGGATGAGACAGGGGATGCCTGTTGGCTCCAGTTAATTGTCAATCACTAATTAGTCATCCAAAATGTCCGTTAAAGATGTAGTCGATTTTCTAAAGTACCAAAAATCTTCTCCATCCCCTGGAGAGATCTAGTGAATGTGCCTTCGAGCTTGTCTTCCCCCTGCAGCTGGGTCTTAACTCCTCCCAGCATCACTGTTCTTTAGATAAAAAATTAATTTCCCCCTATTTTTAAGGGAAAGGCACGACCTGGAGTCAAGCTGGAGGGTAAATCTCACGACCACCCAATGATGCAGATGGTTACATGCCAGCAGTGGGGCGCAGGCTCCTACATTCTTCAGGGCACATTTGCAACTACCTTTTGAGTAAGCACTGACACCTCTGAGTTTTAGAGGGTGCTCAGCAATCCAGAAAAATGCACCCACTGTGGCTGTCAGCTTCTGGTGCAGGTGAAGGCAGAATGCAGGCAGGGACCACCACAACACCCTGGTAGCCCCCCGGGTGCCCCCTACAGCCCTCAGAAAGTGTTTTTCTGTGTCAGTGCCATGCACAACAGGGAGATGTGCCATTTTTCCCTGTTTGTACCCTATTCCTCCATATACTCACAGCAGAGGAACCAACTGATCAAAGGTTGGCAGCCCCTTCTCAAAAACTTGTTAGAAATTAAACCCATTTCCTAGAATCACCTTTCTCTCATTTAAGGTGCTAATTTGTCCTTATTGCCACAAGGTGTGGAGATGACTAGTGATTGAAGGGCGATTTAAGTCACATTACTGAGGAAGGAATCAACTAGCAGTCTCACTTCAGAAAAAGCCTGTAAGACAGAGCTGTGCAGCTAACAGAGGTGAAGGCTTTGAAGTGACTGGTGCTCCAGGACAGAAGTGGGAATTGTTCATCCCAGGGGAGAACAAGGCAAACCCAGAGGCAGGACATTTAGCTTTATCCTTAGGAAAGTGCTTGTAAGTAGTTTAAAGCGATGCAGCAAGGAACCAAAACTGCTGAGGAAGTAGCTGGGAGACTGCTAGCTGCTGTGCACCAAAATCACGCCAGCTAGGGACCTAATGAGTTAGGCCTTGGGAGCTGATGAGCCTGCCTGTGCAGCTTCCCGCCTCAAGGGCACTCAGGACAGGGGTTATTTCGTGAGGTTGGATTCAGGCAGTGGCTCCGGGAAGTTGTGTTTTGTAACATCATGGCCAAGCTGCCTTGGCTGTTGTCAGGAGGTGCTGGGTTTTTTTGCTGCTGAAGGTGATTCCTGCAATCCTGAAGTTGTTTGGGAAAGGTCAACTGAGTCTGCTGAGCCTCCTTTTCCTCCAGACCTGGGATGGGTCTCTCCTTCTCCATTTCTCTGGCTACCCAGTCCAGGTAAGATCTGCTGACCATGTATTCAAGGAGCATCTGTGCCTGGCATGCCAGGCCCAGTGAGGAACCTGCTCCAAGCTCATTACCTCCTCAGAGGCCCATGTCACTTCTTGCTTCCTTGGGCCACTGGCACACCCAGCTGCAGGGGGCCTCATGGGCAGGCAATGGGGAAACAGCCCCTCACGGGACCCGCACAGCGGCTGAGGGGTAGGGAAGAACTGCTTGTCGACCCGTGGGAAATGACAACTGCTTTCCTTGCCTTGCTTGAGCCAGCAGCCGGTGCACCGGCTCTCCCTAAGGCTCATCCCTGCCTGAAGCCAGCCGGGAGCCGAGGAGAGCCATCCACCCCAAAGGTGACCTCTGGCCAGCAGCATGGCTTCCCCTCCCCGCTTCACGCAGCCGCTGCCTGCAGGCAGGGTGTCCCCGTGGTGGGTTAACTTCCACCGTGCCCAGCAGCCCCAGAGCACAACCCCTTCTGCACCCCCAGGGGCAGGTACGCTGACGTTAGCCCCAGCGGGATGGATGTCTGCTGGGACCTGCAGGCGCTAACTCTGCCTCCTTCCCACCAGCTCACCTCTGCAGTGGATGGTGCCCATCCAGCCCTGCACACTCCTTTGCCAGGTGAGCCATGTTTTCTCTTTGTGGCTGGGAACTGAAAGTCTGCAAGGTGGGAGCTGCCAGGGCCAGTGACACAAAGCCTGCCCCACTGGGACATGTGCCGTGCGGTCCTGCAGGGTTCAGTCCCAGCTGGATATACCAGGAATGCAGAAAAACTCTGGGGTAGCATCTGCCTCCCATTTGCACAGCAGGCATCCAGATGGGATTTTCTCTGAGGCCACCCGTGCTGCGGGACAGCTGTTGACACCAGCCAGGCAGGTTTTGTTGGAGATGCAGTCATGATGCGTGAGGCCAGATCAGCTAAGGCCACTGACAATGAAGGTGGCAGTCTACCACCCGATCCCCGGTGATCTACAGGGACCTGGAAGATGACCAAGTAACCCAGCTTTCAAGGAAGAGCTGTGTCTGGGCTCGGACCACTACATTGCACCTCCCGAGTCCTGGATGGATGCTGTCCCAGCCCCAAAACTCTCTGGGGATGGTGAGGGATTGCTGGGCACCAAGCAAGCAGAGCAAGCCCTTGCAGAGAGCTGACCATGCATCTCTGGAAGAGCACCTAAAGCAGCACAGGAGGATGAGCTCGGTAAGGGACACTGCTGTCCTCATGCTGGCATTCTCCATCTGACCACAGGGGTGTTTCCACATTAGCAGGCTGACGACCTGCTGCCTGTTACCAATGCTGAGGAACATAGGCAGAGACCCCCTGGGAGCCTCCACCAGTTCACTCTGCCTGAAGGAAAGCAGCAATGGCACACTGCTTCGTGCTGACTGACCCTGAGGCTCGGGAAAGCCCAGGCACCAGCACCTAGAGGTTTGGGCTGGTGGTCTGACCACTCATACGGCCATGAGCAAGTGGGATCCCTGCTGCTGCTCAACAGGGAGAAGCACAAAGCTCTTTGGCTCCTGCTGGGTCAGTCCTACCTGCAAAGTGGTGCTCCTTTGAAATCTCCCAGTGTCTCTGAGCCTTGACCCAGCACTGCTGGCTGATCTGGCTGTGTCTGTGTTCAGGTGACGTCTGTGGAGGCTCATGGAGCCACACTGTCAGCTCAGGTCTTACTGGGCAGCTTAAACAGGCCCCCATCATACTACGACCTAATGACAATGAGATTTGAGGTTGGTCCAGGGCAGAGTAGAGGGACAGAATCACCTCCCTTGACCTGCTGGCCACACTTTTGATGTAGCCCAGGACACAGCTGGCTTTGTGGGCTGTGAGTGCACATTGCCAGGTCATGTCCAGCTTTTCATCCACCAGTACCCCCAAGTCCTTCTCTGCAGGGCTGCTCTCAATCCCTTCACCCCCCAGCCTGTATTGATACTGGGATTGCCCCGACCCCGGTGCAGCACCTTGCATTGGTCTTGTTGAATTTCATTGGGTTTCATGGGCCCACCTCTCAAGCTTGTCCAGGTCCCTCTGGATGGCATCCCATCCCTCAGGTGTCAGCCACACCACTCGCCTTGCAGCAGGTTCAGCTGCGAGGAGGCTTGCTGAGGTTTGTGGCACACCCAAATCAAACAAGCATGGGCTGGTGGAGGAATTGCTGTCAATTAGTGCTGGCTCAAGCATGAAAAGGAAGTTTAAAAACACAAGCCAAATAAGAGTGCTGAAATCAGTAGCTGGGTGGAAGCAGCATAAAAGGTGGCTGGCACAGAAGAAACTAACACTAAATGATGGTGGGAATGCAAGAAACGGCACCAGCCTTGCTGGCTAGTGGAGGAATGGTCTAATGTCAGGTTTGAGAATCAGCTACCAGAACATGGGAACTCACTATAATTGTCCTCCATAGCCCCTGCGTCTCTTTCCTTGTATTCTGGGCGGTGTTAATCCCCCCTCACCAAAATGCATGGGAGTGCAAACCAGGGTTGCCCTGACGGTAACTTTGCTGGACGATTGCTACAATGGAGCAAAGAAGCAAAGGGCTTTGGTACTGTCCGCTGCCACCTCGCCAGAGCAGTCCGTGCCCGGCTGCACATGTGCTGCTCGGCAGGGGCTTTTTGGCCCATTCAAGCATCCTGCCCGACGTGGGTGAACTGCTCGGAGAAGGGAGGCCTGCGAAGTCATCCGAAATGGAAAGGGAGTTTTTTCTTCAAGCAAGTTGCTCTGCTTTGAGAGGAAAAAAAGAATTTAACTCCTGGCTCCTTTTTGGTGTTACCATAGCAACTGAGGAGGCACTGGCCTCTGCTGCCTTGAGAGCATCACCCAGGTGCCATGCAGTGGGCACAGGAGGGGCCACACGCAGGTACAGCCAGGGTAGTCAGCATCTCCCTTCACAGGCACCACAGGAAAGCATTGCACCCAAGAAAAAAAAAAAAAGAAAAAAATACTTCTCTTCCTGTATTTTGACCTAGTTTCCAGCAGCAGTGCTGACAGTTATACAAAGGGCTGAGCAGACTTGAAGTTGGTGAGTTGCATCAATTGACCAGTCCTGCAGGTTTCCCCAACGTGGCCTGTGATGCCTCAGTCCCGAAAGACTTTGGGAACCCCACAGCAGAGCTGGATCCCTGGGGCAGCCTGTGTGGGGAGCCTTGCTATACCATGTAGCTGTCACTGGGTCCCACAGGGGACAGTGGGCTGTGGTGGCATGCCTGAAGGGCGGCTGATAGGACCAGCAGCTCAGCAAGAGGTGGCTGTGACATCTCCTGCCAAGCTCAGAAGGGTTCACAGCCGCTGCTTCTAAGCTGGCTTAAGACACTCCTGCTTGAAAATTAAGTTATTTTCTTATATACAGTTATCTTTAGCCCATGGGGTTTTCCAGGTGGGGCACAAGGGGGCTTACACAGCTAGTTTTCCCAAAGACCATGTTTCCCCAGTGTGGCCAGGGTGCCTGGTGGCAGCAGCTCGCTGGGGCATTACCACACACAACGCTAGCAAGATGGAGGATGGCACAGTGTGGGGTGACCCCTGGCACCTGCAACCCATTTCTAGAGCATTGGCACTGTCCACAGCATGTGTGCAGCCTTGCTCCTTGGCGTCACCTTATGCATGTGGTGCCACTACCCATGTCCTTCAGCAGGTATCAAACCTGCTTGTCATGAGCCTCGCAAGTGTTAATAATTCAGAAGGAAAGCAGCACAGGAATAACCATGGCTGTGCAACACTAACATTCAAATTAGCTGAGCTTATGTATTTTCTTCAAGGAAGGCATGTGCAGAGTTTGTGCTTTGTTCCTGGTTATGAGTGGCATATTAAGGCACAGTCACCGTGCTCACCTTTCCCCCAGAACCAGCTGCCAGCATTGCACCTGCAGTCCGTGGCATCCACTCAGCAGTGGGATCAATTATTTGCCCTGAAAAGGGTCCAGGAAAGTACCGAGAAAACAAATAAAGAGGAAAACCTTATGGGTTCAGCAGCAACCTGGCTCTTGGCGAGGAGGTTCAGTCATCACCACAGCCCCAGGAGCAGGGTGCTTGCTTGCACCAGCTGGGTCTGGTGGGAGGAGGAAGGGTCTTTTCTCTCACCACCCCTTTGCTATTGCATCTTTGTGATAAGGAGAGTGGTGGTCCCACATGGCATCCCTGGGGGAACTGGAGATGGGCAGCCTGCTGCTCCTTGCTGGCTCCAGCAAGTGGGGGCTCCCAGTGTCCCTGAGAGGATGATGTTCCCCAGCTCCATGCTGTGATGCTCAGCACATTGCCCTTCCCTCGGATGATCCAAAACCACTTTTTAAAAAAACCTCACAAAGACATCTTGCCCCTGGAGGAACAGACCAAATGGAAGATGATTCCCAGCTTCAGGCACAGGATTATCTATACTGGTCCTCTGCTTCTCCAGAAGAGGAGATTGGCCAATATCCTAATTCTATGAGTTACAGAACATTACACACACTTATATATAAGATGTCACTCACCTATTTGCTTTTGATCCATGGATATCTTCAGCCACAGAACAGTCACTAGTTTTCAAGAATGATGCTACCATTATGGCATCTACATATGGTAGATTGTCTGACTGTGCTTTTTTAAAACCATTCTTCTGTCATTTTGAGATAGATTTATTGCA
>JAVJGJ010000059.1:28639236-28654390 GCA_035590215.1 Microhierax caerulescens | reverse complement strand
TCGAGGCGGGGGTAAAGGGGGTAAAGCCGAGCACCCCAGCCCTGCTCCACAGACCCCCCCACTGGCTCCCACAGCCACAGTGCAGTGAGTGTGGGCTGCCCCTGCAGCTACGGTGAAGATGCAGTAGAAAAGTTCTCAGAAGCGAAGTGAGGTCCTGCAGAGGTGAAAAGGAGCAAACCCTGGGCAGGCTGCCTGCCACATGCCCTTTGGACTTTTTGACTCTGCTCAGCACAGTACTGGCTACAACCCAAACCCCATGTGGGAGGAAGAAGGTGTTTCTTTTTGCATGTACCCATGTGGAGACACCAGCTAGACATGGTGGTTTGCATTTTCTTCCTGTGCAAACAAGTCAAGGAATGCATCAGAGGCGCTGCAGTACACAGAAGAAATACGTGGCTGTTCTTGCCAGTGAGGACAAGATGGAGCAGGACCATGCACGGCCACACGGCCGGGGCTTTAGACTCATAGAATCAACAATCATTTAGGTTGGAAAAGACCTTTAAGATCAAGTCCAACTGCAAACCCAGCACCGCCAAGTCCACCACTAAACCATGTCCCTAAGCACCGCACCTACCCATTTTTAAATACCTCCAGGGACGGTGACTCAACCCCGTCCCTGGGCAGCCTGTTCCAATGCCTGACAACCCTTTCGAGGAAGAAACTCTTCCTAATATCCAATCTAAACCTCCCCTGGTGCAACTTGAGGCTGTTTCCCCTTGTCCTGTTGCTTGTTACTTGGGAGACCGACCCCCACCCGCCTACAGCCTCCTGTCAGGCAGTTGTAGAGAGCAACAAGGTTCCCCCTGAGGCTCCTTTTCTCCAGACTTTGCTGGAGAAAGCCTGGATTCAACCCTGGCTGAATTCGTACCCACACTGGGCTTTCAGGACATTATTTTTTTCACTTTGAAACTAAAGAGCAAAATGCAAATAGCGACTGGAAAGACATCTGTGTCCTGACCCGGGAAAGATGACTTTGCTGGGGGTGACACTGACAGGATGGGACCCTTAGGCGGAACCTGTCCCCACTCCTGCTCTCTTCTGCAGGGCAACCTCATCCCCACCGCCGGAGAGGAGCAGGCACAGCCAGCACAAACAGGGAGAAACAGGCTCCCTCGCTTGAACCTCACCTGCAGAATGGCCTGGGTGACAGGAGCAGGAATGCAGGGACAAACTTCATCCAGGATGTAATTTTATTTGCTATAATATAACTGTGACCAACTTGGACTTAGGAGCGTGACCTGCCTTCTGCACCATGTTCCATACTGCTGCATGTCAGATGCAGTTAAGGCAAAAGCAGCTGTCAAGGTCCTGGGCAAAAGTGCAGGAAAGGTAAAAAAATGCCGGGGGTGGGGACACAGGAGCACAGATTCAAGCTGGTAGTGCCCAGAGGTTTAGTGATGCAGCTCCCAGTGCCAGGTAGAGAAGACACCGAAGACGTGCTCAGAGCAGCAGACCTACAGGCAGGGAGGGTTTGGGGGAGCTGAGGATGACCCAGGGTGCCAGCCCTCACCCACCTGAGCCCCAGCAGCACCAAACATCGAAGTGGGGGAATGTGCACCGAGAGGAGCAGGGAGGGGAATTTGCTTATTACCTTCAGGTGACAGTCGATTCCCTCTAACGACAGCCCAATCAGTGAAGATTTTGGTTGGGATAAATTGCTCCTCCATCAGGAAGAGCCAGCCTGCTGTTAGCCTGTTAAAACAGCCCACCCAGCTGGTGGTCATGGGCTCACCCCTGTGTCCCTGAAGACACCAGGCAGCTGCTGCAACAGCTTCCTCACCTCCTCCTTCTGGCCAGTGGTTTCTGGGTGACATGGCCATCAGCCTGGGATTCACCTGGCCCTCTGGTGATGCACTGGCTGCCTTTTAACCACAGTAGCCACGAGAGACTGTTCAGAAGCGTGGCTGGGTCCAAACCCTCACACCTGATACAGGTGGGCAACAGGTAAGGTCTGCTTGCAGGCACACTGCTCCAAGGCGTGCAGGCACATCTCCACAGCTTCGACACAGGGAGATGCCCTGCTCTCCTTCTTGCCTTTTCCTTCTTTTCAGTGAAGTATCTCTCCTCCCGAAAGAGGTAACGGTAATTACCAGGTTCATCAGCAATATACCTGCCATCATGCCTGGGGATTTCAAAATGCCACTCTGCCTCCTGGACCATTAAAGTTGATAGCTGTTCCTAACCTTTAAATATGTATGCAGGGTGCCCTACGTAATGGACCAGGACTATCCATGGAGACCTTCTGCCCGGTGGCTGCAGAGATGCTCACGTTGTTCTTTGCAGGTGTTTACTACCCAGAGGCTAACAACTAAAAATATGCTGTCAAGGGCTTTATTTAAAAGCAAAGGGCCAACACAAACCAGGCAACAGAGACACTCAAGACCAAACCTAAGCACTTCTGCCCCTGCCCTGGTTTCAGCTGGGATAGAGTTAATTTACTTCCTAGTAGTTGGTGCAGTGCTGTGGTTTGGATTTAACGTGAGAACGATGTCGATGGCACACTGACTGTTTTGGTTGTTGCTGGGTGGTGTTTAAACCAAGTCAAGGACTTTTGAGTTTCTTGGACCCTGCCAGCGAGGGGGCTGGAGGGGCACAAGAAGCCGGGAGGGAGCAGAGCCAGGACAGCTGACCTGAACTGGCCAAAGGGACATTCCATACCATAGAGCATCACACCCAGTATATAAACTGGGGGGAGTTGGCTGGGAGGGGCCGATGGCTGCTGGGGGACTGGCTGGGCATCGGTCAGCGGGTGGTGAGCAGTTGTACTGGGCATCACTTGTTTCTTTTCTACCTTCCCTTTGGATTTTACTCCTCTCCCCTTCTCTCTCCCTTCCTTCTTCTTCTTCATCATCATCATTATTACTATTCTTGTTATAATATTTTAATTATGAAGTCATTCTTATCTCAACCCTCAAGTTTTACATTCCTTCCCATTCCCCCTCCCCATCCCTCAGGGGGGCAGGCAGCAGGTGAGCAGCTGTGTGGTGCTTAGTTACCAGCTGGGGCTGAACCACGACAGCCACCCAGGCTGGAGTTAAGCTGCAACCAGACAGGCACTAACTTAATTTGAAAGGCAATGACATAATTCTGAATTAGCTTAGTAGGACCTGCAATTCATACAGAAAAGCCTGAACTTATGTAGTAATTAGCCAGACCTTTCAGAGTGCTAGATATCTCCATGGTGAGAAAATAATTACACAGCTTATTAAAGCAAGGTAGAAATGGACCCGCTGATGGTGTTTTTTGTGCTAAACTCTGCTTTTGCTAAGTTAGATTCCATTTTTGATTAAACATGCAATTTGCCAAAACACTAGTCACTTAACAAGTTGGAGTTTTCTACTAATGATTTGGACATAAATTTGCAAGTGATTAACCCCCTACACACCAGTCCCTCCCCAAAAGGCAGCCCCGGAGCACAGTGAGCAGTAAAGCTCTGTGAGCTCTTCACCGATCTCCCCAGCGTGTTGGAACACCGCCCGGATCAACTCTAAAATGACACATCCTGGAGAACGAGCCTGGAAATTCTCTCCACTTTTAGTCCTTGTTACCAGCCAGGGAAGAAGATGGGTCATCAGAGGAGCTCTTCAAAGCACAGCCAAGATGTTTAAAGTTACTCAGTGACTGCAGATGCACAACTTCAGCCTCTGAAGCAGGTCTGATTTTCTCAAGAGAGCTGCTTGGCAGCAGCAGATAAAGCCCTTTACAGTACTTAGCTGGCCTGTAATCAAAAGGTTCCCTCTATCAGAAGCCACCTTTGAAAACCTCAGCCTGGCTGGGCTTCAGATCATCTCCCCGGTCCTCCTAGGATGCTGTGCATGAACACATTTCTTGGGCATCTTCCTCGCTTTCCAAAAGACAAGCTGGGAGCACCTTGCTCACATACCCTCAGCCAGCCCTGGTCTGAAATGGAGCTGACCCACCCTGCCCTGACAAACCCCTTAAAAGCTGGGAAAGCAGTGGGGGAGAACCTAAAAAACAAACAAACAAAAAAACCAAAATATCAAACCTGGGACTGGGAAGCTTAAAGAGGCAAAGAGAAAAGCAGAAGAAATTGGGCTGGATGAAGCAGGACACAATCCGTGTCTGCATGGGGCTGCTCAGCTCACGGTGGGGAGCAAACTCCATCGCGGGTACCTCGGCACATTTCAGAGTAAAATTGTAATGTCAAAGAAATGGCAATTTTTTTTACTACTAAAATTCAAACTCTTCCATTTTGTTTCTGCAAAACCAAGGTCAAAACGAACTCTTATAATGAGTTTTTTGAGTGTTTTTTCTTTTTTTTTTTTTTTTTTTTTTTTTTTTCCCAACGAGAAGAGTTTGGGTTTTGTTAAACAGCACTTAAATTTGCTGTTCACTACAGATAGAAGCAGAAACCAGAAGAGAAGAGGTGTTAGGAAAAGGTGGAAAAGGTGACAGAAGTCCTACTTGCAAGGGCAGATGAATGATGACAGAGGAACTGCTGCACTTATGAATGCTATAGCAAAATGGTTTTTACTTCCTTGGTACTTAAGAAAAAGATACGGTGCAATGCTTGACTAAAAATGTGCCAGACTCATTTTAAGATCGCACAAACTAGATTCAAATGCTGCGGTCCCTTTCAGAGGCACCATCCCGTGGCAAGGTCAGAGATGATTTTCCACATTCCTCCTGAGCGCAGAGAGATGATAAAGCTCACGGTGGCTGATTCGCATCTCAACCTTGTGCCTCTGAAGAACCGCTACCCAGCCTGCGCAAGAAGAGCCATTAGTCTAAGAACATCTGCAGCATCTTTAACACCACCACATTTTCTGGCAGCCGGCCAGCATGGACACAAATAGGCTGGAGACAGACTATAAGCAACCACAGAATTACCTATTTCTTTTCAATAGTTTGCATATTTTGCTGGGCTCACCCAGGGAAAGCAGGCAGGCTTCTGTTTAACCTCCCTTTCAGGGTTACGCTCATCAGCAGGGTGGGGCGGTTGAAAGGACTGTTGGTTTAATAGCTCAAATTTGAATTTCTAGGAATCTAGGAAAAAAATGAACATACTTTTCTGCTTGGCAGCGCTGACATGAGCCTGTATTGTGGACCAAGTCTGACCTAACAATGCATTTCCATCGGGATACTGCAACCATCCCTCTCTCTCTCTATTTTTTTTTAAAAAAAAAATTAAAGTATTACCACCTAACCACTACTAGCACATTCTACACAGCAAAAATCCTTTAATTACACGCTTAACATTAACCTCAGGCCAAATCATTTGTTGATACTTTGTTCTGTAGAGAGGACAGGCTTAAGCAGCTACCTGCAGAACGTGCGGAAAACTGCTTTCCATGCTACCAATGTCAAACTTTAATTCCAACAGCACGTACCTGGTACCCGACAGGAGCAAGGTACTTTTATTCTGTAAATCTGTGGTCACAACGGCCTGGCCAGCGGAGCTGGCAGCCTTCTTCCACCACCTTGAGCTGCTCCCACATCTAGCAGAAACTGAGCTGTCAGCTTCCTGCAGTCGTCGCCAAGGAATTGCCTTCACCCAGGATCCAGCTGGGATGGAGCAGGATCCCACAGGCACCCGCCTTGTCCTTCCCCCAAATACGTGATGCCAGAAACTTGTTGCATGACCGAGACAGGCAGTGACAAGAAAAGTAGTCTTTTATTTCAATTAATATTTCTTGGCATTAGGCAGATATTAAATAACACTGGAATGCACAAGACTATTAACATATCGACAGCAAAAGGGAGGAGGTGTAGCCAAGTCAAGAACAGCAGTGCGAGTCACGTCACCTCGGGGCACTCAAAAGCCATTTAACGCAGCAACCACCACAAGTAGGACTCCACTGAGGAATACAAAATGAGGATGAACTCCTTTCAGGTCTTTTGTTAATACAGTAATGTTGGAACAACTGACAGTAAAAATGAACAAATATTTGCATTCAGGAATTAAACAGAGTGAAATATCCACAAACCGCTAGTCATGCATTTCTTTTGGAACAGCAATTTGCTAATGCATAAATATCACAAAAAACCCAATCTCCAAGATCTGAATAAATCACAGACAACTAGAAGAAACGAAGCTCGAATACTATTTTATGCCTTAAATAGATGACCTAAATATTTAAAATTTTACTTCACCATATATATATAATTTATATATATATTAAAAGAAAGTAAAGACCATTAGATAAATGCAAGCAATTTTCCTCAAAAAGAAAATTGGAACCATGCCCAGGAAAGCTGCTTTTTTTTTCTTTTTTCCTTTTTTTTTTTTTTTTTTTTTTTTTAAACTTTCTACTCCATTCAGTCTGCTTTGTTTTTGTTTTTTTGTTTTTTTTACATAGTAACTTCTGAAGCAAAATAAATTATCTACCATCTGCTATGTCGGGTAAAAGTCCTACCTAGTATCTTCTTGGGATCCACTAGAACATCACCTTTCTTACAGACTAAGTGAAGTGGTATCTCACCAGAGATTTGAACTCTTTTGTAGCTGCATGTAAACATACCTTTCGATTAATGTTTAAAATGTGTAGAGTGAATCGTAACATTGTGGGGAAGCAGAAACGGAGCTGCCAAAGGAGAGCTGCACTGGTGTTAGTGAAGGGAGCGAGGGCTGGTTCGCTCGGACACACGCGCACACAACCTGGCCGTGGGATCTTATCTGCGAAGTGTGGAGGGATGGTTGAGAAGGCATCCGTTTGCGAGCAAAGCTTGAAGGACACAAGCCGAGATTCTCCGCGCACACTGTCCACTTTCATCAGAACTGACTCGCGCTACTGGGGTCGCACTGTAACAACCGCACGATGGAGGGATCGCTCTTGGCACCTTTGATGAACTCTTCCAGCGACAGTTTACCTGAAAGGGAGGAAGGCAAAAGGGATGTAATTTTTAAAACGTCAGCTGTCGCCGCCACCGTTGCTGTAGCTTGAAAAATCCTTCCCTCCCCGAAGCAACATGCGTGCGTTTAATCTATCACAAAGGCATCGAGGGGAATTTAGTGCACTGCACAGCAGCCAAATCCTACTCAAGCCCTTAAGCCCAGATGTATTTTTCTTCTGCAAAACAATCTAGCATAATAACTGTTATTTTTTTGTTTAAAAAGACAGTACCAAATATAAACCCAACTGTTCTAATGTCAATTTGGCAGTTTTTTGCCCGGAACCAGACTATACGTATTACACGACACATGAACACAAGGTGTGGTGCCTGAACACGTGTACACTTTGGAAATGATGCTTATATTACTATGACACTTTAAACCTAAATATCCCAAATCACCCCACTCTGCTCCCTTGTTTGTTGTGACATGTAGGGCTGCGCAGCAATGGCTTCTCCTGCACCTACAAGGCCAGGCTGGACAAAGCTCTGAGCAACCTGGTCTAGTTGAAGACATGGCAGTGCCACAAAGACGTGCCATGGCAGGGGGGTGGACTAGATGACCTTTAAAAGTCCCTTCCAACCCAAACCATTCTACAATTCTATGACTCTACAAGCCACTTGTTGTGCCCTGCTGGGTGTGCAGGAACTGCAGCAGTTTCACAGGACAGCAAGAAAAGCCAGCCTTGGGGAGCCACCTATGGCCACACGTTGCTCCTGAGCATTTCTGCTTTATACATCTTTGGTTTAAGCCAGGGGCACTGACTTGGATGGACCCTGTAACAATCTG
Source organism: Microhierax caerulescens (assembly GCA_035590215.1). Classification (NCBI taxonomy): domain Eukaryota; kingdom Metazoa; phylum Chordata; class Aves; order Falconiformes; family Falconidae; genus Microhierax; species Microhierax caerulescens. Next base: position 28,646,748 of record JAVJGJ010000059.1, on the reverse strand, counting down.
CAGGTCTGAAAAGGCAGTCTCTGGAAAAGCAACCGTGAGGAGCAACCGCCCCAGTATTTCCTGGCTCCAACAGTCCCATGGCACAGCACGGCTCGGTATGGCAAGGAGGAGAGATCCCATCTGGTCTCTCAGACCTCATCCTGGGGCGACCAAGCTTCCTGGCAGGTTTTTCCCAAACTTGAGACCAGAAACCTGCACAAATGCCATCGGGAGCCTGTAAGCACCCTCTGCCTTGCCTGCTATTGCCATCACCCATACTCTCCTGCTCTGAACCATGGCAGAAATAAGCCATAGAAACATTAATGAGAAATGAAAGGGTTTTCCCTACGAACCGGAGGAGACAAGCATCTGCTGTGTCCCTGACACTGTGCCTGCTGATATCCCACTATCTCGTGCTCCCAGCACGACCTACCCCTACCCGCACATAATGCCCCAGGGCCACCCTTACCCACCCCACGCTGCTCCACTTGAGACAGGCAGGACCCATGCATGAGTATCTTACACTTGGCAGCTGCCTGCTGCCACTTGTGGCCACGTGACCCCGAAGGAGGGAGGCACAAGCTCATTGTGCTGGTTTTCACCAGCCACAGGATGCTCCCAGCCTGCCACGAGGATGGGGAGAGGGCTGAGATTGGTGGCCAGCACCTGAATCAGGTCAAACAGGGAGGAATGAGCAAACCTTCCTCTTGTAGAAATCACATAAACTAAACAACCTGTGGCACACTTCTGTCTTAATTTCTGGGTTTTAAGCCAATGTTCCCAAATCAAGTGTTTTCTTAGGTTTTTATCAGCCTGAAAAAGAGTACTTATAACTATCAGGACACTGATTAGTTTTCTCCTTTCCTTGCAATATTTATCAAAATCTATCTGCAATGTCCAACAGTCAGATAGGGAAGAGGAAACATTTCCAGCCACCAAGAGCACACGTGCTTCCCCGTGCACAGACTTCCCTGCTTGGCACTGCACGGCTCACAGGGCTGGTATTTTACTGCCAACAGGATGATGTTATTTCAGCAAAAAAGTGCATCAGATGGAGGATGCCTATAGCAGGTTTTTTGGACGACTACTCTGTTGCATATCCGCATGCACTGCTACTTTCTCTGCATACCAAAAAATACTTTAATCATGTTATTGTAGGGCCCTCCACACGTGAAGTCAGGGGATGAAGTGTTAATTTTGATGAAGTTGAAGGTAAAATATACAAGGACTTCAGCAAGGCCAGGAATTTGCCCTGGGGGCTGCAGATGCCAAATCACAGCCATAAAATTCTCTTAAATAAAAAACCTTTCTATATATAAGAACATGTTTTTCCAGGTCTCCATATCTCAGTACTGGAAGGAAATCTTGGCTCCTGCTGAGTGCACCAGTAGGATACAGCTCCTAATTTTGATGTGGGCAGCTGCCACCTTAGCTGCTACCAGGACAATTCCCAGGAATAAGCAACTGGGATGAGAGGAAACACGTTGGCAGGCCGACGGGGCAGAGGAAATTGTTTCATTTTGCCTGTGTTTTTCAAGCCTAAGGAAATGAGCTAGCTCAGGTGGACAGGCTGTGATGGCTGCGCTGTCAGGTAATCTGTCAAGTGGCTCCATAATTAGCTCGGGAGCTGTTACATCCCCCTGCTGCACACACTGCAACAGAGTAAACACTGCAGGTTCAAATGTGACCGTGCATATATGTACACATGCCACAGACATGTGTGCCGAAAATAAGTATTATGGACCCAGGGGAATTTTGTGCTTTCAGGTACCCCGCGGCATCCCCAACCCACATTACCGATGGCAAGCACAGGAGTGCAACCCTATCAAGGGCAACAGGAGCAAAACCTCGCCGCGTAGTTTATGCTATGCCCAAAGAAAACAACCCAGAGTCACAGGAGTTTCAGAGGAGCCTCTGCAGAAGGGGATTCACTCATGAAATGCGGAGGAAGGACTGCTCCCCTTCCAGCCCCACAGCAGGAAAGGTCTCCCACCCGCTGCCCCCTTATTCACCCTATTTGTTATGGACTGCAGATGCTCACCGAGGCCAGGCAGAGAGCAGAGGTGCTGGTGGAGACATCCCTGCCCTCTACCCCTCCTCCTGAAATACCACCACCTGCTTCTACCAGCGCTGGGCTAGAAAACCTCTACTTCTAGAGCCTGTGAGGGGGTGCTGGTGGGAGCCTACCATCGTTGTTTGTGTCCATCTGTCTGAAGATCTTGTCTGTTCGCTTCTCGGGAGTGGATTCATCTTCCGGCATCTTCATCACCGATGAAACCATTTTGTAGATTGCCTGAGTATTAAAAAAATAGAAAAAGAAAAACAAAGATATAGGAAAACCACGACCCAAACAATAAAGCATCGAGCCTGAGAAAAAGAATTTCAGCCTGTAGCAGTAAAACCAAGGCAGCTGACCCTGGCAGGCAGCTGCAGGACTTTATAAAGCAAAACAAATAGGAATTTCTGACTGCAGCTCTTTTTATTTTTCTTTCCTGTATTCATTCAAGCTTCAAAAGAAGCTCCCGCACCGCTGGGTCAGTTTAACTGGAAGTCAGGGTCTAGATTAATGTACGAGCAGGACTAAGCTAAAATACAGGAGGCAATGGTGTGAAATTCTCTTTTCTGCAACTGGGCTAAGCCATCACCTCCTTGGCTGGCTCTCAACATACACTCAATTGCGTGTACGCATGCGGGGTGTTGTATGGATTACAGGTGAATATGGATATATAGGAATAGGAGTTGCTTTTCTTTGTGGATGGGTAAGGAAATGCATTTTCAGACTTAGATGAGACCCTCCTCGGGATGTCTGCAGTCCTAGCTCTCCTCTTAAATGAGGAGGGCTCAGCCATGAGGCCTGACTGCCAGGGCACTGGCACCAGCTGAACGCATGAGGTGCTCCCCAGTGCCCCTTGCAATGCACTGGAGACAGGTCTCAGTCCCAGAGGGGTGGCAAGCAGCCCCCTGCCGGGGCCGAGCCCCAGCCGGTGCGTGGGGCAGGGGCACCAGGGACTGCCTGCACGCCCCCCGGCTACAGCCCGTGGGCTACATGTCTCCAGCCTTCTGGAGACAAAGACAGGCTACAGCCTCTCATCCAGAGCTCATGTTGACTCAGATTTGATGTTTCGAAGTATTAATTCTGAGATTAATCAGGTCAGTAAAATTTGCATTTGGTCTATTTTGATCCCAACAAACACGCCGCTAAGCGATCCCTGGGGAGAGCTGCAAGATTTTTGGCTGGAGGCCAGTCGCACACACGCCCTGTCTGTATCTCAGGGCCTTTTCTCATCTGCATCTCACAGGTCCCACCATGGACCCCAGTGTCCCTTTGGGGACTGTGGGCTCAGAAGCCTCCCTGGGGCAGCAGTGACCCAGCTCAGCACATCCCTCACCTCCAGTTCCACCTGTCTCAGGATGAATTGGTTACAGCAGCACGAATAAAACAGCAAACAGAGACGGTGCCTCACCTGCACTATTTCTAGCATCTCCCCACGGCTGATGTACCCGTTGCCATCCAGGTCATACATACTAAATGCCCACTTCAGCTTCTGTTCCAGCTTGCCCCGGGAGGTGACGCTCAGGGCGATGATGAATTCCCTAAAGTCAATCGTCCCGTCGCCATTGGTGTCGAAGGTGCGGAAGACGTGCTCTGCAAACTTCGACGCGTCGCCGTAGGGGAAAAAATTCGCGTATATTTTTTTGAACTCTTCTACAGTCAAATGGCCCGTCGGGCAATCTTTTAGGAAGCCCTTGTACCACTCCTGCAGCTCGTGGTCTGTGAACTCCGTGTTCTCGCGCAGGTCCTGGAGCACCTCGGGGCGCAGCTTGCTGTTCTGCTTCCCCATCCTCCTCTGGATCCGCGTTCAGTGGCTGCAAAATGAGACAGCATCCACCTCAGCTCCGGCCCCACGCCGTGGAGAGGGGCTGGGACAGGCAGAGCCCTGTGGGAAATGCAGCCCAGGGCAAGGGGGAAAGAGGAGGAAAAGGATGCTATAAATGTAGAAAACAGGAAACGAATAGGAAGGTAGGAAAATTCATTTCATTTGGCCTCTTTTCCTCTCCTTTAGGCCCTCTCAGTTACTAGTATGCTGCAGAAGGACAAGGGAAGGTAGTTCAGGAAATACTAATCCTTATTATTAATCCTTATTATCTGCGAAATAACAGTCCTCATTATTTAAGTTCTCCTCTCTCCTGCTCCTCTTTCATATGGTTTGTGATACCCAGGTCTGGATTCCAGCTCCTGACCCACCCCACCAGGCTGATCTGCTGTGACAACCGAGCGGGAGCAGCCAGGGACAGCAGCAACGATGAAAAGTAAAATCCATCTGTTCAAAAGTGAAAGTAAGCGGGGGTGAACAAGGAGCAGGAAGGGCAGGCGGCTGGCGTGTTTGCATCATGCAGAAGATCTCTGAAACCCCTTGGCTTACGGAGCATCTCCTTCCTCCCTGCACCCCTCACCCCACGGCAGCCCTCCCGTGCAGGGGGGCTGGGTCGGTGCTGCTTGTGGCACCGTGGGGGTCGCAGAAAGGTGCAGCAAGGGTAAGCTCAGCACAGCTCATGCTCAACAGCATCACCCCAAAAGGCTTCTCCCTCTTTTTCTCAACCTTGGAGGCAGTGCAAGCAGACGGGTCACTGCAACAGCAGCACCAACACAAGGGACTTCATCCTTTCGAGCAGATCACAACCCTCTGCCCTCCCGGACAAGCAGAAAAAAAGGCTTTTTATAGCAAAATGTTCGGCAAAGCAACTCCTTCCAGGTTTATTGGGGTTTATACTTCTATACATGCCTATTCAGTAAGTTCAATATTCCCCAATGTGAGCAAAAAGGCATTTTAACCTCAGGGGTTTATCAGGGTGTCAGGAGGGGGCTGGGTTTGTCCCATCCACTGACAGTGCCCACAATGTGTGGGTGACCATGCAGGTGTGACCACCCAGCAACAGAGAAGCTCCTTCAGCAAAATGAAAGGTGGTCTATTTGCACTTAGGAAACAACAGGAAACAAACAAAACCTTAATTTATTTTTGGCTTTGGTCCCTTTCAGCCTTTCATGGCTTCCCAGCAATACCAAACGAGCAGCCAAGCAAAAGCCTGAGCTGTGCCTCCTTCCCCGCATCCAAGAAGTTTATTCACAAGCTTTGCCCAAAGTCACATCCAAACCCCTGTGACTGGTCCAGCATAAATGACATTTCTCTGCACAGCCTGTTATGCCCTCGTTAGGCTTGCTCACAGCCAGTGCAGCAGGCAGGTTACACCACGTGGCTACTCAGTAAATGGCAAGAGCTGAGCAACAAAGAGTGCAGAGACCAGGAAAAATATAACAGGGGCTGAGCACTTCCCAGACCGTAAGAATCCCAGGCATGCATAAGAACCTATTTAAAAAAAAATGTTAAAGGTCAGCAAAAAGTAAGTTGCTCTACAGCAGAGAGATTTTCAACAGCTGAATTTAAGCTTTTTGTATTTGTATTCTACTTAGTCTCTGCATAGCCTCGTTAATGTAAAAATCCACATCCTGCTCTGTGGCTTAATGCTCAGAGACAAAAACCAGCCAGCTGCTCATTAGTTCAATGTATCGGGCTTAACAGAAATCTGGGTTGTCATTAGCACTTCTGTTTTCTAGAAAAGCTGCCAATAGTTCAGCTCCAAAGCTTTAATTTTGCCCATTATATTGGAGAGTTTTCTCCAGGCCCCTGACATACCTCTGCTTGCTTCCAACAAGCAGGGACACTACCGCTCCCTGTCCCTGCCAGCATCATCTCTAGGAGACACTGGGCTGCCCTGCAGTTAAACCACTAACTCCCAGATGCTCCTGCTGCATATCCATCTCTGAATCTCCCCTGCTCCAGATACTCATCCTTGCAGTGCCAAGGGCAGAAAACACAATATTCTACTTTGCTGCAGTCGATTTCCAGAAAACAGCGGCTTGGAGCAAAAAAATCTGTAGACTGTGATCCTTTTTTTCAGAGCAGAAATTGTGACACTATGTTTCTGTCTTTGAGCAAGGAGGTAACTCCAGGTTCCATCTTTCAATGAACCCCTCCACTTCATGATGCCTGAGTGCTTTGTAAGAACCACCGTCCCCATCCAAAAGCAGTCCCTGCTGCACCGGCCGCTGTCTCGGACTTCCCTGGGAGAGGGGCAGGAGGATCGGCAGAGCGCGTTCAATGCAGGAGCTGGACTTGAGGCAGAAGTGACCTCAGCTTTAAGCACGCACAGGGTTAAGGGACCGTAAAACTCCCAACTGGTAGTTAAAAGAGGTTTGAAAAGGCTGAATGCTGTTTTTCCCTGCTCCTGTGATACCTTTATTGTTCTTGTTCCCTTTAAAATAGAGGGCTCCGGACAACAAAGAGGTAAGGTGTTCATTTCATTTATTAGATTTCACTACTTGTACTAGTGGTAAGATATATCCTGTTACCTGGATGGATGCTCATTTAATATCCGCTTCAAAAGCTTTATATTCAACTAGTCTTTGCATTCAACGAATCACAGGTTATTTCAACCCTTCTTCCTCTTTTACGTCGTTTTATACCAGAAAAGTAACATGCAGTGCTCTGAATACCATCCTTTTTTGCACGTGACCTTTCTGAAAGGCTTCATGATGTGTTCAACCCAAATGTAACCCTGCAGTTGCTGTAACTAATTTGTTACAAATAATTAAATATCCAACATTAACATTAATTTATTAAAGCCGATCTAAAAAAAACCCAGCTTCGACGTGAATTGTGTTGCAGGTAGCTCCTCCAAAATGAAACGCCTAAATACCTCATTAATCATGACAGCAACCCCTGCTGCTGGCATCCAACTGACATTTCATTCAATTGCTATAAAATGCCTTCATCAAATCACTTTCCAGAGGCTCACCGGCTGATTTAGCCACAAGACCACTCAGAGGATGGCTGCTAATGGAAATCACAGGGAGTGAGTCTGGGATGCTCAGGTCAGTCCTGTGATTAGGGCTGTGGGACATTTTTTAACGAGCCTGTACCAGCCAAATCTCCTGCTGCAGTGGGTGTAGAAGGCAAGGAAGGAGAAGACATCCTTGCACCCAACACTGCCCTGGGCAGTCGATGGAGTCCTAACTCCAATTACAGCCTGCCTGTCCCTCATCTCCCATCACGCCGGGGTGAAATCCGGGTAAGTGATGCTGCATACATTGCAGCAAGGTCTATCCCTGCTTAGCATGGTAAGCAAAAGCCCTCAGAGCATCTGGCATTATCATGGCAGTAACAAAAATCATCACAGGAATGCCCTTGAGGTGATCAGACAAGGAAAAGCTTGGAAGTATAACTGCAGACCAGCAGACTTCACAAGTGTATCACTGCTCAATGAAAGCAAACAGGGGGAAATGCAGATGCATTTTAGTTCCAGTTTCACACCAAAATTTTTGTTAAAATTATGTGGTGCTGCTGCCTGCCTGCAGTAAGCCTACATTCAGCCAGGCTAGAAACCAAGATGCCAGAGAACTCCCACCTGAATATATCCTCCGTCCTTCTAGGCTCAACGAAAGTAAGCAATAATCGCGTAGCAAAAGCCTGGCAA
>JAVJGJ010000059.1:28602474-28623315 GCA_035590215.1 Microhierax caerulescens | reverse complement strand
ACGTGAGGAAGAACTTCTGTACTGTGGGGGTGCCAGAGCCCTGGCACAGGCTGCCCAGAGAGGCTGTGGGGTCTCCTCCTCTGGAGACATTCAGAACCCACCTGGATGTGATCCTGTGCAGCCTGCTCCAGGGGAACCTGCTTTAGCAGGGGTTGGACTAGATGGTCTCCAGAGGTGCCTTCCTACCCTGACCGTTCTGTGATTCTGTGATCAGAGCCCTGCTCTGCCACACCAGCCACCTTTGTCTTTCCAACCACAATTACTCCCTTCATGATTACTTATGCAAAACTGCCTACAGTCTTCTGGAAACTAAACTGCACCCGCCAACTTTATCCCTGCTCAGAAAATCCCCACATATGGCAAGATGCTCCCCCCAGCAGCTCTGCTATTCAGATGTTTTGCCAGCTAGATGGGCAATCTGCAACTCCTCCAGGCACTTATTAAAGTGCCTTTTACATACAGATATAATATCCATCACCCACTAATGCTTTTAAAATGTTGGATGCTTCTCATCGGCTGACCCAGATTGGCAACTCACCACTTGGCAAGCCTGTACCTCCCCAGTGCCACTTTGCCAGCCCACTGCTGAACCTGCAAGTGCCATCTCCTCTGGGTTGGGAAAAAAATACGTTCATACAGGTCAGAAAACGGAATTCATGAAAGACTGAAACCACTGATTCCCCCATCAGACTGCTTCATTGCTCAGCGCAAATTTTTCCAGGAGGTTGCTAAAACTCTGAGAACTAACAAACTGTGAAGTATAAACATGCAATGTAAATATACAGGCAATATATATCTCAGTAGGACTAATGACAAGAAATCACTGATAAAACTTTCAGAGGATTTCAGAGAAATCCTTCCAAATCTTCAGCTTCTGTATTTGAGACAAGTGAGGTAGGTTCATGGAGGTAAAAACAAGGTTCATGGAGGTTCACGGAGTAAAACAGATTTAGCTCACATGGAGAAGAAAGTAAAGGTCCCTGCTGGCAGCTCAGGTCAGAACCAGGCTCTGCAATACCTTACTGACCACAAGCTAGTGGAGTTTCAATCGTGCCTGTAAAGAGCAGAGAAAATGATGCAACCTCCTATTGCCTTTGTCAGCTTATTCATAAACACTTTACTATTACGTACATTTCAACCACCCGTGCATCCCCTGCACAATATCATTAGGGTGTTTTGTTTTGTTTTCTTAAAAAAAGCACAACATATTGGGAAATGTAGCATCCTCAATTAAAAAAATAAGCTCCCAGGGCAGCTCTTGACAAACGCAGCTGCCCCGTAGTTTCAGTCTGGTGCTGCCTTTCTCGCTTCCCACCTGCAGCTCTCCCAACACCTAACAGCCCCAGCATCACGCCGCTCCTCCCCACCTGGAAAGCAAAGCCCTCCACCAGCCAGCAAAGCTGCCATTGCACAGCGTCCTGGTAGCTCTTGAGCCGAGTTTTGGTGCCAGTGATGCCACCATAATGCTACCCTGCTGCATCGGCACAAGAGGCTGCCATTATATTACACACTTTTGATGGCTTCACCGCTGCTCTGCTTGTTCACCCATTTCACTCAGAGTAGCAGCCGCACCTCTAAACCACGCCGGACCTCTAAACTTTTCTCTGGGATTTAGGATTTCAAGCCAACCACCCTCGCCATCACCAAAACACACGCTCAGCACCGATGGAGGACCTAAGTGTTCGCACCACAACATGTATTTACGGGCACAGAGGGACTTCACGCAGCCACCCCACGCAGCCAGACACCCACAGGGTGCCTACAGACTGACTGATGGCACTGTGACCCCCTGCACCCAGCCAGGGGCCGCTGCATGCCACCAACCACCTCCCCCCAGCCACCCACCACGTGCCCCCTCACCTTGCCCCTCTGGCCCCCGCGGGCTCAGGAGGGGGGTTCCCTGGCTCAGCCCCGCTGCCCCATCCCTCCAGCTGCTCCATTACAGCCCCGTGTGACCCAGGAAGTGGATGCAAGCCAGCAGTTTATTTTTAGATGACCTTTTTTTTTCTTAAATACTAAATGAAAACACATGCACAAACCATGTGTTCACCCTCACTCTATCCAGTGAAGAGTTTTACATTTTACATCCTTCCAACACTCAGAAATTCCTGGGTGGTGATGGAGAACAGATGTCACCGTATCACCGCATACGTTTTCATTATCCCCCCTCAGCATCCTCATTCCTACGCAGGCAAAATAGGAGTCTCACAAACACTGAATTAAGTCTCTCCACAAAGCAGGCAAAGCCTGAAGAGAGAGCTTGGAGGGGGAACGCACCCTTAGCACTGCTACAGCATAAAAGCAGGCAGGTGGCTTCACTCTTAGCTTGTCTCCCTCTTTCCCTCCTCCCCAAAAAACATGCAGGCTCAGAACATCCATCCAGCAGCACCAGCAGAAGATACAGGTCACATCTCCAAAGCTTTGCTGCATATGTTCCAGAGAAAGAAGAGTTCATGTGGGATTATTTGTCCCTTCCCGTGAGTTCAAACACTGTTTAGAATCCCTACTAGCCAGGAGTTGGCTGTTGTCTCTTCTGCAGCTCCTCAGACATCATTACTTACAGTATCTTTAGTATATAGTTATATTAGTATAGTTAAGTAAGATATGGGATCTTATGAGACACCTCAAACTTTAGTTTCAGAGGTGCAGGCAGGTAGAAAGGGTTGAAGGGTTTCCAAGCAGCTGATGGTTTTGCAGTCTACAGCTCCCCAGGTCAAATTTTTGGAGCTAGGAGACTACCATGCTGGCCACCCACCTACCGTGGGAATTTCTGGTACAGCACTTAGTTTCCCTCAAAGATAAAATAAAGATAAAAAGTTGAAAGATCCCCCTAGTTTTCCAAAATGTGTCTATTGGAAATTCACAGATCTTTCTTCAAAAAATGGGGGGCACTAGGTCAGCACACACATATGTACACCTGTAGGAGCAAGACTTCTGCATCAAAGAAAAGAAAACCTTCAAGGAGCAAATACATTTACGCAAGACCCAATACGTGCCCGCAGCATGACGTAGCTATATATTCAGGCTCTAATGGCAAAATTATCTGCTTCAACCTCTGTTCAAAGAGAAGCCCGATGCCAGTGGAGGGCCACTTAGATGTGAACATTATTAATACAGAAATTTCTGTTTCAGAGCTTTGAAAACCCTAATTAATCACAGCATGGGGTTTATGAGTGATCGTTTGCAAATGCCACACCACCTCCGCGCCACTCTGACATCACCGGTGACGGCTCATCCCAGGCAGAAAAATGCCCTCACTGCTTGCTGGACACCGTGACGCTTAGACAACAAGTGTAAGCTGCCATTTTGATGGAATCAAACCTGAAAGATAAAGTGAAGCCACTTGAAATCGTAAGAAGGTATCTGCATCAGTTTTAGCATATCACTACCGATTTTTATCTCCAAGACAAGCAAAATTTGGTGGGTATACCACACAGCAAGCAGGTCAGGGATGGACTGGACAGCTTCAAGCAGTGTGAGACTTGGAAGACAGAAGCTTTGCTCCACAACTCCAGCAATAATAATAATATGTTTATGAACACAAAAAGGTGGAGGCTAAGACAGCTGGGTCACTCCAACCACTCAGTGGTCCTCTGCGCTAGGATGAAAAGTTAATTCAATGCAGCCTTGCAGAAGCCTTAATTTATTCAAAAATCTTTTGGAAAGGCTGGCAAATGCTCTTCTGTGTTTTAAGCAGCAGAGCTGACATGGAACATCTTTTCCCAGTCCAACCCAATGAACACATGGTAAGAGACAGGCTGGCTTCAGGACAGCAGATTATGTTAGCTAACAACCATCCCTTTGCTTCACTCTCACTCAGCCCTCCTGGCCCGCCTCAACCAGCCAGACTGGGTTTTCAAAGCAGGTCAGCGCATCGGGGTGCCCAGAAGGGACCAGAGCCAGCTGCATGCCAACACGCGGATCAGGCACGCTGCAGCCCAGAACCACCTTGACCAAGCAACTAACTCACCCTGTCCTGGATGGAGGCTTGGCCTCTTTTGGGGATACCAGGTGGGGATGTAAGCAGCACTGCTCTGCTGCCCCAAACCACCTCACCTTGTGTGTGGCTGCTAGTGGCATCCTGAATGCATCACCACAGAGAGCAAAGCTTTCCACGCCTCTGCTTGCCTTATTGCCAGAAAATTTTCCTACACTGTTCACAAAAAATTAAATATTTTGTGGCAATTAGAAGAAAAAAAACAGAAAAGCATGCTGGTGAGAAGAGCCCCAAGCTTTTGCTACACTGGAGACATTTTACAAAAATATCGCTGTAAGGCTGCAGGGGTCATTAGTCACCTTGTCCATGTTTTATCCGGCTGTGTCCAGCACCCATTCAACACTCCCTGGCAACACACCAAGGTTCCTGGTGCCACATTTAAGTAACCCCTTGCTTAAAAAAACGAGTTTATGCAGAATGACGGGGAGGTGCATTTGCTGGGCAAAAGGGAAGCCTTATGCTGTACCCCCATACCGTGAAGGAGACTTCACTTTAGAGCTACTCAACTAATGAACAATGCTCTGCAAGGAGCAGCACGCTTACTTCTAGGAAGCATCACAGAAGCACCACACTCAGCTGTGATCTATGTCCTTGCTCTGCAGAAGCAGCACCTTCCCCTTCCTGCTACCCAAGGCTCTACCACACCACTTTGTGACGGGCTGGATTTGAAACCGCAGTGAAATCAGCCTCCTGCTCCCTTCCCGCACGAGACCACCCGTAGCAAGGCAGCTCCTTCTTGGCTCTCCACCAGGGTGGGCACAGAGACCCACTGACACCCACAGCCCAGACTTGCAGCAGCTGTGAGCAGCACCAGTGGGCTGAAACAGGCTGCCAGCCCCGTCCAAGGAATGCTGGCACAGAACCCCCACGCCAAACGCAGGCAAGTTGTCAAGGGAAAGGCACTTAAGAGTCAAGATCCCTCCTCTCCAACCTCCAAAGAAGCCTACACAATTCTCCAGCAGCCTACTGGACTGTGTTTATTGCTGCATCCTTCACTTTACAGGTCCAGCATATACCAGAGAGCTAGCAATTCTCAGCTAATCAGATTTCCGTGCAGACTGACAAACAGCTCCCAATAAGAATGTAAAAACTCCATAAGATAAACAGCCCCTGTAATCAACTTGCTCGATGTAATGCAGTAAGCATGCAGAAAGCTCGCAGGCTTCATTAACGCATTTGATTGCACTTTGCAGCAGCATCCTGGGGGGGCTGGCGGTGGCACCCCAGCCCAGGCTGGCTGCAGGAAGGTGCACGTTCTCGCTGGTCTTAGCTCTTTGTGCCCCACTAACACTGTGTTACTTTAAAACTAAATTTGTGGCAATTCCTTGACGTACCAGTAGTGTGCTCACCAAATGTCACCGCTTAACACCAGACGGTGAACACACGCTCACAAAGGACGCCCTCGCCCCACCACCGGATTACCCCAGACTGGAAACTTCTTACAGGCAAGTCCTTCCTACCTCCCCAGCCAGACCTGAAATCCATGAACTGACATCATGGACAGGGTGCATAAATCATCCTTCCCATGAAGACCAAGCACATCTCCTTGTTACCTTGCCCCTGCAGCTCTGTCACATTTGGTCCCTCCAAACTCCAGACCCAATGCACTTTACCTCAAAACATGTCAGAAAGCTCACTCATCACTGGGAAGAGCTTCAGAAGCTTAATGACATCGCTGACATAGATACAGTGTCCCTCCTCCTTCCCACCACAGCGCTCGCGGTGACAGCAGGGCACTGCACACCCCCCAGAGCCAAACCGCTGAAGCCCGTGAGCCAGGAGAGGAGGAGATGCTGTACAGAGAGGCAGGCAGGAAGTCATGACCTCCTCCTCCATCACGGTCTTCAGATGGCCTTAGAAGACGACCAGGATTTCTAGCTAAAACACGGGTACTCTCGGAGGTCTGCCACCCAAGCTGCTGAGCAGGTAAAGGGGTCGGCGAATCCGCCACGGTCCCCGACTAGGTGTAAAAGAAAAGTGCTGTGCACACAATACTCTTACCGCAGCTATAAATAGCCCTCTCTGAACCAAAGTTGTACACATTGTACTGACACTCCTTACTTAATAGGATTTGCCAGGGAGCCCAAACCAGCTCTGGCTGCTGCAGGGCAGCCTTGCAATTTTCACAACACGTGCACACCGTATGGTGCTATGACCTGGTGGGGGGGGGGCACAGGAATAATCCCATGTTTTCAGTGCCCTGGTCATGCTAAGGCAGCAGGAGACTCTGAACTCTAAGAATTCCTAAAGGGTTGCAATGCATTTCCATGCACAACAGGGAGAAAACTTCCAGGCTGATGTTTGGATGCAACGAGCTTATCCCACAGCTGTATTTCAGAAGCTTCTGTTTCTCCTAAAAATGGTGTTTCTTTCTCCTTCGTATTAATCATTTTTTATAGTGGTAAAATAAGACAAAAACTGATGCTCTAATAAAATAGAGTACCATTTATAGAATGTCAAATAATGTAAAATATCAGATTGTTTTCCTACTTGAATTTAGCATGTTACCTCACCTCCTGTAAATAAACTAATTCAGTTCTCCCACTGTCAGTATTGTATTCAAACAAATGTGTAAGATAAGAATTTTAGTATCACTTATCTTACTTTATTCTTCCTAAAGAAGTCCCACCCTGTTTGGGTTACCACCTTTTAACCCTAGATGCTGACCTGAGCACTGTTAACCAAATAAACAGTCACCATATCAATCCCACCCCACCACCTTTGCCTTTGTGGTGTTTCACAGCCTGCTGGCGGTGCTGGGAATCGGGTCCAGCTTGTGCCTTGACCCCGTGAACATGCACAAGATGTACCCCCTGCCCTGGGTCCCGAGGCTGGGCCGTGCTGCCCAGGCACCACTGCGGGATCGCTTCACCCAGCCCTGCCCCACGCTCCATCATCTGCCTTCCAGAAGTGAGCCCCCATCGCTTCCATCGTCTGAAGAATACTCAAACACCCTGTCCACTCATCTGCTGTGGGGAAAACCAATACTGACACTTCCATCCCCAAAATGTAAAAGTGCCAAGGGCTATTTACACCAGAAGTGAGGGGCCAGTCTCCTGACTGCACAGCCACCCACCCAACCTTGCCCTACCATTGCAAGGGTTGAGCATCACCCTGGCACCCCGAGGCTTGAGCCACAGAGCAGGAGACAGCAAGACTTCATGTTGTAGAGATGCGGAATGAAAAGGTGCCTTCTGGTACCTTATCACATCACTGCCATCGTCACTGCCTTACAGGCAACAATCCTAAGAAAGGAATGAAGCAGGAGATTCATACTGCGGATTCCCTACCAGCCTCAGCTTCCTTCAACTGCTGTGTAACCACAAGCAGCACAGAAATCATGCAGGACAATTGCAAACACTCATCCATGTGCTCAGGATTGCAGGTCGCTGACCTCACTTGCCCAGGACCAGCTCTCCCGCGCGCCTGTCGCTCCAGGCACACTGTGTCTCCAAGGCTCAGGGATGCAGTCTCTCTGTGCAGCGCTTCTGTGTTCTTCTGGGATGAGGGCTGGCTGTTGGGAACACTGGCAATTTGTAACACAAGAAGAAATAATAAAGTTGACCTTCAAGCTGGTTCAATACACTATTCTGGAACTAAAGCAGCTAAAAAGCTAAAACGCGATGCATCATTTTTTCCTACCACAGTCTTAACTGTTACGGAAAATGCAGTAATGAAGGAAGGGGCTGGCTCATGAGCTAACCTCACCTGTCTGCACCTCGTCTGCTTCTTCAGTATGTACTGTGTGCCACGGCAATGATATACGCAGCGTTTGCATGGCTAAGAACCCCAGGCAGAAGTGCTTGTAAAGAGACATGCAGTTTAAAATTTCATTAAAATGGCTATAATACAATCACAAGTCGCTCGATGCACTGGAGGCTGAATGTTGCTAAGGAAAATTATGAGCCTCCCCCTGCAAATATCTTTATCTACTCGCTACAGAGAAAGAGCCAGTAGTTTAACAACATCTTTATTCAGCACATGTACTAGACCAGAATAAGGTGATCATTAAACAGTTTAAAACAAAGAAGCTCACAAAATTTAATAAGCCTCAACAACCCAAGTGAAACAGGGTTAAGAGGCTCTACCAGCTATGCCTTGCACTTAGTCCCCCCTTAGGAAACCTTCTAGAGGAGTTGCAAGGACAATCTTCCAATCAAGAGAACTGGAATCCAACCCAAGGACAATCAAGAGCTTCCACACAGCGTGGATGATGGACAGGTGGCTCCTTCTGCAAAACCCATTTTCTTTATTCTGCACAAGTGGATAGGTCAGCTCAAGGGGAAGGAAAAAAAAAAAAAAGGCAGAAAGGGAGCTAAGGAAAATGCCTGAATATTAGAACAGACAAACTACTGAGCTAGAAAATCTAGATTAAATTAAGCATTCCTACAAATTTTAATAAAGAAAGGAATGGCTCCCGTCTGGAAGCTAGCAAATTAACTTGGATCCTGGTTAAGACGACAGCACCAGTGCCTGCTTCCACAAATTTAAATATCCAGCGTGCACCTGCAATCCAATCACAGGCTAAAAATACAAGACAACTCAGAGTGAAAATCTGATTTTGTCTCTACCATCTTAATGGGAAATAAAACAATTGCTCTCTGTAGACATAGCAATCTGGACTCATTCTTCCTGCTTGGAGAGATGCTGCATGATGTCTTTGTATCATGAAAGCCTTTCAACTGTTTCTGATTGGAAGGCGACAGCTCACGTGTTGGGGGCCTGACTTTTCCCCATCATACTTTGCTTCTCCATCTCCTTTTCCATCCTGTGTCCCTGGCTGCTCCACTGTACTGTCCTCAGCTCTCTATTTACTTAAAACATTTCATTTGGTCCTTATCATTAAGAGTATTCTGGTTCCTTGTTCCCTGAGAGGTTATTCTTTGGCCTTCCCATAACAGCTGAAGTGCTCCTGCTCTCAGTGTGCAGACGGAGAACTCAACCACAGGCAAGAACAAGGCTCAGGACTAAATTTAGCCCAGGAGAGGACAGTTTCTCTGCCAGCAGGAGAAGTAGACTAGGAAGGCAATTTGGAGCAAGAGCCCGTTTTAGATGCTCCCTGGTGGTGCTTACCTCCCTCTAGGCTACAGAGAGAGCCTGGGGAGACCAGGCTTCACCTCTGAGCATCATCCCCGGGGACTTTCTTTCAACACTACAAAAGGAAGGAAAAGCCATTACAAGTTAACATCATCCATATGGTTCAAGAACTGACACTGCAAGGGAAGTTTTAGGGTGTTCCACCACCAGAAGGCATTCACGGAAAAAGGATGTTTCTTTATGGATGAGAGATGGCCTTCTGTGATCACAGCAGGCACAGCTGAGAGTTTTAAACTAGAAAAAAAAACCCAACCCTCTAGAGACAGGAAAATCAGCAAAATCAGTTAATTCTCACATCTGGTTTTAATAAACAGACAGGAGGGCTGGCAAACGCGGACAAAACCCCACATAGTATCATCCAAACTCTGGAGAACAAAGAGTATATTAACATCGATAACAGCAGTCAGATAGGATGGTAGATAACCAGCCAGAAATCCACAGATGATGAGTAAAAACGGAGATGAAGGATTAACATACTGATACTGGGAGCCAGGGCAACACAACAGGAAAGTCAGGAAGCAGAAGGAGAAGAAACTCAGGAGGAGAGCAGTCACGGCTGGCCCATGGTGCTAAGGGGTCGAGGGGGAGCAATGGCACGGGTTGTCCTACGCTCTACAGAATTTACACAGGAGTGCAGTGTAGATTGCAAGGTCCACAGCAAGGTGAAAATGCTAACGGGACTTATCTTACTGCGGGACTGTAATTTCCCAAAATATTCGACTGGAAAAGCTACTATTAACATTAAGAGCTGACCACAGATATTCCTGGAAGAAGCAGACAGCCACTGTAATCCTCCAGCTGCTGAGCTAAAAAAAGGGCAATACTAAATTAGACACTGTCAGTAGCTGCAAGTACTCAAATGAAAGTAACTCTGGGGGAGATCGTAATCATGTAGAGGTGGTTTAGGTAGAAGAATACTCTGAAGTGAAACAAATTCACCTTTTCAATATCCCATAAGCTTTGAGGAACCAAAGGAACTCAGCACAGAAGTCAACTGGACCAAGTGCTCAAGGACACACTTCTAAGAAGTGTTAATTAAAACACTTCTAAGGCAAAGATTTTAAAAAATAATAATTGGTACTTATAACCCCAAGCAAAGTGGGGGAGATGTCTAGGGAATGAATCCCAATCTAACTGGAGAAACCATCACCAAAAAAGGGATTTTGGGACTAAGCAGACTGCCTGTGAGGAATGGAAAGGAAGGGCTGCTCGGCAGACAGCTGTGTCACGGAGGTCAGGAAGCAAAGGGGTAAAGAGAAATTGCCAAAGTCAAGCTGAATTAGATCATGCAAATAAAAATAAAGAGCAAAGATCAAAATGTTCTTCAGTGATAAAATTAAAAAAAACCCAAAAGAGTAAGGAAAGTGGCAGACTAGCAGCACTTGACTGATGCATCTTAACATGAAAGCACGGGAAGGCAGAGGAGCTTTTGCTGTAACCACATCAGGATGGTGAACTGCAGATGGAAAAAAATAAAACCATTGCACTGACAAGAAAAACCCCCAAACTATTAAACAGCCTGTGAGTAAGTTAAAACCGAAAGTGGAGCAGTTTCTAGTCAGGGAGGGAGGTGAACAGCCTCTCAGCAGGGCAGGCACCCAAGAGGGGACCTGCTTGTTCGGGTTGGAAGTCTACTCCCTGCTGACTGCAACAGCACGAGATGGGGCTCTGCAACCCACATGGCTTCATGAACTGCTGGTTTGAAACATGCTGACCACCAACAGCTCACAGAGAAACCTAGACAAGAGGATGATGAGAGAGTTTCACAATGTGTGGAGAAAACTATCTTAAAAATAACATTAAATGGGATTAATTGCCACCTGTAGCCTTATCTTGCAGCACCCACACGCAAGACTGCTCTTGGTGCCCTCCTTCAGCATCCCCACATCCCTTTCTGGCCCCAGCATGCCGTCAGCCCTGTCTGACCTGCTTTGGCAGGAGCTGGAGCCCAGGCACCCACACCCAGAGGTTTAGAGGAGGGGAGGGTGCTTATTTTTAAGCACAGGTCATCTGAGTCGTTTTGGAAAAGGCATCAAAGCTACACAACCAAAACAGCCGCATCTGTTGCCATGCAGGAGCAGTCTGTGTCACATTTACCTACTATAATTTGGTAGCAAATAAGCTAAGACTCAAACCAAGCTTTGCTCTGAATAACCTTAACACAGCTCAGATGTCTTCCTGGAGTTCACTCCCGAGCTCCAGCACCCTGAGCAAAAGCCAACTGCATCATTTGTAAGCACTGCCATGACTGTTTCTTCCACTGCACGGAATTAAGAAAAGGTGATTAATTTACCTGATAAAGCTGGGATTTAAAAAAGCGTGCAGTATGAGCCAGAGTTTAAGCCTTCTGGTTCTCCAACAGAAGTGTTGCTATCAGAGCACAGGGTTGCCTATCAGGGATGAGAAAATATTTCCAAGTGCAGAGAAAATACTCTGTAGCTCCATCAAGCCAGTATTCAGCCATACATGCAGTAACTGGCTTCGTGCCTGCAGTTTGTTGAGAGTTAAAACTCAAAACCTCTGCAACAACAGAGCTGCCATCACACAAGTCAGGGAAGCAAACCTATTGTTGTCCATTATTATGATTACATTATATGACTAACCAGAACAACTTAAGGAAAGGGTAAGAAGCTATAAGAATAACTCCATGACTTATGCCCACCTCCACTGCTGCTCACCACCTCCAAGCCGGCTCAACTGGGCATCTAACCAAATGTATCATTGCTATTCAAAGTAATGAGAAACAGCTTAACCTCCAACCTGAGGTCAGATTTGAGGACATCTCCTCAAACAGCAAGACAATTAAAACCAGCATGAGCACATCGGGACGTCCACAGCATCGACAGACACTAGAGGATTTTTCTGAGTCAGTTGTCTCCATGCAAAGTGGTACGTGATGTTGGCTTGTAGCTGTAAAAATGTTATAAATGTACAAGTTTACAGAATGTATGAGGAACCAAAATGGACCCTTTTCTGCAGTCTTGCCTTTTCTCTCACAAATCACTGCACTTTAAAGTGTTTAGTCGTCTCCCTAAATTCAGCTGCAAATTCAGCTCCTTAACTAAGTGCTGGGAAGTTCTCCCTCCATACCATGCAGCCAAAAGGAGAGCTTTGGAGAAGAAAACCAGGACGTAAGCAGGTACTCCCATTACAAGGGCTACTCCAGACAGTAAAACCATCAATGAATATTTTCACATGCTCTGCATGTGATGCCACTAACTCAAAAAGAAGAGCACTTGTGACCTGCCACCAACAAAGCTCTCAAGCATCGTTATTCACAGATTAAGCATGCATCTAAGCACGCAAATAAATCCAGTCAATCCCATGATAATTTAAGCATGTGCCTCAAGTGAAATACAAGACTGTTCTTCTGGCTCAGGGCAGACTTTCACTACCCACCTTGCAGTATGAGATGAAAGCACAACGCTGAAGCAAAGAGGTGGACTGAAAAGAACAGGGCTACAAATCACAATTTATTTTATTGTCAGTGTCTTATCTTTAAACCAGTCTTGCAGGGAAAGAACGGCAGGGAAGAGGCTCAAAAATTGTTTCAAAGATACTACTGCACTGGCTGGCTGCTAGTAGATTAATCATTTAGTGTCCACTTAGCAATAACTGTAATTGTTTTGGAAGACATTCATATTGCAAAATTGTAAGAGCACACAGCAAGAGTTAGTCAAGTCAAATCTAACCCTTCTTCCATTTACGTTTCCTTTAGATGTGTTATCTCAGTACAGAAAGAACCAACTTCAAGGAAAAAAAAAATCACGTGAATTAAAGTTTATTGATTACCCAGACAACAAATCCAGCCCAGCAACTTGAGATCTCTCCAAGGGGAAAGAAAGAGATGGTATTTACAGAAACTGCTCCTAATGAGAAAACCTTAAGGCAAGGAAGGCGATCCTGAGAGCAATGAGTATCAGTATTTTATAAACAACTGTTTGCTCTTTTGCTTTTATAATTGCATTTTCCTTTCTAACTAAAGGCCCTATGCTCTACCTTCCTCCAGAAACACCCATCACTAGGCTAGGGGTGGCCAGAGCCAGGCTGTATCACAGTAACTATGGGCAAAGCATATTAACCTCTGATTAAGCTCACTTTGCCAGGAACAGCCTTAATTTTCTCAGATTTTTCTAAGAAAAATCCTGCAACAATCAGCGTCACCGAGGGACTGTCCTTTTCCCCTTGGTGATCTGAACAGCACAGTTTTGCACAGAGTGCCATGATGGAGTATTTTATTTCTAAACTGAAACCCAGTATCCTAAGCAGGTAAGTTTATCACAGGGCACCGAGCCCAAGGAAGTAACTTTACTTTAAAACAAACAAACAAAAAAAAAGAAGCAAAAGCTAGTTCTCCCAAGTCTCCCCTCCTGACACACCAATTTTGCTGAAAGCAATCATGGAGAAGTCCCCTTTGGTGGACCTGAGCCAGCAGGACTTGGGGAACCAACACGGGCCAATGCCCCTTTGTGGGGTTTCACATGGTTTTCTGCAGACTGAAAAACTCAGTCCTGCATAGCTAATCCTCATTACGCCCTGTGTTACAGCTGCAGGATGCCGAGCGTTGAAGCTACAATACTTGGGGTACGCAAGGAAACTCAACCACGCGGCTGCTGCAGTTTCTACAAGCACTTGGCTCTGCAGGTACTGGATTTGCCTTCGTCAGACGTGAAGTACCTGCAGTTCCTCTGCTGTGAGAGAAAAGGAGCTAAAAAAAGCAAACGAGCAGCCAGCAACGATGGTTTAAAGAATGCTCTGAACTGAGCTACAGCTGAGCTTGCATGCAAACAGATTTGGGTTTCATGGACAAGCAGCCACGACAAGAGAGGAATTAAGTAAACAGCCATTTGCCAAATATGACTTTCTAAAACAGTTTGTCAGAAAATGGCAGTTTTGGTGAAGTGAAGCAACAGGATGGAATAGACATTCTCACAGCATCACATTTTTATTTAGAGAAGACAAATACGAAAAAAAATATATATATCTTGCAGATGGCCTGTCTCTGAGTGACCCCGATAAAAGCCTCTGCGCCCTGACTCCAGGCCAGCCACATTCCAGCTCCAACTGCACAGCCTGCAGAAACATCAGTGGTAATTAAGAAAAGCCAATGGTAGTGATAAGCCAGACCTCTGTAAAAGAAATTCAAGCTGTGCTGATACAGATTATTTTTTTTCTTTCACTTTTTGGTGGACTAACATAGTAGGCTCCTTATAAAGACAATTTCCAAGCACTTCACAGTTGCTCCTCCGCTCTTGACTCACTGAATCCCAGATGGGACTCTTGGCATCACTCATCCCAGCAGGTCTCCAGGAGAGTGCCAAGGACTTCATGTGTGGCCACCACACAGATATTGCTCTTCCAATTTGCCACACAAGCGTCTGAAAGGCAGTTCCTGGAAAGATGCTCCTATCTCACAAAAAGCATTGAGAACCACTGATGTAGTCCAACACCTCTTGATTCAAAGAATTTCTCCAAAAATTTCTGCATCCAGCCACCACCCATTTGGCCTATGCCACATGTTTTCAGAAGATACTCAATCCTGACCTAAAAGCCCCCAGAGGAGGGAGAACCTACCATAGCCTGAAACAATCTGCTCTGAACAGTGATGTCCCTCCACTGTTAAGCAGGCATTCAGAACACAGCGATCTGGGGAGAGGAAGGATAGGGGAATGTGATCATTTTGTACCATCTCGCTCTCGGTACCATGTACCGAGCTCAGCGCTTACTTGTGTGGCTCACTGAAAGATTAGTTGGCTCGTTCAGACAGGCAAGGGTAGACCCTTAAGACGGTTAAGTGATTTGGGGCAGGATGATCATCTGTCTGTGCCCTGCCCACAATTAACTGTTCCATGGCCCTCATCGGTGCTAGGGCTAAGGGCTGCTGGGGGAGCAGGGGAAGCAGAGGACATGAGCCTCTTCCAGCATGATCAGCAGCACCCATCCTCCCTCACCTTCCAGGGGTTTAAAGAAAGTTGGCACAAAGGGAGCCGATCCCATCAGGACTCCAGAATCCTGCTCATCCCGCCCAAAGCTCAGTGTTTCAAACAGAAATTAAGCAACAAAGCTTTGCAGCAAGCTCATAAATCGTATGTTCTGTATCTACGTTCAGATGGTCATAAAGAGCATGACAAACTTAAAAGAGCCTGCAAATTTCCAAAATTAAATGGTTCTTGGTGTTGCAGAGGTCAGCCATCTGTTCAAATATTCATGTTACAGTTAATTTAACCTTTCTTCTTCCGCTCTCCTCTCCTGACTCAAGCATACTCCCCAGGAAGAAGAAAACACAGCTGAAGTCACCACACTTAAGAGAACTCTCTTCTTCCACAAAGAACCACCCACAGAAAGCACATTTATGGTTAGGACAGACTGTGGAAGCAAAGGAGAAAAGTGGTGGAAAGAAGCAGTATGTTATCCAGGTCTCACAGGACAGCCAAAGCCTGCAGAGAGCCAGGGCTGCAGGTGATGTTCAGAAGAGAACTCATCAGGCTCTGAAAGCTGCACTCAGTGTCCCTGCCATGGCAGGAGATGTCAGGACCTCCAGCCCATCCTTTTCAACCTCTGCTTGGGCTTGCAGGGCTCCTAGAAAAACTAGAGAGCGTTGCAACATCCAATTTTACACTGTCATCTCAGGAAATGGAGGGCTTCACACTGAAACATGACTGCTCGTAATGGATTTCACATATATTTCTAATAGAACTGTTTGCTTTAAAAAAAATAAACATTTTTTTAAAAAATAAATTAAAAGCAGTCTGGAGTTCTCAGCAAGCAAGGCCAGCCCCAGGCTGAAACTAAGCTTACAGTGAGAGAAGCGGGCTCTGAGCTGTATGGTGTGTATATGTATCACTCATATGTATCATATGTATACATGTGAGTGTATGGTTTGAAGAGAGATGACACAAAACATCCAAATTCTGCTGTTCAGCAACCTTTCACAGCCTGGCTTATTCCAACCTTTCCTCTATTCCTTGTAATAAAAGGCGGGGAGGGGAGAAGATGATGAGTTCTGATCAAGCTGAAGAATGAGGGAGACAAGGAGACAGAGTCAAAACAAGCTATTTTCAGGAAGAAACCAAGCCTGGGCAAGGGAAAAGTTAAAGTTATGAAGATATGAAAGTGGGTGGATGCAAGTGGGTTGGTCTTCTGCAACTGCCAAACCCTCCTGAAATGCATCTTCAAGGAAACTGGCCGATATACTTCAGATCACGGGTAGCCCTTGTCCATCAGGACCTCTCTGGCACGAAGGAAACGGCAATACACGCATCTCTACATGTCCAGCTTTAAGCTAGGAACGATGGCTTCAAAGAAGACAAGGCAACATGCTGCTTTATTGTGCATCATTTTAAACCAGAAGGAGTTGGAACAGGTTTTGATGGAGGTATTTGGATAAAATTCTGTGTAACAGAGACATTGTGCAGAACTACCTACTGAGTTAAACACAGCCGAGTTTAGATGGAGAAAAGTGCCACCATACTCACTTGAAAGCCCATCTACAACAGGTGTGAATCCTTGGTATTGCAGGTGGCTTCATTCAGAGGAATAACAGTGAATGAACTATCTGGAAAAATTGCCATTCGTTATTTCCTAACATCTCCAGCTTAAAACCTAGCAAACACTTAAGCAGCCTGACCTTTGGGATGAATGTAAAAGCAGTGCTACGGCACCAAAACAAAATATTTTCCTGGTTTTTTAAAGTCAATAGGACCTGTATTATTTGAAGAATGGTGGCCTAAGGGGAATCTGTTTCACTGCAAAACTGTTTAGGCAGCTGCCATTAGTTTAAAAGCCCATTTTTGTTTAATGACTGCAGTTCCACATTCTCCCAGTGTCATGCATCATAACTATCAGCCCTAAACCTTAGATTTATGAAAGCATCCAGCAGCACCATTGTACTCAGAGGTCTGCTGATATTCCCATTATTAAACCACTTCTTGCAAGTTTTGACTTGCACTTAGGTATAGCAAACCGTGGATTCTGCGTGGGCGCTGTCATGGAGGTGGATGCTGTTCTGCTCTCCCGGTGTGTCCGGGAGTCCAGGCAGAGCCATCACCACCCTCAACCAGGGCATCTCACAGAGCACGGGAGGCTGAAGGGAGAAGGATCCCTGAGATACAAAGACAAACAAAATCAAACTGTTAGATTTGTTTAGACAGAAATAGAACAACTCCCTTGCCATCGTGGGAAGGATTCAGGAGGGATGGAGAGCAGGGTAAGGCACACTCTCCTGCTAAGACACACTTTATCCAGGGTGCAGAGAAAGCATGTAGCTGGAGGGGAATGCAACCCCAGAGCTCGCAGACATCTGGAAAAAAATGAAGAACCAGACAGTCTGCAAAACCAAACCCTCTTCCTCAGGGACTCAGCCTACAATCTTTAAAAGCGCACTGATTCAAGAGGACAACCTGAAGTAATTTCCCAGGTACTCTACAACATTCAATATTTAGTACCTTTCTGCTCTGAAATATCTCTTGCACTTCCTATCTTCTATCCATCCTCCATTCAGCTGCCATTTTGCAGGTAAATTCATCTCCCACTATCTTTACAGTGGTGAACAGGGACCAATCCATCCTCTTACCTGATTCTAAGCGAGGAACAGAGCCCGTCAAGTATCTTTGGTCAAATTCAAAACAAAAACCCCAACCAAAACAAAAAGTGCTTTTCCTCAGATTCAAAACACTTAGAAAGTATATGCAAACTCAGGGAAGATACTCCTAGCATATTCTGAAACCAGTCTGCTGAGAGTTTTGAACCCCTAAGTTTCTCTTTTATACTCCTTTATTAACATATCTATTTTATGCTCCTTGTAACAGTGTTAAATTATTTCATTTTGCCAGACAAGGTATTTTCACCTATAAGAAAACTTAAAACCAAACTGTCTTAGCGTTTCCAATATAAATGATCAGAACTAGGTCATTAACTGCTCTGACATATAGGTAGTACGGGCACATAACAATGAAACATGATATACATTGTTAAAGATACATGCCTTAACACGACACGCCACAAAGTAACTTTTTGATGGTAAATCCCTGAAAGGGGATTGCCTCCCCGAATTCCAAAAAATGACATTCTTCCTAAATTATTTTTTTCCTGGCATTTCATTGAAGAAAATGTCAAATTATATTCACCTTGAAATTCAATGAAGACTGAAGGTTATATTTTGTGGACTGAAAAATTCTGTAGTTGAACCCACTTTTACTGCAGTAGATTCACCACATTTTATGACCACGTTCCATTTGCTGATGAAATCAAAATTGAGACAATTAATTCTCAGGCTTTAAGGTGTAAGACAGACAGACAGACAGCACCTCGCAAAGAAAATCCCTCGCAGCCCTCCTGCACCAAAGCAGGAACAGAGGTACCAGCACTGTCCTCTTCCAGCTCTCCCGTCCTGCCTGCACTTGAGCAGAGCAGTTCAGCTGGAAGGGACCTACAGTGATCACCCAGCCCAACTGCAGACCCTGATGCTTCATCCCAGACAAGAAGATTTAGCCAAGGGGCTGATGGCCACCTCTGCTTCCCCCAGCGATACAGGGCAGCTCTCTGGAAGGGAGCAACTGGGATTTTGGACTAAGAGACAAGATCTTCTAGTAACCCAAGGGCAGTATTTTATAAATACCAAATGCTTACTGAGAAGGAAATAAAACTGTCTGGCTTAGCTCAGACCATCTTTGCTCACACGAAAACCGGCTTGCACCCCACCGATGCTCTGCTGGAACACCGTGCAGGAGGAAGGCAGTCTGGACAATGACAGCAGATGCAACACCTGGTGGGGAAAAAAAATAACCAACCCCTCAGCCTCCCACAAGCCCTAAACCAAGCCCCCCCAACAAAACCATTAGCAAAGCAATGGAGCCCAAGGCCCTGGCCGCAGCAGGAATGCAGCAACAAAGCTGCAGCAAAATGCTCAGGCCGGTAAGTCTGAGAGTGGTTAGCTAGTGAAATGGTTAACTTTGCCACCAAAACACTTAAATACAGCTAAAATACACATTAAGCATAAAAACGGGTATAGTAAATGAGGGGTGTTGCGCTTCTTAAAAAACCCAAACACATTAGATAGGTCAAATCTCTCAGAATAGGATGGGGTTTTCAGCCCTAACATTCCGGAGTTCCCTGCCTTCAAGCCTGGCCATTCTCAAACCCAGCATGAATCCCACATCAAAATTATTCTCATATTTGATTATGGAAAAATTGACAACTTACGCGCCTCTACCCTAAATGGCATAACAGAGAAGAGACTTCACCAGCTGATTTCCATATCCAACCCAACAGCTCGCAGTCAGCAGGGAACAGGACTGAAAGACTTGGCAAGAAGCCAGCTGCGGTGCCTGCGCTGGCAAACCTCCAGCATCTTCTCATCCCTTCAGCGGACACCGTGCTGCCCACAGCCAACGGTGGAGCACCCAGCCGCTACCACTGGCTTTTTTTCTGTGCAAGGTAGAAGTTGTTAAGTAGTTACTGAAATTTATTCTGCGTTCCTGGTAATTAAGGAGAAAGCTGTAAAAATCCCCATCGCTGACGTCTGCTTCATTCAAATGAAGGCTTGCAGGGGACGGAAATGCTCATCTGTGTCTACATGTGTTCATACGCACACAACAGGGGAGCACCCTTGAGACAGCCGTGGCTGCTCATGGTAGTAGCATTCCCACCAGGATCCTGGTGCCTTTGGGTGCCACAAGCCAATCAGAGCAATTAAGCTGCTCACCAGCCAGGCCACCCTGGGATGCAGAGCCCAGGACACCCACACTGAGCTGCTCCATCACAATTCCTCTTCTCCTGCCAATCATCGCCTCTCCTTCCAAATGCCAGAAAGACTCCCAGCAACTCCCCCAACAAGACAGTGCTGCTCTGCATCCCCTGCTCTGCAGCAGCCCCCCATCCCAGCAAACCCTGGATGTGAGAAGGTACGGGGTGGGCTGTGTCCTTCTTACCATGCTCCCCAGAGAGGGGACTGCACCCAGTCTGCTTATGGGAAATGATCCCTGGCACACCATAACTCTACTAGACAATTCCTGAAGCACCAAAGCCACGCTGTGAAGCCATTTTTGCCCACATAGCTGACAACAAACAGTGCTGACTTTTAGTGGCAACTCCTCTGAGACTCACTGCAAAGGAAACTAATTTTGAGCAACTCCATATTTGTCCCAGTTGAGGAAAATCATGCCTTACTTCTCACTGCATTCCCTCTCCAAGAAGGGCCATGCTTTTTTTTTCCCTCCCCTTCTGGAAATGCCATGCCTGGCAGTCTGTCCGACCCACAGGGATCCAGCCAGACATGCCATAGATGTCTCTGCCTGCACCCCTCAGCCGACCTCAACCCTAGGGTATACATTTATTTTTGCTTTATCAGGGCACCAGGCTGCTGCAGGGTGATAAGGAAGAGAGGAACAAGAAAAGGATCCACACCAAATCGCTGCAGTTTTTTTAATTAAGAGGGGCGGAGCCTGATATAAAACCAGCAAGGTGGAGGAACACGAGTGCTGGTATGATGCCCAAGGGAGGTCTCATTTGCTTGAATCAGATGTCCCTGCCAGGGCTCAGGGGGATGAAATCCACTGCGCTCCCTCGGTGGCTGCCCAGGTAACTCCACTGAGCATCCCCAAACCCACTATCCTCTTACACCAAAGCCCCTCGCTTACACCAAAGCTTCTCCCAGCAAAGTACCAAGTCCCTAACCATAAGCCAAGAGACCATTTCATTTCATTCAAAAATACTCCCATGATAATATCACCTGTTGAAGCCTCAGTGAC
>JAVJGJ010000059.1:28581756-28601304 GCA_035590215.1 Microhierax caerulescens | reverse complement strand
CAGTTGTATGTACAGCAGACATCTGGCCCTCGCAGCTTCCCCCAGAGAGTTTCAGTAGACTGCAAGGAAGGTAACAGCAAAAGGTAACGACACCGAAAGGTCTCCCTTTCCCCAACAGGATTTGAAGCCTCAAACCAGGGCATCTGCTGAGGTTGTGATGCAGAGAATACCCAGGGAAAAGGGAAAACAGCCGCAGAAACCCCCTTGTCTTGCCCGTTCCCTCCTCTTCCACCCCAGTGCTCAGCCTGGCTCTGCTGCTGGTTTTTCCTCCCTGCAAAGCTCGGATGCTCACAGGGAGGGTGACCCCTGGGACCCTGGATATGGGGACATGGACGGACTGTGGGGAAGGCAGTGAGATGCTGGCAGGGATAGTAGAGGAGGAGCTGTGCCAGGAGGTACCAGGACTCAGGGACGAGGACATCCTGGTGAAGGGGGATATCCTAGTGATAGAGAAAGTCCCAGAGCCAGGCCATGAGGAGGTGCCCATGGCCCTGCTGCTCTACATGCAGAAGCATTTCCAAAACCACCCTGGCACCAACGACAAGAGAATTCCCCAATTTCCATGCTAAACCACAGGTGGTCCTGAGGTATCTCCAGGAGCCCACCCTCCAGTACTCCATGTGACCTCCTATGCAAGAGGAGCCTCCTTCCCTTGAAAACAAAGGCTGCACAGGTTTCCCCTCAGCTTTCAGTTTAAAAATAAAACATTTCTCAAAGCCAGTTTGGAAGGACAGATCTGTCAGTCTTTGGCTGCGAGAAGTTTCCTTTCAAAATTCAAGGATGTTGCATCGATGCATGCCAGCTCTGGATCAGGGAAGCAAGGAGCCCTGTTTCAGCTGCAAACCCCCATGTCCACGCAAGAAACAGGCAGTTTCTGCTGTTGTTCATGCCATTTCACATCCCATCCTCTACCTTTCCTGGCTTTGGGTCACAGCCACTCATGTGCTCCTCCAAAGCAGCACAGAGGCTACAGTGATGCCACTGCTGTGGCCCCCCTGGACCGCACCTGGGACCAGGACAGCCCTCACGCCCACACGACATCTCCAACCTCCCAGCACAACCACCCCAGCAGCATCCCGCAGCCTCCTGAGGCACAAGACCACCACCACCAGCATGGGTGCCCATTTGGCCATCCTGCCCAGGGTGGCCCTGACATGGGTCCGTCCCCCATCGCATCTGGCTCCCCGGTCTCCGCTGCTCCGAGCTGCTTATGTGCTTACAGGCAGAAACACAGGTAAGCAGCTTGCTCTGCCAGAGCCTGCCGTACCCTGTCAGGAGAGCACCCAAGTGCCTGTTCCTCCCTTCCCCAGCCAGCACCCTCACCTCCAGATGTGCTCAGCTGGGGTAAAATTCAAGCTACTTGCAGGCACTTTCACGTATATATTTTGTTTTTGTGACGCTGTACTTTGCTCTGAAGCTACCCATGTGGCACCGGCCACACGTTACATTTTGGAAAACACCCAGCTGGCTCAGCACCGGGCTGCCTTCAAGTCTGTCTCTTACAGCATGTTAAATACAGACCGACACAGCCAAACCCCCAGAAACTGTTACACTCTGGAGATGTACCATCATACAGCATGGATCCTGAATTCCCAAACTGCAATAAAAGATGCACCTGAATTTGAAAAGACAAAGGGGAATACAGACTATTAAAGCAGAAAAAATGTGGTGTGTGAACACCTGACACCTTTATACTCTGTTTGCAAAAGTGCTTCGGGAGCCCAGGTTTCCCTGAAAGACCACAAGACCTTCACACTTTTGAAAGCACCACCTCAAGGGACTATCCAGGAGAAAGAAACATTAACTGCAGCAAGGGCAGTCTGGAGTGTTAACCAGTATTTTTTACTTGTAACATATTCAGGTGTTACCTAAAACAACAAGAAAAGAAAATCCAATTGTAAGTGCAATTTAAACTGGCAGTTTAAAATTGCCTGGCCTTTACACAATTGGTGTTACAGCCACCCACCCCACACTCCCCTCTGCCCTCAGGAAAAGAGGGCTTGATTCATCTTTCAACATCTCAGAAAGATCAGCTGATGAATCAGGTCCCAGTATAGCAATAATTACCAGTGCAAACAGCGTGCAGGTTTGTAACACCGATCCAACCACAACTGTGGGTCTGGGGGAGAGGAGGGGTTCGTAAGCTACTCACAAGAGTGTTTTGACAAAAGGCACAATGGGATTAACGATTTAGCCTTGTAAGACTCATGTTTTAGGGACATTAAGTCCTAGTCAGAAGAACTGTCTGGGGTTAAATTAGGTCTCCTTATACAGAACACATGGATAAATGCAGTTTATTAAGTACATGTTTTCGTTGATGAAAGACGTTGTTGGTAACAAATACATTTAAGTGGCACTGAACAATCCCCTTACCAATGCTGAATAAGCACTTTCTGGCCAAAATGAACATGTATTTAAGGTGAACACAAGCACAGTACAACACACCAAAGCCCCGAATCCTCCCCTGCTCCAACAAGCAGCAAGTGCAGATGGCTGGATTTCAGCTGTACAGTCACTTCACATCAATCTGGGATCACATGTACCAAAAGGCACCTTATCTATGGAAAATACATTGATCTGGAAGATGCAGAAGTCCATTAGAGGTTTGGGACATTCAACTGTAGTTCATTAGTCAGCCTGAATACACAAGAGCTCTAATAGCTTGTATCCTGTGCACTAGGGAAATGCAAGTAAAGAATAAACTTCCTGAGCTATTAATGGGTAATGATATGATTTGGTTAATCTCATTGGAAAGAAATCTAGAATTGAAAGAGGAAACAGAGTACGTATTTCTCTAGAAACAATAAAAAAAAATCTGCCAAGGGTGTCATGAAGCAGAGTCCCAGCTGGCCTTCGCTGGAAGAGATCGGCTCCACCACAGGAAAAGAAACTGCGGTGATTTACATCAGTGCGAGAGGTGGCTCTCCAGCTGTGACCAACACATGGCATTTCTTAGCAATCTCATCCTCCTGCAGCTCTTAACTGATCTAACGTTTTGTTTACTTACAAATAAGGATCTAATGAAGTGCATACAAATGAAACACATGAAAGTCTTGGGTGCAGGCAGGACAAAATCAGTCACGCATGGCAGAGATTAGCACAAATTATGCAGCTCATTTAACCCTCTGGAAATTGCATTCCTTGAGGTTAACACAGTCGGACAAAACAGAAGGAAAAAAAAACCCTAAGGGTACTCTGACACAGAAAACACTTTGCCTCACTGGACAAAAATAGGCTTTTAGTAAAAGATACAGCATAAGTTGTTCTGATTTTCCCTAAAGTCAAATATTTTTTAAAATATAACTTTTTTTTTTTCACTAATCAAGTCTCAGGAGATTCATTCTGATGCAAAGGTAAAGCTTAACACTTCGATGCCAAACCCCTACTCAAAGATTGGCCCTGCCAGCTTTAAAATTATCGCATGCCACAAGCTCAGCAAGCGCAAACCTCTGCACCCAATGCAGAACAAAAACCCAGCACTTGTATTTTCCATTACTAATTTAATTTTTCAATTACTAATTTAAAGAGTGCCTTGAAAGGAGCAGTTTCTGGAAAGTACTCACCACCTATCTTGGAACCTCTTCAGAGAAAGTCCACAGGGCTTGACTGCCTGAAGGAGAAGACGCAAACCAAACACGCTTTACATTACAGCTTTCTTCCAAGTGACAACCTTCCCACCTTTTGGCCTCCCCCGTAAAAACCAATTTTCCCAGCTGAAAAAGAAATCAGAATTAGTCTACACATGCAAAACCCCTGCTCCAGATTTTACCTTACACTGAGAAACAACCTTTTTGCCTTTATTTGCATTTTATTACTTGTCCTGAAATAGAAAACAGTTCCCGTGTTGAAAAATGTAGATTTGTCTTGAATCCAGACAGCAAGTTCTTCTGGCATACAAAAATCTGCTGAAACCACCTACCTACTTCAAATCATTTTTGTAAAATTCATCTTTCAAAATAAGCAAGTACCAAGTTCAGATTCAGAAAGTTTGCTTGGCTTGTACCTCAAAATATTACTATGCCAAGATCTAAAAACAGGAGAAAAAGAAATAAACTATGAGAGCACCAGTTTCAAGTTTTCTGGAGCCATTAAGCATTGCTGTGAAAGGTTAGAAGTCACTTCTCTTTCCATTGAGCACACTCCTCGAGAAAGCAGAGTATCATAATTTGCATCCCTTCAGCATCTGCCAGCTGTGAATCCTGAGGGCTGATCAGCACTTTAGGAGCAACAGACCAGCAGAGCGCCAGGAGCAAGCTCAGCTGCTCCTGCGATTCCTAATCTCTTAAAATCTGTGGATTAGAAAATCGAAAACAAGTCACTTTCTCTGGTTCCCACCCTCCCGCAGAGTTGGCCATGACCTCCACCACCACTGAGGACAGGCATGTCTGGGAAGCATTCATCTCCTCCAGCCCAACCACACCAACTTCTTTCCTGCCAGACCCTTGTCTGACCCAGTAACCCCATAACTTCTGCAAACATAATCCCGTTGGGTTTGGGACCCGACCCCCAGGTACCTCTAGCCCACCCCTAACACACACATTTAGTATGTCCAATGCAAAACCCCGACCACAGAGACCCCAGATGTTACCAAAGCTTCCCAACAGCCTCCCTCAACACTTCACCATCCCTACAAGTAGGAGTTTCTTCCTTTCATGATGCCATTCAAACTCATTAACGCTTGCCCAAACCCCAAGAGGTATGGGGCAGGGCTCGCATATTTCTCCCCTCACATCAGTCTTCCAGCCACTGCAAACCCGTTGTGCCAACCTTTGCCTTCTCTCCAGACCAAACGCACCACTCCTTTCCATCTTGCCTCTTGGGTCCTGTTCTTCAGATCCCCACTGGCCCCTCTCATTTTCTCCATGTGTCCCCCCAGATGCAGTGCCTCGTGCTGGCTCCAGCACTGCAGTGATGCCAAGGCACCAGGGGACACAATGCAGGATGCAGCAAGTCCGTCCTCCTGTTTATGGAAGACCTCCTGCTGCTGTCGGGGCAGGATGATGCTGGTAAGGCGGTGTGGGACTGTTTGCGTGGCACAGTTTTGGTAGCAGGGGCTGCTATGAGGAAAATTAACTCCATCTCAGCCAGACCCAATACAGTGACCCACCACGACCCCAAGATGTTTTTCAGTGGAGCCCCTCCAACCACCCCTGGGTAGTCTGTACAGCCAACTCATTCACTGGGGACAACCATAAGCCCACGCTAAGAACTTTGGGTGCAAATGATGGACCCTCCAAGTTAATTTTCTGGTTTTGTCCAAAGCTATTTGAAAATCTAATCCCTCCTCTCAAGTGTTTGTAACCTCCCCTAGTCTGGAGCTACCTATCAAGTCTGAACCAGCATTTTGTCAGATGCATCAATCACAACGAACCAAGCCATGGGGTCCACCTCTGGAAATCCCCACCCAGTAATTCTGAGTTTGATGACATATGGAGCTAAGCCTGCAGCACAGTTAGCACACCTACACTGCACCATCCAGAAGTCAGAAGTTTCACCAAAATTTCTCTTCCCTAGCTTCCTTCTGAGGATACCAAAACAATGCCAAAATCCTAACTAGGACTGATATCATCTGCTCTTCTATCCTCAAGACCTGTTACGCTCCTGTAGAAGGAAATCAGGATGTCTGACGTGGTTTGCTCCAGACTAATCCATTCTGTTACTCAGAAGCACCCAGAAGATGCTTAGGTGGGAAATAATTTATTAACTTCCAGGAAAATATTGTAACAAAATTGAGTGACTGTACTCCAAGTCCATGTCCTCCTCTTTAAAAAAATTAGCACTATAGTTTTTGCTTTCTCATTGTTATGGAAACCTCACAAATTCACCATAAGTTTGCACAAATGATCACCCAGAAGAAGTGGAAAAGAACCAAAGTCAAGCAGCCAGCTGAAATCCAGCTCCTACAAATCATGAGAATGAGACAAGTGTCATCGAGGTGAGGTCAGGGCACCCTGGTCACTGGTGGTACTGGTTAACCAGCTTTTACAGAAGACCAACCCTGCCACGTGTGTCCTCCCAGCATCTGGGGGTTCTTTAAAACAAACCCTTCCTTCAGGCCCAGAGAAGCTCGATGAAAAAATAAAGAAAAAAAAGAGAAAAACCTTTAAGTGAGTGCTCCCTAAATTATTCTTTTCCTGTTTTATCGTGAATCTTCCCTTGTCAGTGCAGATGCTAACTACATCAGTCTCCTGCTCACAGGAAGGAAGATCCAAGACTCCATGAAATTTTTCATTACTCTCGAGATGCCGAGCAGCCACTTACAAATGTTGCAACGTGGCAGCAATACAGCAATACTAGCACTTAAACAAGTCATTTTAGCTTCAACATCTTTTTAGGAAGAAAACCTAGTATCCTCATTTTACGCAGGGATGGATGTTACCTCTCTCAGCTGCCAAGCAAATGAAACCCAAGGGAAAGGCAAGGTAAGGATTGAACCCGGTCAATGGGAAAATAGGAAACACAACTCGGAAGCTCTTCTGATTTCTCTGTGTTGCTGGTACAAAATTATTGTGCCTTCCCGGTTCAACAGACCTTGCTGAGTAGTGCAAGATTATTTGGCCATATTTGTATGGTCAAAATAAATGGCACTTCCCAGTCCTTGGCTAGATTCTGGCATCCTAAAAGACTTACGGAAAAAAAAAACAACAAACAGCGACTTAAGTTCTGTAATCGTACAAAACCTTTGCTCCAACACAATGGG
Organism: Microhierax caerulescens; assembly: GCA_035590215.1. Classification (NCBI taxonomy): domain Eukaryota; kingdom Metazoa; phylum Chordata; class Aves; order Falconiformes; family Falconidae; genus Microhierax; species Microhierax caerulescens. The sequence continues at coordinate 28,594,604 of JAVJGJ010000059.1, read as the reverse complement.
GTAACTGGACAGCACACATTAATTTCTATGTTAACAGCACATAAAGTATTTAAATCCATTGCAAATTAAAAGTAAGTTATAATTGAATCTGAAGAAGCAACTTATGGCAGAAATTCAATTACAAAGCAGAATTAAAGAAAGAGATGTCAGTAACTTTTGGAGGCTGGGCAGGAACAGGCAAGTGCATCAATCTACTATTTTCAGAGCTGCTAGCAAAAAGCTTAAGGAGAAGACTGCTCCAAAGAATCATTTGTAAAGATCCTCTTTATAAAAAGAGCTTCACAGACAGACTGGAGAAGCCAAAGTGACAAATGGTCTTTTTCAGACCACACTTTGACCTAGCTGGCAGGGGCAAAACTCCTTCGCAACAGTCACTCCTGCCTCCCCTGTGGGCACTGCAGCTCTGCCACATCCTGCAGCATCCTTCGACCTGCCTTAGCTTGCACCAAAACGGTTGCAGGCACCTTTACTTTTCTTTTGTCTTGTTTTCCAAAGTGATTTTAACATCATTCTTTTGCTTTGAGTCATAGACATTCCATATTAAGTAGATTTCTTTCGATGTGATGGAGAAGCCTCAAGTGTTGTGAGCACTTTTTTCCCTTTAATGGCCACAATTTTACCTTGCCCTGTTCTAGCCTCCATTTGTTCCCCTTTGGCTGATACTATCCTTGATCAATCTCAGTGCTGATTATCGGTAAGTCCCTCCCACACCTCCAAGGTTCAGCTTTCATAACTGCATTAAGACAAATCAATGCTGTTATTAATGTTCCTACATTTATGGATGGTATGACCTGCTTGCAAACACCGTGTGCAGCCATGGATATAATCCCCAGCACTACATGAAGTCTCTGCTCTACCTTACTTGCAATTTCTTCTTCAATTAAACTCTGCTGTTTTATAAGAATATGCTGGGTTTTCTTTTTTTTTCTTCCAAATGCAAACTGGTGAGGGCTCGTAGCGTATACAGTTTTGCAGTCCCCTTTACATGTGGGTAGCAATAGTGCAGGGGCAGCACAGAAACTAACCATTTGCTCTGAAGTTGGGTGACATGATCATTGTAGGTCCCTTTCAACTGTTCTCTGCTGTTCTATCCATTCTATTCTGTTCTAAATTTTTCTCTAGTCCCTGCAGCTGGCCAGCTCATCACCCACCACAGCACATCACCTTTGCCTGTTGCACTTCTACATGTGCTTGCAGATGCATCCAGACTGCATGTGTAGCTGTGCCAGCTGATAAACTACTCCAAAGTGTGTCCATGACTCCTTCCTCCATAGCACAGCCTCTTCCTACTCACCTCTTACCCCCTTTCTCCTCCTCACCTTTCACACCAGACCTGTCACCCACCATGCCTGGAGCCCGCCCAGAAGCTCTGAGAAGTCCCACCTCAACGTACAATTAAACCCACAGTACAAAGATACTCTCAGAGGACTCTATCCTCCATGTTTGTTCTCTTCAAGGCCCCTACATCCTGGAAGAGGCATCAGTCAATTCACCCTGTCCCTTAAAGGACTGTCACTACCTAAGCTTGCTGTCAACCTGCATGAGTCCCAGGTATCACTTACACCACTGAGCATGGCTCAGAGACCCCAGGTGGTACCACAGCCCAGCACAGGCACATTTCCCTCAGTTCCTGGGCAGGTTTTCCAGCCCATACTGAGCTCCAGGATGCTACACCTATAGAGATTTAGATGCTGGCTAATGTAAAAGCTAATTCAAGCGTTCTCCTCGATACAGTGCTATGGCTGCAGCGCAGATCCACCTCAGGCTGTGCATCCCCTGAGGGGCTGGTATTGCTGAGAGGGATTTCTGTTGTGTCAACAGAATAAACTGCTGTCCCTCTTTTCTCTGCCTTCAATACCACTAGCTACACCTCTCCTGTTACCATTTCACCTAAGCAATGTGCTTGCAACACCCCCAGAAATATTATATATAAATATTACATATATATATATATATGTATAAAAATATAATCTAACCACTGCAATGGGAAACTGATGTACGGAGACCCTGAGGCCTCCCCAGGAACATCCTGGGAGGTGTATGGTTAAGCCAGAGACTGAATGTCCTTCCCTTGAGCCCTGGACCATCAGCCGAGCCACAAGTGCATCAGCTTCAGTAGCAGCCAGGAGAAGCGCCCTACACCTGCTTCCAGCTGTCACCATGGTCGTAACAACCGTGACTCTCAACTTGAATGCATCAGACTGGACACAGGCAGGGAGATGGTCACACAGCCCAAGAGTTCTCAATGAAAGTTGCCGGCAGTCACCAGCGTGCAGCATCACTTCTTGCAGGGAAGACTGCAACCAGGTGGCTGCCAAAGCGTGAAGGAAACACCAAGCACTGACAGCACCAACAGTATCAGGAAACAAAGAGCAACAGCGAGGAGTTTATAACATTCATTGGAGGCCACGTTTGCTTATTTGGAGCCCCTCCTGCACCTACTGACTGAAGAAGCTCCCAGGCTACTTTTGATATCTCATGCTGTAAAGCAGCCTGCTTTACAGAAGGTGTCCAACTCGTACCAAGCTCTCTGCCTTCAGGCTTTCTCCCTCTGCAATTTAGTTGGACAAAGTTCCAACAAAAATTTTTGCAACCTGAAGCCTGTTGCAGCATCACCAGTACCTACACCTGCTCTCGAAGCCACCTTGACACGGGCTGATGAATTTAACCTGTAACAGTGGGATGAAATGCAAAGCCACATCCACTTCTCAGCAGAGAAGACAGAATAAAGAATGGTGGATATCGTACCACTTAAAAAAACACAACCCAAACCAGGGAGAGCAGGGCTGCTGGGTGTTGTGGGGATGGTGGTGTAATCTCTGACCCAGCAGAAGGTCGTTCTCCTTCGGTTTCCCTTGGCACTCAAGTCTACCAGGTAAGTCAACAAGAGCATGACAAGATGTTTACTTGGAGAGCCTACATTCAAGGAGCCAGGTAAGCGGCCTACGCCTCTGTTTGGAAGACTGTGACTTGACCCAAGCACGCACATCATGCCTTAGCTGCGAGATGGCCAAGCTGGGCTCACAGAAGTCACAGGAATCTTATCAAATGAACGCATCTATCCCCGTGATCCTTACTGTGGGATTTTATGAGACACTCCGTGCTGCCCTGCACTTCTGCGTGCTGGATCTCTCTTCACAGAAACACTTGGACTACAATCCAAAAGGCTTGGACCTAAATGAGTAAAAGATTAGGTCTCCAGTGAGTAACTGCTGTTGCACACCTCCAACCCCCCCCCACTCTGAGCATCCCTGAAGGTTTATTTATTGAACACAGCTGCAATGTAATGGTTAAAGCATTAACTGAAGAACAGCCTGAAGCGTGCAGTACAAGAATCTTGTCTCCGGCTGATGCTATCACAACACAAACAGTTATCCCTGCCAGATTCAGGGGAAGAACAGGGAAACCTATGGAAACCAGAAGAAGCCTGTGCAAAGGAGAAACGTGCATGCCAACAAGGCCTATCATGAAATACATCACGGGCTACTGCACCACAGATTCATCTCGGTGGAGGCAGATGCAATTCCCCTGGCTTCAGAGGAGTTTTGCTCACTTCAACCCAAAGCTGCAGATTCCATTTCTGCACTGCACGTCAGTTTTGGCCCCAGTCTCTCCTGCTAAAAGACCCTCTCACAAGCCGGCTGATAACTTTTGGCCACTGAGGATGACCATGCAGTGATGCCCCACTTCAGAGGGGTGAGGAAGCTGTACAAACATCTCCTCTGCCCAATTCAATGAGTAATTAATATCTGCATATCAATATCTTTAGTACAGTTTTACACAAACAGAGCTATTTGGCTTATTAAGCACACCCCAAACCTGGGTTCCACAAAAGCGACTAAAAGGAAACCACAACAGGGTAAGGAAGCTTTACAAATTCAAGGGTAGGCAAGGGCTTTTTCAGGACAGCATTAGGGCTAAGACTAGAAGCCAAGCTGGTAAGTTGATGTTATCACTGAACTGATTGCCAAAGCAAGCTGTATAAGCTTACATACTGCACTAAATTCCCCTAGAAGTTGCATGTGCATGAAAGCAGGAAAGGAAGGTATGGAAATCTGAAGACTGCCGCCTAAATGCATTACATTTTATTTAATCTAATTTAAAGTGTCAGAGCAAGATGAATTATTTTCATTTAGGTATTTTTCCCTTACTGAGTTGCAGGATTGCTTTGGTGGGTTTTTTTCCCCAACAAAACTACTGACAAATGCCACGTACTGCCCAGTCTGACCAGCACACAAGCAATCAGCCTACAGTTAAAAAGGATACAGGCAGCTGGGGGCAGAACAGTGCCAGTTATTTATTTACTCTATTTCCTCTTCTAAAGTTTTTTCCAATACAATTAACTAAATTATGTCATTACGCATTCATTGTCCAGGAAGTTTTTCTCTTCCCCTTTTTAGCCTCCTTTCTAGTTGCATTTCCCAGCTTCACAGGATGCTCTAAACTGAACATTACATGCAAGTCACACAATAAAGGTTTGGGAGGGATGGAGTGAATTAGGAAGGTCATGGGAAAGGAGGTATCTGCTAAAACAAGATTTGCTAAGCAGTTACCCAGGACATAGTGTCAGCTGTCTTTTATTAAAGGAGACTGCAAATTTGTATCGGCTAACATATCAGGTGGACGGACATAACAGAGCAGCAGCTGAAAGCGTTCAAAAACTTTCCAAGGACTGAACTGAAGCCTGAATTTATTCAAAAACCAAATTACAGTGATTAATGCTGCTATGGCACATAGCAGCCAAGGTGCCTCGTATAACCTTAACACACTCTGCATATTGAGGCTCTCCTATGCTACATAAAGCCACGCTCCTGCTACAGAATATGCAGCTGTATTTAAATAGAGTTTATCACAAACTAGTGCTCCTGGGCAGATCACCGATGCGTTTAAAAAAATTTACACATTCTCATCTTTATAAGAGGCAAAACACCTCGAAAGCAAAGCAAAAACCAGATGCACTGGTGTCTTGTTAACCTCCAGAGAGCTAGAAAAGCAACCTTAAAAGCAAAACTTCTGTAAACATCAATCACAGCTTCAGAGGCTGTAAAATACCAACCTCAGGTGATGAAGATTTTTCTAGGCTGATGGGTCTTCCCTGCTCTGCCAGACCATGCTGCCCCTTGCCCGCATGCAGCCCCTCCCACAGCCCGCAGCTTACCTCAGCATGGGCTGTCCCAGCACAGCTGGGGGACATGGAGATGGGGTTCCACCAGCAGCAGGGCTGTCTGAAACACAGCCAGGTGAACCCCTCCCTGGGAGGCAGAGGGACATTTGGGTGACAGCACTGGGAGTCCCCTCCTCTTTGTACTTGGTGGGCGCCACAACCTGTGTGAAACCAGGCACCTGGAGAAGACTGATGGGTGGCCACCTTGAAGACTACACTTTCGGACCCGTCACCGTTGCTACTCCGGTTAGGGATTTTTTCCCTCTCCTTGCAGTGCTGACTGACATTAAGAAATGGGTTTAAATGGAGACCGATAATGGGAAGCAGGAGCCTGGCATCTCTGTGGCTTGACCCGCGCATCTTCCTCGGGTCTGATCTGCCCATACACCGGGCATGAGACAGCATGGAAAGCAGGAGGCACACCACCATACCCTGTGCGGTACTTAAAAGCTACTGACAGTTTGCCTGTCTGCCTAATGACTGCTACACCAGGAGGCACGCTCATTACAAGCTCCTGAGCAGGCATGAATATTCCATAGCCAGCACAGCCTTTTGCAGGCGTACAGCTCAAGAACATTGAAACTTCCCCCAAAATGTTTTCATGAAACTGGGCAAGCAACACAGAGCATTTCCGTTAGAAACATGCCTCCTCACCAAGCGTAAAAAGCCAGCAAGCCCATTAACGAGGAATAAAAGACCCCAGCACTAGCCATGGGCACAAAGCACCTGAAAGCAAAGCTTGGCACCAAGAGGCAGCTCATGGCCCAACACAAATGGCACAAGCCAACGCCTGCCTGACAAGCTCCCAGTCCCCAGAAGAAGATGGCTAAGACAGCTGCTGAAGAAGAAAATCATTGAACATACCCTGCAACAAGCCAGAGCTCTGGAAGCAGCCAGCAAGGGTACCTTCACTTCCAAACCATGCCTCCCGAATTACACCCGCAAAAATGAGCACTCAGTAAACGCACTTTCCACTTGTTTCTGGTGCTATCGGTTCGTAACAGCTTGCCTCTCTTAAGGGACAGGGCTTCTGGAAAGCTGCAGCACACACCTTGCAAACAGCCTGCCAAGGGTCCCTGCCGGGAGTGACGAAAGACACGGGCAAACACCAGATCTGAGAAGAGGAGAATTTGCAGTCAACGCATCTGAGCAGCTCAGATCTGGCAAAATCCACGTGCAGTAAACCATTTTGTCAGAAGGGAGACCCCCCCCTGTGACCCGCACAGCGCTCGCTTCAGCTCTCCGCTCTGGATGACCCAGCGGTCAGCAGGTGTCGGCGATGGGATCTTCTCCTGCAAAGACTCCTCTCCTCCTCCTGGCTAGCAGGGGGATGTTACTGGAGTCACAGATTCCTCCTCCTGCAACCACAAGCTGCTTTGGAGGGCTGTTCGCAATCTGAATGGGATGAGAGGGACTCTTTGCGCCTTTGCAAAGCACCACCAAGGGCAGGAGGTTTCCCACGGGGACAGCCTGGCTGGGCAAGTCAGCCTGCAGGCTCAGGGCATCCTTGAGGAGACTGGACAGGAGGGTTAGAGGATGAATTAAAAATGAAGGGTGGTCTTCCCTCACATTGCATATCTCCTGAGAGAAACACAGCTCTTAGTAAACAGAGCTCTAGGACCAGATGTAGGAATAATGCCATTTTAAGAAGCATGACACGAGCAGAACAAAGTTGTGGCTGCAGCCTACAGAGCTCATTCTCATTTGCTTTCACACTATTACCTCAGCTCCAATTACCCTCTGCTGGAATGAAATCCAATTTCCATTTTTAAAAAATTCCAATACATCTTCTGGCAGGCTCACACTGTGCTCCCAGGGAGGACAGGCACACGTGCAGTGACCGAACTCCCGTCCCAGCAACCTCAGAAAGGGCCACAGCCATCACTGAGGATACAGCCCCCAGCAAAGCCCCCAGCCCATCAGTTACCAACAGCAAGGGAGCCCACTGAAATGAAAAGGTCTCCCACAACTGGCTTCAGTGGGTTTGCTCCACGTCAAACCTAAGCCAAGGGGAATCGTTTGCCATGGGATTTGGGGGAATGGGGCTCCTTACACCAGGGACAGGGCTGGCCTGCCACCCTCCACTGGACAAAACCAACCTGGCGTCATTGCACAGAGCCAGGAGAGCAGCTGGACACAGCACATGCTCGTTCCCACTTACAACAGTTCTGGCTTTCAGAAACTGGTCGCAAAAAGGTGACTGTCAAATTGCTGTATTTCCAAGCTCTGTTTTACGTTGCGTAAGTGCCTCCTTTAATAAACTCTTAGCACACAGGAGCATCCATTTTCCGCAAAGGCCCTCGGAATCTCTCTGAAGCAGAGCTGACATACATGAGCTCAAGAGCAATAAAACTCAGCCCAGCAAAAAATCAAAGCAGCGTCTCATCTCAGAGGGCCTTTTACGCTGAGCCCGCTTTCCTCTCCCCCCTCCTGCGTACAGCAACTCCAGCTCTCTCAGTACAAGAGCTCTAGGAGGATGGACACCAGGGAGAGGAGGCTAAGAGAGGGGACACAGGGGTACTGATCACTGAAAAAGCAACTCGAAGCGGAAACTGGAAGGAACAGCAGAAGGCCCAGCTTGTTCCAGGCTGGTGCTTTGACCGCTCTGCAGAGGACTATGAACGTGGCTGTGATACCCACCGGCCAGGCACCTCCTGCCAGGCCTGTGCTCCCCACACCTAAGCCTCAAGCTGCTGCCTTCCTTCAGCTCTGGTGAAGGGGATACAGGGGTTTCTAGCATCTTCTAACATATTGAACAGCTGTTGCTTCTAGGTCCCTTCCCAAGCATCGCAAACTACACTTGCATTCTTCTGAACACACAGTTCATAATTAAAGTCGGTGCTAATAGTTATGCATCCACAACACCCTTCCTTATAACTCCTGCTCCCCTCCCACCTACGAGCAGCTCTCATCAACCAGCCCCAAACTGTCCTCCAAAGTCTGCTTCTCCCCAGGTATGTTTTAGGAAAGGCAAAGCAATGCCTTTGGAGAAACACCATTTACCTGCTTTCACTAAAGAGAAAAAGGAAAGGATGTCTCGCAAATGTTAACTGCCTTTGACAGCGGCTATCTGCAGCATGACCAAAAGCAGCAAGCTTTCTCCCGTCGCACCACGGGTGAGCTGCCAAGAACAGAGTATCCTGCGCACAATGCCCTTTAGAAAGTGGGAAAAAAAATGAAAAATAATCCTGCTACCTCCAAGCAAAGAAAAGCAACCCTTCTGCACAGATATGCTAGCCTGCGTGGAGCAGAAGTGAATGAGAAGCACGGTGAGGAAGGCCTGCAGCACGCCCACATGCTGCCTCCCGGCCCCCTGAAGGTATTTCTTTTCCTCCCTCCTTCCACCGCTGCCACCCCTGTCTATTCTAAAATGACTTTGCACGAGCCATGTGCCAACTTCCAAGCATCAGCAAGATGTATTTCCTTATCCCATGTCCAAGCTATACCATCCATCACACACTTGTGCTTTCAAGAACTCACAAGAATTTGGGGCTTGCACACCAGAAGACACGTGTGCAAGCTGCCTCTTCCTGGGGCACTCGGTATGAAACGCTTCTTCTCTTCTGCCAGTGGGAAGTACATTCCTGGTGCTTGCACACTGCATGGTTGGGGAATCAAAAACAAACCCCTTTGCCACTCTGACTAGTCCACCGGCTAATTCATTCTGATAAAGCCATTGTCCAAAACAAAAACATAATTTAATTGCTAAACCAGCTGCCCAAGTTTAGCTGTTGCTCTTGGCAAGTGTGTCAGGATCTCGGTACGCCTCGTTTTCAGCAAGCATCTCTGGAAGCAATGCCTTCCACCTTTGAAGTCTCCAAGTGTCCCCTTCACTCAAATCCAGTGTTTTCCAACCCAAATGGATATTTAAAGGGAAACATCAGCTCCGAGTACTTCTCTGAATACATTAAGATTGCAGCATCTGAAATACTAGCAAGCATGCTTTTTTTCCCCCCACAATTTTTAAACACACATTTATCTAGCTGCACCTTTTCCCATTCAGACAGCCTGCTCTCCCTTGAAAAGATAGGGCAGAAAAAAAGAAAATAAGGCTAAAACTCATTTGTAGAAGTCTGGCAAAAAAAACTGGCAGAAGGTCTCAAAGGCTTGTGCATGAGCTGGATGTAACTACAGCTATGTCTAAGTTTTGTTCTTGGTTTGGGTTTTTCTTCCCCAGATAGACTTCAAGTAGATTGTGTGGCTTGATAGAGGGAGTTCAATCATCTGGAAACGTGGCAAGCAAGAGAAGACAAAAACTGACCAAGTTGTAGCTGGCACCTTTTGCACAGAATGCTGCTGGAGTGGGTTTCCACAGTATCTTGACTAACATGGATCACCAGGCAGAATTCCTTAAACTACTCGCTCCTTTCTTTGACTTCAAAAAGATACACACCTAGAGGACAAGAAACACTGAAATACTCAAAGTACCATTGCCATCTCTTCCAACCTGGTTATTCACAGTTACCTACAAACCTACTGTGCAAATTATACGCAGCATTTCATAATAACCATAAGGGCATATTTCATGCAGTACAATCCAGAAGAACGGCGGTATTTCTTAGATTCAGCCCCTCCAGCTCCTGCCTTCTAATTCCAGGGCAATCAGTGCAGGAGAACGCATAATTCATCCCGCAGTCAATCTTATGGGTCTCTCAGTCATCAGGCGACATAACACTGAACTTCCAGAAAGGTCACATTTCCAGGAGGTTCCGCTGAAGAATGTTCTCTCCATTGCAAGACTCAGGGAGGGAAGGTGAGGAGCCCCTCCATGGAGTATTTGCCCCCATCACTTAAGGATTCACACTTACTTCATTATCAGAGCATGGCAACAGGCAGAAGATACTTACCAGGGGAAGTCAAGAAATGCAGAAATCAATGAGTTAATTAGCAAGTTAGCAAAACACAACCAACCTGTGAAAACTTTTACACAGCAAAAGGCTGATGAAGTGAAGATAACTGTTTGCATTTGTTATATTCTCAGGACGGTAGAGGATGACTGGAAAAGACAGACATTTCAGGCATTGATTTAAAACATTTTCTGCTCATTAAAGCCAAAACCCAACAATTTTGCAAGATCAAATCCTTCCACAAGCCGTGGGCCAGATACCACACAATACAGTAATACAGTCAACACTAGCTAAGGTAAACCACCTCTTGCCAAAAGAAATTGGACTTCAGTCCGAGTTAAGCTCTATGAAGATGCTGAAGTTGGAGACAAACCATTTTCTAATGCAGACAATGAGCAAAGAAACTGATCCCACATACAGACATTATGGGAAGCATCCTAGGAACATGACTTTTTTTTTAAAAAAAAAAAAATAATTAAAATAATAATAATAAAAAATTTACATGTCTTTTTGTTTTTTTTAAAAAAAGAAGTCTGTTTTTCTTGGGTTCAGTGGAAAACATACTGCATTTGTTACTGAATATGACCTGAAAGTCATGCTTGAAGGAAAGACCAGCAGTCATCTGCAAAAGTGAGCCATCCTCTTCCCATGAGTACCTGCATCCTGCACATGCAGACTGCAGCGCAACCTCATAACTTACAGTCTCACATCACTAAAAGCAAGAAAAAAACTCCAAACAATATAGTTTTAATTCACATTGCCCCCTTGGTCTACCAGCATTCTTGTCTCACTCACATCAAAGTAATCAAGATAATATTGTCTTGCTTGGGGGGAAAAGAAATCATGTTGCATGATTATTTTTAATTGCAGACATTTCTATTCACAGTTCACATGCTTGCCTTTTTTTTTGCCCCGCTCCCCCCCCCCCTTTTTTTTTCAGAGTCATAATCCAAGTTTAACATTGCTTAGGCTAGTAATAAAAATAATCTCTATCATCAGCTCCCAACGACTGGCCCATGTTATTGCCATGCCCGTGAGCTCGCGTGGCAGAACAAGGTACCACGGCGCTAGCTGCGATACAGAGCGAGCAAAGCATCGCCTGCGCCTCCAGAGCCACAGCTTCACTGGGGAACTCAAAAGGTTTGTCTACACTTGTCACACAAGTTCCTGCCGGTGCAAGCATCCAGCTGCAGGAGCAAACCCCACTCCTGCAGCTGGCAGAACTCTTCTCACCGTTGCAATTCCCTGAATGGACTAAGCTATGCCAACAAAAAGCATTTTTTTTTGCCAGCATAGCTGACTCCTCAGCAGAGCTGCTGCCAGTGTTGCGACAGCCGCTCTATAGCGGCACACGCGGGGGGTTTTCCCCCCTCTCAGTTTCCTACATTTCCACCACCTCTACACACAGAAACCCTACATTTAAGGCAGGAAACAAAGAAAAGCAGAAAATAGGTGTCAGGAAGAGGTGATGCATGCTGTGCTGGCTGGCATCTCCCCACCTAACCCAAGGGAAGATGCGGGGGGATCGGGTGTCTCCCCGAGCCTCACCACACTAGATGAAATCAAACATATGCAGTTGTAAAATCCTTCCACTCAAATCGAAGGGCTCCCAATCCAAGCACCTGAGAGGAGTCGAGGCACCAGGAGCAAGGTGGATATTCAGCCCCGGAGCAGGCAGGGCCCCGCACGGGCCCCTCTCCAGCTCTGCTTCCCGGCCACCGCAGGAAGCACCCGATGCTGCTGGCGGGACCCCAGGCAGGGCAGCGTTCTCATCCCTGGGGGCTGCTGAAATAGCCCCCTGGTCTTTGTGCGAGTTTCATCTCAGGCAAGAAGAGCTTTTGAATCCAAACCCACAACAAATAGCTCCTATTGGGAAAAGCGCAGAACATTTCGGGGAGGGAGTAGCTGATTCCACCCTTCTTTCCCCCAGACAGAAAATGTGATCTCCCTACCAGATTTTCACTTGCGAATGGGATTACAGGGTAACACTCAGTTCCAGCGCTTGCCTGTAAGCGTTCCTGTGACAAAACCTCAGGATTCTGTCATAAAGGTACAAACGACCCAGCTGTGAGCAGGAGACACAGACCTACCGAACGCCCAGCTGTTCCTCTCAGCAAACTTTTCATTCCAGATGATGCATTACGCGACCTCTTCCCAAACTTATTCGCATGGAAACTTACTTGTAAACACACCCGCCTTCTTTTATTCCTTATTTCTGGTGATTCCCGGTACTCCGGCAGCTATCGTGCGCCGGAGCTCCGCGCTCCGACGGGTCGCCAGGGCTGGCAAACGCCTTCGCTGCCGCGACCTCCCGGGAGCGGGGTGTCCCCCCTGGCCCTGGGTTCAGGGGACCGGGGTGACCTTGGCCACAGCCACCCAGCCTCCGGCGTGGCCCCAGGCATCTCCCAGGGGAGGAGACAGCCAAAAAAGCCTACTCACCAGAGGCGAACGCCAGCATTTTTAGAGGCCGTTTGGGAAGGCGGCAAATAGCAAAGCGGGGACCCGAAGGAGTTGGCTCAAGGCGCCCCGCAACCTTCATGCGGCGGGAACTTCGCCGGGTAAACCATGAACCACGGCAAAGCCGCGCCGCCGACCCCCGCCACGGCCGGGCGAGACCCACGCACGCCCCACGGCCAGACACACAGCAGCGGCGGGCGGGCGGGCGGGCACCGACACACGGGGACACACGCAGGGAGGCACAGACGTGTTTTTTCCGAGGGCAGAGGAAAAGGCTGGCGCTCCCCGCCGCTCGGGGCGAGGCGGCCGTTGCCACCGCAGCCCCGCGGAGGCGACGGTGGCGGCGGGGCTGGGGGGATCCGCTCCGCAGCCCCCGACGG
>JAVJGJ010000059.1:28550958-28580678 GCA_035590215.1 Microhierax caerulescens | reverse complement strand
CAGCGGTGCCCCCCCCAAGGCTGGCCGCGGGACAGGTGAATTCGGCACCGTCGGCCCGGCCCGCGGGTGGGCGCAGTCCCCGCCGGCTGGCGACGGGCGCCCGCCGGTCCGTGCGAGGCGTGAACTTGCGCAGCCCGGCCCGCGTAGCCCATCACAAAATGGAGGGGATTTAGGGACTGGTGCTAATCTGGCTCCCGAGGGAGGCGATTGGAAGCGTTGCTCAGAAATACGGCCTGCAGCGCGGGCGGAGGAGGGAAGCTGTCCCCCCAGCCCCTGCCCAGCGCATTTTCCAGTCAAAAATATCTGGGAAATTAATCTAATTGCCACCGCGCCTCCCCGGTAAGTTTCCCTCTGCCTCCCCTTACCGGAGACCAAGTGAGCACATGCAGTGCAGTCACAAGGTGAGAACTGAACGGAGTTGAAATCAAGGCCACGCCAAGAAAAAGACACTTAAAAGATGTTAGCGACAAACACAACCCCCCCCACCAAAGCATCAATTTTTCAAAGTTTATCTCTGTGCTAAATCCAACAGATTTTTATAAGGAGAGCAAAAAGAGAAAAAAAAAAAAAAAAAAGCCAAAACCAAACAACCCCGAAACCTTGCACATGTATTCCAACGCTTGAATACGTTGAAACTGAATACGTGGATGCAAAGAGGTGAAAATGTTGCTCAACAGTTAACTGTTTTCTCCAAGGCTTTTTAGAAACAGTTCAACCATTTTTCCAGCTTAAGAAAAAAATAATAAAAATGTCTTCCCAAGGCGAGGAACAAGCTTGGAAACCGAAGAATCTGAACAGTAATAACTAGAAGCGACTAGACTGGGAGCATATAATGGAAAACTGTATGCAACCACCATCACTGCCAACTTCACATACTTGAAGCTGGGCTCTCCTTGCAGGAGGTGATTACACGTGAGCGATCTCCTTGATTTCCCCGCAAACGCTCCCCTGCCCGAGCATTGCCCGTGTAAGCCAGGCTGGCCGTGGGGAAGGGGCTGCGGCTCCCACCGTGCCTCTCTGGCCGCTCTGCCAGGTACGGCAGTGGGGTGGGTGAGGACACCACTCTCCACCCAGGAAGGTGGCGACAGAGCAAGTATCTAACTTGAGGTCACCTCCAAGTTTTACAGCCCTTGGGGCTGACTTCTGGCAAGAAGTGGCAGTTTATCCACCCCACTTTCACTTTTACCGTGGTTGTCGGAAGCCCTGAGAGCAGCAGGTTTTCCTCTGCGTAGCGCTGCCCCGTGACCTGCAGTGGATGGGTTGCAAGATGAGACCTGCAGCCACTGCTACAGGCTGCAGCGGTTCCTTGCAGGGATGCCCTGGTTCGAAGGGGCTTGGCAGCAGTGAGCGCCCCGCCTTTGGTTTGGGGTGATCCATGGGTGGGTGTCCTGGTGCTACACTGTGCTGGAACGTTTCCATCAGGAGCTGCCTGTGCTGGGAGACTCGAGGACATTTTATGGCCAGTGGGTACTTCCTTGAGAAGCACCCATGGCTGCCTCTCTTTGAGACTTCTAGTATTCTGTATATTATCTCATGAATAATTGCATAAATATTGAAAATAATTCTGGATTCAGCAATTATCGGGGGACACAGAACAAGGACCAAACAAGGTGTTGCTATTGTTTATACCCAACTTTCTTCTAGAATTGCACCCTCCCGGCTATGACCAGATACAACACAGTACAATCCAGACAGCCAACCAAAGAAACACCACCAAAATTTCAGATTATTTTGAATGCAAATGCTTGAGAATGGCCAATTCCCGAGTTACAGAAATCCGCTGGGAAGCAAGGAAGGATGACCTTAGAAAGTTGTCAATGGCTCACAAACCATCTGAGATGTAGAGCTGCAAATTCATTCCTGCAGGGAGTTTGTGAGGGCTGCTGCTTCTGCTCTGCAGCCTCCCAGTGCTGCTCTCCCCTCCAGAGAATGTGCCACGGGAAAACAGTCCAGCCCTGCATTCGCAAGGTAAGGTCCATAATAGGCAGTTACTGTCTCATGTTACGCACTTAAGGATAAGTATGCTTGGGCATACTACTATGGGAACTTAATGCCTTGTGAAATACTGTGTCCAGTTTTGGGCCCCTCACTGCAAGAAAGACACCGAGGTGCTGGAGCGTGCCCAGAGCAAAGCAAGGAGGATGGTGAAAAGACCAGCGAACAAGTCTGATGAGGAGCAGCTGAGGGAGCCGGGGTGGTTTAGCCTGGAGAAGAGGAGGCTCAGGGGGGGACCTTATCGCTCCCTACAGCTGCCTGAAAGGAGGCTGTGGGCAGGTGGGGGTCGGTCTCTTCTCCCAGATAACAAGGGACAGGACAAGAGGAAACAGCCTCAAGCTGAGCCTGGAGTTTAGATTGGATATTAGGAAAGATTTCTTCACTGAAAGGGTTGTCAAGCATTGGACCAGGCTGCCCAGGGAGGTGGTTGAGTCACCGTCCCTGGAGGTATTTAAAAGACGTGAGGATGTGTTGCTTAGGGACATGGTTTAGTGGTGGACTTGGCAGTGTTAGGTTTGTGGTTGGACTCTGTGATCTTAAAGGTATTTTCCAGTTTAAATGACTCTGTGATTCTATGAAAGCATTTGCAAAATCGGGCCCACGGGGTGTATCTGGCTTGTTTGAAGTTCTTCTTTTGATGGTGTACGTTCATTAAGCCTATCTGAAATGCTCTCATGATGACCTAGCTGTGGACCTTTGCAAACTTAAATCCATAGCTGCTCTGGCATCTCACCTTTTGTTTGATTTTTGTTTCTGCTTTTCATTCTATTTGCACAGTCAGGAGCGAGAAACAAAGAGGGATTAAATTAGATTCAACTGCATCATTCCAACTACGCTGAATGTGAAGATGCTATGTGAAATTCATTCTGCTGTCTGGGGTTTAATCACCAAAGGATTAGATAGAAACTGAAGTATTTGAGGTGTGTGGCATGCTGCTGTTCTTTAAATATCTGCCATAACAATGTGAGCTTCATAAGGCTATTGCTAATCTTGAATTATTACCTGCCTTCCTGTGGTTTGGCATGATTAACTCGAGGAAGAGATTAAAGTGATATTTGCTTTTTTTGAACAGTTCATTAGCTTAACCTGGACAGCCCAGCATCAAAAAACAAAGGAAGAAAATGCTGGAAGGATTAAGGATTCAGCCTGTTCTTTCCCCATTGGTCTCCTGATATCTGTCATGGTTGGTGGGATGGAAAGTGCTGGTGGTGTCCTTGAAGGAGGCCAATTGTTCCAACCGTTTTTAGGCCAGATGTCTGGTGGAAAGCTTGTGTGGGTCAGTCAGGCTTTCATCTGCCTCTTCCAGAAGAGCCGGACTTGCCTCCACTGCAGACAGTGACAGCAGAAGTCTTCTGGCTTCGAGCAGGGGACATGGTCATCCTAGTCATCCCCACGCTGTCCTTACGGAGGTGGATGGCACTTTGTGGGGAGCTGCTGCCTGGCAGTTCTGTCTGGGAAGGAGCTCCTGCCCAGCTGAGGCATCTGCAGGACAGCCTCGCAGGAGCGGGCAGAGGAGCATCCCCCCGTCACTGAGCTTCCTCACAACTTACATTTGATGGAAGAAGGCAACATTTTGAAAGAGACTGTAATTATTTTTTTCATCCTGTTTTAACCTTTCTTTTGGAAATCCCTCACTGAGGACACTTCAGAGAAATTCAAATGAAAACAGAAGCAGAGAGGTGCAGGCAGTGTTATTTCACTGTGATAAAGCCAGGCTGGATGGCAGGTGCTTGGGGAAATATGAGGGGAAATTGTTTATCATCAGAACTATTTTCTTTGTTAAGTTTTGTCTTCCAGTAATAAAAACATGGGTGCTCATCTATAAAGCCTCTCATTCTTTGGTACCAGACGATGGGGCTTGAATCTTTGCCTGCATCGGTTTTATCCCTTTCTGTTCTCCTTTGCATTTCCAAGTTGGACTTAACAGGCAAACAAACATATCTTGGGAAATGCCAGCTGCATGCATTGCTCTCACACTCAGTATGGGCGAGCAGCATCGCCTGAACACACGGACCCAGCGTTTTAACGTACTACCAAAACAAATATGCCAAGGGGTTTTGCCAGTCATCTGGATCACAGAAACTGGAGGTGGAAAAGGTAGGTTTTTACATTGCATTTTCCTGCCAAAGCAGGATTGTTCCCTGCAGCATCTTCTTGTGCACTTCCCTGGCCTGTTTTAAATGACCTTGGAGGATGGGGGGAGGCGGGAGGGGGGAATCTGCTAGTACCCTCCAGAGTCTCTTTGTCTAGTTTGAATAATGTAATGTGGAGCAAGGGCAAATGGGTGTTCAGAGAGTTTAGCTACAACACAATATTTAATGTATTTTTTGCACGCTTTTTCATCTCCAGCCTACTTGCTATGCCTGCCACTATGCCAGTAATATTAGATAGATTTTTTTCTTTAAAAAAAAAGGTAACAAAAATAGGGGCAGTACTCCACCTTTGCATGATATTGCTTCTTTCTCTTAGCAGGGGATTGTCTTAGGGGCTTTCTTTCCCTGCGAGGAAAAATGAATAGTAAGAGCTGTGATGATTGGCAGTAAGCCTGAAAACAGCAGATGTGAGGCTGCACAGCTGGACAAAGAAAAAAATGCACTTTGCTACCTACATTTCTATTAAGGTTGCCCCAGGGATACCCCAATGCCAACGGGGGACTTAACCTACGCACAGCCAAAGCCATCAGGCACATTTACATATATAAGAACTCTTGGTGTCCTTTCCAAAGACAGAGAGACATGATTAAAGGAACATA
The DNA here is from genome assembly GCA_035590215.1 of Microhierax caerulescens. Taxonomy (NCBI): domain Eukaryota; kingdom Metazoa; phylum Chordata; class Aves; order Falconiformes; family Falconidae; genus Microhierax; species Microhierax caerulescens. The sequence goes on along the minus strand of JAVJGJ010000059.1, from coordinate 28,575,931 downwards.
AAGGAAATCTGGCTGCATGGTTTTTCTCTCCAACAATAGAATGACTGAGGGTAGAAATATTAAAGAAGAATTAGGCCTGGCGGAGGTGAAGAATTTATGAATTAAACAGGCACATTTTAATTTCATTTACTGTTGTCTACTAGTTTATTACTTGGAAATCTAAAAGGGACCTGATTTTGCCTCCCAGGCTGCAGTTACTCTGCCAGAGACTAAAGTTAGATGTTTTAGATAAGATTTTAATATTAAAGCGTCGTACACAAGAAGGGAAAAATCTTGCAAAATAGGGAAAATTTAAAAGCCTCATTTTTCTCCGTGGTGCTTTACTGTAGTTTTTCACTCTGGGATTTTCCACAACATGTGCTGGGATTTATCATCAAACAAAGTTGTGGCCAGGGGCATTTTAACTATATCTGTTAGCAACAAATTGGAATTTCCTCTGCTCCATAGCCTGCACAGGCTTATGGCAAGTTGCATCTACCAACAGCCCCGTTCTCCCCTGGGGCCTACACACAGGGAGACCCACTATCAATGCAGAGCAGCAGGGCCTTGGGTGCTGACCTTTGATCCCGTGGCATTCCACCTGGGCTTGGCATTCCCACCTGAGGTTATTTCCTCAGACTGGCGGCAGAAGCAATTTCAAAACACAAAATGACATGTCTGATTCATCTGAGCAGAAAACAACAGGGAGTCTTCCAAATGGATGAGGTCCCATAGGGCGAAGTAGCCATCAAAAGGCTGTTGTGGCTATGAGATGCAACGGAGCAAACGCTGGTTTTGTGGTCCAACACGGCAGATTGATGCTGAGAGAGGTGGGACAGAGTAAGAAGACTCAAGTGTTTCTATGCAGCAGAAAAGATCAGTGCTGTTACTGGTTTCTATTCTGAACCACAACAGGGAAATGCAAAAGCCAGAAATGAAGTGTGAAAAATACCGGTGTGTCTAAATGAAAATCAATGTTTTAGCCTGGCATCACAAAAGCTTTAAAAAGGAAAACAAAACAAAGTACTTTTGTTCAATCAGGCTGATAAAAAATAATATAGTAAACCTGGTATTTCCCCACAGCGACTTTCAGTTTTGCTAAGACGGCTTTTTTTCTTATGTTTGAACAAAGAGGAAAAGAAAGAAACCTGACAGTGTTTTCTGGGCTGTTGGAGCCGTCAAGATGCTAATTTAGTGCTGTGCCAGCCAGTGTGCTCTGGGATGCCTTCCAGAGCCCTGTGAGAGCTGGGGGACCCCCACACACCGGCATCAGGATGCTGCTGCCCCAGCGCAAAGGGGCTTTGCATCATGTTTGCACTCCTCATCTGAGGCTCAAACCTTCCTGCTGGAACACCCGTGTCCTCACACTGCTCCCGGCTGCATAAATCCACCCTGAAATACTTAATATTGAAAATCCTTTCAGTACTTAGAGGGGGCTTATAAGAAAGATGGGGATAGGCTTTTCAATTGGGCCTGGTGCAATAGGACAAGGGGTAGTGGTTTTTAACTAGAAGAGGGTAGATTCAGACTAGATATAAGGAAGAATTTTTTTTTTATGATGAAGATGGTGAAGCACTGGAACAAGTTGCCCAGAAAGGTGGTAGATGCCCCATCCCTGGAAACACTCAAGGTCAGGTTGTCGGGGCTCTGAGCGACCTGAAGATGTCCCTGCTCACTGCAGGGGGGTTGGAGCAGATGACATTGAAAGGTCCCTTCCCACCCAAACCATTCTGTGGTTCTGTGAAAGTAGAGGGCTGCATAAAGCAGAATTTCCCATGGGGTCAAGGTCTCCCACTCAGTACCTGAAGGCAAAGCCGTGTGGGTTGTTCAGTGCAATTTGGAGGAATTCAGACTAATTTTGGCGCAGGCAATGGAGCACTCTTGTATTGCTCCTGTTGGTAATTAAGAGAAAGCAAATCACAGGGGAGGAAAATAAAGGTATTAATTAACAACACTTTGAATAAGAAAAAAGTTAGTCATTTAGAAAGGTTGGCTTGTGCCTGGAGAAAAAGTTTAAATATGGTAATGACATTGTTGGGCATTTGACAGGCGTACACTATTAATTAAATGGTGGTATTGATTATGCATTTAGGTAATCACCACATCCTCTGTGCTGTTGCAGGAATGTCCCAATTCTGCTCCCTCAAGCTTTGATTTCAAGTAGTGAAGAATATGCTTAATTTCAAGCATGCAGTCAACCGTGCTCCAACTCACTGATCTTCACCTAAAAAATTGACGTGTGTTTCCCATTAACTGGAAAGCCCAACACACGATCCCGCAAAGCCACCGCAGCCTGAGCAAAAGGCTCCACTGAGCTCTCCAGCCTGCTGGGTGCTGGGATTAGCTGGGATGGGCAACACCGCAGGCTTGGTGGTGATCTGGTGGGTGCAGGAGGAGGGGGAGGCAGAAAGACCTGTTGATGTGGGCTGGGGGCAGGCACACAGGGGAGCAACATCCCCCCTGCTGGTGCTGCTCACCCAGCAGGTATACCACAGCAAAATGCAGAGGGTTTTTGCTGAAATGGGAGGACTTTTCCAAGGCAGGCTACTTTCTAGCCTTGCCAGGCATCCTGCCCTGCCTTTGCCACAGCGTTACCAAGACGTGCGTTTTTTAATAAAACCAACAGAAAGAGGAGCAGCAACTTTGCAACTAAAAGTAATCACAGTTTTCAGGGATGTATAATCACCTTTTATCACAACACAAACCAAGAGGCAATTTGCTTCAAGCAGGGGATATTTTTTCCCCCTCTGAACAGACAATAATCCAATAAAAGAGCCTGCTAGCAGGATGCCGGACAATGCGTGACACCATGTTCTCATCAGCATCCCACTGGTGTTCTGGCAAGGTACCTGGTGCTCGCGGGTGGCCGCTCTCAGCCCATCCGCCCAACAGCACTCAGAGGCAGTGGCACAGCTTATTGACGCCACAGCAGCTCCTCTGCACTCAGATTGCTGTGCAAATACCATCAGATTTTTTCATATTATCATGATACCAGGTGTCCTGCTTTATATAAAATGATATCCAGGCAAGTAAGAGAAATTCAGTTACTTACTCCATGTTGGGGCTATGTGAAAGACATTAATTCTGCCTGATAGAGATTTTAGAGACATTCCTTCATGCTGACAAGCTGACAAAGAAGTAATAAAGGGCACCTGATGAGTGCTTAAACCAGATGAATTCCTAAAAAATGTGGGACTGGGTCGCCTTTTGCATTAGAGTTTCAGTGCTGATTAGTTAATGTCATTTGGCTTCAACCATGCAACAAGCACATTTCTGCCCTTGCACACATGAATTCCCCAGACCAACACAACTGCCTTGCTTTGGGCTCCTGCTGGGAACAGCCAGCCTTTAATGGCATATCAGATTTAATTTTTGGTAACAAAAAGGCAGATAAACAAGTTACACTAGCAGGGGCAGAAAGCAAAAAGTAAGGACTCTTGGAGCCTTTGGGGTTTTCCAGAGTCTTCCTCTCCTGGCTGCTTCTGTGGATGTTTCTCTTTCACATTGTCAATGCATTTTTCCATTGGAAGAAAGGTTGTTTCTTCTCAGTCATCTCTGCAGGAAATCTCCCGTTCCAGTGGGGTCTTCTCTGGCAGGCAGTGGTGGGTGCTGGCAGCCACCAGCTTCCCCGAGGCAGGTCCCATCTCTCGGTAATAGCGTTGAAATAAAAATACAGACATCCTATTAATAGCCAAACTGTAGACAATTCCAGATGTGGAATTTGGTTTCTGAAATTACATACCCAACTAAGCCAGGCCTGAACCAGTAAAATTTGGCTGTGTTTCCTCTGACTCATAACTGTTTTTTCAGAGAGTTTTTCAGTGAAATTTCTTCAGCAATTCCTGTGTTGTTGCCTGACTCATACTGAAACACCAAAACCATTATTAAAGTAAAATCATAGCAAAGGGGATGTGAATACTTGGTGTTTAGCAGTTTAAAAAGCATTAGAAACCATATTTTGCTATGCTTTGTCCAAGAATTAAATACTGTATTATTTAGAAAATCAAACAAAAAAATCTGTCATATAGGGCACAGAGGAAGTCAGGCGCTTAAGAAACAACCATTTTGAAAGGTAAAGTTAATTTATTCTTCAATAAACCTTAATTTATCCTCCTGATACATGTGTAATATTTGTGTTCAGCATCCTGCCCACTTTCAGCCTGAGGCCCCTGTCCCTGCCAGCAGGGATGAGGATACTCAGTGTGAAGGACAAATGTCCCAGAGATGGGCAGCGGTACAAAGCACACGGCTGTGAGCGGCACTTCCTGACCATGGGAGCAGAAATGCATGCAGGGATGGGGGCAGAGGTGCAGCCATAGCCCCCTCAACAGTGCAAAGTGATGGGAGACAGGAGTCAGGCCAGTTAGCAGGTCACCGAAGCCTCCATCCCTGATGGAAAGACCCCCAAACCTATTGTGGTTTGCTTTGTTAAAGGGCGATTCACTGCAGGAGTCATGCAGGTGTCAACGCATCACCCTCCCTTGGGGGTTTGCAGCATGGGAGCAGCAGCCCCTTCCCTGATGCAAAGCTGTGCCTGGGGGAGACCTGGTCCCCCACTGCAGGGGGAGCCCAGCTAACCCTCCCCGAGTTTTGCAGTGCCATAAAGCCCAGGGGCCTGTGAAGGTGGACCTCAGAGTTGTTGGGTTTGGGGGGAAAAAAAAAATGCTACAACAACGATTTCTTTGCTTTTTAAATTCAAACTCCAACTGTTGCTGCAGAAGAAAGGACTGTAAAAAATCCCCCCAGTCTGGGAGCTCATATTTACCTTCTCAGCAGCTCTGCAGATACTTAATTTGAGCATTGCTTCATCTCCCGTCTCCCTCATGTATCATCACTAATTAAAGTACACACTGCACTTACCCGAACGAGGATGTGGGAGGCAGAAGAGGCTCAGTCTCATTTTCCCCTCTGTATTGCCTCTGCACGGTTGAACTGCAGGGGAAACGTCCTGCACAGAGCCCAGCGGCTGCAGCTCAGACCCTGCCTTCCACCGCTGCTCCGGGCGATGGAGACACCCAGGGTGTGAGTGGCAACCTCCAAGGGAAAAGGCCTCGTGAAAGCAGTGGCTGTGGCTCCACAGGCAGACAGGGTGAGCCTGGGGAGGGAGGGAGCGACACCCCGATGCGGGCACTGCTCCCCACGTGCCTGCACTGGAGATTGCTCTGTCCCCAGATGAGGAAGCCAGAGGAGCTGTGCTGGCAGCAACCTTGTAGGACCGTGTTGGTGCCCCCATACCCCCCAAATACACCTTCCTAACTCCCAACTCAAGTGAAAGCCCACCAAGTCTTATGGCTGTAAGAACACATCTCCCCCAGCCTGCACCCCAGAGCCATCCCTCTGACGTGTCCCCCAAAGCCCGGCCATCCCTGACCATACATCCACTCGTTCCCAGCCAGCAAAATTGCATGGCTGATTTTGCCCCAGCTTCTGCTTCCAGTCTGCCTCCTTCAGCCCCTCGCTTGCACCCCTGTTCCACTTCACTCCCATCCCAGCCAGAACACGGGAGTGTTTTTGGCAGTGCCCGGTTCTGCAGCTGCCCTGGTCCTCCCACCCCATGAAGCTACAGGTCGCATCAGCCTCTAATGGGTAAAGGCAGACCTTAAAGCCTATGAATGCCACCGAGGGAATACGGATGTTATTAGGCTCAGAGATTATCTGTGCCTCAAAAGATTCAAGAAGATGTTGTCAGAGGAGGAAATGCTGAACGCAGCGTGTTTAACATCTGGCCAAAGTCCCTCCCTTGCCCCAGCCTGAAGCGCCAGTGCCACTCTGCTACGCATGAACCAAACGCATCCGTGTCCATAAAAGCTGGGGAAAAGTGCTACTGAGAACTTCCACAGCTCTGAAAAATTAATTCCCAGAACTATAAAAAGCTACAAGGGAAAGAAATTTAGAAAAAAACGGTTTTATGATAATTATAGTACAAATCAGGAGAACACTTGGATCCCAGACAGATCCATTAGTAGGACACCAGAGCACAGTGGGTCAAATTCGTACTCAACAGAACTGCATAGTCTTCTACAGAGCTCCTCCCAGGATGGATTCAGCCCAGGGAGAGAAAGCAAACCCTGCAGTCAGATTGATGGAATGAGTAGAAATCTAAAATAGCGCCTCTTAATATAGAAAGTATAAAAGAAAGGAGTGAAATTGTTTTGGGTTAGCATTCATGCCCCAGGTGTAAATAAGGAGTGATATTTTGTTACGATGCTAGTTTAACCTGCTTCCCCCCACCCTGCCTCCACTATCACATCTACTGTGTTACAACTGGTTCTATGAAATCTGTTTGTTTGCAGACCTTATCACATTTGGGCTTTTTTCAAAGCTTCAAATCCTGGAATTCATGTGTTGCTTGTGAGCACAGACCTTCAGTTTTCTAACCAGCTATATTTCCTGTCTGTATTTTTCACGGCAAGTTTGGAAACATTAACCCTGAGCCCTGAGTCACCAGCAAGCAAACACAGATGTTTTCTTCCAGTTTCCCAGTTTTTAAGTCAGTCATTACAGTGTCCAGTTTAAGGTGTTGGATCCTTGGGACTGCTCATTTAACTCACCACTTCTCATGTAGGGGGATGTGGGATTTTTATAGTTTGCATACTAACACATGTAGTCAGGCTGTATACTGGGCACATTTTAATCGAATACTGGAGAGGCCAGTGTTGGGCGACTGGTTTATGGCTGGCATCACACCACTCTAATGCCCTCAGCATCTCAGTGGGCTTCCTAAGGCTCTACACAGGGCTCCCCGGGACAGACTCTGGCTTTTATGCATTGCTTTCTGGTAAAAGAGCATACTCACAGAGAGGCAGGTTTATTGCCTTTTTTTTTCCAATAACAACAACAGATCACCTGAGAAGCAGTTTTATGCAAGCCAGAATTGGCAGGCTGCTCACAGCCTGACAAACAGGGAGATTATCACTACTTCAGAAGAGCTGTTTCAATGTCCAATGCCCTGTCTCAGCCTGACTCAGCATAGGACCAGGCACTTCCAGTCATACCTCCTGACTAAAGACACATACAGAATGGCAGAGGCGCCTGTTCCAAGTCACTTCATATTTCCACGAGCTCCCTGTTATTTATTCCCAGTATGAAGTTATTGGGTACAGCCAGCATGCTATCGAATGAGCGCTCTTTTCATAGAGGTGAGCTATGACTTTCTATAGACTTCATGCATTAAAAGCACTGGCATTTTCCAAAGCAAAAGGCTCTCCTGTGAGCCCATGCCGTTCCTTGAACTTAAAATGTGCATAAGAGGAGGCACATATTACAAGCAGATATCCTCTCCTTCATTTGTAAGTGCAGGAGCTGTTTGACATGACCCAACACAACTGGAGAGAGGAAGCAAGGATGACTTATCGGTCAAAAAAGCACCCAGCTCTGCGTGGGGATTCTTGCTGCAAGGAGAGCAAGGGGCCATCTCTCTGAAACTCAGCTCTTTAGAGCTTTTAAGCTCTTGAGTGGGTGGCAAGTAAAGCATCACATATTTCCTTTGTGTCCAAAAACATTAGGGCCAATTGAAGGGAAGAGCAGCTGGTAAGGGTACAGGTGATGAAGAAATGGAGAGTATGCTTATTAGCTTACAGACAAGGCAAAGCAAGCGGGAACTGCAGGCACAGAGGAGAGAGCAGGATGACAATTCAAAGCAATACTGACAAGTTGGGGAAAAGGCCTGGAAAAAAGAATGCGATCCAGTAGCGTCCTGGTTTTTGTGTGGGAGGTGGGCAGGAGCAATCAGCTGTGCAAACAGAGCCTGGGTTCAGCTGCAGCAGCTCTGCCAAAAAAAGGTCCGAGAGAGTGGTGGTGGAATGCAGAGTGAACATGAATCAGCAACGTCATGTTGTTGTGGAGAAGACAGGTGTTGTAGGTTAGATACACGAGGAGCAGAACCCATAAAAATGGGAAATTACCCTTCCACACCAGCTGGAGGGATGGATGCACTGTGGCTTGAGGAATGGCACTTGCAGAGCGCCCGGCTGCCGAGTGGGGAGGTGGAAATCACCCCAAAAGCAGAAGCTGACCGAACTGGGGTTTAGCCTAAGTATGTGAAGCCTGAAGTGAAACATAATCCTCCAGCTATGTAAAGTGTTGTCGTCAGTGGAGGGGGATGTCTGCGGTGAAGAAGAGCAATGAGCTTAAATTAAAGCATGTAAGTCAGAGCAAGCATGGGGAAAAAAAATATTCTGTGGGTAAGGGCAGCAGACCACTGGACTGGATTGCTGGGGGGGATTGCAATTTCCATCACACTGCAGGCAGGTCAGAAGAGTCATGGTTAGAGATGATAAAACTGGTACAACCTGCCTCGAGGCTGGAGAAAAGATTAAATGAGCGCTTGTGAATCTTTCTAGCCCTGTTCTGTGATTTATCAGAGGATTCACAGCTGCAGTTTTCTACGTTTTCAGGGTTTAAAAATGTAGCTTTACTGGCCAATGCCACGGTGGAGATATTGGGAGAAAGGGGAAGCCGCCTTGTCTAAGCCCAGTGACATGCCACGACTTTTGGTGCAAAGCCCCCATGAAGTCCCCAGCGAGCTGCGCTCCAGTTTCCATGGGACCTGAGAAAGGAACACTTGAAGCTTCTCTCTCCAGTTTTTGTAGAGCTGAAGTATCAATAACAAATTACAGATGGGTCAAAATAAGGGCAGTGTTTCAGTTCAGCTTCCAGGTTGTTTAAGCCCTTTGTCCCCTATCATCCCTTGTCAACATCTAGGTCTCTTCAAAGTCAAGGTGAAAGAAAAAAACCTCACATTTCTGTCCTGGAAGTGCCAATGCCAAACTGTTGCCTTTTCTGAATTCCTTCTGCTTTTGTAGCAGAAATGATTCACTAATTGAACTTCACACAACCTTTCCGTCCCCCAGAGGCTACTGTGAATCTATTGGCTCCGTTCTAGTTCCTTCATTTGTTATTTCTGGGGGAAGTGGCAATGCCTCCCACTGCCTAATAGCATAATGGGTGACAGAGAAGGACAAAGCCAGGCTCTCTGCAGGTATGCACCGCAAAAGGACGAGGGACAGCAGTCACAGACACAGCAAGGGAAATTCTGGTTACAAGCGAGGCAGAAATTTTCATCATGAGGGTGGGTGGTCAAGGACAGGAATCAGCTGCCCAGGGAAGCATCCTGGAGTTTCAAAACTCAGTGGGATGAGGCCCCAGACAAACTCACCTAATTTTGAAGCTGGCCATACTCTGAGCAGAGGTGGGACTAGGACCCCCGAGGGCTCTGCTATGACACCAGCAGAGGTAAACCAGAGAATTCCTAAGAGACAGCAGATTTTCCCATACTTCTTCATACCTAGAACACGCTTTTCCCCTGGATTTAAGTTGGCAACAACTAGTATGTGTGCCCAGGCTGCCCCAGTCCTGCCAAGCAGTTGACTCAGGACTTGCTGCTGGGTCTGTTCCACGCCACATCCCACCCCTCAGCTCTCCTTGGCTTACTTCTCCTGCTGGGCTCTGGAGGCTGGTTGATAAGGACAAACATCTCATTTAACCTGCATTGTTTCATTACAACAGAATGCAAACGAGCTACATATACCAATGTGGTCTTTTAAAAAAGAAAAGAAAAGAAAAAAAAGAGAGATAAACGAACACCCTTTCTTTCATTGCTGCGCCACTAAAGCGTGGAAGAGGACGATTTATACTAACTCGTCTTCCTTTCTCATAGTGTTTGTTGGGTTTTTAGGGCCTTAGTAGATCCGCCAAACGTCAGCCAGAAGACACACCACAGCAGTAATGGTTGTAATCAGTACAGCCCCAAAAAGCACTGTACAAAGACTGAAACAAAAAATTAAACCCATCAAGACTAGTGTGTTACTCACACTACAATGAGCACCTTAAAGCCCGGAAAGCAACCGAGCCTGCTGAGTCTCACAAGTGTTTTTGCATAGGCTTTGCTCACAACTGCACCAAACAATACTTGCCTTCCCTTTACCTGCTGAACATCTAGCCGTGATTACAGGTTACCAGAAAGGGCAGAAACCATTCTGACTTTCAGAGCCAGGGTGGTTTGGCAGAAGAGGGCTATTAGGAGATTACAGTCTTGTAACCAAGCCAGTTTAACACAGCTCTGAAAGCCCTATGCTGATGCGATGGTGACAGTATATGTAAGAAAACAATCTCGTCTTCTTGCAACACTTTTCTGCCTATTAGGTAGACAGTACATTTTTAGGAGTGCCCTATTTCTTTGCATAGAGGTCAGATATCTAAAGCCAAGACAACGTTTAAAAACATCACAGAAAATTCTTGGTTAAAACTAAAAATCTGGACGTACCTTTACATCCACCCTTATGAAGGGATACACAGGGCTGACAGAGCTTACCTTGCCTCCATGGTGTGGCTCTCTTGATAAGCGGGGTACTTAGTCGTAGGTGGTGCTAAAAGAGCTTTTCCGGCTGCTTGCTTAGGGAAAGGATGGACGAGACAATCGATCTGCTTGAATTTAAAAAGACAGATTTATGAAGAATAATTGCCTCTAACTTGGCAGAGAATGTGTACTGCCTTTAAGGGATTCACTGCTGTGTCCTGTTCTCGTGGAGTTAACTGAGCTTAGAAAAAAACATTTGATCTATTCGTCCTTCCTTAATTCAACATAGCTGAGAATCTCCCAGGATATTTCTATTGGAATTGCAGCAGGCTTTCCATTTCAACGTGTTGGCAGTGAATATCTGTCACACTGATGGCATTTTCTACATGGAAAGTATCACCGACACTTAGAGTAGACGGCAGCATATACATCACCCTAATGGCTGACTGTGTTGTAGGAAAAGCAAGATGGGCTACCTTTTCCTTTGACTATGAATGCAGGTTGCCTTGAGCAACACGAGTTCTGCAGCCAGATTCCCAGATTTTGTACCATTTCTGTGCTAGATTGACATTGACAGTTCTGTCATTTAGCTTCATTTAAAGCTGAGCCACAATTAAGTACAAAACAAACAGATCAGACAGCAGAACCATTCATGTTTGTAACAAGCTTCCAAACTTCATCCATCATTTCCTGCAACTCTGTGCAAAGATGTCTGACTCTCACCTTTTAAAAAGACAGATTTTTTTTTTTTTAAATGCATATTTGCACGGTACTGGAACACAGCTGGAAACTCCCCATATAACCTCCTTCCCAGGGAAGAGAAGGCAGCAAAATCCCCTGCAGGAGCTCCTGAAAAGTGACCACAGCACAGAATTAAATGAGTACTACTAAAGCCATGAGCCTAAAAGAAGAGGGAAAAGCAAATTTAAGCTCAAAACTGATATTTTCTTTTTTGTTTTCTTTTTTCTTTTGTATAAACTATGCTGCTGCAATAGGCCTATGATGATTGTACCAGCACCAAAACCAGCATTCATAGAAATATGATGCAGCCACCACCAGAAACGGTTTGCAAACCCTCTCAGACTTTATCTACCTGCCCTGACTCATACACTGAAACTCATATTTTATCTTCTTTTACTTCTATGAAAAACTTGAGCAGAGTTATAGAAACGTATTTCCAAGGTAAATCATCAATACTGACAGAAAAGGCTGTCCAAAAAAAAAGTGTTTCCAATAAAGCGTTATTTGTGCTTTTATGTTCTCTGTGTATGTTAAGCACATTATTTCTCCATCAAAAGTGTGCCTCAAGGTTAGTTGCTTTTACACAGACCTCTGTAAGGCAAGAAAAGGCCTGTTGGTGATACACACAATATCTGTTAGGCTCTGCTGGACACAGAGGGACCCAGGCATTGCCCAAGGCCACGTCAGGACCTGTGTATGTGCCAGCTTCTCCCCTTACTCTGCAGGAAAGAAATGCTGAGCTGGTCCCAGCTGGCAGACTGAGGCTGCAGAGGATGGGGCCAAAGAAAGCGCCTTATTCTAGGCTCAGTAGGAAATTTACATCAATATATCGTTATCATTAAATTATTAAATTATATATTTCTGCTAAATCAAATATTTGAGAGTTTTGACTCCCACCCAATTTTAAAAGTAAGACTCTGACACTTTTTCATCTTGATATGGTGGTCAAAAGGGCAATTTAGGCAATCTTTGCCAGAAAAGCATTGCTCTAGAGGGGAACTTTTCAGTCTTGTTTTAAATACCCCTGCATTTCCCTGTGGGGCCATCCAAAGGTCCATTTCATGACCTGCATATAAAAATCTTCCTAGCATGTACAGGGTATACATATGCTAAAGGCATACGGAACTCAAACAAGGCTTCGGGAAAAATTTCCAGGTGAGTGAATTCAATTGTTTGAGTTTACCTTTGCAAATTCATTACTATTTTCTAGCAGTTCTACAAACAAGCATTCGGTGACCACGGGATCATTCATGTTGCATCCCTTCAAGGTGGTCGGGATGTAACCGGCAGCTCTGAGAGCTGGCAGCCCCTCGCACTGCTGCTCAGGGGGGCTACCAAGAATGCTGGGTGTTCTCCTTGCCCCCATGCCCCAACAAGGGTGCACCCCTGAGCTCCCTGCAAGACAAATCATCTTTCACAAAAGTTTCCTTGGTTGGATTCAAGAGCACTAAGCTTGTATTGGAAAGGTATTGCCCCTGAAAACATTACCTCCAATAAATATTTCACAGAGGCTCAAGGCTGCTTCCTCAAAACAAGCTTGCATCAGTCATTCACAAGTGAAATACTGCTGCTCACATCTCCCTGGCTCCGAATGGAAGCACAAAGCACCCCCCCACACACGCCCATCCTCCTGCCATCGTGACTCAGCTGCACCCTTCAGTTCTTCCCCAGCCTTTCTTTCACCACTCCTGCTCCCAGGCAGGCTATGACACTCAGCCCGTGCTGAAGCTGCAGGACTGTCACTTTCCTGTGGTCAATGCCCCTTGGCTACCTGCTAGGTTTATAATACCTGCCTGGTCCATATATTCCATCTCCACATCGACACTGCTCAGATGCTGTCAGCCCTTCACAGTCCTTTTATTGCCACCCAAGTGGTTTCTGCTTCTGAGATAAGCAAGCCCTTAAGCTAGACGGCAAATAAGTGTTAGGATGTGCCATATGAAGGTGAACGGATCACTTCAGGTTTGGCATAGAAATACGTAGAGCTCTTTATTTTCTGCAGCTGGCGTTAATACAAAAGATATTAAGTTCAGTATCTCCTCTCTTCCGTACTTCTCTCCTTTGAAGTATCATGCATCCTTGATATGTTGTGCTCTGCCGATCTGTCCCAGTTGTCTTGATGAAGCTTGGCAAAGCAATTCAGTCCTTGGCTGACATTATATAAGACACTGAAGTGTTCTGAAACACTTCTGCCAGCATTTTGATGGTATTATTCAAATGCTATCACTAGACACTAGTCTGCTTTATGTTGCGGTCATGTTCCTCAGAGGTGGCCTTGCCCCACAGCAGTGACTGGGCGCTTTCCACTGAAATGTCTCAACACTTTCCTTCTTTCCTCTGATGCACTGGCCTGTTGTCTCTTGTGTGTATGGGGCATCTTACGTGGCTCAGTGCTCCATCCCAAAGCACTCCTTACCCAAACTGGGCTGTTTTGGTTTGTGAATCCCTTCAAATTAAGCTAGGGAAGCAGAGAAAGCAAACTCTTGCCTTCTGTGTAGGAGGAGACTCACATTTTACTTGACATTATTTCTAGTATGTTTGTTGGGTAAGATGCTAAAGAAACCCACTCATCCTGAGTTCAATCTTAGGTCATATGTCCCATTGGTTACAGACCCACCTGCCTCCCCACCATCTTTTCTTGCTTCATGTCCTGGCTCCTAACCGTGCTTTTTACCCTGTTACTGTTCCTATCACCCAGATTACCCTGTCTATCTTTACATCTGTTCCCTACTCACTAGTCTGCCTCATCTTCATCTGCTTTTCGCAGCTCTGCCTTATGCATCCATATGCTCCAACTGCAAGTGTAGCATTTCTTTGCTCTTGGCTCCAACACCCAATTACAAAGGAATTGCTCCAGAGACTGTGCTGGGCTGGACCCTTGGGTTTGGAGATGAAATCATCCAAGAACTTACCCACACCACCGTATAAAGTGTGATGAAATATGAATGTGGGTTTTTTTTTCAGAGGTTTGTATCTTGGCCAGATTTGGGTCAGAGGGAAGACTGAAAATTGATCCAGTTGCAAATCAAACCCCACTACTGAGCTTCAATTCCTGCTCAAGAACAAGGTACTGCAGTTTGGGCTAAAGAGCTCCAAGAATTCTGATTTCAGGAAATTGAATAGGTTTGTATCAGACTTTTTCCAAATTTGCTGAAGCTTGCAAAGCCACCAAGCTCTGGGATAGGCAGTATAATACATCATCCAATTGGAGCTTAATTTGACAAGGGAGAAGCAACTAAAAACAGGATTTGAGGATGGAATTGTTTAGTAACTCTAACGCTACACAGCTGTGAAGCTTTAAATGTTCTTCACCTCCAAGAGTCTAGAGACACAGAGAAATGGTAAACCTTGATGAATGACAAGTTACCTGTAATAGTCTTCATATTTAGTAACACAAAAAATTAGAGACTGAACAAGCTTTATCTCAGCGAGTGCTAGAAAAACATCAAGTTTTGCTGCCAGTAGTCATCTTAAACCCCTCCTAAATACCCAGTTCAAGATTCTGAAAGACAAAAAAATGCAAGACTGAATTACCAGCTGATGGAAGACCTTCCATGGTCCTGTGTTATAGCTGAGGAATCCCTTGCTCCATTACCCAGAACAGTAGGTCTCTATGTTACTGTGCACCACGCTACAGAACGTGACGTTTCCAAGTACCTTGGGCCTGTCATAGGCTTTAGTTTACCCTTCATTAGAAAGGGATCCTCACCTCAGAGCAAAGCTGACATTTGCTCTCCTTTGCTGGTGGCAGTTACGTGTTTACCTAGCGCTCAACACAGCAGACCCCCAAGCTTTGCCCTTGGAGAACTACAACAGTATGAATCAGCAATATTACTTCTCTGTTACCAGCACAGCTTTTCCCCAGCTCGCTCTTTCCATCTCCACACTTCACAGAAGCAGGTGCCGTTGCTCCCGCCTCAGCAGCAGCAATAGCCGCAGCCTCTGGCTCCTGTCCCGTCCTGACCTTAACGCTGCAGGCTGCCCTCCCACCTCCGCCCTCCACACACGCCGACCCAGATATTTGTCTCTGAACAAGAGTGGGCACTTTGTCCTCCGCTTAGTGCGCACTTGCAGCTCATTTTTGGAGCTGCCTGGGACACTAGTTTTTCTGGATTGAGGATCTATTCTACCCACCCATCTATGGGTAAAGGAGAAAAAAAACAATGCCTCAGGCTTAGGGATCTGCTAGATGTTGTTTCAGCTATTCACGTAAATCTCCTTCCTTACACATCACAAGCTGCTGGACCATCCCCAAACACATGCTCTGAGCACACAGCACATCCCCTGAGTAAAGGTGGCTTCATCCCACCACCCTCACCCTCAGCCACACACTCTTTCTCCAGGTGCTGTTCCAGCCTTAGCAGAGGACTCCAGCACTGCAGAGGCACCTTTGCCATCCCACCTTCAGGACTTCATCTTTACCGATCTCACTGCTGTGAGTCAGGGTGTTACTGTCTTTGAGAATAAACCCCTGCAAATACCCACCTCCAAACAGCCAGGCAGCATCAGCTACAGGTTGCCTTTTGCAGACCCTCATGGAATTATAAGTGACTGTAGTAACTATACAGCAGATTAGCCAGATCTTCCACAGCACAAAATTTTACACATGGAGCCGAATAGCATCTTCAGTCATTTACCACACAGAATGACACAAACTTCAAAAAGAAAATAGAGCTGCTCATCTCAATAACTCAGAAGATATGCTCTTTCAAGACTCCATAAATATATCTTCTCCCATTAAAAATTAATTTCTGTATCAGACTAAGCCAAAGAATGATGAGGATGAAAGGTCGCTTAAAATGGTCTGCGTTACTGATTTTATCAGTTACTACTTACAGCTTTAAAAAACTCAATGCTGCCTAATAGTGTCCGTATTTCATCTGCTGAGAAATCTAATACTCTCAGAAAAGAAGCAATATCAGACTGCATGGCCAGTCTTACTTGGAAGAGAAAATACAATTCTGAGAAATTGAATCTTGAACAATAAGAGAAAGAAAATGGTGAAACTTGGCTGATATGTTGCATATGCACATGGAAGGAGAGAAGAAACAAAATTATTGTGATGGATAGGGAGAACATTTTACAAATGATGCGGATGCCAACATTAAATATTCTTTGTTTCTGGAGTGGGTAATGAAAGATAGGAAGATTGCTGCAATATCACACCAATACTATAGTGTATTATATTTAACACATAAATTAAAATTATGTCAGTAAACCCAGGTAACAGAGTGGTGTGCGTACACAGAAGGTATTTGTTTCTGAAATTCAGGAGTGCAGTGGTGGATGTCTCATACTCATATTAACATCTCTTTCTCCCGTAGTTTATGTAATGCACTGCTACCCATATGCTGCTGTTTACCCTATGGCAGCATCTGGATGCCCTGACCTGGGGTCCCGTTCCGTGAGAAGCTGCAGCTCGGGTTGACAAAGGCTGTGACTGCTGCCCCTGGGTACCCACACATGGGTGAAGGGCAGGGAAAGGCAAGCAGTACCTAGGCAGTAAGCAAATCCTGAAAAAGGAGCACTTTTTTTTTTTTCCCCCCATTTAAACGTAATCATAAATACCTGGCGCAAATAAACCTAAATAGCTTAATCTAGTAGCAAAGAAAATCTCTCTCCAAGAGGTAATCTGACCTCTCGTTACACAGCAGTTGTGTCAGAACTTGCCGACTCCCTCACCTAGTCCAAGGCAAGCCCACGTGCACTTCCATGAACGGTACCGAGTTGCATCAAAAAGCAAGTTAGACAGTCCGTACCACCTCCTTTCAAAACGAATGCAACTGTGACACATCAGGGCCTCACACGTGGAAAGACAAAGCACGTTTTTGCACTAAGACAGGTGAGCTTAGTACTGGGCACCGAGTTGCATTAGTTACTGGCTCTCAGCTGCTGTTGCAGATTGTCTGCTCTGGTGTGGACAGGGACATCTGAGGCCTTTATCTGCCCTCACAAAGCACTTCACCTTGTCAACACCAAGGGACGTAATCTGGCCAGCCCTGCCCCTCTGCTGACAACCATCCCCTCCCTGCCACCGGCTGCGCAGGGCTGGGGAGCTCTGTGTGGGGAGGTGGCTTTGCAGTCCTCCTGCTGTGGCTGGTGGCAAGGATCCCATCTGATCCTGCGTGCGTTTACACACCCTGGTGTGCCTGAAATGATCCCCTTCCAGTGCCTGGTGAGGGCAGCTCCCAAGGGGAGGGCACGGTGCTTTCTGAACTGCTCCAAGCCACCCAGCCAGGCAGAGCCTGGGCAGGGGTCTAATCCTTTCCTCTTACGTAACCCAGTGTCATTACTTGCCCCTGTGCTACATTGAGAGAATTGTTTTATCCTCTTCATTTTTTAAAGATTCAGCTTTGTTAGTGTTCTGGATGCCTGAGCTGTCCCAGGAGCACTGCAATAGCTCAGAGGGCAACTTTACCAACACGAGCCTTCTTTTGAAGCTGATAACTCTGTTACAGGTATTTTGCTTAGACAAGTTTAGTACATGAGATTTCAGCATCCAGCATCCTCTTTTTCCAATATAGTTCTATTCATATTTTCTTTGTTAAAAAAGTTGTTTTGTTTTTTTCTTTTTTTACATATTTATATCTGCTTTTTAAGACTACCTCCACCTCCTCGATCTGATCCATCCACAAAAATACTGCAGTCAAAAGAAATCTGCCTGATGGCACTAGACCACTGATTTGGAGTGAGAGTATCTACTCTCAGATTCTGTCTCAAATCAGCAACTGAGATACTATCTCCCTCATTAGGCAGTCTGTTATAATTTGATTTAAAAAGCTACATGTGAGAGAAACAAGTCTTAGCTGACTTCCTGAAAGTTTTAAATGTCATTGTCTATATATGTATCTTACGATCACATCTAACATGTCTTATCCAAATACATACTGCAGTGCTTTGTTATACTAATGTAAGTCTAGTTAGGGATGTTATTCACAATTGCTGTTTTAATAAGAGCCCACTCCTGAATTACCCTCCCGATCAGGATTCCTGTTCAGTGGGTGAATTTCACAGTCTTGCAGAATTAGGCCTTACATTATCACAATTACGTACAGAAATTACATGACCTTGTTTTGTATTTCCCTGACATAAAATTGTGTGTTTCCTATTAGTTCCTGATCTTTTGTCTGATACCACAGTGATAATTTCTTCCTGAACACAGAGTATAATGTACTCAGCAATTACAGCCTCAGAAAAGAAGCTATTATTTTGCTTACAATGCTTTATGAATTAAGTTCACAAAGGTCTAGACAGAGGTGTCAGCTATTCTCTCTACAATCTGATATTTGCATGTTAATTGAATCCTCCTCTGAGAAGGCCACCCTGGTTTAGCTCATCAGACAAGAAGCAAGGAAACTAATTTGTGCCTCTGAGGGGGCAGATGAAGAAGGGAGGCCATTGCTAACATGAACAATTACGTTTATTTTATGGTACAGGTAAAACACACGAGTATCCAAAACCAAGGCTCAGTCTACTGCTGCTGTTACTTGGCCTCCTTTGCAGCCCATGTGGCTACACAGATTTGCACCAGCCAAGACTCAGGTCGGTGCCAAAAGAGTCCAGGGTGTTAGAGGCATTATCAAGAAGGCAATCCCCAGTTTGTTCCCAGTCAGTAGACCTCTATTTTCAATGCTAAGGTTTACCTGGAACAGCTGCTAACTTGCATTAAGGCTTTAGCCAAAATCTATTACTCAAGTCACCCAGCCGTTCCCCTTGGTTTTAACCTACTGCCATAGACCGGTACCACGTGTGACTCTCTGGCTGTGCTATCTTGTTTACAGACTTGGAAGTCAGATTATAAGATTATTCTGATTTCATCAGCCAGGGAGAATTGTGAACTGAGCTGCCAGCTGACTGGAGGATGCTGCAGTAAACACACAGTGACAGTTCTTTCCTGAAGAGCTGACTCTGACCACTTGCAGTTTTCCCCAGTTTCAACAAGTTTCAACAAGTTCCACCAGCTGCAGACATAAATTAATTTTAATCATACTTTGCATATTTCAGTTGAACTGGGGAAAAAAAAAAAAAAAAAAATCACTCTTACTGCCTGGCATCCACCGGGATACAACATTTTACAACTTAAAAGATGGAGGTACACAAGGTACTTTCTGAGGACTGGGGGATGAGCTGTGTTTGTACATCTGGATTGTAAATTTTTATTGCAGCTCATAATTTCCTAATTTAGATCTATTATATATATATAATTTATTAATATATATATAATATTTATATAATATATATATAAAGATCTGTTACTTGCTTGTGACTTTTTTCCTAGGTAATTTGGCCTAAGCTGTCTTTGGCTAAAAATGCAGATACAAAGCACAATAGCAACTTTAAAAAAACTAGTTATTCTGGTTGGATAGTCTTTAAATCCTTAATGAAATGTGATTGCTATTGAAAAACTTTCTCATTTATTAACATGTATTTTCTATGGCAAGCAATTGAACTGGCCATTACTAACCACAAGGTCCTTTAAGACATTAAACCCATTAGAGCTGGACTCCTCACATCCCACTTTTATTTCTATGTTAGTGCAGAAAAATCACACTTTGCTTTTCATATTTTGAAACAATTTTTCAGCTTTCAATTAACTTGTCTTTGAGCTGAACTAGATGAATATGCCGAAACAAAAACTGCACTGAATTCCTGCTGAGATGAAATAGCTGTAAAACTGTCTTATTATTTTGACAAAAAACTTGTTTTAGATGCTTCTCTGGTGACTTTTGCAAGCTTTATGCTCTTTCTTTTTCAGACTTTGGAAATAAACAATGTCATTCTTAAACATTATATTTCATTTACATCAACTTAAATTCTCCAGTATCATAGCAAGTTCTGACCTTAATATGCTTGTAATAATTTCATGTCTTAAAACAGATCATCTGTTTCATTATTGTAGGTTAATTTTAACTTTGCTTCTTACTAAAAGCTGTTTTAAATACATATCTTCTGTTTTTTAAAGGAACAGAATTTTCTATAATGGCAAATTAAATTCACTGTGGATAAATAAACATGAGAAGAATGGTGAAACCATTGCCACTCAGGAAGAAGATCCTGAAGTTATAATAGATGTAATGAGCTGTAAAGTGCTTGAATAATGACATGAAAAATGTTGTTGACGATACAGAGTTATTTAGAACAAAAAAGATATCTGAAGATGACAGGAATTTCATAAGGACCTCACTGAGAGGCAATTGGGCAGCAAGCTGGTAGGTAGTTTATGGATAAATAGAAAGTGACACACTTGGAAAAAATTCTAATCCTGCACAATGATGAATTTTAAAATTGTCTTTTTCCATATGGTTAATGGGTGGGGTAATTTTTTAAAAATTCAACACAGTAGCTGTTAAAAGTAGAAAGCATAAAAAAAAAAAAAGAGAGAGAGAGAAGTGAAGAACAGAAAAGAAGTTGTCCCAGTCGGACTGGGACCACGCAGGGAACATCTCCATCTAGCACACATCTAGTGTGCGGGCCAGGTGCCCTCCATCTCCAGCAGCGTTGACTGGAGCTGGGAGAGACACAGGGAAGGGCAATGAAGGCTCAACACACCGGTCATCCTCAAGCTAGCAGAGACAACGGGTTGGAGGCACCGCAGAGAGCTACAAAGTCCAAGTGGGACAGAGAGGGCAAACAGCCTGATCGTTGCTGAACCTGGCTCCTATGAGTTTGGCTCTCCAACTGGACAAACTGGTGAATGTGCAGAAAATACCTGATTATGAAACATCTCTAGAGCTCCTTGCTGCAGGTTACAAAAAAGTTTGTGGATGCAAAAAAACGGAGTTACGCAAATGTGGAGGAGGATGGCAGCCGACTGAAATCAGCCTGGAGAAATCCACCTGTGGCTCTCAGCACATGGGAGATGCAGATGGAAAGAAGGTGTGAACGTTTCGCCACATGCTCACTCTGTACCTTCACCCTCCTATAACTCTGAAAATCACCACGTTTCTGGGAAGGGCTGGATTGTCATCTAGGCAGGATTATTCACTTGAGCAATTCCTTGTGCCTAAAACCATAACCTGTACTGTGCTAATAGTTGTCATGTTTTACCAGGTAAAACAGTTCCCTAAGCATAGTACCAATATCATGAAGATACTGGTAAAATCTCAGAAATGAAATAGGAAATACTTCTCATGGAGAAGCAAACAAGGTTTACTCTTTTTTCTATTTAATATGTTTAATTCTGGTATTGCAGATATCAAAACCTGTGAAAGCGCTTAAGCATTTAGAATTGCTAAATGATATCCAAAAGCAATCAGAAAACTCATTCTATTAGCCTGATTGCTACAACAGCAATTAAAGGTTCATTTATCAAATAGGTCATAAAAGAACCAAGCATCATTGACCACTGCCTGCCTCCCCCTCACAAAACACATACCAGCATCTTTAAGGATCAGAATATACCCCTGACACTCAGCATCCAAATGGGACCTCTACAGCTTGACTGGAGCTCTACCCACATATGTTACTTAAATTTCCAGTTTGACAATAACTTTGAAAGAACATAAAGCAACAGAAACCCAACGCTGCCTTTCACCTACCCAGGCACTCCTAGTAAATGGATACCAACATTGTGTAAGAAGACAATTCACCCACAGGAATATAAGCCAGCAAGTTTGTCGCTGTTTTGCATCTTTAAGTGAGCTGTTTCTACACCTTACCACAGCAGGCGCTGGGATACTTCACTGCGTAAGGATTTTGTAGCGGAGTGAGTACAGCTGGAGGCATGACGAGATCTTCACAAAATCTAGGACCCGTTATTTTTAAAGAGTGTTATCATCTAGTCCCACATTGAGTGAAGTGTCTTCATCCACCTGCTCGGGGTAGTGTGGCCAGCAGCAGAACTTGTCATCTCCAGCTGCAGTGGTCAGACAGTGGAGGAGGGCTGGGAAACCTGCCAAAGCCTGCTTGTGTGCGAAGAGGGCACCGTGGCGGGCAGAGGCAAGCTAAAGACGGCAAGAGAAGGTAAGGGACATCAAGGAATGACTCAGTCTCTCCATTTTTTTCTGGTCTAACATCTCATTTATAACGTTAACAGCAATCCCAGCCTCATATTTAACCCTTCGTTTCGCCAGTTCTCAAGCCCTTTGTGAAGAGAGGCAGAGCTACCTCTCCTCCAGCCCGCGTTGTGCCAGCGCATCGCCCCGTGCCACCTATGCATTCGGTTACTGCCCAACCTCACATCTGACTTTCTTTCAGAGTCATGCTAAGAACATCTGCCAGGAGCAAAAACAGCATTTATCCACCAGGTTTCAAGAGCCAAAACGTTCCTGATTTAAATCTCCCGGAGTGCTCCCCTCCCCACAAAATTAGTGTTTTGCTGTCATGGAGACAGACGACTGAGCACCAAACTCTGCACTTTGGTCTGAAAAACAAGAAGCACCTGCCTGAAACCAATCTGGATGAATGAGGCTGTCCACCGATAGAAACGATTCATCCATTAATAATGTGGCGGATGGCAGAAGGGGGACATAAGAAAAGAAAACTTTTCCTCCTCCGGCTTTGCCACTACCTTGCTTTCCTGGCAGCTTGAGCGTTTCTTGATAATGTAAAACCTGAATCTTACTTCCCGCAAAATTAAGCTTCTCATTGTTTATCCTGCCCACCAAAGGCATGAAGAACTGATTTCTCCTCTTCTCTGCCTCTCCCAGCACCCCCATGCTGGGGTCACCACGAGCCTGCCACCTCTGTCATCCCTCCCCCAGAGAGGGGCTGCCACCCACCCTCATGTTCTCTATCTTCCCCCGCACGTCAGCACCTTGCATTTGCCATCACTGACTCACCTCCTACAGTTTTAGTCCAATTTTAAGGTTATTTTGAATTCCTACCCTGCCCGCCGATGCACTGGCAGATACTCCTGGTTGCATGTTGTCTGCAGACTAACAAGCTCAGACTGCCTGGGTCCATCATCCAGGTAATCTTCGAAGGACACAGAGCAAAACTGCATCTAGGACGGATGCAGCGATGCCCAACGGCAACCTCATTTCGTTTTGAAACGAACCATTACCACACTTCATACACCGTTAACAACTAACTTCACATGTCATGGTAGGTTCAGCCAGACCATGTTTCCCTTCCTGGTTGGACAGGGCATTCACACGGAACATCCAAAGGCTGAGGGCAGTATTTCTGGTACCTGTTTCTCCCTTGAGCAAGTTGGCTTTTATCTGACTATGAAGAGAAAATACCTGGGAGTTTAAGAGACCAGGTTGTATTTGCTGCTGCCTGTGTTACCTCGCCCTTCCAGGTGCTTTCCAACAGTCTATTGTTTCACACACTTTCAGGTGAGAGGGTGGTACCTTCGTCTGACTCACTCCTGAGTCTTTTCTCTCACTTTCTCTTCAGTACATCTGCGTGCTTGCTCCTGGACTTCCAAATACTTCATCCATCCATCATGGTCCTCACATTGCTTTATCTTCAAAGGTGAAAGCAAGAATGAGCTCTTAACTTCAGGAGCTACTCCCTAACCTGTTCCTCTCCTGTTCTGGTTTGAAACCATCAGTTGTTAATAGGATGTGTGCTTGCGATAAAGCACAGGCAGCAAGGCAGGGAGCCCTGGGGCAGCAGGGATGTATGAATGAGCTGGAACCAGTGGGCCCCTAAGGAGGGTAGGAGAGGGATGCTCGTAGCATGGCCGGTCCCAGAGCAGAAGCCAAGCAGCTGAAGGGTACCTCTGAAAGCTGCAGAGCAGCCCAGATGAGGAGGGGTCTCCCAGGCAGCCCAGGACAGAGCAGCCTTTGCACACAGACTGTGACAGCTACAGCGGCTTTGTCCAGATGTCCCTAGAGAGTCCCCGCCTGTGGGACCGTGCCCAGAGAGCTGACCCAAACACACAAGCAGATAACCCTGGCCCTGGGAAACTGCTTCCTGGCTCCAAGCCAAGCCAACACCTCCCTGTAATTTCTTAGTTAAATGAAAACTAAGTTAGATGGAAGAAACCAGCAATCCGAACCCTTAACCAGACAAGGGTTGCTTGTCTCCCAAGAACGCTGTGCATGTACTACTAGTGAAATCAGATGCCACTTACATCATCATTAAAAACTGCCAACAAGCCTGAGGAGCAAAAAAAACCAAGCTATAAAAATATTTACAGGTAGAGGCAATGCTTTTCTGAGGACTTTTTAATGAAAATGCTGATGTTGTTGCAACAAGACCCTGGTCTGGGAGCCTTCAGTGTCTCTCCTGTTGCCTGTGAAACATTCCTACCTTCAAGAGAATTTCAAACATCCGTGATCAACCCCACCACCAGCTGTGGCTGAGAATGGACGCTTAGTAACCCATCTTCAAGCCTGGCTGAAAATCAGCATGGGGTATGGCGGGGCCCGTGGATTTGACCGTTCCTCATCTTGCAGAATCAGATTCCCACTGGCAGTGTATTTGATAGATTGCCAACAAAACTGGAGTCAGCCACAGGTGAATGATCTGCATCTCATTTGAATTCCAAAGGCCTGCTTTTCCCTGGTAATGACAGGCAGCAGTAGCAGGGCAGCTCTGAAGTATTGAATGATTACAAATAACATTCACGATATATCTTCCATTCAAAAGAACCATCATAAATAAAATTATCAGGAAGTTACAGTCTAGTCTACAGCACTGTATTCTTGCTTTGCTCTCCATTTTGAAGTCCCAATGAAGTTGTATAAGCAGATAGTTATCCTTGACTCTCATTTACTACTTCTGTGCCAGAATTTCACTAACAATTAATAGTATTACTGTAACAGTGTCCTATTATACAAATTATTTCACATACACAGAGTTAGCTCTTTGGGCAACAGACTTACTAGATTTAGCAAATAAGAAGCAAAGGAGCCACATCTCATAAATAGAGAAGATCTAGAGACAAGTGCTTAAGTCACACTGAAGTTAATGAGAAATAAATAACATTCCAAGTGGATTTACCTTTATTGACATGGACCTACCTGACTTGGGGGGGGGGGGGGGCAAGATCTGTGGCACAGG
>JAVJGJ010000059.1:28511495-28550858 GCA_035590215.1 Microhierax caerulescens | reverse complement strand
CCCCCCCCCCCCCAGATCTGTGGCAAAGGTAGGAACTGATGCCTCTGATTTCAGTACAAGGTCTTAAGGACTTGGTGGCACAAACCAACAGTGCAAGAGGTAATTGATGCTTATTTGGTCAGAAAAGTTCACCCTTTCCTTCCTGGGGTACAAGCTCCAGCATCAGTCCCTGATGGTCTCACCTGCTGCTACAACAGCCCAATCCAGGGGCTTTAACCATGGCATGGAAGTAGCAGGGGCATCCAGGAGCCAATCCAGGTGGACCATTCACTCGAAAGGCAGCGATCAAGCCAACGGAGTCTGGCTTTCTAAATCAGACAATGAAGATGTTGCTTATTTGAGAATAAGAATACAGAGAAAGCTTGATTTGCTTCCACTGAGGTTATTCCTGCATCCCAAGCCCAACCTAAACAGAAGCCCTGCCACCTTGCAGCGGTGGCAACACAGAGCAGGGAAAGGATGCAAGCACAGACAAGATGGGGTAGAATGTAGTCTCACCTCTGGAAAGGCACAAGGTCTGGGGACCTTGGGAAGGTCATTGAGGGTTTTAGCAGGGAGCATCACAGGACCAGTACTAAAGGGCTTCTGTGGGACATAAGAAAAGTCATTGAAGCTGCTGCCATGACTGGCAGTGTTTCAGTGGGAGCACTGCACATATGAATAGCGCTGTATATGTGTGCCCAGCATTTAACTTCATTGGGAAGAACAGAGGTAGAATCTGGGTGTCCTGGTTTCAGCTAGGATAGAGTTAATTTTCTTCTTGGTGGTGGTACAATGCTGTGTTTTGGATTTAGTGTGAGAATACTGTTGATAACACGCTGATGTTTTAGCTGTTGCTAAGCAGTGCTTGCTCCAAGTGAAGGACTTCTTTCCCCAGCTCTGCCAGGGAGCGGGTGCACAAGAAGCCGGGAGGGAGCAGAGCCAGGACAGCTGACCCAAACTGGCCAAAGGGACATTCCATACCATAGAGTGTCATGCCCAGTATATAAACTGGGGGGAGTTGGCTGGGAGGGGCCGATGGCTGCTGGGGGACTGGCTGGGCATCGGTCAGTGGGTGGTGAGCAGTTGTACTGGGCATCACTTTGGGTTTTATCCTCTCTCCTTCTCTCTCTTATTACAATTGTTATTTTTATTATTGTAATTATTATATTTTATTTTATTTCAATTATTAAATTGTTCTTTTCTTAACCCACAAGTTTTACCTTTTTCGCAATTTCCCTCCCCATCCTACTTGGGGGGGAGGGGGAGAGTGAGCGAGCAGCTGCATGGTACTTAGTTGGCAGCTGGGGTTAAACCATAACACTGGGTAATATTAATTAATTTAAGAATCTTCCATTTCTCATTATACAAATGTTCATGGTATTAAACCATTCACTGTAAATAGAACTGTTTCATCCAAATTAAAAAACCCTGAAAACTTTCCATGGCTTGCTATATGGGAACTCACCTATTTTATGATCCAGGCTTTATTTCCGCAAGTGCTAAATTCAACACTAAATTCAACAGTTATGCTGATGTAGAAACCATAGCCAGCTTAATCTTCATGTTAGTCTGAGGATCTTTGATACAACATGTCTACATCAAAAAGACTGTTATTATATTTTGCCTTTCGACTTAATTAAAGTCTCTTTTATGAGATGCTGTTTTTGTAACTACTTTCCCCTTCCTAAAATGAGCCATCTTGTCTGGTACAGTAATTATAACATCATTGAGTCTGTATTCACAGCCTGTATTTTAAAATAGTTCCCATTTCTGAGTAAAGACTAAAGATGTTTGTGGGTAGAAACACTGATAAGATGGGTCTCCCTGGCTGCATTCAGTCAGAAACACATGGATTGCACAGTACACCCCTTAACAGGAAAACAATTTTAAGCCACCCAAGCATGAAAACCCCCAAATTTTGCTTCAGAAGGACATTTCCCTCAGCCCTCCCAAGTTGCCACCATCCCAAAGAAGCACAACAGGACACAACCAACCTCTTCTTTCCAGCTGGAAGTTACAGTTCATATCAGTCAAGCTAGAAACAGGACTGAGCTGCCTTGGTGGGACCCTCCAGAGCTGAGAGCTGGTCCCAGCTCTGCAGCTGGCTGATAACACAACCAAAAGTGACTCACTTCATCTCCTTGTGCAAGAGTTTCCTCTCCAAAGTTTGCCTCACATTTCATTACAAGAGGAAACTGAAGCCAGCAGATCGTCTTTTAAGTAGTGATTACAAAGTGCTTGGCCCAAGCTACAGCTGAACTCCATCAGCAGTTTATTCCAGGTAATACTAGATGACAAAGAATGGCAATACTGTAAAATGGCAACAACTACACAACTATTATACCCAAAGTAGTATGACAAAAAATGTACACCTCCTGTGTCTTCATAGGACTTCTGCATTCAGTCTACTATTCAGTTGCTGTTGTTATTTTACAAGGAGGAGCACAAGGACATAACTTCCTATCTTTTATAACTCCCTAGCAGGAACACAGGGCAGAAAGGATTGTTGGGCTTATCAGCTTCAGCTCTGGCAATCACAGGCAGCTGTGCCATGCCAGTAACACTTAGCCTTGACCTGTCAGTGGGACTTCTGTCCCTAAGAGCACACATTAGATGAAGAGCTCTGTGGTGAACTCAGAATACTGATATGAACTAAAAAGAGGCAAATAAAAGAGAAGTGTCAACTCTGTAAAATGGCTACATGTCTATACACGTAATTCCAGAAACATGGAAGAGAAAATACATTTAACAAATGAGAAATAAACAAACCTTATACAGAAAAGTAGTTGCGTATAGTCTGGGAAAGATCTCACATCAGCCTACGGAAGGTGCAGTTTGCTGGATTCAACATATGTGATATTAAAGACGTTTTCTGATGGAAGAGAGCTAACTAGTTTTCCAAAAACTCTGAGCTACACCCACAAATGACCATTGACATTAAAAAAGGACTGTGCATTTAAAATGCCATTCTGAAAGCCTGAAGATTTCCATTCCAATATTTTAGAGGATTTAACAAAAGGAAAATGAGTTAAGAAAAGAAGCAGCACACTTTAGGCCAGAACTTTTGACCCAGTTCTTCTCAAAGCACATTTAAACTGGTTGCCTTCATCAGTTCCTCGAGTTTAGGCTGATTACAAAAAACCTCAGGATTTCAGAGACCAACAGAAAAGAACTTCAGTGTAAAGAAAAATGAGCTTGTTTTACCCAAATAAATATGCAGTTATCAGATTCAAGTGACATGGAGGGAAAAAAAGATCAATGCTTTAAAAATATAACAAAATTCTCCAACAACTCCAAATAGTTGGGGAAGAAAATGTATTTGTTTTCTGCAAAAACTGTTTACAGCCTGCAGTTACTGAATCAGACCCTAAATATCCCAAATTATCTTTAATTGGCTGAGTATTATCAGGCCTTTTCCAGAATGCTAACTGCTCACCCCTCTGCCACGTCTCCACATACACTTACTGAAGAGTTTTCATCTTCTTTGATGCAGTGTTGCAGCTCAGGAGGGTAGAACAGGCTGACATTTCAACCTTGCCAGCCTGGATCTTTACCAGGCTGCAACAGCATCCCAGTGGGGAAAAAAAGGAACATTTCTGACAGAAGTGCACTGTTGAAATCAGAACAGGAATCACCTCAACCCACCAACTGGGTTGATATGATTTCCTATTACCATTTTAATTATCCTTCTACATCTTTTTTCTGTATTTCCAAGGCTTCAGTTGCTCTGTTAAGAACTAAATGATTGATTTCAAAAGGAGCCCAGATGACCACAGCGAGCACTTATACACAGGAATGTTAGCTTAGATTTATACAGGAGTGTCAACTTACATTAAATGCAGTCCATTTAAGGGCTGAAATCTTGCTGAAGGTGTCAAAAAGAGGAGCTCTGCTGAATAGGATGTGGTCCCAGAAGGTTTTTGTAAGTGCCTTGAAAGAGATAATTAGCAAAAGCAATGGAGTAAGCCCCAAATGTAGTGTTCCCTTATGGGGATTTTGTCTGGTTTTTGCTTCCCTTTCTTCTCCCATTATTCAATGGCTCAGGGAAGACCCTGCACAGGTTTTTCAGAAAATGCCTTTCATGCAGACCCAGTAGAGGCTTGTCTACTGAACTGACAACCTGTGTCTTCAAAAGCTCATCATCCTGTTGTCTCTCTGCTTGGTGACCCAGCACATGCAGCTGGTCAAGAGAAGGACACTCTCAGTGTGCAGAACAAGTCAAGATGCTTTAGGATGTATTGCACTTGTCATGGAGAAATAATGTGGGAGGACCTTGGGTGCAAAAGTTGCTCTGTAATGGTACAGCATACTGCCTGGCACAGCATGATAACCTGGTCACTGGAATATAATTTTCTACAAAGATGCATTGAAGAAATATGCAAGTTTGTCCCAAATTTCCAGAAACACTGTTCATTCTGGCCAACTTCTACCTGGTGTCCCTCAATAAACTGTGAGAAAAGCCCCCAGATTCCCAGTGGCAGGATATAAGGACCACAGGACACCCGTGTAGATTCATGTACTAGGAACAGAGAGTCCTTGTCATCGAGGCACGGTGAAATCATTCCCTCTCTCAGCTCAAAGCAGCTGTGCTCTGCTGCTGCACATCTATTTGCTATAGCAGAGCTGCATGCTGTTGTGAAACCCCACGATGGCAAACTGCTGTGCCTGTGACAGCTGGTTTACCACAAACCAGTGCAAACTAAAAGGTGGGTCTAACACGAGTGCTCGAAAAACCAAGAACCTCTCTCAGAAAAACCATAGCCTCTCTCAGGCTATGTTTTACTTGCAAAATAAGCTTTTTATGTAAGCTTTTACACTCAGCTGTGCCAGGTAAGATGTAAGCAAGCATCTTCCTTGCCATCCATGGCCTTGCAGTGCAGATCCCAGCCTCTGGGCTAACCTTCAGTCAGCTCAACGAGGCTGTTAGTTTGCAGTGAGCCCTGTGCCATCCCTCTGAGCCCTAACAAAAGGTCTGCCTTTCCCTCTTCTCTGAATCCAGCTGGGAGCACGCTTTTCTCAGGAGCTTTCTGGTCTCTTTGCCCACTGCCTGGCTCTCTGGGAGGCTCTGTTGAAAACATGCCTTCCCTGGGTGCAGACGTGCAGTTCCTTTTCCAAAAGAGTCCCCACCTCACCCAGGACCAGTAGCCAGAACAAGGCAACCAGGAGGAGCCTTCCTCCCCAGTGCCTGGCTATGCCCTGCTGACAGCGCGAAGGAATGAGCACATGAAGATGAAAACCAAACAGTTACTGTGTGTCCCCCTGCCCACAGCGAAGCTCTCAGGAGCACCAAGCCATCCCCTGCATCTCTCCCTTCCTGCCGTTTGATGATGAATACACTTTTTAGACATGTTTCTATGGGAACAAGGCTTAAGCAGACACACTGTCTTCACATCTCTTCCTAAGAACCTCTGTACCCTTTGGCTCATCCTAGCCAGAAGTTGACAGAAGAAGAGCAAAACTCAGAGGTAATCCAGTTCCTCAAGCTTCATGAGCACAGGGGCTGAGAGGGTAGCAGGGAGAAAAATCAGATTGTAAGTGCCTGGAGAAATGGAAGAGCTGTAGCCCAAGCTCACACATTAATGTCAGCTACATGAGCCATGTTATGAGGTCCCTGTTCCTAGGAAGAAGACATTCACTGGGCCAGTGGTCAACTGGCAGACAAAGTCATGGCTCCATCAGTACCTGTGCACACAAAACTGCTTGTTCTTTCTTCTCTTCCAATAGGTAGAAATATAAATAACACTTGATTTCAGAAATCCTGAGGTATGAAAGATCAGACTGATTGTCCTGATTTGCTGCTGCTGGACAGAGCTTATCCTCTGTTTTTAACCCCTTCTTTTTTTCAAGATTTTAATGTGAATTTTGAAATTCTATTTTCTATATTAATATAAACATTTACAAGCAAACTTGCATGCATGCACTCTTTCTTTTGCTCTGGTGATATTACCAGACAGTTAGAACTGGGAACATCTGGATGAAAATCTGTATGCTGCTCCTGTTCCCTTGTAATCCTGTCTCCAGATGAGCTGGGAGTTTTGCCATGCACTGTAATGGGGTCAGCATCGCAGTTCTGCTGCATAAGGTTCACCAGCATTCATAGTTACTGCTTTGGAAATTGCAGAGTTCAACCCCGAATGAAATAAATGTAGTTACAAACTGCTATATAAACTGCTATAGAAATAAATTCAATTTCACACAAAGGTTTTTAATTTTACCAGTGGACAAGATCTTATTTTCAGGTGGATGACCCATGTCATAAAGAAGATCGAAAGTAACACTGAGAGGTTTTATTTAAACTGTTGTTCACCTGGAGATGCTACGAAGCTATAAGGACAGGGCATAAGTGGTGTTTTCCCCTATGGCAAGTTCTCAGTTGAAGGAACAACTGGAGCGTAATTGAACAAAGGCATAAAAGCTGCTGTAGGATCAACAGATATTCTGCCTGTCAGTAATTTAGTGTGTTTAAAATGGAGGATCCTTTCTACAGAAAAGATGGTTACCAGCTTGCCAAGTGGAAAGATCTGAGGCTTGACTCTATTGTGATCTCCTCTTGGGATGGCTAAATGAGAGCATCCAGAGCGCTGGACCCCCAGAGGTGCTCAGAGCCATGGAAACTGCAGCAGAGGCTGGCTGCAGCCCCCTGCATCACCAGCCTCAGGCATAAAGACTTGCCTTTGGCTAGCAAGAGCCAAAACTGATGGTTTGCATTTTGCAGTGGTTCACTTTCTGATTTTTGACTCGTATTTGTACTGTGTGAGCTTCTGTATCAAGACACAGCTGCTGAAGCTGCAGGTATGGTGCTCAGAGCAGCCTTAGCAAGAGCCTTTTCCCAGCCCATGTGCCACCATTCACGTTCCTCATCTCACTTGTGCCATGATTCACTCCTGTCCTTCACCCTCTCAAGAAACCATGTTAACTCCTGTCATGTATCTTGCTAAATTGTGGCACCCTGGTCAGGGCAGACTTTTATTCTTACTTGCTGATAGCAACAGTAACGGTTTAGCAGGGATACACACCTGCACAACAAAAGCAAAGGCCCCCAAATGTTCCCCTACATGGAAAACAAAACCCAGTCTTTGCTCATAAATTTTGTCATAACGTTATTATACTGGATCACAAATGTTAGTCGTCTTCTGGCATCCTCTCTTCCCGCAGAGTTTAGATAAAGATGATTCAATGAGGTCTTAAGAAATCAGCACAACATGAAACAGTATATATTAAATGTGATTCTTCCTTTTTCCCTTGGATTTACCCATCTCTACAATCTTGACAAAGAGGAATGTCTCACAATAGTCCCAGATCTGTTTTTCCTTACTAGCTCATTTAAATTGTCTCTCGGGTACTCTAACCTACTTTCTCAGACTATACAACTGCCTCTCCTTGCAGCACGCTTGCTTTGCAAGTTTCCCCTTTATAATAAGGTTGAGTAGTTGGCTTTCAGCTACTTTGGCTTTTGTTATCTCTTTAAATACTACTACTACACTCATTGAAATACACAATCTGTATCCTGCCTTACGTTACAACCTCAGTAAAAGGGGCAGTAAACTGGTATAGACATACAGGTGTATTAGAGTGCAAAGCTGTCATTAGAGGGAGAGGATTTTGGTTCTCCTGCAGCAACATAGCAATGTTTCAATATTTTCTAATTTATAACCTTCCACAATATATCCACTGAAGGAAAAATAAAGCAGTATCTTTTGACTTGAGAGTATGAAAGTGTTTTTACATTATTCTTATTTGGAAGATGGATGAAAGCATTTAAATAGCTGTAATACAGAAGCAACCATCCTGTAGCGATGCGGTGTTTTGCTAGGATGGTTGTCCTCCCCAGACTTTCATGAGCTACTGCCCAAGTGCTTGTTCTGTCTGCCCTCTAAGAATGCCTTTTCATTAGGCTTCAGTTCATTACTCTCTCATCTTTCCTCTCAACTGTCTTTTGTCCAGATCTTTCACCCTTGGCAGCTATATACTTTGCTTCCTCTGGAAAACAAAATCAGGCATTACATAGCTAGTAACAAGGATCGGGTAGAAAAGATTTTCCCTCCTGCAAGTCTCATCCCTTATGAGCCAGATTATCAGCAAATTGTTAATTCTGTGGCATATGGAGTAAATATAAAGGCTCTTTAGTTGAAGTTTAGTTGTTAGCTGCTATACTCGACCAAGTCACTCCACTGCAGGAATAAGACTTAGTGTTGAGTAGCCAATGACACCCAAAACATAGCCTTTTTAGCAACCGTAGTTTAGCAACTTGTACATTAAGGATACAACCAGCAGCAGAGTTTGTATACGTTTTCACACTCTACACACAGTGCAAGCATTCACAAACAGCTAACAAAAAGAGGCCAAGATTTGCCTTGCCCAAATTAAGCCAGGTAACTAAATCAAGGTGATTGTCAGGCAGCTGAAGTTTACTGTTAGGGGTCCACCCACTGTTCACAAGGTCTTGGCAAAACTGGGAACCCCAGGCAAATACAGTGTCTCAGTGAGCTGGCACAAATGTGGGTCTGAGCCATCCCTGCAGCTGCAAACAGAGAAAGAAATAAGATCTGGGGAGAGGATCAAGCAGAAGTGGGCAGGGAGGAGAGAGGGGACATCTTACCCAGGACCCTCTTGCATGTGGTGGCCTGAGAGGCAATTTACCACTGAGCAGGCACGAGCTCTCTCATGTCACAGGGGCACTTGTGTATTTGGAGCCTATAGGGCAGCATAAATGTTAAGCATTTCAAGAACTGTAGGGCAGTATGTTATTTCACAAGTTCAACTAGGTGGTCGTGATGGTACAGCATCTTGCTCTGTGCATCGTCTCCTGCAGTCAGGGCTTACCGGTGCTGGCACAAAATAAATACCACTAGTTTGGAGGTGTAGTA
Source organism: Microhierax caerulescens (assembly GCA_035590215.1). Lineage (NCBI taxonomy): Eukaryota > Metazoa > Chordata > Aves > Falconiformes > Falconidae > Microhierax > Microhierax caerulescens. The sequence goes on along the minus strand of JAVJGJ010000059.1, from coordinate 28,542,009 downwards.
TTTCTCAGTCATGAAAGATTTCAGGATTTACAAAGCAAAAATGTCAGTTAACTCAGCAAGGGTGTTTTCTTGTCCAAAATTTAATGACAGTGAACCAGGAAACCCAGGACTTGGGATATCAGTCTTTTAAGTGATCATGGCCACAGAAGGCCATGGAGATGTCTCCCCAGCACTGACTCACTGCAGAGAGGTTCTGAAAACAGATCTGTAATGGGGAAAAGTTGATTTTTATTTAAACTGAGCCAGGTCCTCCAGGTCTTGCCTGAAGCCACTCCCTGGCTCAAGGCCCAGATAGGGCTCACAGCTGCCTGTTTCACAGAGAAGCTGTGTATTTTGGCGTAGATATGTCATATCTGTGCCTTCTGGCAATTTCTCCTGCAATGCACCCTTGCAGAGCTCTTCCAAGGCCTTGCCTGAAGAAGCTTCAGCATCAGGGCTGGGGTAACGTCTGACCATTTCTGCAGCTCCATGGTTCAAACCCCACAGGACCTGCTACCAGGAGCTGGCAACAGACTCACCTTGGCTGGTTGTTTGGAACTAGAGATTTTGTGCAAGAGATCCCGCCTGCCCTCTGACTATTTTTATCTCCAGATAAATGACAGTATGATTTCTTTGCTTTGGGACTGGCCAGCTCACAGCTTTTAGCAGCTTCAAGGAGCCCATTCTCTCACTGTAGCCTCTCAAATCCCTTGAGATTTTGTCTGACCTTTGTATTTAGCAGCTACCCAAGCAATAGGCTTATTTTTCCTTTACTGTGATCTATAAGGAGATCTCACTTCAAATCTGCCAGCCAGAGGGTCCAGGAAGCAGGACCTGCCTTAGAAACAAGCACCAAAGCGAGGAAAACCAGTACTGCCTTTGAAAGCAGTTGGAAGGGATGGACAAGTGTTCATGCACTATGGGAAAGGCAACCCAAGGAGGAGGCCGCAGGATCTCAACATCTCGAGAGATTACTGCAAGAAAGTCAGCAGGGAAATGCAAGCCATGGTAGGGCATGTGTAGGACCAAGCCTGGTCCAGGGGAGAGTTCACAAGTCTCTCTCAAACACCTTTACAGGTCTGATGAGTTATGGCTCATTCTCCAGACTCACGACAAGCACAGATGGGCATGAGAACTGACAGCTAACACGTGGAGTCCATACTGAGCACCCACAGGGCCTGCAGCCCCAGCCTTTGGTGCATTTCCATCTGCAGCCTGAAGCAGTACATTGCTTTGGGTTTTTTTGTTTTGCCTCAGCCAGCAGGCAGAGCTGGACGTTCCCTCTCTCATGGCAGAAGGGTCTCCCCTTGTTGGTAGCCAACTAAATTCTTTCCCTCTAACATTGAGTAAAGTACCAGTTTAATCTCAAACACTCTGATGGGAAAACTACTTTGACACTTAAACAAATTTTAAAATCACATCAAGCTCTTTCTTTAAAAAAAAATCTAGTCCTTCATTATCATTAAATGGGGAGTTAATCAAAGGATGTTTTATGTTTTCCAGGGAAGGAACCTCTGAAGCATTTCCACTCAGCTTGCTGGAATTTAAGGAGCAAGCTAATTAATTTGTGGCCTGTGGAAGAACTCAAGGGCTTACTGTAAATTCCTAAAGACCTTTCAAAATGATTAAATGTTGCAAGAAGTACTGAGACACCACCCCTGGAGACTGAAGATGCCTTCTCTTCTACAGAGGGGGGTCAAGCTGCCATACATTTCTCAGCATCACTGAACCTGCATGCCTTGGGCCAGCTAACCTGTGGCGGGAAGTCAGGTTTTCGTCCTGTGCTGGTTTGTGATTAAACACACACTGAAATGCACCCTTTCTCACACACATCTATTTGTCTCAAGGCTTGGAAAACTTTAGAAGACAAACTTTGTACTTCACTGCACTGAATCAGGTCCTTGTACTTGGCTTCTCTGTGGAGAAGAGTAAATGTCAGCAGTTGCACCTGTGATTCTCTGCCTCGTAAACTGCAATAAGACTGGAATTAAACCGGAATGACATCTGCAAGAGACAGTAGAAAGGTAATAAGAACTTTGGCCTTCATCTTCAGAAAAGATGTAGCTGCTCAACTGCCACTGAACAGTAGTTAGTCACTGTAAAGGCTGTGAGCCTGCGGTCTGGGAATTCATGATGGCATGGTTGCTTTACTGCATTTGAGTCCATTGCTTCGAATCTCATTTTCCTCCTCATCTGAGCTGCTGTCTCCCTCACCAGCCATCAAGCTTCAGACACTTCAGGCCCCTGATCTTGGAGAGCTTCATCACAGTGCTCCTGTTAATGGCTGGCTCTTCTGGTCAAATCAAAGTACATCTCTTCACGCTTTAGCAAGGGTAAGCAAAGGTAAGTGACTATAATACAGTAAAAATGAAGCAACTTTCTACTGAATCTGTGCTTTGACTGAAAACCTACTTCACCCTCACACCCTGTAGGATTTCTAAACCAGCTTCCTTGGAATTTATATGTGAGAATCTTAGTTTTTCCCCTACTCCAAGCTCTAATTAGGGATTGGTAAATTGCTTATTCCTTGCCAGCCACCTGCAGACCATTCCTGACCTTGTCTCCCCACGACACATGGCTATACTAGAGGAGACCTATTTCATTCCCTTTGCATTTCCTTCAAGCCTGGAGTCCAGGGGCAATGTCCACTCACTCCTTGCTGGTGTTGCCATCTCTACTGAGAGCAGAAGACCTAGTTTTTTCTGCTCCCAAAGTCTACCACTTGGAAAAGAAGCCAAGACAGCTTTAGAAAGAATGAGCATATATTTTCAAGGGTCCTTTCTCCTCTCTGGAGAGGACACATGGGAACCGAACACAGTTCCCACAGACCATCTCCAAGAGGCAGGAACTTAAATGCTCCTTAAACTGCTCAGTAAGCACTTTAGCACACATGGTGCTCTACTTCCAGCCTTGCATGTAGTGTTTTATTGTCAGCCAGTGCACATTATATGCAACGTTGAATACAGGGAGGAACAAGGTGGTTTTATGAAAGGCTGGCAGCAGGACTTGTGACTGCTACTACACTTCAGAGCTTTGGATCAAGAGCTCTGAGCTTACTCACTTGCATAAGCAATTCTGAACCACACTGAATAATTTATTTTACCTCCTTTACTTGATGCCAGTACTGACTCAAAGAGGCATCTTACGTGCCATGAACTTGGTAGTGTTTTAACATATCATATGTGAAGGAGTCAGATGAATATTGTTTGTCCTGATAACATGGTTTGTGTAAGAATATTCCAGTGGGCTTCAAAGGGAAAGGAACTACTCTGAGATACCACTTCAGCAAATAGTTATATTTACTCAAGGAACAGTGTTATAGTACATAGATAGAATACCAGGTGTTGGGTGGAGACAAGGGCTAGAAAAGGGGCAACCTATTTTAATAAAAAAGAAGTGAAAGGCAGAAAATATTCAACACAAAAAGGACATGTATTTTTTGTGAAGATTTCCATATACTCTAAATCTATCCACTCCATGTTGACAAGACACCCTTTACCAGCACATTGGTTCCAACCAGAGCGTCACTGTTGTTTGCCACATCAGCCAGTGTGCTAATGTCCCAGCAACACTGCACGAGGCAGAAGAGCCAGTGACTAAACTCCAGCAGCAGAAACATATTGCAGCCCTTCTTCTTCTGACTGACCAATGCAGCTGACAAGGGAAGTCAGGGAAACATTTGACGTTTGTTCCTGCTGATAAAAGACCCACTCAAGACCTTTAAAGAGCACAAAGACCTCAGCATCAAACAGGAACTGTTGTACAAGTGCTCATCGTGATCATAAAAAAGGAACAGCTCTTCAGAGGGATGATGCTAATCAGAGGATGTAGCTAGACTGGCTTGCATAAATGTCCATCATAGAGAATTCATGTTTACCCCTTGCCCTGTGCTTTATTACAGAGCTACCAAGAAGATAATTCAGACTCCTCCCATTGCTGGCTACTCCTAGGCTTCCCTCCTGCAAGATCACTCACTAAGAAGCATCAGGTCTCTTGCACAGAGCACAAGAGCAGTTTTAGGATCTATTGGAGGTCCCTGCCATGCACAGCCAGTGTAGGGCCAGCCAGAGCCAGGACCCACTGAGACCTGTGAGCTTACGCAGTTCCCATCACACCAGCACTACACCATCTGTGCCAGCTGGGGAAATGTCAGTCCCTGGGCAGTTCTAGTCACTTTTGCCTGCTAATGCAGACGAGTGCCAACAGTGCACTTCAAAGTGTAGCACACATGCTTTTGCACTGGAAAGCAAAGCCTGGCCCCATCCCCAAAGGCGCCAGCTATGTTTTCCAGCACAGCTCTGCTGTAAGGTGCATCCCAGCATCTCTGCTGCACCACAGGCTGGAACAGCCAGCTCCAGCAGCTCCCATCCAGAGGCAACTGGATATACACCAGCCCAGCTACCCAAGGTGATTTTATGCAGCTTTTCAGTAAAAGGAACATTTTTGCATTTGTAAAATGTAATTGTGGCAGTTATGGAAGTGTTTCTTACTGTTCCATGGAAAGGACCCTGTCCTTCAAAGGAGTCCAGCTGGGCAGCCCTCTGCAACAGTGGGGACCTTCATGAAAAGGAACCAGGGCAGAGGCAGGGAGAGCTACACCCCTGCAGCTGAGAGCTGAATGAGGGCTTGGACTTCCTAACCCTCTCCTGCCCAAAACGTTAAATGGATCATTCACTAGTAACATCTTTACATCTCTAAGGTGGAAATGGGGAACACCTCCTAAAATTAAAAGCTGAACCATTGCCCTTAACAGAGTGTACGTTTTTACTCCCATGCATGTGTTTCTGCCATGATATCACAGAATCACAGAATCACAGAATCACAGAATGGTTTGGGTTTGAAAGGATCTTAAAGTTCATCCAGTGCCAACCACCCTGCCACGGGCAGGGACACCTTCCACCAGACCAGGTTGCTCAGAGCCCCATCCAGCCTGGCCTTGGACACTGCCAGGGATGGGGCAGCCACAGCTTCTCTGGGAAACCTGTGCCAGTGTCTCGTCATCCTCATAGTAAAAAATTTCTTCCTAATATCTAATGTAAATCTACCCTCTTTCAGTCTAAAACAATTGCCCCCTGTCCTATCATACATGCCCTTGTAAAAAGTATATGCAAAATATATACAATTATCCAAAACATCAATTTATTATTTAAAATAGCATTTAGTATATTTAAGTGGTGCCTAAGCTCTTGCAGAATTAATATTTAGCAGGTTTGTATAATCTGTCTAAGTCTGTTAACACACACACAGAAAGATCTCGCCATTGTTGAATTTCAAGCAGAAATGAAAGCAGCAACTTCCATTAGTTCTAAGAAGTGGAGACAGCCAGAAGCTGAAGATAAAAATACCAAATCACTTATAACCCAAAGATTTCTGAAACATGAACACTGTTAAAATGTCAGCATTTGAGAGTTAATATATGCCTCATTAAATGAATATTTTTCCAATATTTTTTGATTCAACTTAATTTTCACATCAGATTCTAGCACATATGATCAGGGGTTTTTTCTAAGTTTAACACGGTAACAGGAATGCACTCAGGATATTGTGAAAAAGCTAATAGTACTCAGTAATAAAGTATCTGTCCATCATCCCTATTGTTTTGTATGTGCTTTGGGAAGGCAGAAAATCTTTGAAGAACTTAATATTGCAGTGAGTACACTTCACCTAAACCCATGTCTGATAGAAAATATTTAACAGCCTTTCAGCTGGACATGCCTTAACTCTTCCACATGTTCAAGTACTGACAGAATGAATTTCCTTCGGTAATTCTGTAGTTCTTGTCCTGCTGAGATGTGTGACCCAAGAGGTGGTGAATATAGGAAGACCAGTTTAAAATTTACTGTCACAATCAAGTGATCTATATAACAAACAGTGAAAAAAATCTGTGGCATCCTTTTACGGTTTCTGCAAGTCATAAGTTTTTGTATGTTCACATTTCTTGGCAAAAAAAAAATTAAGAGTTTAGTTCTTAGATGATAACAGAATTCTAAGACAGAAATCTGTCCCTTTTGCATACTCTTACAGTTGACAGTCCATAAAGAGCAAATTAGCACATAAAATTTGCATAAACTATATTATCCCTGATTTTACACTTCTGTACAAGATCTCTCAACTCACTGAAAAGTGTAAATCTCCTCTCCTTTCAGTGGGTGTATCTTCAACTGCTGAGAAAACTGCCAGTGTCATGGTCATAATTTAGGTGGAACTAAAATTTCAACAACTATGAATATGTAAACAACACTGATATTGAAGCTTAGATCATGATTTCTCTCTCTGTTCTGCACCTTCTTCATTCCAGGCCAGGAGATCCTGGAGTCTTCCCTGTAGAGCCAAAATCTAGGATGTGATCCAAGGTTATGAATCAGTAACACCTTCAGGTATCAGGCATGTTGACATGGTCATCCTCCTATAACCTTACAGGCAGATGATTCACCCTATAAAAACCTTTTAGCTGTATCTTTTTGCTTTTTGGCGGCTGTTAAAAGCATCTCTGTATAAAACTGATTCTAAATGCACCGCATAAATGCAAACTGTTGTTTGAGGAAACGAAGCAGCCATGGGCAACAATATTACAGACTGAGTCATTCAGAAATGAGTATTTCCTCTCCCAGGGGCACATCAGTCATTCCTTGATCTTCACTTGAGCCTGATCACGTTCCTCATCCTTCTAGCAGCAGCCTTGGTAGAGCTTTGCCAGAATATCTTCCCTAGTGTGTCTTGATTTTCGTTAAATGCCTGAGACTATCACCTCCCTTCTCCCCCAGCCCCAGGCTCCATCTCACAGCTGTGCCACCATCCTGCTGCGATCCCCCCGCCTGTGATGGAGGCACTGGTGGCTCAGCTATCTCCATATCCACGGGATGCTCAGCCAGAAGGAAGGTTTATGCAGATCTGTTAATGCCTTTGCCAAAAGGCCTGGCCCCACCAGGAGGACCTGGCTTCCTACTGTTACTCAAGGTCCTGTCCAACACAAAGTGCCTATTAAATCATTGCAGTGAAAACCAGGCATCTACTGGTAGCAAGTCTTTGCGGTTTGCACAGCCATTAATAAACCTCTTTAGTACCATCCTTTCTTGTAATCGAGGTAAGAAAACCACATCCACGTGCCAGAAAAAGAGTTCCCCCAACTCAAATCATGTTTCTCATCTGAGACCATACTCTGAATTTTTTGTGGATGTGCAGTGCAGGACAATCCAAGGTAAGGTCTCTCCATCCCTTTATTAAAGATCTAGGTTTGCTCAGGATGACTTTAGAGTGTATATTAAATTTCATCAAGCCACATAGCTTAGTCATACTTTGAAGAAGATAGTTTGATTGATGTGTCTCAGTCATCCCGAGAATGACTCAAAACTAGGACCAGAAACCACCTTACTAGGAAATATAAGCAAGGAAGAATACCCTTCCAAGAAGGAACAAGACTTTTAAAGACAGGAAAATTGAATTGTTGCAACCCAAGACCTAAGTAATGCATTTGTGGAAGTGATGAGGAAATGCATGAATGGGTAAGCCTGACAAAAGCAGTGTTTTTCATCCCAGAGCCTTCCATATCCTTGAGGACAATCAGTGGCTTGCTGTCTGCCACAGGTACCATGCAGCCATTTGCTGGTGATACTGGGGTGATGGAGGTCTTGTTCCAGCCCAGGGGCTGTCTGTAGAAATAGGCTTTTCTGGGTGCCCAGGGCCCCATAGGAGCCCCAGGAGTCCAGCCAGATGCAGATCACGTAGCCAGAACATAGTGTTGAGTTTCCTCAGGTCAAAGAACTATGAATAGGAGCATGAGAAAAACTATTGTACAACATCTTGGACAGCACACACAACTCAGTAGCTGCCATTGAGGCTGTCTGAGACTCCCCATTAAAGTTTCCAGTTACCTTAAATGCTCCCCTGGTGGAGTTGGATCCCCAACAGCTCTAGGCTCTGTTATTTACCATTAATATTTCCATAGCTCATACATGCATGATCCTGACCTTTGTATGGTCCTGTTTCATCCATTTACCTTATTGTTTCTGAAGGTTTATTCTTCAGTGCTCTTCTATTTTTATTTATAGGGGAAGACAAAAATGAGTTCATTAGCACACTCCTTTTTGTGCCAAGGATGTTCTTGAAAACCTTACTGTGAGATTTCCCACAGGGACAGATCTTGGGAAAATCCTCTAGCAAGGATTTTTTTGAGACCCACTGCATCTCCCTCCCCGTAAGTCAGCTCCTCGCAGAGCAGGCAGTGCCTGAAGCAGCACCAGTCTTTGCTTTCTAACATTTCTCCCTGCAACACCATTTCGTATATGCACAGTGCAGTGGAACTTTGCTTCATTTACCAAGGGTAAATTGGATTAATCTAGCATGATCCACTCTTACTTTATACCTTATCCTATCCATGTAATTCTTTTCTTCAAAACTTGCCTGCAAGGCTTTTATGCTGTCGAATTCAGACTAATGAGATCCATTCCACTCGCACTCACCAACCTCAACAAATTGTCCAATGGACACTTAGAAAGCTATCAGACATTTCCAGCAAGGATGAGGAAATCTTTTTACAGAAAATTAGAATTAATCTGCAGCATAGTGCTCTTTTCTGCCCACTGCATAAGAGAGAGGGGTTAAAAGCAGGGCAGTTGTAGAGGATAGTAACTAGGATGAGCAGAAGGCTACAACTTCTCACAGAGTGAAAAAGGATGGCTTGTTTTGTGAACTAGGGGTGAGAAGGAATATGATTGCACTTTCTAAATACATCACAGGACAAGGCATAAAGAGAAGGGAAGTATTTCATTGTCTGAGTGTGGCACAAAAACAAATGATTACCAGCCCTGGAGTTGGGGTAGCAGAGCTAAGGAGTATCCATCTCCATTTAAACAAAGCAATGTATTTAGTAATGAGACATGATTGCCTGCTGCAGGAGGAAACCACACTCTATTACTGAAGTTGTGAACAGGCTTTCAGAAAACATAAGCCCAAACCTCTAAAATGGTTGCTTTCCATTGAGGATTGCTGTATGAACAGCAAGAGATAAACAAGGAACAAGAGAAACGCTGCTTGCCCACCTTCCAAGCTCCCTGACCACCTGCCTCTGTGCTCTCCCAGTCCCTCCTTTGGAGCACGGGACACCAGGGAGTCAGGAAGCGGTGGCATTACAGGCTGCATTCAGTGCTGCCCACCCGTGCCCAGCTATGCTGTAAGCACCAGCAGCCCTGGCGTCTTCACTTGCCCAGGAGAGCAGGTTTAGCACCCAGACCGCTGCAACAGGCACCCACAGACAGGAATCGTCCCATTCCTGGGCTGCTGCAGCTGGACACTGTGCAGCTCCCTCCGTTCACATCCTGTGGTCTCCCACCCTAAGCAGTGCTCCTCTATTCCCTCCCTCTGATATTCATGCTCCTTTCCCCCGCTTTTCTTCTTCCCACAGCCTCTGCATTTGTCCTCCGCCTGTACCCCTGTGATGTGATGATTTGGGGGACGGGGCACCCCCTCTCCTCCGAGGCATCTCAGGTGCATGCTCTTTCGCTACCCTGCACCTCCTTACAGCTCCAGTCTACCAGAAAAGGTGAAGGAGTTCCCCAGCAAAGAGAATCTCTGCTGAAAATACGTCCTCCCAGACAAGAGAGCATGGCTGCACGAGCTTGCTGTTAAAGCCTGCACTGCAGTTGTTTGCCTGTGAAAGTCATTTAAACATCACAATCAAAAAAGAGACCTCCTGGATGCAGTGCCATTTTCATAGTCACCTTTTGAGTCCAGCTGCAAGCTGAGCCCATTACTCCTCGTTCTGGCCTCACTCATTGATGGTGATATTGCATCCCTGGCCTCTTTACTGTTCCCCATTGCGCACCTGTAGCCGTCACATTTCCGCTCAGACGCTCCTATTTAAGCCCAGCCTGCTCTGATCACTTTGGCTTGCTCGGCTCTTCCACCTGGGTTTAAATTTCAGACAGTTCTGTGATCTTGCTGCATGCTGAATTCCCTCCAACTTCGTCTACTTGAGACAACAGTGTTCTTTACTGAGGCGGGCAGGAATACTGTGCTTTCAGGCACGCTGAACTCCAGCCTCTCCTTAAAACACAATTTGGCAGCGTGGGGGACATAGGTTTGCAATGGAGCCATCCTCCTCTCCCAGTCTCTCTGTCCCCGATGCCTCTCTCACTTCCCCATCCCTGTCTTCATTTCTCCCTATTAGTAGTCCTCATGCATCAGATCTTCTCAAAAAAATTACTCAGGCATGTTGTCTGATGATGTTGTTTGAAGGCTTGTTTTGAAGACCTGTCATATGTATCAAGGTTCAGATGACCTGAAGTGATGGCCGCATGTGTGAAAATGCAGAAATTACCATTGCAATGGGGTGTGAGGCATTAATGCTGCTGCTAGCTCAGCAATAAAGTATAGCAGGCCAAATCGTGGTGAGGGGGGGGGGTATAGCCCCTTGCCCAGCGCTCCAGGGAGGAGTGCTTCTAGGGCCGAGGTAAATGCATCAGGGAGAGTGCTTTGCTGGGGCAGAGAGAGATGAATGCTAAAGCTAAAGAAGGGAGAGTTAGCTAAGCATTACCAAACCCTCCTCTGCATCACAGGGGCTGCTTTCCACATCCTCACAGCCCTGCTGCAAGCAGCATCTGAGCTGGGAACAGTCCCTTGAGGCTGCTGAACACGGTGGTGCCCCAGGCCGGAGCTGCAGGCACAAACCCACGAAGGAAGCACCAGTAATTGCTATTTCTGTAGCTTTAATTTTTCTTTCAGACTGATTAAAATTTATTTTATTCCATGTCATGTAAAACCATAGCAAACCCTGTAACAGACATGTAGCAAGGGCACTCCAAAAACAAATCTCCGCATACCTACAGCAACCTATCATCCCTGAAAGACAGAGCAACTAAGAAGTGAGCACTTAAATGAGCTTAAAATCTTCCATACAAGATTTTAAAGTACGCATTTGCACTGCATCTCAACAGCTGGATCACAAAGAGCATTCAAAGGAATGTAATCCTGATGTAGTAAATTGGCTGCCTCTATAAACCTAAAGGTATCAAGCTATCGCACAAGGGATTTCAATCCATAACTCTAATATAACCTCTGCAGGTTCTCTCAATAGCTTTAGTCTTCAGAGCTGAAGGGTCTGACCTGGTAATTTGTAACGGGAAGAAGCTTCCTTCTGCTTTCATTGATCACTGCAGGAGGCCATAGCTCACAATAAAGCTGGCAGCCCAGCAAGATTTTCTCCTTCTCTCTCCACTTTTATATCTGTGCATTCATACATGAGCCCTGCGAGCATTAAGGTCTCTATATCACATGTGAAAGGGGACTCCCGGGTAGATGGGAAATTTCCTTCTGGCGCAGCAATAACGTAGCTTTAGGGATGATGAAATGCAAAGTGTTGAGGCACCTGCAAGATACATGCAGCTCCTGGAGTCCGGTGTGAAATTGCAGACTCACAAAATAGATGAGGCTGGAAGGGTCCTCAGCCCCTTGCAGCTGGGTGTCCCCTGGAGACCACCTTGTACAACCTCACCTTTTCCAAGCAGGTTACCCAGGACCACATCCAGTCAGGTTTGGAGTGTATCCACTAATGGACACTCCACAGTTTCTCTGGGCAACCTGTGCAAGCGTTTGACCACCCTCACAAGAAAAAAAAAAGTGTTTTCTTGTGTTCAGCTGGAATTTTGTGTGTTTTAACTTGTGCCCAGTGCCACCTGCACTGTCAGAGGGCACTCTGGAGAAATGTCTGGCTCCCTCTTCCTTACTCCCCCACCCCGCTTTTCTCTCCAACAGCTATTTATACTGTTGTATTTATACATAGAAATCCAAAGGAAACACTATCAATTTTACCCCCCAAATTAAGGATTAGGCAACTGTTTCCTCCACTGAGGGCCTGAGTGCAGGAAAGACTCACGGGGGATTTCACAGTGAGTGACAATGTCACGAACCCTTTGGGCTGGAGAAGATTTGCCTTCTATGAGTTTCTGAAGGCGTATAACTTGGCATAGTGGTGGTGCATAATATCAGTCTCAAACATTTCTTTGGGAGCACCTGGAAAGGACGTTTCTGAAAATGAATTTGACTCTGGCGTCTAACCTGTGCTTATTTTTAGCAAGGTGTAGGTGTGACAATAATAAAGAGAGTGATGTCTTGAAAGAAATTATGAAGCACGACATTTATTTTCACCCTCCTTCAAAATCCCCTTTTATTGATCTGACATACAATTTATAACCACTGTTGTATAAAGATAAGGAAAGGGACTGGGCATGCTTAGATGTGGGCTGTGAAAATCCTTTAAATGCTGCAGAACAGAAAGGTAGCTTTAACCACTGAGGTGATCTAAGAAGATAATATATATCTGTTGGATTCTTTGCAACTAATCCCATACTAATAATATTTGTTGATCATCTACTAGCCAGAGATAGAGTTCAGGACAGAAGTCCTCAAGCAAGAAAGTTAGAAATTTCTATGTGATGTTGTTCTAATGCAGCAGCCTCACAGTACTGCAGACAAAGTCAATATCATAAGATACAAGTGCTTTACTGAGGTCAAAGGTGGGTTAAATAGTTTGGATATTTGACTAAAAGGGACAACATTGTCTCATTCAGACTGGGGGGACTTGCAGGTTATATATTTCCAACTTGAAGCTGACCTTATTTACCTTTTATTTTGCGATAATGCAATCTATGTCTGCATAGAAAGGAAGCACAAATTCTTCAGTTTGGACTCAACTCTAAATTTGCAATGTTCAACTGAGCTTCAGCAGTCAGAAACGCCTTTACATAGAACAGTTATAGTTCTAGCATGGACCTATATTATGACCATGCTTGTTGCCAGGCCAAACCATCCACCCAACTTCGCTTTTCTACCAGAGAAAAATCCAGATTAGGCTAAGCTTGCTCTAACGATACTACCAACGTCTTACTATCTCTTCCCAGCACTATGCTCCGTGATATTTTTGGTTGGTGCAAAGCGAGTTCTCCATAAACACCTTTCCTTGTATATTTTCGTGAAAGTTGTTAATTTATTCATGGCGATATCACCCCAGGCGTTCCATGGTGTAGCAGTTTATACTGATGTATGCAACAGCATAGGAAAACTGCAAGATCATAAAGAATAGAAACAACACAAGTAAAGGGAATGATGCCGAGGGATCTTAACAAATCTCTTTCTGAAGCTGCTCAGTTTCTCAGTAGATAAACTGGATAGATTTATCCACATGGATTACAGTAGTCAGGCTAAGGATGGCTTTCAGAAGTGTCTACAGCACAGTTATTTTTTGCTGTAGCCACAACTGAGACAGAATTTCATTCTGCAATATTTGCTGGATAAAAAAAATAATAATAATAAAAAAAAAATCCTAATGACTCACGCAGTAGGTACTTCAGGGCATCTGAGCAGCCTCCTACAAGCACCTGGGCTGCAGAACACTAATAACCTTGTTCCTTCAGTCCAGAGAGCTTCCAGCCAGGGCAGCCTTGTCTAATGAGCAGATGGAAATTTCTGGGGCTAGTTTAGGACAAAATGAAGCCTTTGTCAAACCACCAACTCCACAGTCTCCACTATCTGTGAGAGGCTTTCCTACAGCCTCATGCTATGTATGTAATACATTAATGCAAAATTTCCCGCTGCCTAAGTATCCTGCTGTGGCAAAGAACAGAAGAACCACTGACATGTGATACATATAAGTCACATCACTTAACACAATCCCAAATAGCATATGGTTATTATAAGAAGCTGCAGCATATGAACATTTCTAGAGCAGAATGAGAACATGTGCAATGGCTACAGTGATGGATGCAGCATAAATGTATTTAGGAAGACCCATCTGGATGGTGTGAGTTACCACATTGACACCACCATCACTATTGCTTTTGAAATCTTGGGGGTGTTGATGGCATTTGGGGGTTGTGGGGAAGACCCTCTCTGGTTTTCCACCACCCATCAATTGTACAGGTCAAATCAATAGAATTTCCAGAAAATTAAATCATAATAAAAACAATTTTCATGGAAAATGTTGCTGCATTTTTCAGTCAGGTTTGTTAACTCACTCTGACTGCTTTCAGTTAAAAAGAAAAAAGAAAAAAGACAGATTGCTCCTCCCTACCTTTAGCCATTTACAGCCAAATTTTCACAAGCTTAGAAAACTCTGACCCCACACCTACATCTTTTCTTTTCAACCTTTTTCCTGGTTTCTTCATCAATCCCCTTTATGGCTTTCTCCCATTTCCCCCCTTCTCTCTCTCTTTATTGCATTGTAGAGATTAAGTCATGTTTTGTCATGAAAGCTGGTTTGGTTTTTTTTTTCCAATTTCCTGGAAAGAAAAAAACTTATGTAATATTTCACAAAGAAGATTTCCAGAAAATCATTTGTTTGAGGGGGTACCTTCTTCATTCCTGACATCGCCTGGCATACTGTTTTCAGTTTTGCCTCCCTATTCTACTCAAAGAGGATGCACTTTTCCAGAGTTCATGGTCCTTGCTTGTTGACTGTTCAGATTTCTGAGAACGTAACAAACAAATTTGTAGTTAATGGGGTCATGCTAACAATAGTGTCTTAAAACAAACATTATGGTTGGTTGATGTTTGAACAGTAATCAAGTTCACTGGAGCATAAATATTTCTTTACATACACTTTCAGACACTTGTTGCAACTACTCAGAGTGAAACTCAAGAGCCACCAAACAGTACAGCAATCTATGGCACAGAAGTGGTGAACATTTCCAGCCAATATATGAAGTGGAACTGAGCAGGCAAGAATATTATCTAGCTAAAGTTTGCATAATACCTCCAGGAAGAAAAACAACAATAAAGGGGAAAATACCTATTGCCTTCTAATCTGATTAATTTGAAAAGAAATCAATACATCCTGCATTTTAAATAATCTTCATTAAAAAAAAATAAAAAATTGAGGGGCAGCAGGAGAGGATTTAATTAGATGTGTATCGTTTGTCTATGTAGGCACAGAGTTTTGTTTGGAGGGCTCTTCATCCAGTGCCAGGGCTCATACAAACAAGCGGTGTGCCAAGGGTTCTGCTTCTTTAGTCATAGGTCAAAGAACTGGAGGGAATAGTAGGGCAATTTTTCAAAAAGAAGGAAATACTGGCCCAAAGTAAATACAGCTGGTGGGAGGGATTTGGAGACATGCTAGATAGATTTTTGTCACTCTTTGTTAATCTGCTGTTAGCTTCAGTGCTTGGAAAAGGGAGATACTGTGACAGCAGCAAATGCACAGTAATGGCACCTACACAGCCCCAGCACAGGCTCGCCTGTATCGTAGCTCACTGGTCTGTGATCCAGTGCTAGTGACTGCAGAAGGCAAGAGTTTGGAGGCGCAAGCCAAAGCAAATTTTATTGCTTAATACAGTTCGATCTCCCAGCACAGATTTCAATTTCACCTCTGTTTACTTGGAAGCTGCTAGAGAATTCTCCTTCTCAATATCTGTCAGTCAGAGCACATCCCACCCTGGTGCTGAGAGCACGCAACTCCCCTTTGACTAAAAACATCTGCACCGAGCACACCAGCAGGTTTGGTTTCTTCTCATGACATTAGCGATAGTATAGTGATTACTCCTGTGGCAACTGAACATTTCCCCTCTTTTTCCTTCTTTTTCAAGCCTGTCAGCTCTGGTGGTCTTTGACATTACACAATTGATTTATACTACTCACTCCTTCTGCCCCAGAGAAAGCCAACCTGAGACTTGTTTTGATTTCCACATTAGTAAACCACAGTCCTGATTTTTGATAGCTCGCATTGCGCCAGGCTAACCCCTATCCAGTGATCCCATAACAGCAGAAATACCTGCACTGCTGTAGTGCCTGGGGTCAGCCAGCACAGTGGCTTGATATTTTCATGCAGCCTTTTTTAGAACTTTGACTTCAGCCTTCAGTTCCCAAGAACCCAAATGCTGTGTGGAGGTAGGTGGTGATACTGTGGTCATCTGAGACTGTCACAATTTTAATAGCCATGAGGTGAAGATGAATGTGCTTCATGGGCTCAAGACCTTCCCTCTAGCTGGAGGCAGACCACTGCTTAGCTCTCCCCCTTGTCCAGCTTGCTCTGCACATCTCTCTCTCTCTTTCCCCGTGACAAGTACGAGGGATGGGACAACCTTGTTTCCTACCAGAGTCAATTTGTCACTGCTTTATGACCCAGAAGAGGTTTGGTTCTTCTGTTTGCTTCATAAGCATCTGTTTTACTTGCTTGTTGTTGTTCTTATTGGTATTATTACTCAGTCTTTAGTTTCTCTGACATTATTTTTCTTGCTCTCTGCAAGGAAAACTTCATGAGTTTGCCATTCCCTTGGCTCTGCCAGACCTCCCGTGGGGGAAGCTCCACACCTGGGCAGGGATGCTCCTCTTTGCATGCGCACGTCCTGCCTTCAGAGTGGTGGCGGTGGCAGAGCAGAGCGCAGTCATCCATGGAGTGGTAGGACCATCTGCCCATGGACATGCCCCAGTGGTACAGCTGTGATTTCAGAAGGCAAAGCAACTAGCTGATGGGTATACAAGGTCATGAGAAAGACACAGCTCACCATGAGACACTGAGTCTGTATAGATTTTATAGACTTTAGGAAGAGTGGCTAAAGTTCCCAGCACAGATAGAGGCATACTGGGGTGATGCACAGGAGAAGGCTGTGACTGCCATCACAACTGCCAGGCACAGACTATTTCTACATAGCAGCAAAGCCAGGCCTTGCATAACTGGTTCAGGTACAGCATTTCTGTGGGTTGTAGTTCCGGACCTCAAAACTAGGTATCAGATACCAATTGTCACCTGTCTTCAGGAGCTCTGGATTCACTCCCTCATTGCCAGTCTCATGTCACAGACAGTATTTTCAAAAGCTTGGTGTTTTCAGAAGTTGAGTTGCACCTCAACTTGCAAAATCAGGTCCGAGGCCAACATTTATAATACCCATACCTGACCAGGTCCACAGTTGTTGGTATTTAATCAATTCAATTCACTGTCAGCAGCTTTGATTCCTCCTAGCTGGTAATTACAGCATATATGATATGGTCCTGTGTGCACTTTACTGTACTGAGTAGCGGTTAGGCTCACTTTGGTCTCATCCACACCAAGCTTACCCTGTTTACAGTGACTAACATGCCAAGACTCCTTAGTAATTGCACTTGTGGAGGCTTTAGCAACTCTCTTAGAGCTTGGTACATTGTCTGCATCTCATGCAGTGTCACCACAGACCACATTCAAAGTTTATTGAAGCATTCTTCAAGGAAATCTCCCAGTCAGCCATCTACACTCAGAAAAACAAATATATATATATACATACACACACACACACACATATATATATAAATGCACACAGCTCCTTATCTGCACACACAAACCCAGAAACGAATGTGGATGAATGCAGCACAAATTGTAACCTGGAGAGAAGTCAGCTAAATAACATGTATGCTAAAATGATATGGAAGCAGGGACCCTCACAAAGAAGTTTGGTGGAGCACAAAACCAGATGCACATCAACAGAAGGGCTCGCTGCTCATCCTGACTGAAGAGGACAAAGAGACAAAAGGACTCAGAAAAAAAGGAAATGTGGCATAAGTACAAAACTTCTACAGTAAAATCCAAAGGAATAGATGAAGGCAAGGATGTCTAACAGCTCATGAAAATAAAAGCCAAGATTAGCTGCTTGTCTTCGTGGTTTCTTACCCTGAAAGGCACAATACTTAAGGCATTGTGAAAAGCAAAGGGGCTGACAGCAGCAAAGTCAGGCAGGCAAAGAATACTCTTTAAAGGGGGCAGGGGCATGGAAAACAGAGGGAACAAAATAAAACCATTTCTGTCTTCCTGGACTGTGTAGCATAGGACACCGTCTGATAAGTTGAGCTAGGATGCAAGATGCATCAATATGGCATCAACATGGATCTGTGAGGGTATTTTTGGAGGCTGGCCCACAAAATGAGCGTCTGGGAATTCCAGAATAGCAGACTCCCACCAGCCTTAGTGCTGGCACTTGCTCAATTTCACACTTTATTTCACAACGACCTACGGACCATCCTCTCCACACAGCTTGTACATACTGAATGCATCTGCCTGAATCCAGGACCCCAAGCCTCCAACTCTATGGGGAGAGTCTTTACAGCAACTTGACTATCAAGCATCTTTACTGGAAGAAACAGGACTAAAACCAGGTTTTCAGAACTTGTCTATATGCTGCCATTTGTATCACACACACAACTAGTCTGAGCATCTTTTTGAAAGGCATTGATCAGTCACACCAACCAAAGCAATTTTACTTCGGAGTCACACTGTTCCCCGTATCAGCTCACCAGGCTAATTCAGAAGATGTAGGAATAATCTTTTAAACTAGACTAGTAAGATGCAGTGCGTAAACATGAGCCTGTTTGCAGTTTGCTTTTTAACTCCCGGAAGTTTAATACTGTTTAATACGTTGTAAGATTGACCACACAGTGAAGTGCATGCTCCTTACCTAGGAGAAGACCGGCAACTTGTTGACAAGGAGAAAACAGAGTTTCCCTGACATAGTCAGGGCTTTTAAGCCATCACCACCAGACCAAACAAACATCTACCTGTATTGCCACTACCATCAGCTTATCACCGTAGGTAAACCTGGAACATGCCTCAGAGCAGAGCTTCTGCTAGTGTCAGGAGAGATGCTGTATGCTTTCTGGATTGGCTTTTCCTTCTATTCTAGATTCCCTTCAGCTAAACATCACTAAATGAAAGGCCTTTAGCAAGAACAGAATAATTTAGTTATTAATTTGTGCTTCTATGTGTGTCCTGCTTGTATTTATGGGTGATATTTAGTTTTCATCTTTCCCACACCAACGTACGAAGAATTGCAAAATTCTGCCCATTCTCTTCATTCCTCCAGAGGAAAGAGAGTGCCATTCCCTTCCCTCTTCCTTGCCATTATTTCCTTTTTCTGCATGTTCTGCAGATGCTCGCAGTCTCTCTGGAGAAGGTAATTAAGGAGGTAATTGTGTGAAGCATAACTCCTGCAGTTAGCAAAAGTTGGTAGAAAAGACTACTTTCTTTTCATGAAACAGAAAACCTATAGCTTAGTTTTGATTGTTCTGCCTATATTCAGTCAAACGCTGTTACCTGATGAGAAAATAGCCTCTCTTTCCCCTGCCCGGCTTGATTTAGAGTAATGCCAGACTGGGGGAGCAATCAATCCTTCCCTCAGAATAATTGCCTACTGGCCCTGCTCTGGCTAATCCAAAGGGTCCTGGGAAAAGCATAAACTAGGCACCAGTGACAGAGGCAGGATGTCTCATAGTGGTGTTTTAAAAAATCTGCAGCGGTAGCTTATCACTCATTCAGGGGAAGAGCATCAACAAGAGAGGGTTGGGGGGGTGGGGGGTGTCCTCTGAAAGCCCAGAGAGCTGAGATAAACACACCCAACTGCAAGCCACTGCTCTCTATTAGAGTGATTTCTTGTGTATATCTTCCCTCATCTTCCTCTGAATCATTTTTATGGGTCTACCTGAAAAAGGAGGCAAGCGGCACAAGATGAAGTGGGATACATGCCTGGCATCCCTAGAAGAGTTGTTTATCTGTGCTGCCGTCTCCCTGTCACACCTGCAGGACTTTTGGCAAAAGCGGATTTCTGCAGCGGGATTTCCAGGCTTAGAGCTGTTTGTATACATCTGTCCTGAGGAGTGAAGGCAGGCAGAGCAAGTTGTTCTTATCTGACTGACATCGCTTTTTTCATTTGTTTGTTTGATTTTTGGTTTGTTTTTTTTTTTTCAATTGTGATGTAGGATGTCTCCAGAGAAGGACTTCTTCATATTTAAGAGTATAACTAAAACGAACTCATCCAAACTCAGTATGCTTTTCTTACTCTCCTTATTCATTCATTTGCATTTTTTTTCTCCTGCATTTGATCTGTGCCATCCGTCTCTACACTGCTCTTTCCTGTACTCATGGCCTTACTCAGGGTTGTTTATCAGCTCTTTCCTGTTGTTAAAAGGCAATCTTTTTCTTTTTCTCATCCTAGCATGCACACCCACACTTTCTCCTCCACCCCCTAGCTGTTGCCAGTGTATCTTCATCATTTCGTTAGCTCTTTTTTCTCATACTTGGATTGATTTCTATAACTCTACTGAAGAAAAGGGGGGAAATTGCTGCCCATCCAGGCTGGGGAGGCAGAAGTGGATGGGCAGGGAGGCCTGGTGGCATGCTGACAACCCAGGATGGGCTGAAGAAGTCGTTTTCCTGCTGTTAAACAACCATGTTCTCCCGTTTCATTCTTGGATCAGTTTTTCTCTGCCTTTCATCTTCTCCTAAAGGACATGCTTCAAAATTAGCACCGTAGCAAAGAAAAATCTTTTGTGTCTTAGAGGTGAAATGATGTTCTAGAGAGAATGAAAGCCAAGTCTAAATTCACCAACGTAATGTTTAGACACCTGAGCTAGAACTGCAGTTGCTGTTGGTTCACAGCACAGACAACGGCGAGACAAACAGTTTCAGACAGTGTCAAGTCCTTTCTTGTTCAGTAGTGATGTAGGAAGATTAGCAAATCCACTTCTTACTAGACAGCAGCTACAGATAGGCAGGAAAATATCGAAGCTCAAAGGTACTGACTGAAGCCAGAGGAGATCCAACAGGAACCAAAGATCAAATGGCTCTTAAACTCATCTTTCTGCATTAGACTACCCTGCCTCAAATGTTCAGAGGTCACAGAGGGCTTGTTCTAATACGTGTGTGTAGACCTCAGGTGTCCCTGATGGGGCTGGGCACAGTGTTTAATCCTTAGAACCACAACTCAGTTGAACGCTGGCAAAGCCCCTGACATGGGGCTTGTGCTCATGATGTCCAAAGAGATCCCACCACAGAGCCTTTCCTTGCCAAGACTCATTAATGAAAAATGTTTCTGTGATGCAGCTGAAATCCTCTTCATCAGTGTGCTAAATCTGTGCAACAGATTCATCAGTGGATTATTTAATTTACATTATTAAGAGACTACAACACATCTGCAGCTGTAGCAAAGGAGGTGATTAGATACATGGTGATAAAGGTACTTGGAAGGGATATTGTTACACAAGGTAATTGCACATACCTTGCTATTGTGTTTTCCACAGCTTGGGAGTGCTCCATTTCCCCCAGTAAAGAGTTCCTGCTATGGTCCTGGAGTACTTGCAAATCAGAAGGTCAGAGGCACAGAGGGATTATTTGCTATGAAAGTTGGGTGGAGGTTTTAAGATGGTTTAAACAGGTATCAAGCTATACTGAACCTCATCATTTTTAATGCCTCCAAATGCCCTCCCTGGCAGAAAACCAGCTTGCATCACGTTTCTGTGAGCTCAAGGAAAGCAAGCCAAGCTAGAGGCCCCACCAGAGGCAAACTTTGAAGCTCCTTCTTCAGTAAGGTCTTTTGCCAAGCATTTGGCATGTGCATGCTTCTTGACCAAGCCACACGTGCAGCTCTGAAACAGCCAGGGTATATTCTGCTTCCATCTCTGACACAGCAAAGGCAGGCTCTGCCTCTGGTTCGACCTGTGGCTGGGGTTGAGGAAGGGGAAGAAGAAATTAATTGTAGAGATAAATGGATGTTTCTGTAGCAAGAACAGAAGGGATAGTAAGGATTGGGGGGAGGAGTGGGGAAGGGGAGAGCATATTGGAAAAGGACCTACATTACAGGTGCTTTTAGGGAACCTGGGTGAGATCATCTGCTGGTGCAAGAAAAACTCCATTATAATGAAGAGAGCTGCTTTGGCTGATGCCAGCTGATCACCTCTTGCAGAAGTACTTTTTTCATCCATTACTGAAACTTAGTCAGCTCAGGAGAGAGCTACCAGAAGGAAAAAGACCAGGTGGCAAATTTTAAGATGGGATGGAGGAAAACTTATTTATTTGAAAGCACCAAGGAAATTGTTTGGGTTGTAATTTGGCCAAGAAACCAGAGACAGTATAACCTGTTCATGAAGAAGAGTGTCTGTTAAGGAGCAAGCAAAGGTAGCAGCAAGATCCACAGAGGTGCCTGAGCAGGACAGCAATGCCCATCATGCAGAAGTGGTCAGGGGACAGGCTGAGCAGTGACATGCAGAGTCATCTACTCAGCTATGCTGGCTGCTTGTGTGCCACCCCATAGATCACTGCCCGCACCGGCGGCTGAAAGCCCCACCACATCTCCTGACCGCATCTCTCAGTTGTCAGGTGAGCTGAGGTCCCACACTTGGAAACGTGCACGTGTAATCTGAGCAGGATTACCCCATTAAACAGGTCACTAACGTTGCATTTTGGTGGCTAAATGATCTCTGTTCCAGTTGTTTGTTACAGACTGTTCAATTTATGTTCAAAGAACACTACTGGGAGACAAACCTTCTGTGAAATATTTGGCTCAGCTCTCAGACTGCTTGTTTCGCATATGCCTGCACAGATGGGGATGGGCTGTCCTTGCTATCCAAGATGTCAGTAGGGATCCTTCCTCCAGGGCTGTGGGACAGAGCAGGATGTCATGGTCCCTTTCCTAGAGCAGAAGGAAAGTGAAGAGCAGGATCAAATTCCCTAAAACCAATAGGTCCCTTGTACCACAGAGAGTATCCGCAAAGTCCTCTGCCACGTCTTTCAGGCAAAGACCTCCAACGTTTCATCAATAATCTTAATTTTTATTCTAGAGACTCAGTTAACTGCTACCACAAATCTCATTCTCACCACTTCATCCATCACCGAATCCTGCTACCATGACTGAGGAAGCGTGAGCCTGCTCTGTGGGCTGCTCCCACCCTGGCAGAAAATGGGATATTGCTCCAATGCCAACTCCAGTAAAGTGAGGAGACATGAAACAAGATGCTCACCTTTTCCAAATTAAGCAAGCAGAAAATGGAGATGGTTTTGGACTGATATATGTGGCATAAACTCAATATCCATTTCAATATTTCTCAGCTACAAAAAACCCACATGACATTTTGAAAACAACCCAAACCACTATATTTGTTTTACACAATTTTCAATCTCTATTTTGGAAAAAAAAAAAATCTACCACTCACAAAAAACCTGGAAGGTGGTGTGGAAAGGACATATTTAAGGACAATTTAGTTCATAATAAAGGACAATTTAATTCATAAGATAGATAAGGTTAGTAACAGATATGGGGAAGTCTTTCTCCTTCCCTCCCCAATCCAAACCCCTCAGATTTTCTTACAGCACTTGAGTGATTTAGTCAACATTTTCTAAAAAGTTCAATTTTCCTGTGGATATGACCTAATGTGGCTCTTTATGTTCCAATTGTCTGTGGTAAGACTATAATCAGCAATAGAAATCACACATTTTGGGTGATTTCTCTCAGAAGTTAATATTCCCCAAAGAGTTGTTTGTAGTTATGCAGAAGGTACTCAGAGTTGAACCAGATGGCCACCATTTATAATACAGTTTCATATTTTAGGGGGTTGGAGTTTGGGGGGTTTTAATATGTGTGTGTAAACAAACAAATGTTGTTTGGTTTTGTTTGGGTTTGGGTTTTTTTTTAAGGGAAGGGTCCTCAGCATCAAGCTAACCTAGTAACATGGGTAAGAACAAATGGGGAATCCTCCCTGCTTCTACCCCAGAAAATTCAGACATTAGTTCCCTTCAGTTTTTTCTCTGTTTAATTTTGTGCTTTCCAGCCAAAGAGCGATCAATGCCATCAAGAGAGAGGCTCCCAGGAGGGCAAATGACCATGTGGAGAATTTCTTAATATCGGTGGAACTGGGGATGAATTTCTTGAAAGGAAATATTGTCCTCTGTTTTATGACTGGAATAATGTTTTAAAAACAGATTTAAAACACCCCAAAAAGCACAAAGCACAGAACTTGTAGGTCCATACGTTGCTGACGGGAAAGCGGTGAATTTTCAAAACCAGCTATATCAGGGGGTTGATTTCAAAGGAGCACAGGCTTTTAACCTGCTTAGGCAGCTGTGAAGATTCCCCAGGCATGATCTTTAGGGGTTAGATTTGTGTTGAAGATCTGGCCCCAGCTGGTGAGAGCAGGACTCCTCTCACCCATCTACCGTTCAGCCATTAGGTGCCTAGTCCGAGCGGTTCCCACAGGAACAGTGGGAGGGTACGCACCTCCATGGGGCATGCAGGGAGGCATCTAAGGCAGGTCCTGGGTGACCCACCTGGACCAGGCACTAGGCTTTCGGGTCACTGGTGTTAGAGAAGATGCCGCCTCACCATAGAGATGAAGCCATTGAGAGGACTCCCATATCCTCTGTCGAGACTAGAACTTCCCCTAGTGTTTTCCAAGTAATTCTTATGGCCATTCTTCCAGAAAAATGGGGGAGCACAAACCTTGTACGTACAGTCCCATTGATCGGTATTGACGGCATTTTGTGCTCCGTTTTGAACATCCAAGCTGTACACAGTAATATTCACAGTACTTAGAAACTTTCAAAACTCACAGCTACCAGTTTCCCCCATGAACCTTCCAGGGCTATCTCTCCTCTCCAGCAGCTCCAGGTGAATGCAGATCCCAAATGTCTTTGCTGTCCCACAAGGCTGACCTCTGAAACCCGAAGCTGAATTCCATTAATAAACAAATGGTCTTGCAAGGTAATGCTCTAAAAAATTCTACAGAACTGGCCTTATGCTACTCCTTATTATTTAAGCAAACCTTTTCCTTGTGCTTGGATAATTGAAAGTCTCCACTGAATTGCCAGGGATGGGATGAGGCCAAGCTACCCTCAGGGAGCCACGAAATGCTATTAACCCAACAACATACATGAATGCATTTGAATCTCTCATGGAGCTAGGAAAATATTTCCACTGCTCACTTCTTTTAAAAGAAGCATAGGTAAATTGCATTACACTGAATGATTTCTGATCCTCAATAGATAATGGGTTTTTCTCGTAATGCTTTTCCTTTAGAGAAGCATCTCCAGCAAATAAATAGGCACCCTTCTCCCCACACTGCTCTGTGCTGAAGTTCTCTGAGGGTTCTCCACTGCTGTCTTCCTTGCTTGTTAATGTCATGGTGCTGGTTACTTCTTCTCGCTTTCAGTTGCCAAATGTCATTAAGAGGCAACAGAATATGAATGTTTCTTGGTGTGGCTGTTCCATACCAATTGCAGCAACCGGTCATCTGTGTTACAGGGTGGCGAGCAGGTGGGCTGTATGATGAGGTGATGGTAGCCACAACCCACTTAATGAGAATGTTGAGAACCTTGCTTTTGGAAAAGAGAGGTAGAAAAGTGTCATGCAGCTCTGTCTAGGAAATGGTCATTTGGTTACTGTCACAATCAGTGAAAATTCACAGAAGAAACATTTTTCGAGAGAGAGTTAAAAAAATCTCACTTCAGTAAATGACCAACCAAGGTCACATCAAACCCACCAGAGATCTATTTGCGTTGCAGGTTAGAACCACCCATGGAGCAGGTCAGAAAAACAGATTTGCTTAAACACCCAAGTCCTATGATATAACCTGATCACATGGTGTTTATGGGCATAAAATTCACTAACACAAAGACACATCAAGATAAAGGTTTTGAAACCTGTATTATCTCACTTGATGTTGCCTGTGAACCGCAGCAAGGAACATGTTGTCTTCACACCCCCCCACCCCTCATGTCAGTTCTTTCCACAGGGTGGCAAAAAAATGAAACTGGAGCAAACAAGAGGAAAGCCTAATGCTGCTTCTGGATTATTTGCCCACTGTTGTGAGCCAGGGGGAAGAAAATATTGCAAGCCATTTTTCATACAGCAGGTAAAGTCCTGATTAGTCACAGCAAGAAGGGTCAGTGAAGAGGAGAAAGATGGGTGAGATCTGGAGTTATTTGTAGTGAATCAAACAGCTGAAGAAGCTGAGCAGCTCAGGACAGAGAGCTCTGATGAAGGGATGAGTGAGAAGAGGTAATGGTGAAAAATCTGTAGAGGCATGGAGAGGTGATAGAGAAAGCCCAAGGCAGGAGCGCCAGAAACAGCATTTAGAAGTGTGAAAAATAAAAGACTTAGAGCTAAGGTTTAGAGTTTGAGGGGAGTTTGTACACTAGATGGATAGTCTGCAATGAGGATTTGGAGGCAGACAGAAAACCAATACAGAATTGGAGTGGGAGGCATGGAGCAAATACCGTTCTCTCTTAATAAGATCCAAGTCAGATCTTATTTTTGTTGACAGGACACAGTGATTTCAAGCAAGTTTTCCTATTTACGCTATTATCAGCAAGATCAAAATCCAGACGCAGAAGAAGCCAGGACACAATATAATCAACTCTTTGAAGTTCAGGGAACAAAACACAGGCTGATTGCAAACAAGAGAAGGAGCACTCTAATCAGTGCACCTGTTTAGATTAAGATGTATTTAAAGATTTCCAAAGAAGCAGAGTCATCAGGCTAGAAAAGAGCACATTCAGACCTGCAGAAAAATAAAATCCTAATTTTCCTACTCCTTGGTAGAAAAAGCTTTATTTAGTACAAGCAAGAAAGACCGGATGAAGTCAGAGACACGGGATAGGAAGGAATTATTTTCTTTACTGTTTAGAGCATTTCTTTTTGTATTTTCTTTCAGAAAGAAAGAGCAGACTTTGAAGATTTCACGATGTATGTAAGCGTAACAGTCTATCTATCATAAAAAACATAAACAGAATGGAAACCAGCTCAAAATAAAGAATCCGATGGAATCTGTCTGCCAGTATAATTCATCCTTAAAAATTAGCAGATAAGAAAGAAAGGATTTGCAAAGTGTAATTACATTTTCCTATGAAAAGCAAAGATTAGTAGGCAGTAACTGGAATAAGCTAAATAGGGGAGAAATACATTAAATTGTAAAAATGAAAATTACATTTTTCAATTCATTCTCTACCAAACCAGGGAAGCAGTCAGAATAACAACAATCATGTAGTTTTAGTTCAGATTCGGACACAAACACAAATCCTGCGCAGCAAAAGAAGGGATGATTGTCTATCTTCCCAGAAAACAAACTTTAAATCCGCTCCCATGCTTGCTATAGAAGTTCCCCGCAATAGTCCTTGCCTCCCGTTTCTGTGGATTGACTCTAGGTCCCTGAATGCGATGATAATTAGTCTGTCTTCACAATGCTGCGTAGAGATGAACATTCAGACAGCAATTAATAATAACGTTTGGCATCAAGTAGAAGAGATGTTATCTAAGGCTGACATCAGTATGGAAATTAAATGTTACAATTGGCAAGAAGTTTCTAAACAGACTGTAAGGGGCTCAGGTGCTTTAATGCACATTTGCCTAAATGCCTGTTCCTTTTTCTCCTTTGCTTTGTTGTAGTCCTTTTAGTCTAGAGGTTTGGTTCATCCTGAATTTCATCGGCACTGTGTTGCTTCCCTGGAGACATGTCACTGGGCAGATTTCATTGCACAGCCTTTCCCCACCCAAACAGATGACAATGACTTGCTATGTTTTCTTGCTCGGTAGGACACTTGGAAAACAGGGAGGTCGGTCGGTCATTTTTGGTTAAAAAAGAAGGGAAAGGGGAAGACAATTTGGGCAATGTACTTCACTGAGAATCCTAAGGAAGTAAGAAGCATGCAAATAATGCAAAACATTAGTCATTGCAATAGCTTGTATGAAGATGGTAATAATAAAATCCGTTGTCTAAATGCAATTTGCATTTAGAGACAAAATCTAGGGGATTCATCTCTGCTGCTGTTGATGGGCTTTTGCTAAGCACAGGAGTATGGGGAAAGTTAATTTTCCAAATAGTCTGCTTTTCAGTTTGTAAATTTTAATTTCTCTTGTATATCTATTTTATAACAAAAATATAACAATTAAAAATGAAACCCCTGGGAACATCTCCCTAGGATTTTGTGATCATTATCCATTTACCCCTCTGAAATGTTACTATCCTCCCATTCACTCTCTTAAATCCCTGGGCTTGCTTTCTTCTCAGGACAAACCTCAATGAAATTCTGGGGCCACTGAAGTCAGCAGGATGTTTTGCCATTATTTTACCTCTTGAAATTTCTGCCTGTATCAGTGCATTGAGCTGTGATGTTTTAGTCTGGATCATGAGTGCACTTTTGAAAGGAGTATCCCAGCTGCTTCCACTTACCGTACTGTGCTTCGTATCACAGCAAGGTCTTGCACGCCCAAGCTGGATCAACTTGGGTCAAAACCAAATGGGAAACAGCACTGCAGCTCCTCAGAGGTGTTCAGGGCACAGGACCAGGGCACAGTAAGCCTCATAAGCACACATTGCAATGCATTTAGTATGGACCGGGGTCATCACCATCATTTGCAGTACAACCCACTCCTGACAGTTCAAACCATTTCCCAGCATAGATATAACATGCGTGAAGTCAGGCACACCAGTACTGAACGAGTCAGTTGGATTTGAGCCTGCCAGGTGCGCGTAAGATGCATTAGCAGTACGAAGTCCTGGTTGTCTGGTAAATATCTGGGCTTGAATAGGAGGGTTGGAAGCCATCACAGCCTGCAGGGAGGGGGAACAGCAGTGATCAGCTGCATCTTTCATCCCGAGAGCTCATACTGCATTCCTACCAGCCTGCTTAGCCTTCAGTTTGGAAAAGAAAACCTGTCTGGCATGCCACCTTTGGAGACGGCTCAGAGATTACAGTGATGTAACAAGCTCAATGGAAGCATCACTGCAAAAATCAGTCCCCTTTTTGCTTATTTAATTGGATGCAAACATTTGTTTTTTGACTGAAATTTGGCATAGAAGATAGGAACATCAGAACAAGTTTACTAAGTACAGCATTTTGGGAAGCCATTATCGCTCATGCAAAGCAGGAGAGGAGAAAATCCCTCCCGTGTAGGTCCAGCAGCATTTTGTACCTGGTGCCACACAGGTTTAAAGGATTAAATTGCAAAGCACAAGAGGAAGGGCTCTGTCTTTTTCTCCTTGAAAAAGCACTTAGAAATATTTACATCTAGCTCCTCAAGATCCAAAAAGTGGGCTTGTAAAGGATTTTAAAATGCTCTTAGATTCTTGTCTCTCTAAAAACATACAGGGTCTTTTGTCTGTTTTCTTTAATAATAAGCAGGATTCTTCAGTGTCATGCACAACATCTGTATTCTGATGAACTAACAGGATTTCTACCAAAACTTCTCCGAGTGAAGCTACCAGCTTGTCAAACTGGTATAAGCCATGATGGTGCCAGTGAAGCCTGTGAAGGTACCTCTGTCTGTAACACCTGAGGACCATCACCCAAGTATTTTCATGCTCTACTCAATGCAGTGACACATGAATGAATTTTGGATAAAATTAAGTCACAAATATGTAACCTCTTTAATTCTACACAAACTGAATAAATAACTAAGTGAACAAAACTTTAAAAACAAGAAGGAAAAAATCAATCTACTCAAGAAATGGGCTGGTGGTACCATAGAGAAAAATATGTTTTCCTGCTTTCAGATTTTGCTACAAACCCCCAAAAATTATCTATTTCTTAGCAATGTGGTTTTAAAAAAAATACTTTATCACTAAATAAAATTATTTTTATATAATAAAAATATGTTTAAGTAACCAAACTTTTCTATGTTCTTTTCTACTGTAAAGCAATTATTCAGTCATGTTGAATATTTCCCAAGAAGGATTGTGACCCAAAATTAATCTTTCTCTAGCAATGTTCTATTGATCAGTTTAGTGGATTTTACATAAAAAGACATGTATTATATTTTCAGAGCAACAGGTCACACAGAGCTTTACAAAAAGCCCAGGCCAGTGCTTTCTTCTGTCTTGGCCACAGTCCTGATGGAAGACTGTGAGCAATTTAATCCTTCACTCATTACTTGGAGTGACCTTTATGCAAAAGTAAAGTTTCTACGCTTCAGGTATTTCTCTTCCATAAATGCTATGAAGCTTAATAATTCACATCTATGACAAGTTGCAGATTCAGGATGAAGTGTACCAGTGAACCAAATGTCCATTAACTATCATGCTATATGAAAATACGTAGCAGCTATCCTGCTTTTAAGTAGAGCACATTTAGGCAGGAAAGTGTATAAAACTTATTAAATGTCAGGCTCGCAGTTCAGAAGAGTCTGCTCTAGATTTTTATACTCAAGAGATTTGAGAACTGTGGGTTTGATGAAGGATGAAAATTATAAGGTTACCTCTATGTAAGTATTACAGTGTCTTAAGGTGGAGATAGGCAATCGAGCTAGCAAGACCATGCTGTTGGAGCAAACCAACAAGACTCATGGTAGAAAACAGTCAGGACAGAGCCAACGTAATTGTCCAGTAATAGGGTACAGATATTGGATGCCTTAGCTGTTGTGAGGCCCACTTGAACAACCACTTGAACCTTACATGAGCCATTTGGCATCGTAAGGGAGCCTGTGCAGGGCACGGAGGTCCTGTTTTCTGACTTGGTGCCTTCGCCAAAAGGCCACGCTTTCCTTCAGTGATGTGCTGAACCTTACAGCATCTCACACAACAACTATTTCATCCTCACAGCACTAAGAGATTAATTTCTTACAGGCTGTATCTCATTTTTGCTTTGGGTTGATAAAACCAGGGTGGCTAAGTGACCTACCCAGGCAATGCATGTCAGAGAGAGAGCAAATAAATCTATTTTATCTCTGCAGACCCAACACTGAGATGTCTAATTTTATTTTATTTTATTTTATTTTATTTTATTTTATTTTATTTTATTTTATTTTATTTTATTTTATTTTATTTT
>JAVJGJ010000059.1:28500626-28511395 GCA_035590215.1 Microhierax caerulescens | reverse complement strand
TTATTTTATTTTATTTTATTTTATTTTATTTTATTTTATTTTATTTTATTTTATTTTATTTTATTTTATTTCTTTTTTTTTTTTTTTTTTTTTAATCTAGGCAACCCAGGTATGGGGTGTGGCAAGAAGGGCTGCACAATAGCTAACTGTTCCAAGGAGCAGCATTATGTCCATAACCCATCAAGGAACTACTACAAATTGACAGATGCTTGCTATACTGCATAGGCAGGACATACCAATCAAAACTGTCCCAGATACATGCTGAAATATACACAGCATGAACCGAACACACAATT
This sequence comes from Microhierax caerulescens, assembly GCA_035590215.1. Lineage (NCBI taxonomy): Eukaryota > Metazoa > Chordata > Aves > Falconiformes > Falconidae > Microhierax > Microhierax caerulescens. The sequence continues at coordinate 28,511,099 of JAVJGJ010000059.1, read as the reverse complement.
ATGCCTGTGTGCTTCATAAATTATAAACAAATGTGAGATGATAATCACTCCTTCACACATGGCTCCCTGCTTTCTTTTAGAGGTGCATGGACCATGAGCAGACCATAAGCCCTGATCCTTCAAGTCCCAGTCCATGTCAAGCAGTTAGCAATATTCTTGTTGGTCACTATGGTACCTTCTGCCACTGGGACCAGATCATCTTGAAATGAACCTTGCCTGTGGCTAAGGCAGCAAGGGATCTGAGGAGTATCCTGGCAGAGAGTGGTCTGAGCCCACCCAGGCTGGGGACACCCCAGAGGAAATAAATGTTCCATCATCTGCACATCTGAGAAGCACAGCAGGAGTAAGTGTTTCTGGACCTGCAGTCAAAGCTCTAAACTAAACCTTTCCTGAATTTTGGGTGCTACCAAGAGATTCTCCATCTGCCTCTGTCTCACTGTAACTGAGCTGCCTGGTAAAGATTTAAGGCACCAACAAAGCTGCTCCAGATCATCACAGTGCAGGTGTAATTTGCTTGCCGCAGCTGTAGCAGTGAGCGCTGCAGGGTGCAGGTGTTGCAACACAGAGACAGCTTCATGGTCCTGTGGCAAGGTCCCAAGGAGAAGAAGACCTCCTCTTCCTCACACCTCCAGCATTTCACAGGACCTCCCTGTTCCCAGGAGCTGCTGAGACATTTGCACATGGAGAATTTTGTCTTGGTGGCTGCATTTTGTCTGAAGCCAACAGCTGCTGCAGCTCCCAGGTGGAGGACAAATATGCTTTAAAAGAGGCTCCCTGCCCATGAACTCTGAAACACAAGGTCAGCCAGCAGTCCCTTTATTTTCAGAGTAAGATGAGCCATTGTGGAGGTGAATAAACCTGACTAGTTGATACGTAGCTCATTATGTTGTCCATACCCATTTTCGTTCAGGAAAGTAAACCTGATCTGTTGGAAACAATATCTAGGGCTTTTACACAGTAATTATAGCCAACTAAGATCAGTATTTTTAAATGAAAGTGATGACAATGCTTTATGGAATAAGTAGCAACAGAGCTGATTTAGATCCTTTATGCAGCTAATGAAATGTGAATAAGTAGGAGTCTCATTATCTGCTCTTCAGTGTGTGCCTTAGATTGCTCATTATCCTACCACGTTGCAAATCGATACTTGTGTACATGTGTGATCCTAACATTTTTTACACAAAAAGCTTCAAGCTTTGTCTAGTAAGTGAGGTTTTAGTGATTATATTTTGGTTATACACATAATATCTGGCTGTGCACTATCCATATACAGTGCCTAATGGTTTGCAGCTTCAAAAGAAAAAAAAACCAGACAATTTCAACAAAGGCTAGATTTTTCTGGGAGGAAAAAAACCCCACATAATTTATACAAATCCTTTTTATTATGCAATAATTAGCATTTCCCAAGCATTAAAAGTGTGACATTTAGAAAATGAGACTTTTAAACAATCTGAATCCCTTACATTCATATTGCAGGGAGGGGAGAACAGAGGCAGTAACCTCTTGACCACATGTGGGTGTAGCAAAAAGACAGGAAAAAAAAGAAAGAAAATCAGCAGAGGATGAAGTCCAAACCTTGGGTTATTGCAGGAGGTATCCTACTATCCTCTATGCCACTGTTTAGCATCTTGTTTCTCCTGTCTCCTGTACTGTTCACATTGGTTCCTCCTGAAGCCCTACAAACTGCTATTGGCAACAAAACCTGCCCATTCTGAAGAGGAGATGGCACAGACGAGCATGGATCGGAGCCTCTAACTCCCTTGTTGACACACTTGAGAAGACCCAGAATTGATCAAAACAAATAATAACAACACACAATATTTTTTTTTCCCCAAAGCTCCAAGCAACCCTGACAGAACTTCTTCCCAGTGCGACAAAGCCGGACTTAATACATTTCCTTCGTAGTTATTGTGATGCCTCATGGTTTAATTAGATCTGCGGGATGTCTCTCTGCCATCTGCTCCCTTCCAAAAGCCAGCACCTGTCAGAGCAAGCTCCAACACAGACTCTCCAATGACTGGCAGAATATATTTCCTCCTTCCTACGAGAAATACATTGTTATTTCCTGAGGGAAAAAAAAAAAAAAAAAAAAGCACATGAAGGTGTCTTCCAATGCAGAAAATAGAGCACCCTAACTTTGACATTTCAGTTCGATTCTTCTAGTTCTACAATATCAGACAGGTCTTACAGGGAAAATGATAGGAGAGAGTAAGTATTATAAGGGACAAGGAAAATGTTGAAAATTAAAAAAAAAAACAAAACAAACCACCAAACAGCCAGCCCACCCAGGAATAAAACACAACACGGGTTTGTATTTAATAGGGCTTCATGTCTTCAAATGGTGGCTCACACCCTAGGCATGCAAACAGAAGAACCAACATGCACAGTGTTACTTTACTTCCCAGATGAGGCCTCCATTTGGAGGGACTCTCTTTGACCCCCTTTCTCTCATGATTAGGTTTGGACAGCAGGACAGCTCTGACCACATCAGATCACACAATGAAGGTCCCTGTTGACGGCCTTTCCCACCGTTAATGCCTCCAAAACCTGAAAGCAATTCTTCATTTTGCATCTACTGGCAAACAGACCTGTCCAGTCTGGTCTTCTCACACAGAAGTCCCTAGGAAAGCTGGGGTCACCTTTGTAATTGTATTAGACTCATTTGGGACAGCATCACTCACCTTGTGCTATGCCAGCGGCGCAATGAGCTACCAAAATCACACATGGCACGTTAGCTAAGACAACCGGCAGCCAGCTGCCGTACACATACGTGCAAACAGGACACCTTTCCTTTCCTCCTGCCTTCTTTTTTACCATGGTTTCAATGTCTCAAATATATATATATATATCCCTTTAAGCTTCCAGATGTTGGGAGAGCTCACTGCTTGAAGGATTGGACCAAGGGAGGATGTTTTTCTCAAATCAAAACTCATTTGGATCCAGGAGTTAATAAGGGCTCATCTTAAGAGGACAGATGACATCCAGTTTGCATTTATTTACCGGAAACAAACCATGCATCTAAAATGGACTGTGGCCAGAAAGAAGTTCTTGAGTGAAATCTTGGCCCCATCAAAGTCAGTAGGCACTTGGCCACTGCCTACGCATTCACCACATAATTTCTTGTATATAGGAACTGGAGATTGCTAATGTTTTCACGCATAGCGCATCCAGCAAGGAAAAGCTCTAGAACAAAGGAGACAGCAAATGCAAGTTCTACCACAGCGTGCTTTGCCTATAGATGAAACTAGGAAAGGCTAAGTTAGCATTTGGGCATCACGGTGACAGCTGCTGTGTTCATTAAATATCACCTTGGAGATTCTCACTTAAAGAGTCAACAGCTACCAATTTCTCAGACACTTGGTACTCAGATGAAGCTCTGAACAAAACTTGAAAGACGAACAACATAACCTAAGAATCTGGCCCATGATTACATGCACCTCAAGAGAATGCATTATTCCTTCCTCATACAGCATAAAACTACTTTTCTTCCTTAAAAAAAAAAGAGCATTATTGTGCCTTTTCTTTTTTGTATCAGTGGAGCTTTATGCTGCTTTTGTTGTTTCTTTAACTTTTCACTTTTTTTACCAAACATTTGTTTATCCCACATCCTTGAATTTTTATAGCAAGAGCATACTGATCAGCCATTTCATCTCTGTTCATCTGGTAGATCACTGCTGTGTGAGGGGGCTGCAAGTTGAAAAGTTAAACTTTCTAGCTTTTCTAAAAATGAAAGAAATGAAACAGACGATCATTTTTTCCCCAAAATCTGTTCCTCCTTGGAAAAGTAGGTAAAACCACACAGCTTTATCTTAGTAAACTTATTTGCATTCTCAAGTAACAGAGCTGAATTCAGGTGCTGCTACATCTCACTGGGTTTGGGAGTTATTTATCCATCCTTAGAGGTATATTGGAACAAACCCAAAACTCTGTTCTTTCCAGAATGTTTAAAGCAATGGCCTAATTTTATGGAAGGGAAGAAGAAATGTGCCTTTGGCTTCAGCAAGCACTGAAACATATCAACAGTAAAGGACAAAGTTTGAATATACATAAGTGCCCAAAGGTACCTAGCAGATGAGTTTAGACACCTCAGAAGTGAATGCTGGAATGGGAACTGGACATTTCTTAAAAATCACAGTAGACACTTGAAAGCGGTTAGCTGTCCAAACACTCAGATGGAAAATCAGGGTATTCTGGTTTTGGAAACTCTTCTTCTACAGGATTATGAGCTCCAGCTGTTGCTGAAGTTCCTGGAGAGAAGAGCTTCAAGATTCCTCCTCCATCATGTCACAACTAGATCCTCGCAGCACAAACCTTGCATTTATGGAAACCGCGATCTTTTGAAATCCAAATTAATGACATATCATTTCAATCATTTCTCTGATCAGCATATTTTTTTGTTTGTTGTTTTATTCTTTTCAAATACAGTTTGAGCATATGTCCAGTCATATTTTTGCTGATATTTCATTATAGATTTCAGCTGAGGTTGAGTTATCCTCTATTAGTCCATTAGTGTCCTATAGACAGCAGAATATTGGAAACAGCAAATATTAAGTAAAGAGGAAATAATTATATCTAATTCTGTAAAATTTACACTTGAAGATCATGTATGTAAGGACCAAATATACAGAGATGTCATATCCAGTCTGAGTGTGTCCATCTATGAATGTGATTCCCATTGCACATCTGTTTTAATTTGTTGGTAAAGAAACTGGTAAATCATGTGCTGTGAGACATAAGTAACAGTTTAGCTTAAGTTGAGAGATCAGATTCATTAGCTAGCAAAAGTCAAACTGCAATATTAAAAGAAACAAGAATTCATATTGTTGTTAAATATCCAAAAGCTAAAAATAAATAAATAGGATAATATCAAGGCTTTTGGTTTACCAACATAATAAACTGTTCCTTGCTTTTCAGACTTCCATTCCATCACTCCCTCGTTACTCCTGTTTCAGTGGCATTTCTGATTTACTTTCTTATCCTACTTTTGTAGGATGAGATAACTTCTGATAATTAGCTTATCCTTGTTTAATAGACTAATTAGGACTGGTTGAAGGGAAAAAACCCCAACTTTTCAAAACAATATATTGCCATTGTAATGTAATTGGTTTCAAAAACCTTACTCCTTTTATGTGTTAGTTTTCAGTTTTCATTAGAAACATTAGCCAAGAACCCCAAACTTGAAAATACTGTATTTGTTTTCTTCAATGAAAAATTCAAGTTTTTCTAGACATTCAGACCATTGCCAAATATCACTAGCAATATTTGGCAGCAAAATGAGCTACATTATGAATAAACATACCAACATTTAGAATCAATTCCAGCACATTTTACCAGTGTTAATCAGCTAGCTAATTGGGAAACAAGTAGCTAACCCTTTAGTCACTGGACCAGAGAGTAAGTTATTTTGGGTATCTACAGAGCTATAATATTGGTGCTTGACACTTTTGCTCCACATCAGAAACTGGGGCTCATCTGTGCAATGTATGGGGAGAGATAAAAGCTGGAGAACAATATTACAGAAGGTGCCAGATGTAGTAGGGAATTACTTAAACCAGCATTAGAAGACTTGAAGAAGAGACCCAAGTTCCCTTCCCACTGTCCAGGCATTGCCATTTGACCCACACCCAGAGCAAAAATCCCGGTTTTGGAGTTTAGTGCTTGGGTCGGGTTAGGTCCTCTCAGAACCTTGGAAAGATCTTTTTTTGACTCTGTGCCTTGCTGGGCATTTACTAGATCATTTACCAGGGATATGTGAAACCTAGCTTCAGGTTTCTCCTTCACCTGCCTCACTTACATAACTCTAACCTTAGGTTAAATGTATTTTGAGATGGGACTTTCAAATGTTTCTCTTGCACAAGATACTTCCATTTAAGGTGAAGATGGGTCTCATCTCTCCCATGTAAAGACAATGACCATCAGGTCATGCTTGTTGATGCAATATACAGGATCCCCCACCTCTGTTTTACCCTTCTGTAGAAATAGTGATCTTGATACTGAGGGTTTGCATGCTGTCAGGCAATCAAGGGAGTGATCACGGGTCTTTCATGTCTTGGTTGAGAATGTCAATCAGTGGACTGTTGCATAAGGAGCTGTACTACCTGTAACTTCTCTGCAGCTGATTTGAGTGCCTCACTTGGAGTTAAGCAGGAGACAGATAATGCAGATAAAAAATTATGAGTTCCCTATTGTTATGGCAGCACATAATTGCTGCTCTGTTCACACTCTTTTTCTGGCTGGCTCAAGTGGCAGATCTCTGCATAATACACTCGTAGGGACTTCACTCTCCTCATACCTAGGGAGACGCCAGGGCCTGTACGCTCCATGAGTTACCAAAAAGTTAGGCACAGCTTCCTTTGCAATAGCTGACCTGCAAGAAGTTAATCCACCTCCAGAGCTGGATATACATTTTGACTTGGGACTGTGAAATTGTTAATTAATCACCTAAATCTCCCTGAGCTTACCCTTCCACTATTGGAACTTTTTTACCACTTGCACTAAGCTCATGGGAAAAGAGGGAAAAAAGGATGTTACATGGCAACAGGCTGGTGGAAAGTGGGAATCCACTTTACTACACAAATATTAGCCCACAAACATGGATAATTTCCATGAGGGATCAAACCTCCAGCTCCCTGCAGCTGGTTTCTGAGGGTTACTATGAGTATACAGATCCTGAAAGGAGATGCTGCGATAATTAAGCGAGAAGTGAATTTTCTTCCTTATCTCCATTTCTGAAAGGCTATTTTATGTCACAAAGTCTTACCTCCTAGATTCATGGAATTATCTGGGTCTCCAGAAGATTTAACTTGGGCTTGTAGCTGTCTTATTATTCACAGACGTGTTTTTGACTCCACTTAAGCCCAGCCACAGAGGTAACAGGTTCCACAGGACACTCCATCTGTGAGAAAGAGCATTTTTAAGCCCATTTTACAATTCTACTTTAAGTCTTAAGATGACTATTATTAAATGCTTTCATCTATAGCAATTTTACTGGCATCCCAACTTTTTAGATCTTCCTGGACAAAAAAAAAAAGATTCCAGGGCATGCAGCTCCAAAAAAAAAAAAAAGATCTTGCCCTAAAGCACCCCATGGGACTCTTTGGGTGCAGACCTTCAGGTGGCTAAGGGGAAGTGTGTGGGGTTGCAACTCACCAATGGAAATGGCTCTATAGGCATTTGGTTTTCATTCAATGAAAACTTCTGTGGAAAAAAAACACCAAACAAACACTAAGTGTCTCTGAGTCATGGACCAGTTTTCATTAACTGAGAGTTTTGATGGAAAAATTTCAACCAGCCTTAATCATACCTACCAGCAGGTCTGTAAGGATCTCCCTGAGAGTTTGTGCCAGACCATCATTTTAATACCAGGACACTGACTGAAATGCTGACTAAAAATAGAATAATAAAATGTTCAAGTACAAATGCCTTAAGGACTGAGCACAAAGGCTTTTGCAAAGAAAATCATGGTTTAGTAATCTATCTAAAATTCTATCAGCATATTAATAAAATCGGGGCTGAAGCAGAACTTGGTGACAGTGTTTGAATAGAGGTCTACAAACCACTTGACAAAATCTTTCATGATTTTATAATTAAAATAGCAGGCAATTTAAAGAACAACCACAGAAATTTGAATAGCAGAAGTAAGAGGTTGAATGCTCCTGTGCAACAGAAGAAAACCAGTAAAAGGCAGGTAAAAATGTATCACAGGCAGTGATATGCTCCTGGAAAAATAAATAGTATCCAAGTAGTGGTTTTTACCTAGCAGTAAAAGGTTCAGTTCCTAGGCCATAAAGTTCTAGAGACACAGATGGAGATGTAGGGATACAGAGGCAGCCAAGTGACCCTACAGCACTGCACCTTGCGCTATTCTTCTCTTGGTCCCTCTGTAGCATTTCCCTTGTACCACACTGACGGTGTTAAAGAGAAAGGAAAGGAAAGGCACAGTGACCAGAGCAGATTTATTCTTCAAAGAAAAGGATTAAGGTGGAAAACTGAAAATTTACCTTCCTTTGAAATCTGGCACAAAAGAACCAGGTGTTAAAGATTAAGAGTTTGTGTTTCTTTAGCAATGTCCCCACAAGAGATCAGGCTGGATAGTGCCATGGTTATCACTATTGATGAGTAAATAGCATTATTAAGTCCCATGTAAATAGATAATGACTGAGAGTTCTAAAGTATATGTGGACCTTTTAAGTAAATAGGTGTATTGGTTGGTTTTGGTTTGGTTTGCTGTTTTGTTTTGGTTTGGTTTTTTTAATTAAATAGCGGCTAGTTGAACACTTGAACTTCAGCTTAAATTTTCTTTCCCGATTCACTTCTATTTCTTTGCATTTTGTTAAGCAAGTATATCCCAATGGCTGGTGTGTACAAGGAAAGGGGGAACATCAAATAAAACATAGATTAAAACTGACACTGGTCCAGAGTCCAGGCTCATCTGGCCAAGAGACAAAGGGAGAAAGGGTTAGTTGGTAAACAGTAAGAGAAATACTGGATTGTTTCAAAAAAGCCTTCTAAAGATAGCAGCTGCAAGTCTCTAGGAACAGACTTGTCTCTCCACCTTAGTCACAAAAGCAGCTACAAGTTTCATTGCTAAACATCATCATGTAAAAGCTCTGAAAATGTTCTTTAGACATTAATTGAGCAGTATATTCTTGTGAGATGATGGAGAATTGGGCTTGTCAGCTCATCAGGAGAAGCTGAACATTAAATTTGCCTGATGCCACAGTATCTCTGCAGCAGAAGTGGGGCCAGAGCGCAGGCACTTCCCCCTTCACAGAAGTGATCTCAGTAGGTTACAAGATGGAACCAGCAGTAAGCTCTGAGATCTTGAGGACATCAGATGATCGGAACAACTTGGATATGCCCTAGTATGGTCCCCGTCATAGTGCTTCCCTAGCCTCCACACGCAAAGAAATGCTACGGGGCTTTTGGATGTAGTGACTGCATGTGAATGCAGGCACCCTGACTGATTTTTCTGCAATATTTTTCTGTTTTTCCATTAAAATTAAAATTGCAAGTGGGATGGTGTCGGCATGAAAGTTATCCGATGGTTATCAACACTCAGACTCAAATAGGCCTACTTGTACATGCAAAAAATGTGACTATATCACGACTTGCACCAGACGTGTCAGCCCTGTATTTGCATAGCTGCAGACATTCAGTCAGGAGCTGTGTGATTTAGGTGACCATCCACAAGCACGATGAACAAATAAGGACTAGTCACAGCTCAGAATCATTCACGGAAAGAGTAGGTCCTAACCACCTAATAGGTGCAAATGTTTGCTTTTGTGAATAGTGAACTTTTCTATGTAATTCTCGTCTCAGTGAAAGACAGAATGTCTAGTCTAGATGAGATAAATCTGTATAGCTACAGCAGCGGCAGCAGCAGTGTAACAACAATTCAGGCCAACTGGGAATCAGACCCAAGCCTGTAAAAAAAGGAATGTGAAAATAGTAAAAAAAAGAACTAAATTAAATGGATGAACTGTCTACTGCTAATTGTTTGCTCAGCTCTGTTTAGGAACAAAATGCTAAAGAATAAAAACAAATTAGCAGCAGTCAGCTCTAGGTTGCCCAAGGTAACAAACATTCTGCCTAGCTTGTTACTTAAGCATATAAGGCAAAGTTAAACACAGACTAAATTAATCCAAATTAAAAGATGTTAGTAGTACCATGTGAGGAGCCTGACAATGAAAATTCTCAAAGACATGCTAGAAATTAGGCTCCATCTATGGGGAAAAAGGAAAAAAGGAGACAGGCCACTTTGCCCTTTGTGTGCCCATCAGGGTCTTTAAGAAGGTTTACAGGGATGTGGAGGTGAGGTAAAATCAAGCCTCAAACACAGAACACTGATCATCTCACACTCTCTTCTGTCATTAGGGAATTAATTTCTGGCATTCCATTGACCAGTTATGAGAAGTCTGGGGCAGAGGGAGGCTTCGTTGTGCCCATTCAGTGCGCTACCCTGTGCTTTTACACCACACTCACCTCCAGGATATTAAAGTAGTAGATTCGTAGCATCTTTCTTTTTTAAGGTGAAGCTTGTGGCGTATCTGGATAAGTGGAAAGAGTTTAAAAGCAGAGCTGCTTTGAGCTCCCTAATAATCACACAATCATTTAGATTGAAAAAGACCTTTAAGACCATTGAGCCTATTAACCCAGCACTGCCAAGTTCACCACTAAACCGTGTCCCTAAGCACAGCATCTATGCATTGTTTAGATACCTCCAGGGATGGTGACTCAACCATCTCCCTGGGCAGCCTGTTCCAATGCTTAACAACTCATTTGGTTAAAAAACTTTTCCTAATATCCAATCTAAACCTCCCAGGTACAACTTGAGGCTGTTTCCCCCTGTCCTGTCGCTAGTTACTTGGGAGAAGAGACCGACCCCCCCTGCCCACAGCCTCCTTTCAGGCAGCTGTAGGGAGCGATAAGGTCCCCCCTGAGCCTCCTCCTCTCCAGGCTAAACCTCCCCAG
>JAVJGJ010000059.1:28475350-28488746 GCA_035590215.1 Microhierax caerulescens | reverse complement strand
AAAAGTATGAATCTCCACAGTCAAACCTCATCACATAAAAAAATCAGAACAAATAATATGGCTTATGGGATTGAAAGCTTCAAAAAACCCTGAAGGTATGATGCGATGTGTCATAAGACGATTCAGATCATTCGTTCCGAGCACTTCCTAGCATCTGCATGTGGAAAACCAGCAGCCCTAGATTTGATCCTGGCATCACTGGGAGCTGGGGACACTCGGCGGATCTCGAGGAGCATCCTGTTTTGGGGGCAGTCTCCCCTGCATCACCATTTTAGCTGCAGACCAAACTCCCCTTTAGCTTTCACCTGTTCCCAGCCGATAAGCTGGCGGCACGTCAGCCTCTGCTCTGCACCAGCCGCAGCAGCTGGGCTGGGGGGGATCACTTGGTGCACCCCGTGCCTGGCCTAGCCAAGCCCAGCTGCAAGACCAGAAAAGTCTTCGCTAGGCCTGAGGCCTCTGGGCACGCCTGCAGCACAAAGGCAAGCTTTCAGCAAAACCAAAAATCAAACAATAATGACTTGGGTGTCTGGAAGGATTTGCAGAACAATTAAAGCAATTAAATCTGGGTAACTTGGCTGAGGGATAACTGCGGAGAAGAGAAACACTTTCATAAACTTGAAAGGCTTGATGCACATCTGGGGGGGGGGGCAAGGGCAGGTGCAGGGGCAGAGCCAGCACATGAACGATGCTGGGGGATGTGGGGGGCACGAGCAGGGGGACTGTAAAGCCCAGCCGAGGCCGGGGAGCCCACAGCTCTCCCAGCAGAGAAAATGGACGGGACGTGGGGCTGTCTGGGCAGGGGGAGACGGCTGAGGCAGCGGCTCCACTCTCACCTGTAAAGCAGATGGAACAAAATAGCAGGGGGCAAGGCAGGGAAGGGGAGCACTGTAACCAGGGAGCGCTGGGCCTCGCCTTAGCACTCAGCTGGTGGTATTCACCGCCCTGCCCCGCTGTCGTTTCAGCCCCAAGAGTTTAAATGCTATTTAAATTGACAGCGTCTCTTTCTGAGTCTGATGCTCCCCCACACTCCTCCCCACTTTCCACACACCCCATACAGATGTAGAAATTAGGTTACAGGCATTGAGAGCCGGGAAATGAAATGTCACTGCTGAATAAAGCTCTGCAAGTGACAAATCCAATGAGTTTGCTTTAATCCTCTTGAGCTGCTAAAAGTATTGACTGCATCGGCCAGCGCACGGCTCGCTCTCTCCGACAGAGCCAGGAATGACCCTTCCTGTGGGCCACCTTCTCCTGGCTTTGATACATACTTTGTTCTGGTCTGCAAACAGACCTAGCTAAAATACAGTGTTTATGGCTATTAAAACACATGCAAACCCTTTTTATAGCAGCATGCATGTACCCAGAGTATGGGCTGGGCAGGTTTTTCACCAGTTTCTGACCGCTTACGGCTACAGCAGTCACAAACCTACCACACAGAGCACTGCCATGGCGCTCCTCCACATTTGGCTCTCCTCCCGGCCACCCCAACACTGCAGCCCAAACATGTTCCCCCTTTTAACCAAGCTGCATGCCTGTTCCCTGCGATGTTTGGTTTTTTTCCATACACCCAGCATAGCCCTGCTGCACTTTGCTCCTTACCTGTATAGGGGACATGCTATCCCTGTGTCCTAAAGATGCCCAAAGTGTTATTCACCATTTAGCAAATTTTCCAAGGCTCGAGACCAAAGGTGATTCATCAATCTTCCTTCAATATTAGAAAAAAACTTCTGCACGTGTGCCCACCAGCATTGTAAAAAGCCCACAGTGTTTAACGTTGCACTGGCTGAATCTGCTCAGCATCCTGCCCCAGGGATTCAGGATATAAGACAACAAATTTCCTAGCTCAGAGACTGTTTAGGATCCTGTAACATCTTTAGGAAGGGGGCATCGTAACTAATGAAGATGCTGAAAGAAATAAGCATGCCCCATTTATTCTGGTTAGAAATTCCTGCTAATAGTTGATGGTAAAGGTTTGTGCTGTAATGCAGGGGAGCTGAGCTAATTTAGAAGACCATCATGTCCTGTTCCTTATCCATCAGTGTTGCTCCTCACAGCTTCATTGCAGATGTTGCAGTAACTGGTTTGAAAACTTCAGTTTCTAGAGTCAGTCATGAGTTGTTACTGGTTTTGTTTTCTCTTTTATTCCCCCTTAAAACAAAAGTTTCTTTCTTATCTTAAAAAACCCACATCCCTAACTGAAAAATATTACCCAAGTTTAATATAAAGGGTGAGAAGACAAAACAGACTACTTACATTTTTAATTTCATTATTTGTTCCAAACAAAATCTTGCTCTTTTGGTAAGGAATCTTGATTAACTGCCTTCCCAGCTGACTAGAGTTTACAGAAGGTCAGTTTTATGTTATTTTCTAAAAATCACAGGAGTCTGAGAACCTTTTCCCATTGCTCCCTGACTTTTAAGGCTCCCTGCGTATCCCAGGCAAGTAAGTTTTTGTATAAAATAGTAAACTCAGTCCACAGAAACCAGTAAGTCCAAACTGCACCCTGGCCACTTTCTTTGTAGCCTATCAACTCACTCTTTTTATTGTTCAGTGCAAAACCACAGAAAAAAAGTGACTCTGTCATGATCCTACCTTATCGCTGCCTTGTGTCCATCACCCATGGAGAACCTCTAGCTCTCAGGGCTGAAGTCTCCAGTATTTCCTAACATGTAGACTCTCAAAATGGGAGTTTTCTTTTGGAAAGCATATTAAAATGAGCTCCCCCACACAGTATTCCTTGATGCAATGTGCAGCCTTTTCCAGGGCAATATGTGACATTTGTCTCACTGCAGTTAAGATCCTTCCAAATTAAGGCAATAATGCATGAAGCTGCCAAGTGGGAGATCTGTACCATTGTAATTTTGAAAATCTCTACCTCACTGATCAGTGTAAGCAAAGTATTTGACTTTTAAAATGGGTATTTGGAATTACACTATGTATGTTGGGGTCCTGCACATTCTTCCCCCTCTTTCTGGGGGTTTGGCAGCCTGGGGTCAAGGCCAGCTGAGCTGGTGGCCTGGGCAAAATGGCTCTTAAAGCCTGGGCCAGGGTCACCCATCTTCTCTGGAGCTGCTCTTGAGCTGAGCCGATGCTCTTGGCCTCTGCTACACCACAGTTTTGCTGCAGCCATGCCCATGCTGGATCCTGACCCCCATGTGTCGGCTGATGTCCTGCCTGGCCGCAGCCAGAAGATGCTTGATGCCCTGGGCTGGGGCTGCCAGAAAAAGTGCGAGTTGAATTCTGTCAAAACCTCTGACAGAAAAGGAGAATTATGGGTTGGGTTTTTTTTTGTAGAAAGGAGACACTTTCACTAAATCGTTTAATTTGATCTGAACTCACATTCCCTGAAGAAATGGTTTTGACACAAAGTTTTGTTGCAGTTGTCATTACTAGCAATATCTAGGTGCATCTGCAGTAGCATTTTGGTTTAAATCAAGGGCCTGCTTTTGAAGGAAAATGTCCTGATGCCCCCTACTTAACCATGCTTTGATTTCTGTTACTGAGCAATAGCAGACCATGCACCTGGTCTCCTTCTGGATGAAGATGGACTAGAAAGTACGCTTCAACTGCTAGTGGCTTTTCAATCCATGAGAACAGACTAGAGCTAGTCTGAAGTAAAGCTCCTTGAAATGTCCGTAGGGTGAACACTGGGCTCTCGGCATTGGGTCCATCCAAAATCACTCAGTTAATGGAACCCTGAAATAAATTTTTAAACAACGTATAAACTAACCAGACATATTAGCTTTGTATGTGATTTGGATAAGCAAATGCTACTTGTAGAGAACTTGCGCTATATGGATTCTCAATTGCCTGATACAAAGAGCAAAGATATTCTCTCTGCGGCTACAGTTGCTTTTGCAAGTCACTGAGTCATTTTTTTCAGAATTTTTTATCTCAGCATGTTGAGGTTGCCTGTATCTTGTTAGTTTTGACCCAGTGATGACTTGTTGCATCACGTATTTCACATTTGTGGCGTGTCCGTGAATAGAATCACAAAATGAAAATTTCCTGAGATAACAGAATACAGATGGCACCATACCCAAAGGTCTGTAAAAATTGAGTCATTTACTTTGCATCAGAAGAAATCATTTGTGAAAGAAAAAATTGTATAAATGGGACTGTAAATAATTAGACAAATTAAGCAATTTAGACTTTCTTGAAAAATGCAACACAAGGGAGTCAATCTGATGATTAATGCAGGCATTAGCATCTCGAAGCTAATAGCTACGCATGTGGGTTCCACGGCCACCTACAGACTGCTTCCCAGATGGTGCATCTGAGTCTTGTGTAGAGGTGCACAGGATGCCTGGGGGAAGGTTTGATGTGAAAGGAAGCAAAAGTAGTAAAACTTGTGACAAAATTAAGTATTTGAAGAAAATTGTACCTTGACATCTCATACAAGGCATAAAGCAGAAGTGCCCTTCCAGCAGGAACGGGAATATAACGGGAAGTCAGCACCAACTGCGTAATGATCACGAAGCCTTGTCTCACTGCAGCAAACAGGACATTTCGTAGGCAGCCTCTCCTCCCCTGTCCTGTGTTTGTAACTGCTTGGGGACTGAGCTCATGGCATCCTGAAGGATGAGCACATGGTTTGAGCTTTCACATCTAAAGTCCAGCACACCCTCAACAAGCAAAGTAATTATAAGGCAAAAGAACTCTGACATCTAATACTCGGTACTGTTGCTGAATTCTAAGCAGTCACACAATAGAGATTATGATAGGAAAAGGAGGCAAAGTCAGGAAGCAAGACTTGAAGAGCAGACAGATATTAAAGATGAAAATACAGCATCACTTCCCTCACCTTTCCAGAGAGAGAAGCAATTCATCTCAGAAGAGATTTGATTCTGCATCACATTGGTTTGCGGTTTGATATCCTTTTTTTTGACTAGTCCAATTTCAGCCCTGGCAAAATATAATTGGCCAGAGCTCTGCTTCTGTGCTTGAAACTTCAATTCAATAACCTCTCTCCTATTGTATTCCACAGAGATCCAGAACTAATGTGTGCTCGGGATATAAGAATGATTCTCGGGGAGACCTGAAGTTCAATTCCTTCCTTTCATTTCAATAAACTGAGGTTGACTTTTAAATTGGCAGGCCTGTCAAAGGAGATTTTTTATCACAATTAGAAGCTGAGACATGTAGTGGCCTTATCAAAAGAGTAAAATGGATTTTTTTCCAATCTCTGTGCAAGTATCAGTCAGAAAAGGCAGAGCAAAGGAACATGACTGAAAATATTTTCACAAATACTCATGCTGATTAAAAAAAAATGAATTTGTTCCAGCTGTGTTTGCTTCTCTCAAATAAGCAAATAATATAGTTATGGTCACACAGATTCTCACGGAAAGCAGACCTGGAAACTCATGAGGATTCATGGAAAGCAAAGTTTACACAGAGGAGGAAATCAGCCAGACAGGAAAATCAAGCTGCACTGGTTTCAACCAGCACTGCAAACACGTACAGCTACTTATGGGAATATCAGAGAGAATTATAGTAGCACCTCGTGCAAGGTTTCAAACATGTCAGTGCACTGCTGCTCAGAGGAATGCTGCCTTGGACAAACTCCTGCTCAAACCCAACAAGTGTTGAGAAATGCCACTTTTAGTAATTATTCAAAAATGTGTTTCTCTTACTTGAAGGACCCCAGCCCAAGAGGGTTCTAATTTTTTAATTTACATCTGGCTTTAATCTTTATATTTATCTAAATCTTATAAAGTATTTATATTTATATTTATGCAAATTAGGAACAACCACCTTCTGACCTGAGAAAGCCGTCTCCCTAGACACCATAGCCAGGAATGCCGAATACTTCATGCAGCCGATGCACAGGAAAAAAAAAATGAGCCAGAGACAGACGGTGGTTATCGATGCAAAGAGGAGACAGCAGCGGTAACTGTACAGCACAGCTGTAATTTTAGTCTCTGCATGACCCGCACCCCAGCCTGCCCTAGCACAAATTAAGTTTGATACTTGCTAGCACTGCAGCCGTGCCAGAGCAGAACGGAGATGGTGAAGGCTGGTAGGAAACTTCCAGAGCGAGGAGTTACAACAAATCAGATCAGCTTGCAAACCAAGGGGATGTTAAGGCTAGTTTTGAGCCAGTCCACCATCGTGTCCACTTAGGAGCTGCACAGACACCCCTGGCACCAGTGGCCAAGAGAGAACCGGCTCAAGACTTCAGGCAGCAGCACAAAGCTGGCTTGCCTCGAGCCCACCATCAAGCTCTTGTGGCTAGCATGGCAGGCCTTGCACAGCTCCACGAAAATGACACCCAACCGCCTGGATAAAAATGAACACGGGTAGGTCTGTGCAAGTGCTGTGGACATTAGGAGAGCACAGCCTTACGCCAGTGACACAGTGCCATGAGAAGCTTGGCCTGTCATATGCAGCCACTGTTGGAAGGCACCTTGGGTACCAATGAAGAAGTAGTGGGGAAGAGCAAGAGTAGTATTCTGAGAGAATGTAGAAGGGTTCACTTCCACACAGGCAGTTTTCTCTCAATAACATTTTTTTCCCCCTTGATAGCAGTTCAGAACCACAGAACTGGGGGATCTCTGTGCTGTTTGGAGCATTTCTGAGTAACAGTTTCATAAACCATTAATCAATACCTCTACCTCCGTGTGTACATTCATAGGAGGGGATTGCAATGGCCCAGGCAATGTGTGTTTGAAACCCTTGCAATTAAAACTTGATCAGCTCCACCCTGCATTCCACCATGTTCTGTAAAATGGCTCCGCTTGACAGACCTTGGCAGTCTCACAGCAGTATTTCAAAGGGTCACTGAAGAACTTCCCTGTACCTCTGCACAAAGCAGTAACACAGATTTCTGTTTCCCTGCATGGGTTAGTCATGTTGAGAGCCATAACCCAGAGCACACAGCAGCGCTACCAGATCCACCACTCTTCAGAGATGGGGGGTAGGATGGGGCTGGCACTAGGTACTACAGTCCTGCCCCCCCCCAGGACAGCACCCACCTGGGGCTGTTCAGTCAACCTGGAGGTGCCAAAAAGCCATCCCAAGGTGAGAACCAGTGGGGGTTCCCTTTCCCTGCAGAATCTATCAGGAAAAAGGCAGAGCTGTCCCTGTGCCGCCACCAAGGTTACCACAACTACTCAATGCCTTCAGCCCAGAGTGGCAATCCATCTAGCTGGAAATGGGGCTGCCTGTCCCATGTGAAAACCACCCTGTCCCCATCCCATTGTTTCTGGCCATTTTTGGCCACCTGAGTAAAGCAAAGAAGGGGTGCCCACCCTTTTTTTGTAAAGCCCTTTGTGGTACCCCTGAAGGAAAAATGTTGGGTTGATAATGAATGGAGCATGTAAAAGTTTGCGACCTCCAAGAAGGAAATAGCCTTGCACGTTGCCTGTTAACAGCTTCACTGCAAATATAGAACTTTCTTGTTACTATATATAACTCTGTTTTACTTTTCCAACTCATTGTTTTTAAGTGTTTTTTGAGTAAAATGCATCCATCTCATCATTGGGCAACAGAATTAACAAGTCCTGGCCTTCCAGAGTGCCTTGCCTCCCAACAGTCTCCAGCCAGCACACCACTGCCACATCCCAGTAGCATCCTTATATCCTCACCACACTCCTGCCTGTCAGCAGCAGAAAGGACAGCAAGAGCTGGTACCAAGCTACAAATATGCTTGAGCTCTCACTGCAGCCTGTCACTATGCAGAGACATTAATTGGTGTCTGTCCTCTACCCAGAGTGTGGATAGAGGTCAAGTGGCATGATATCCATAAGAACACATCATCTTTGAGATCTGTCCATCAGAACTGAAATTTCTTGATGTTTGTTGGGAAGGAGAGACCGATAGGCAAAAAAGGTAGATGGATGGAATGAAAGACCAATGGACAATGAAAATGCATAGTCTCATTGTCTTTGATAACCAGACTGATGTGGGATAGCACATTAACACCCCAAAACTTCTCCTGGTGACTGAAGTGGTCAGATTGCTATTCTAGCACCATGGGTTGGAGAAAGGTACAGAAAGTGGTCATTTTTCTCAGAAAGGTTCTCTTCATAAAACCAAAACAGAGGAAAAGCATCTTCATTTATGGTCTGTAACAGCCTTGTCATGAACTCTTGGTGCAGGAGAAGGCATCAGCCTGATAATGGCAATGCAACTCCCAGCATCTCAGTCAGCCTTGCTGCTTCGTCCTGGTGAGAATCCCAAATATGAAGCTCCCTGCAGTGGTTCCTCTGAGGTGGACACCTTCCTGGGCTGCTGGCCATCCTCCAGACCCAGAGGCACCCTGAAGGCACTCCATCACTGCTGAAACACCGTTATTTGTTTTTATCATTCCATTGATTTAGAATTGCTCTGAGCAATAATGATCCTCTGCTAGCTGCACGCTCTTGCTTTCATTAGCCACCCTTGTCTTCATCCTCACAGGCTGTGAGACTTGTGTCTACCTCAAAGCAGGTTTACAATTTGCAGAGCAGGAATTTATTTTTTTATTTTTTTTTCTCCTGCTACGGAACATGGCAAGCCACAGCACATGGCAAACCACCCTGACCGGGTTGCATCAAATGGCAAGGCTTCCTCTCCTGCAAAACCCTCTGTGCCACAGCAAGGCAAAGGCTGGCCTGAGCACAGCAGGCAGCCAGGGCTCGTGGAGGTAAGCTGGGGGGAAGAGGACCATCTCAGGGCATGAAGCTCTGCAATGCTCAGCGGTGGCTCTGCAAATCTTCCTTGCCTTTCTTGTAAAAGTACATTTCTAAATGTGCTGCCTTGAGGCCAAAGAAATTCCCAGAACAAACATGAATTTTTCAGGAGGGTGGAATGTGTCTACTGCTGTTCTCTAAGACACAAAGGAGACAAAAAAGGCAATTTTCTGACTTCAAAGAAGGTATTTTTAGTAGGAACTTCCAGCAACATACACGCATAGACACACACAAATATAGTACATATAAATACAAACACATATAAATATACTACATATAAATACATAAACATGTATATGTGATTCCCACTGCCATGGTTTTGATAGAGCTTGTCTCGTCATTAATCACCACAGCAGCCTGTCCTGGTAAGCCATCTTCATGTCCCTCCGCTATTAGTCATTAACATTAACCACTTGAGCTGGAAGTAAAGCACTTTCTCTCCCAAGAACATACTAACTGACAAAGGGTAGAGAAAAAAGCCAAGCAAACTTGCTTTGCTTTTAGTGAAAGCCCTGGTAATGCAACGGCCTTGCTCCCTTTTCATGCTCACTACCTGGAACGGCTGCATAGCCATCAGCAGGCACTGGGTCTGGGCTGGGAGTGGAGCACGATGTACGTCACCCTCAGGGCTAATTGCATGTGCCACTGTTCAGTGGCCAAACACTTGTCCTGCATCTAAAATGACAGCCTTATCCCCCACGTCACATAAACATGATGAAGAAAATAATTATATTTTTTCCGTCAGTGACCAAGTGTTATATCTTAAGCAACATCCTGCTGAACCAAGAGAAATGCTCTTTATTTCCAGCTGTGGATCAGGCCCTAACTGATGACACGGGCTCCTGATTTTGTGCCTTTGCAAACGACCTTGCCTCTCTGCACAGGACGACCAGCCAGGGCAACCCTGAGCCCACACCAGCAGCCCAAAGGATGCAGAAAACAAACCCGCCCCATGGCTCGTGGGAGTCACGGGAGTGAGGTCAGGATGGGACGGAGTGTTCTGAAGCAGCTGCGGACCGACATAGCCCTTCTCTCTGTATACTTTGCTATATGCCCATGTACGTATGTGGAGAATATTCCCACCCTGATACGAAAGTCTGCTGAATGGGATCCATGAGTTTCATCAGCCATTCCTAAAGCCTGAAGGCTTAGCAGGCTGTGCACTTCTAATGGACACTGGAACATCAGTGACTTTTTGTGATAATATGGAAAAATATGTAATCCTCTGTCACATGGCTTTCTGGCAAAGAACTCTGCTCTCTGCTTCTTCCAGATACTTCCATTTTTAATGCTGCACAAGAGAAGATCCAGCTATTTGGAAGTGGATATAACCAAATAATGTAACTGAGGCAGTAATCTTATTACTGACATACATGGCTAACATTTCCCTTACACCAACGGTTCACACGTCTGGGGAATGATGCAGTTATTTAGTGAATTTACTACTAACCAACAGAAATACCAAACCCAGGAGAATCAAATCCACTCAAGCCAACTCATTCTCACATCTGGACAGAAAACATTTGAGTTACATGGACAAACTTGTTTTCAGCTTTTCAGAAAAGTAGTTTGGAAAGGAATTATGGGGACCCTCCAACCCATCCCAATGCCCTAAACTCTACCCCTCACCAAAGTTTAAAAAATTCCACAGCTGGGGTCAGAGTAGGTTCCACGCATCAACAAAATGGTCCAAACAACTGGGACTGACCAACATTTTATCTGACTTTTTTTTTTTCTGGTTCGTTGCTTTCAGCTGCCAGCATGAGTGTAAATTCTCCTCACTTCAGGCAGGTAAATATTTCCTTGCAACAGGGCCATGACAAACAGGTCCACTGTGAGTCATTTTATCTCAGGCAATTTTTCATAATTGGACTGCATGGAACAGACTCCTCTTGTTATTGGTGTGATATCAGATAATAAAATAAATAATTTGCCACTTTTGCAAGCAGAAAGGAAACAAAACAGATTTATAGCACTGGGATTTGGAAACGCTTGTTACTTGCTTGTTTCCATTTTGTGTCTTCTCTGGAGGTTAAACAAAAACATCACTAAGTATCTGTCTGCGAAGAGGCACAGGGGAAACAACAGCATGTATAAAATTGAGACTTCAGAGGGGAATTTCAATCAGCATATTACCAGAATATTCTGACAAAGTTTAAAATATCCAGAGATAAAAACAGTTACTAGAACTCATACAGCTGTTTGATGCTCATCTGTGACTGCTCTTACCAGACAAAAAGCAAGAAAGGGGAAAAAAAGGGATGAAAAATTTTAGAAGAAATTAAGGAACATGAAAGATAAGAAGGAAAGAAGAGGAAGGTGCAACAAGCAGAGAAAACCATAATAATCAACAGTGGTGGGAAGCTAAAAGAATATGCCCTAAAATAAGAAAGATGGCACATACATTTAATACCAAGAGTGATGAAACCTGAGAGCCCATTACTATAAATTCTCCATTTTGTGATGCCATTTCTAAAACTGTATGTCTTAGTCAAACACAGGTGTGATCTGGGTTCAGAATGGGAATAAAGGATTCAACTTTAGTATGTGCTCAATAAGGATACAGTAATAAAAGTAAGTAAATAAGCAGAAACTTGAGCATACAGAGTCCACTCCATCCGCAGAGCCTCAACAAGGAGAGTGCCTCAAGGAAAAGGACAGAGTGCCAAAGAGAAGAAAGTGGAGTTGGTTGTAGGCTAGACACAGGGTCAGGTACAGCAGTGCCAGAAGCCCATCAACAGGACTGCCCCACCAAGCAGACACCAAAGTAAGGTGAACCCATCCTCAGGCTTGGGGAGATCCACCTCCTCCTGTCTGCGAGGCTGTCGGAATCACCCCAAGTGGTGCAACACACACAGCAGCACCCAGGAAAGGCTCCCTGCAGAAAATGATGATGGTCATGAAGAGCCTGAACACTTGAAAGCTTTCCAAGCTGTGGCATTAGCAAGCGAAGCAACCTCCACAGCTGCCCAAGCCTTGCACTGGAGATCTGAGGCCACCCATACCTCCACCTATTCCCCAGGAACACGGAACCCACATCTAAGCACAGAGCAACCCTGGGTGCTCCAGGGAGCTCCCTGCCTGCTGCGAGCTCTGCTCTCTCTCCTCTCAGGCATTTTCTGTGCTGCCAGGAGGCAGAAGCTTGGCCCCTATTTTTTGTTATCTCCTGGAGGATGTTATTTCTTTCTGTGTGCTGTATAGGACGCGCAGGCAAAATCATACACCTTGCCCTGGGCATCAGTAGTTGCATGTTTAAGGTAAATGGTGTGATGCCCCTCGGACTGTCACTTGCCTGCTCTGCTGCTCTCCTACCAGGCCACTCAAGATATATTAACATCACTAACTCAGTGGATTTGCTTTGTACAAATTCAATTTAGAAGTTTCTCTTAAGTTCAGGGACATGAAATGATGGACTGATGGTTTCAAAACTGTTAAGCACAACTGTGAGAGAGATACTTCGCTTATGCTTTACTCTGACTTCAATTCATCTCCCGTGTTACTTGACACCTATTTTTTAATAGGTACAGAATGAAATGCTGAAATCTTATGAAATGGGAAGATTTATTCTTCTCTGAATTCCTTGAACATCATCTAAACCATGGAAAGAACAAAAATACTACATTGAATAGCCCCCACATTAAACACACTGAATTTAAAAAAAAAAAAAAGGCAAGACTTACCTAGGAAAAACAATTCTAGAAAATCTTGAGGTTTAGAAAGCCTTCTAAAATGCATACGTTACAGTTTAAATACAAGGAAGAACAAAAGAAATCATCATTCAAATATATCTGAAATGTTATAAACTCCAGGAAAAAGAAAATCAGTAACTGAAGTTGAATTTTTATAGCACATGACAGCTTCAGCCTTTTCATTGAATCTGGATTTAAGAACTTTAAATATGAATTAAGAAAAAATAGTGAGATCACAGTCTACTTGGAAACTACACACAAAACAAAAATGTGTTTGAAAAAATTTGGCATTCAGAGGCATTAAAGTTATTCAATTACTGCCATCACTCACTGAGAAACATGACGTTCCATCACATGAGTCATCTCTGCAAGAAAATGGGCACAAAATGTACCATGAAGCGCAATGAGAAGCCACAAATACAGGACTGAAGGAGAGAGGGAGAGTTTCTGATGTGTCACAACAGCGTGACGTTGGCTATTACCAGCTGCAATAGTGCCTTTAGCTCATTATATGGGATGGGCCACAGTCCCCTGGAAGTGCTGCTGACACCTCCCTGGAGGATACCTGCTCCAGGTGGGCAGGAGAAAACGTGGACATTTTCCTAGCTGCTCTGTGGCTCTTTTTAGCACCCCTTGGATAAATGCAGCCAGTCAATCCAATTGCTGCAGCAACTGGACCCTTACAGTGTAGCTCAGCTTACATGAAAAAAAGGGAAATTTTTACAGGGCTGCTCTGCCCTTTCTGGTGCCCACTGAGCCGTGGCAGAGAAGGGCGCTTGTGTATCTCATTTAAGCACATTTTAGGTGGCCCCACAAAGCTGTAATTGTGGAGGGTGTTGGGAGAGGACATACCATGCCCTCAGCATCAAAGCGAAGGCAGGCTCACTGTCTGGATACAATTGCTGCTCAGCATAGTGGCACCTATAGACCAGGCAAGGCAGCTCACACTGTAATATAACACACAAGAAACTAAGAAACATGGCTGCAGGTCTGTATTTTGTTTTCTTCCTTTCTTTTCACAACACTCAGAGGAGT
>JAVJGJ010000059.1:28456057-28470036 GCA_035590215.1 Microhierax caerulescens | reverse complement strand
GCAACGGGAAAGGGTATGTAGGGAAGTAGAAGGGAAATGGTAGAAGGGAAATGGTATGGTAGATCCCACAGGAAGCCCAGAGCTTTGCAGAGGCATTCTGCTGATGACACGTGGTTCTTCTTCTCCCTGGGCTGTGGCAGGTATGCCCTCCTCCCTACACAGCCTGCTGCCCACCACAGGGGAGGAAGGTGAGAGAACAACCACCTTTCTCCAGATCAGGCTTACCTAGAGCCCATCAGCCACTGAGGCTGGGGCTGGTGAGGAGGCGTGGCCTGTGAGTCCTAAAAGCTGGAGAGAAAACCCACTGAGATGGTCTTGCCAGGCTCCGAGAGGGCTTTAGGGTGGCTCCTTTCACCCCCAGCAAGCTGGCACACCTGAGCTGCAATCCCCAGAGCAATCGTCTCTACTGCAGATCACAGAGCATGGGCAGGGGCTGCAGCAAGCGGTGCTGGTGGTGGGGAGGGGAACATTACAGCCCTCCAACCCTTCCCAGCCATCCACTCCTACAAAAAGCTCCCCAGCAAGGTGCTTGTCATACAGAATATATCTACATCCTAAGTAGGATGGAGAGAAAGTCCAGCACTAAGCCCCTGAACAACCAGTACTGCTTCAGCCAGGTCACTTCTGGCTCAGTCCCAGACCACTGCCACCAGCTGTCTGCAAAACAGAGTTTGGGCACGCACATTGAGATGGTTCTTTGCAGGACTTTTCCCTAATGTGACCATTAGACTGATTCAACTAGACCACACGGCACTTGGCTCCTGCCGCCCACGAGTTCAGCATTATCCTGGGCGGCTTTGCAACCTCACATGCCCTCGTGCTAAATATCAGCAAACCACACCACCAGGATCACGTGAAAAAAAGGATGCTGTGGTGAGCTGAAGCAATTTAGTCATCTTCTCTTAGACAAGCAGAACTGGAAAAACACAGTAAAAATAACAATTATGTTCTTACGGCCAACGTTCCACTCACGGGGCCCAGGGGAGAGCCAGGGCCAAGGGCTGTTCAGTGCAGGTGCCTCCAGTCTGCTCCAGAATGAGGAGAATGGACACGAGCTGGTTTGTGCTCCTTGGCCTCCCACACAAAGGTCAGTCCTTGGCTCTCTTGGATCTCTTAGCAGTAGGGATGTATCCGCAGGGAGTACCCAAAACCAGTCCCATCTCCAAAAAACTCCTCAACTTAATAGAGAGGTAAATCATTTTGCTTCTTGCAGATATATTTTCTGACTGGTTAAGCATAAATTGAAATTACTCTCTTGGGACCATGCCACCAGCAGCTAGCATGTCCAGCAAAATAGATTCTCATCTGTTGCTCTCAAAGTTTTAGGAAAGCCAAAATAAAGTGTTATGTTAATAAAAAAATATTTTCCTGATGTCTATCATGGAGAGATAGCTGCTAACAGCAAAAGAAGCACCTGCATTTCATTGTAGTAAATTAAATAAGGCAGGAAATTGTAATACTGATGGGTTATAGCTTTAGAATGAATGGAAATACAAAATACAGACACATGTACCATAAGCTCAATAACAGCATCAAAACTAAGTAGAGAGGCATGTACTGTTGTTTAGTAGTGAAGATAATATCCATGATTGGCTTGATGTCTCCAACTAAAAATATCATTGACAAAACTACACCTTCTGTGATGAAATCTTAAGGGGCTTCTATGGAAACCATTGACTCCAACAAAAAAGTCTCAACTAGAAGAGTCTGTGTTTTAAATCTGTTTTAAACACAATTTGAAGCAGCATTTTATTGCTTTTTAAGTTTAGAAATCAGCTTTCATTTTCTGTTTGCTCATCTCCTCTTATTCAGACAGCAAATACCTGGGGAATTTTGCTCTTCCTAATTTTTATGCAGAAAGCCTCAAAACACCAGTTCAAGAATCGCTCACAGAGCAGTCCAGAAGTGCCCCAGAGCCGTGGTTCAGTAACCCTTCCTGCAGACTGAACAAACCACTCACACTGTGATTATTGTTCACCACTTCCAGCTCTGGTTTCATGCTGAAACAAAACTCTGGTACAGCCACAAACCACATTTTCCAGCAGTGTCTGTACAAGCAGCACTATGCCACGATGAGCATTCAGGGCAAGAAGGACCCCCATCCTTTGGAAGCAAATTTGTGTTTAGAAGTCTCTGCGCTAATTTCCTGTGGCTCATTATACAAATGCTATCAATAGTCCAGATCCTGCCAGGAGTCTGGGTATTTTTCAAAATGAGGTTGTATTGCTCAGGGGTTGTGTTGGGGTTGTATTGCTGTGCTGCTGCATCTGACTGCTTCCTTTCCCTCCTGCCTGAAACTTGATAAGATCGTGGTAGGAAATGGAGCATGAGATGGATAAACAATGGTGCTACTCGGTGAGAAATGCACACAAGAATAGAGGAAATCCTACATTTCCTTATGAAGGTAACTTTTCAAATAAGACTAAGAAAACGCGCAGGTCCTAGTCACAAGGGGAGCCTGACGTGAGCCAGAGCCGAGCCTGTAAGTTTGTGTGCGTTATAAATGGGCATTTAAGCCTCTATGTAAAAGGCATCTAAAAAGTGCCAGAGCTGAAATCCACATCCATACCTTGGGTGCAAAGGGCTCAATGCTGATGAACATCGAACCATAACTGCAGCATGCTTGTGCAGGCTGCCCAGGAACCTCTCTGGCTGCTTCACCGCAGCATCTTGCCTCTGGCAGGGGACATGTGTTCGGGAAGTCCTCCCCATGTGAGACTGCAAAACATGCCCACACGTGCAGGACAGATCTCTCCAGCCTCCAATAACAGGCTGCTGCTGCTGCTGCTTGTGCCCCTCAAGCAATGCACAGTGTGTGCACTGCACCAGGGCATTTGTTGCAAGGATGGGGTGGGCTCAGAACCAGAAATCTGTACAAACCTGACGCCACCTCAAAACCCACCCATGGGCAAGATTTCCACATGGAGAAAGAGGGTCTATGCAGGAAGGAAGGATGTGGCAGCACCCTCACCTCAGCCTGTCTTGCTGAGGGGTCATCAGGACAGCTCACGGTTTTAAAATGAAGCACGTGCTCAAGTGTTTTGTTAGAAACCCTACGCCACTCACCATGTGAGCAGCAGCACAGCTTTCCCAAAGCAAGCTGTCTGGAAAGATGCTTGGCTCTCTGCGTAGGATCCAAACTGTTTTTAAGGGACATACTCCAGGGACTTTTCACACGTATCACATCACCCCTGCCATTTCACTGGTTCTTTGCTTGTTATTGTTATCATTCACTCTTCACAAGAGGCACAGCCTCCTGAGCTGCTGAAAGACAAAGCCACAACAGGGAGTGAAAGGCACGTCTGACATAAGCTACTCTTGAAGACTTTCTCCATTCCAGAAAGATCCCAGGAGCACGGTGGTGCCAGGGGGGATCAGGAATTGTGCATGGGTGGGATTCAACTGGCCAAATGCAAACATTATCTCCTGCAGTAGGCACCATGAACTCCCTTGACAGTCAACAGAGAGAAACTCGCCTCGTCCCATGCACACACTTTTGATCAAATCTGCCTTTAAAATCAGGATCAGCACAGAGAGAGAAATCCAGGTCTTCATTCAACTGCCTGTGCACAGACGTCTGGTGCAGCAGGACACAAGGATACATGAACTGAGCACCTTAAGTTATATGAGACCAAGCTCACCTCACGCAACCTTGGGTTTAGTATTACAGATTTCAACAAAACAGAGTGGGATTCAGATCCAAACACCTCCATGCAGGTACCTACATGCCCAACACACTTTTCTTCCACCTCAGAGAGAGTTACAAGTTACAGAGTCAGGTACCACCATGCCAGCTTCCTCTGATCAGACAAAATTCAGGCCAGCAACAGCCCAGTCAGCAACTGCAAAGCAGCCATCTGTGCATAACATGATGGATGTAGGAAGGAGAGGGGAATCCCAGTGCTCAACACCACCACTTGGAGAGCCCAGCGCTGCAAATACTTTCTCCACTTGCCCTACGCAACAAGATGCACTCAGCAGTAGCGAGAGCGAGCAGCAGTGGCAGCCAAGCATGCCTGAACTCTGGCAACCCAGCCCTGCTGCCTGGTAGAAGTGGAGAGAGAGTTAACGGCAAGAAAAAATTTAAAGATATGGCCTCAAAACCTCAGCATCTGCTCTGAAGGGGTTAAGCCTGTTCTCTGTGTGTCTCTGACCCGTCAATAGTGATAAAATTGCCTTCTTTTCTCCTGCATTTTCTATACACTGCTGCACGGTGGGATTCCAACATGCAGATACGGCGTCTCTAGGGCTTTGTATGTTTTGTCATGGTTGGCCACATTTTTCAGAGCTCTTCCTTTTGCCTTCATTAAACTTGAATAAAAAAGGTCTATTAAAAAATGCAAAGGACTCGTTTTTCAAAAACAGCTCAAGCCTTCAAATTGTCAAGGTTAAAGCACTGTTTCTTTCATTTGGTTTAATCCCAACTGCAAAAGAAAGGAAGGAACCATGTTGCAGAGTAACCAAGAACACAAATGCCTCGGGACCGAACAGGACAGCCCAACAGAACTGCCTGCCCAGTTAGCCAAGCTGGGCTCTGTGGTTAGCAGTGGGAGGCAGACATCTTCTCAACAGAGCCATTTAGAACAAAAGCCAAACTCCTGTGCCTCAGCACACCTTCTACAGATCCCTTTCCTTCCCTGACTGTCATCAGGTGCGTGAGATTAAATCCTTTGGTCAGCTGTATAAATATCCCCTCATGTGCACTAAACTTTTTCCCAGCTATGATCAACTTTTAAAAGAGCATTTGGCCAGATTTTCAGGAATTGGGGCCAGAGCAATCAGATATCTTCCACCGAAGCAAGATGGAAATTTTGAGTTCAGTTTGATTTTACAGCTGAACACCCATTTCCAAGGTGGATCTTGTCTCTCAGGTTTCTAAGCCACTTAGGCTAGTTTTAAAAAGTTGTGAAAGAATAAAAGTCCCATATTTTGTAGAGCTCAGTGCATGAGGTTAGACATGGACTGTTGCAAATTGTCGGTGCTCTCCCCACGTCAACAGGGCAGGCAGTGACATTTGGCTTGGGCAGCTAGCCAGGAGGTGCACAAAAGCTGAGGCTTACTTGAAGCTTTGAAACACTTGTACAGGTGCCTGAAATGACACCTTGGGTTTCTGGGGAAGGTGTCCAAGGAGCACAGACAGACAGCAGAGAGGACTCTGCCAGGAAACTGCAACACCTCTCAAGTTGAAAAGACCATTCTCCATAAGTTTGGGGGATGCACTTAGACGTTCTGCTTTTAAAAAAAAAAAATCTTTTCCACCAGGGATATTAATCCCAATTGCTGCAAATGAAAATACGATGAAAGTGTGAGCGTAAGATGTCTAACTAGTCAACACAATGTTTTTAAACTCACAGTAACAGCCACCAGAGCAGCTGCTTTTTGTCTAATTATTATTTATTGTCTAATACTTTACTTCAGGCAGGGAGGAACGTAGCAGCATTCCTGTCTTAGCATATCATGTAACACAGCAAAAGTCTTCAACAGCTTTTAAGCATTTTTTTGCTGTGAAGAATTCAAAGTAAAGGGATCAAAGAGCAGGAAATATATGAAACCCGCTCATTGCCTATAGCTGGTGGAAAGTGGAGGCTGGTTAGTGTTGTCATTGGCTTTTGCTCGTTTCCTGCTCCAGCCCAGAAAAACAAGGTTTTTATGACTACTTAGGAGGAATTGGTTCAGATGCCTCAGACCTAAAGTCAGATCCACAGCTTGACCCTCCCTGAATTAAAGTGAATATCCCTCACTACTGGAAACATCAGCCAATGCTCTAAAAACCATCTGTCATTTAAACCGTGGGGGGTTTTGCCTAAGCCCTCTGCATACACATGAATTCTCACAACAGAAATGTACAGCCAATCTCTTCTGTTAAGCTGACTTCCTAAGGCAGAGGAATGGAGGCAGAAAAGCAAAACATCTTCCCCCAAGCCCATATGGATGGCTGGGCACAGACTTATCCCAACTGCATCAGGGGTTGCCTTCTCTAACAAGCTGAGGGAAGCCAAGAGCTCCACAGTATGATTCAGCTCTCCCAAGACACAGACCACCTTAGGAAGTGCCCATATTTTTCCATCACCATACAGAGCCAGAAGCCAGAGAGATGCTTAACCAAGGGCCCCTGTTAAGTGCTCAAAATTCTCCAAACTATCAAGCTGCAACAAGGTCTTTTACCTTCTCATACCAGCATACTCTTCATATAGCCCCTCTGCTGCCTTCTCCTCATCTCATCCAGGGCATGTGTTCTCTCTTCTCTTGCTTCTTCCTCAGCTGCTCCCTCTCCATTGGCTCTCAACCCCTTAACTTAACCAGCCACAGCTGCACCTTATCTACATCAACCAACCCACCGCCCCTGAAGCCAGCCCACAGCTGTATGTTATCAGTGATAATTAACCCAGCTTCATTCCTCTACAACACCCAGTGTATTGAAGAACATCTGAATACAGCTGAGTTCTCAAATGAGTTCAAAACAGGGCTCACGCACTGAGTCTTAACAGGAGGCCATTGTGTGTGGGTATTTTTCCACAGGCATAACTTGAGATAAGTTTTGAAAGCTTGACTCAAAACCATTGGTATGGTGAGTCCAATATACTTTTGAAATGGATTTTTGAGAAGGATCCTTATCAGGAATTCCTGCACATACTTTACCAAAAAGGAGACATATAACTTTTGAGATTAGTTCATTTAATATCATGATTTGCTCCATAAAATTAAATGCCTCCTGTTTTGCAGATCCCCTCCTGGATGCGTTCCAGCTTGCAGCTGGTGACTTCAAAGGCAGAACTAAATGTTGGCTGTTTGGCTCGGTACTCCTGTGGGCCCAGGACATATGGTGCTCACCTCTGCTGAGGGTTGATACTCGGTTCTAGCCCAGCCTGATGTCCAGCCTCTCCAGTGCCCCTGCAAATCCAAGCTAAATGGCAAACTTTGCACAGAGTTCCGAGCTCTGTGGAGAGGAGACATTGCAGGGCTCAACCTCAGTCACCAAGGAGCTGGGGCCACAGAAACAAAACCCACCAGGGCTTTGCTGAACTTTTCCTTTCTGGGTTCAGCATGGGCACTGTGCACCCCAGCCTTGTGTATCCTACACACACACACTCACGGCATCGGCATGAAGCAAGTAGGACATGGGGCTCATCAGGTTCAAACCTGGTAGACCCCTACTGCATCTACCAGTATGACCACAGTGAGCAGAAACCTCTTGGGTTTCACACAAAGCTTGTACAACTTAACAGAAAGTCTCTTTTGCATTTGAACAACTCATGGTTGCAGCTGCCTACAAAACAGATATTTGAAGCCCAAACCATCGAGCTTGTGGAGACCTGCTACAGAGGATGAGTTGCATCCACACTAACCGGGTTCTTCTACCCCCTGCACAAACAAAACTCTCCTGGCTCCCTAACCAAGTGAGGTTCAGTTTGCAAGGCTGGCAAGAGGGAGGGAGGGAAAGGAGGAATTCCTGCCCTCATCGGTAAGCATCCATGATCAAAGACCTTTTGAAAACCCTTAAGCACTGAGTATCACAGCAGTTTTTTCTGGTGGTAGGCCAATTGGAAACACAATGTATTTCTCTAAGTTTTATGCTGCATAAATGCTGATTACATTGATCTAAATTTGCTTGCTCCTTGCTTTTGTGTCATATCCACCAGCTAGCTGCAGGCACAGCTTTAGGTTCATCTTTTAGCTTGTATTCTTCAGCTCTGCCAGTTCCCAAATAGCAGCAGTACTGCAGGTCCTGCTACAGCAGGTCAGAATTTTGGGTTGCTGTTTTTTGGCTACCTAGGCTATTTTTAAAAAATTTTACTTGGATGACAGGAAGTATCTGATTTGTGAAATTCAAATTAATCTAGGACCTGCACCCTAGCTATCAGTGTCCTTTGGGGAAAAAAATAGGATAAACCAACAGAACCTTTTAGTTCAGATGCCATTTACTAAAATGCAACATCCACATTGTCTGCAAATAGCAGCCAGCTGAAACTTGTTGGAAGATTAAGTTTCAATTACAGCTGACATTTCCAAAACACTGTGTGATAGAAAAGCCATTCGTATCCCCCAACCCAGACAGTCATCTTACATCTCCTGTTTCTGGGCATCATCTGTTTCAAGGGTCATCACTGGCAAAAGCCACTGAAGAGATACAGCTGCTGACATTTTTGTGCTCCAGCAATCGTAGGACTCATCAACACCAGAGCAAAATAAGGAGAGCAATCACACAGCATGCCCAGCACTTGCAGGATGCTCTAATGTTAAACAGATATCGAAGCCAGTGTGATTTCAAGAGAGGTATTTGTATTGTATGGGTAAGAGAGCTATCTTTACATACACAGAGAGAGGAGAGAAAGTTGTTCACTGACTGATACTAATGGTTTGGGGAAGAAAGGTCTGCCTGAATGTTCAAGTGTTGTTTTTTCATCTCTCACAGACTTCCTATCACTCAGGCAAGCTGTTTAAGCCAAGTTTAACAGAAGACTACAGGAAGGATTACACAGGGATGTGTGGCTCTGGTTCTTGTTCTTCTGGGCTTCCCAAGCTCTTGTGAGCAGGATCCACCAGTGACCTATGTGGGTATGGAAAGCATCCTCCCACAGTAACTTCTTTTAGGGATTTTTGTGGTTACTGTCCAGTGAAATACCTGCAAGTCTCACTACTCGACTGAGGAAAAAAAAAAAAAAAAGGGAATTAGGCTGTTCACCTACAATGGAGAGATAAGGCTGGTAAACTGAGAGGCCAGCAAGTGTCTAGTCATGCCTTTAGCTTGGACAGGCTGTCAGAACATCACCATACCTGGATTCCCCTGCTGTTTCCCTTGAGAGTCTGGGTAGAAATATCTCTGGGCGGGTTTCACAGCTCGTGCCAGCCATACCACCACAGGCAGCTGAGCTGGTTAGGTGACAGCGTATCTGGATTCACCTATCCCCACTGCAGTGTAGATGGGCCTTTGAATTGGGAACTTTTGCTGGAATTCTGTATTGATATTCTGTATAGTAAATACAACCAGTAGACTCTTGCACAAGTCACTAGGGCTGCTAGAAGCTACCAAAATATCTATTTAAAATAACTCTTGTTATAAGAACATGGCATCTCTGAAGGTGTATTCTGAGTATTTCTTGCATGCCTGCAAACCCTTTGGGAAATGGGACCATTCCCAAGGAGTGGAGTCCTTCCTCCATGTAAGTGCAGTCATATGAGTTGCAAAAACATTATCTAAAACTTCCAATAGTGAGGCAGATTTGTGCTACCCAGAGTATAACTAAAAATAAAAGAAAAAATAGTAAAGGAAGCTACAGGAGGAAGACTAGATGCCAGGAATTTTCTTGTAATGTAATGTGCCCTCAGCCGGACTAAGCAGCTTCTAATTCCACTGATCTAAATGGCTTTGAGGCTGTTCTTAATCTGACTTACTTGAAGATTCACAGCACACATCTGTCTAAAAACTGCAATAAAATGTTTATATTTATCTTTGTGATAGGAGAATCATAAGATCAAGTGAAAAAAGAAATGTACATGTGCAATGCTTTGAAAAATTAGAAATGTTCTGCAACTCCAAAGTACTATTCTTAGTTTTAGCTAAATCCTTTTTTGAAAAGCAGAAATTTTACAAAACTACCCTGTACAGGCAGAGGGGCTGAACTCCCTCATTTTGGGAAGAGATCTTATTTGGAGAGAGGTCTTCTCAGAGATCCAGTTTCCCTCACCTTAGTACTGTTCCATACTAATAATGTTATTTGGACCATCACTAAAATGATCTAACCCCTGCATCCAACACAGATGCTTAGTCATCTCATCTTTCAAACACCTGACAAAGCTTGGAATTATTGAGATACATTTCCCAGCTATATGAAGTCCCTCAAGCCACCTTAAGATTTATGCATTGCATTTATCATTGCACTGATGAATATTTCCTATCATTTTCTTTCTCTCCCCAATTTTGTCCCTGAGAGCGTTTAGCACTATTCAGATTCCTTTGTACATGAATGTTAAGTGCTGATAACATACACGGCAGGGCTATGGCCACCAGCTACTTTCTCTGAGACTGATCTACAACTGCAGCTGACTGCTCTTCCTCTGACAATACCTTTCTGATCACAGTAAAGTGTCCTTCATCCCAGGATGCTTTTAAATAAGAGTCCTGACCCAAACACCATCAGAGTTGTTTGGTAGCTTTCCACACTGTGAACAGCAAGACCCAGGAGCCCCTCTAATCTGCATCCAACATCAGGATGAAATACAGATGGGTTATGAATCACCCTCCTGTGAGTAGGCTTCAATGGGAAGAAAATGAGATTGCATGGATGTGTTCCAGTCAAACAACTGATACAAACGATTGAGAGATCAGGACCTTAGGGCTTGGCATGGCCTGGACTGGTATATGTTCTGCACACAGTTGCTGCTTTCCACGAATTTTGGATGCAGTGCTGCATGTCAGGAGCAGTACTAATGTGCATCCATGAGCCTTCTGTGCACCCACTCCAGAGGGAGAAAGAACGTGGTGGGGTAGATAACGAAGACGAGCTGAAAGCCCAAGAGGGTATTTAATGCCTATGGTGACAGATAAAAGTCAAAAGACAAAATGAACTCCTGTTTTCATTTCATTCTTACAGAGGGTCTTGAAAAGATGAAGTGGTCCTGCTGGGACTCTGATCTGGGCTTCAGTGAGCTTCGATTAGGTCAGATGTGAGGCTTGGGGCCACTAAAACTACCCTGTTTACTTGTGGTGTTTCTTCTTCTGTAAAACCTCTGCCCTGCTTCCTTGTCTTCAGTATGGCTGGGATAGAGTTAATTTTCTTCTTAGCAGCTGATGCAGTGCTGTGTTTTGGATTTAGTGTGAGAATGATGTTGATGGCACACTGATGGTTTTGGTTGTTGCTGGGTGGTGTTTAAGCCAAGTCAAGGACTTCTCAGTTTTTCAGGCCCTGCCAGCCAGGGGGCTGGGGCGGCACGGGAAACTGGGATGGGACATGGCCAGGACAGGTGACCCAAACTAGCCAAAGGTATATTCCATACCATAGAGCATCATGCTGAGTGCACATAAGCTGAGAAAGTAAGAAGGAAGGAAGGGGATGTTCGGTGAACGGCATTTGTCTTCCCAAGTCACCCTTACATGTGACAGAGCCCTGCGTTCCTGGGGATGGCTGAACACCTGCCTGCCGATGGAAAGTGGTGAACGAATTCCTTGCTTTGATTTGCTTGTGTGCCTGGCTTTTGCTTTACCTATTGAACTATCTTTGTCTGAACCCGCGAGTTTTCTCACTTTTACTCTTCCAGTTCTCTTCACCATCCCACTGTGGGGGCAGTGAGCGAGTGGCTGTGTGGGGCTTAGCTGCCGGCTGGGGTTAAACCATGACATTCCATTAAAAATATGTCTAAGAGCACAATTCTTAAACAAATATAAAAAAAACACCTCATTATTGGCAAGGAAACTGATTTACTGGAATATCTAAGACAAGTGGTAGCTTGGACCTTTTACTCTGATAATTTGAGTGTGAATACACAGAACACTCATTTGGTTTTAGCATAAATCATTAGCAAGTATTTGGAAATAAAATGGTACAGCCATTTCCCACCTTAGGCTGATACTTTTTTCTGATACCAAATGCATAGGCCAGCACTTTCCACTAAGACAATAATAATTCCTTTTATTGTAGAGCCGTATGCAGCTTGTTGTGATACCGTTAAGAAAGGAGCTCACTGAAGAACACGATGCAGTCGTTGCCAAGGGACAAACATGTGACCTCAAACAAGGTGCTTAGCTTTTTCCAATTAGGAACTCAATGGGTGTATTTACAATATATAGCAAAAGAAATGAGTTTCAAATACAACCCATGGCTAACTGAATAATAATGAAAGAACTACTGCTAGACACTGCATTCGTATGATACAAATAGGAATCTATTTCAATAGCTGAATATCAAGCAGAACATCTATTCCTACAATCATATTTTTAACCATTTTTTAAAAACATTTACCCCTTCTCTGCTAACAAAAGGATCATTTTTAGCACGATCCTCATATGTGTCTT
This sequence comes from Microhierax caerulescens, assembly GCA_035590215.1. Classification (NCBI taxonomy): domain Eukaryota; kingdom Metazoa; phylum Chordata; class Aves; order Falconiformes; family Falconidae; genus Microhierax; species Microhierax caerulescens. The sequence goes on along the minus strand of JAVJGJ010000059.1, from coordinate 28,458,026 downwards.
AAAACTACTGATGTGTCTTCTTGACCTATGAAACGAACATTTTCCAAACTTCTCAAAATGGAGTCACAATTAGTTTATACAGAACCTTAATTTATATATTTGTGCACTCTTCTAACCAGTATCTCATACCTCTCTTTCCCCACTTCGCCTTACATCAAGAAAAATAGACAATTTATTTCCAGCTGGAGGAATCCACTGCATTACAAGGAAAATAAATCTGCATGATTTCACTGGACTCTTCCATTAAAGCCTGCAACCCTTTCTCCAGAGATGTCAGCATACATACCAAACAAATTATATCAGCTAAAAATCCCTTATCAGCATGCTCAGATTTACTAGTCTAGCCTCTGAACTGCAGCAAACACAGCAATAGATTAAATGTCAGGAAGAAGTTCATCCTTACAGTTTCCCCCCTCGGATGAGAAAACCAAGCATTGCAGGCTTATAAATTTGTCATTAGCTATAGTTAAAGGTGAGCAGTGTGAGTTCCCCACCAAGCACTGCCTGCCTGAATGGCAAATGAGCAGAAGAGGCTGTTGATGGCATACGGCTTGCCAGCAAGTGGCATTTCTTTAACAAGTCTGTCAGACACGCACAGTTATACAGATACAAGGATTTCAGATACCTCACGCTCCCACTCTGTGCATCCAGCAGAAGCTGGGAGGATTTACAACTTACTGCCTGTCCATCTGTGGCACCAAGGAGCCCTGTTTATCACCCAGGAGGGCACTACGCCTGCATTCCCCCCACCTCGCAGTCCTCCAGCTTGAGCTTCCCTGCAATATTTCTGAGTTAACTTCATTCTTGTTTCTCTGCCTATAGTGCATAAGGTTTCTAGCAGTGAGGCAATGCCCCAGTGCTGAACCTCAGCAAGTGCATGAGACCGCCAGCTCTCAAACAGGGTAACATCTCTCAGGAGCAGAAGGCATAGCCTTGTTCTCCGCCATACTCTCTCCCTAACCAGGAGGTGTCCACCTCAGTAGCTGAAAAGGTGTTCAGAAGCCCAGGTAGACCCAGGGATTCTCCAAGGCCATACTCTTAGTGTGCCTGTCTCCAGGCAGTGCACATTAGCAAAAGAGAGGACATGATGGGTGGGACAAATGACCCTAACAGGACACGCTGTTTAGACAATGCATGCACATCTGGCCACTTTCTCTGATTCATCCCCCTTGTACTACCCCCAGCACCCACAAATATTATATGAGAGATCTCACACAGTACCGACCTAGCCAACTGACAGTCCTCGGTTTGGATATCGATCTGGTGAATAGTAGTTCTGCCTTCGCTTTATCCACTGCTTTCATCACTGCCCAGTGCCAACTATTCTCCATCCTGGAAAGTGACCACTAAGCCCTGCCCTCTCCTTCCTCTTTGCTAACCAGCTTTCATCCTGTTATAGGACTTTTCTCCAGTATGCAAGGAAGTTGCTTGCTTCCTTAAGCAACATTTGGTGTTCATCTCAGTATCCACCCAGCCAAATACCTAATATCCACTGGATCACCTCTATCCACATACTTCCTGACACCTTTCCAAAACTGCAGCAGGATGGCGGGGCAGAATTCCCTTCCCAGAAAGCATCACAACTCCTCAGCTCAAAAGGAGTACTCAGAAAACTTTTTATTATGAAGTCCACCATCCTACAGGGGATGGAAGTCATGTTCACTGGTTCATCATCCCCATGAGCCACTTTACAGCCTGTTGGGCTGCTGGCAATTCACCAGTTATCAGGCACAATGGTGGTTTGTAAAGAGGGGTTACAAACCCTGCCAGCAGTATCTGATTCATCTATTTGATGTAATACTTCCCATGTATTTCCTTCACAGTAATTTTACTCCTCTGACCTATGGGCCCTGAGGAATGCATCCAGTGTGGGAATGTCTTCAACATCTTGAGCAGTGAGTTCATCAAGAACCCACATGAGTTGTTCTGCTATCCCTCACTGTCCCTAAAATCCCATTTGTCAGGGAGG
>JAVJGJ010000059.1:28445954-28455957 GCA_035590215.1 Microhierax caerulescens | reverse complement strand
GGTCCCTTTTGTATTTTCCCACCTTACCTTAGCTTTTTTTAGATATACCTAAGGAACTTTTTACTCTTGGCTTGAGCTTCTTTTGTGAGGCGTTTTCCAAATTCTTTTTTCAGCCCTCTTACTTTCCTGTTTACATTCCATCTCACATATTTTATGGGCTTCGTCATTAGCCTTGTTTGGAAAATAGTTCTGTTCTTCTTGGACAATGATCTTTTTTCTTCTGAGTCACCCTGATTTTTTATTGACTATGTTGTGCTTTTTTGGACTACTTTGTTTTCTTTTTGATTTGTGGCACACATTTCACCTGGGCTTCTAGCTTTTCAGACTGGTTTGTTGGGGGGATGGTGTGGTTAGCTTGTTCTCTGTGTTTTTTGGTTTTTTTACTAATTACTGTCTTTTAATGTTCCATGTTTCTGAATTTAACATCTACATGCTGGATTAATTTGTCCTGCTGTCTCCTACCGCAATGTTAAAATTATTTGTATTGGGTTGCTGCTGTAATTATGTCTCCTACTAATGACTCCCAGGTAAGAGACTGCACACCACTGAAGACCAAATCCAGTCTGATGGCTTTCCTTGTGCATCCTAGGACCAGTTGTTGCAGGAGGCTGTTGTTTTATACCAAAGGTTTTACCTCTGCGCCTTGTTCTTATGAGGCATCGATCCAGTCCCTGTGTGAATAATCAGATTCTCCTACTTTTACTACTTGTCCTAAATTTGCAGCATATCTAATCTCACTTAACATTGGCTGATCACTTTCATCATCCTGCCCATGGCCATACAATGGCAGGACTGTGCATTTTTTGTTGCAATAGGGGATTTCCACCAACAATGGTCCTGCTGTGTCTCTCTTTTCCAGTAGTAACTTTCTGCTGTTGCACTTCGTGGAATCCTTTGCATGGCACGCCACTCCCCACCCCCCACCCCCCCCAGTACAGCTAACACTAACATTTCTATGAACCTTATGGCTTAGGAAATCCTGTCCCACTGTTTATCTTGCTTTCACCACGTTCCTGAGATCAGATCCTGCTGTGTCAGGGCTGCCAGGCATCTTAGTTCCTTCATCTTGCTTTATGAAGCTTTCTAGCACTGGTGTAAAAACAGTTGCAAATTGTGTCCTCACTCTGTCACTTAATATTGTTAGCAACTGTGTTGTTTATATCCCTCCCAGTCTCCTCGGAGGTGCATTCAAAGGAAGATGGCTATCTCTGTCTTGGAGCTCATGTCACCCCAGGTTCTTCTGTGCCTGTTGGCTTTCCTACAGTTTCTAGAGCAAATGTTCTCCTTTAGGTTTTCAGTCCCCTGCTTCCTTTCTGCATCACGGTCTCACTCACACAATGAAGTGTTGGACCTCTGTCTGTCTCTCAGCAAACCCTAAACAAAGGTCTTGGACTTCAGTTTTCCACCCACCACTTCAATTTAGTGTCTAGAGCATAGCTCCCACAGTTCCACATGTGGCTCATACCAATACAGATCACAACTGCTGACTCTCCACAGGTAACCCATCTAGCCATCTTAAAAGGTCCCTTGTATCCAGGAGGTGACTTACTGCACGTCGTAAGCCCCTGTGCATCCAACGTGTGACCGATGTGACAGACAAATAATTAAATCTTCCATTACCAGCACCTCTTTCTTTCTCTTCCTTAAGACACTCACTGCTGTAGCAGTGAAAGAGGACACTGTGATACTAATTATTCCCTTCTTTTGTTTTACCAATGCACCACGTATTCTTTGTTGACTGTTAGATTACAGGACATCACAGAGCAATGTCAGTGTATCTAAAAAAAAAATAAATTATAGAAAATTTTCCCTCCTACGCATCCAAAAATCTAAACAGTCTCATCTGAGCATGCACCAGATGTGTTTACACCAGATCCTTTGTCATTCAGTTGAATACATCATTTACATCCAGAGCTGCCTTTTTCATGATGAGCATCCTTGAAAATTTTCTCATCATGTTTTCCAGTGAAAAATAATTAGTTGATGACATATGTATTTCTGCTGAAGAAAAGTCTCAACCAGAAATTTCATGATGGGGGAAAGATCTTTTCTCAATTAGTTCTAATGTTTACTACGTCACAGGCAAAGCCATCATTTAAAATTTCTCCCTGAGGCGTTGTAAATAATGTCATCATGCACTGATTCATTTTTTATCTCCAAAAATTCAAGATACAAAAATGGCAGACACAGTGGCCTTTGCGAATGCTAAGATTTGCTCCCCTATAAAGCTTAGTTATCTCCAGGTAATCTCAGAAAGGTGCTATCACCGTATCCTGCAATTATATGACTTTATGGTGATGGCAGACTAGTTTACAAGAAAAGCATATGGAAAATACAACAGCAGATCAATTAACTTCAAGATGGTTTTGATTAAAACACTGAGGCTGGCATGACAGTTCTTGAGCCTTTGAGATTATCCACTTTTCATAAATATCACAGCACAAACAGTTTCTGACAGATTCTGTTTCTGCTTGGTAATACCCTCCACAAAATTGTGCCTGAACTCCAGCATGCACCAAGATCTTGCAACCTGACAGCAAGGACTGGGAAAACCACAAGAGTTTGGGCAGAAGAACTGTCAAATTACAGGAAGATCTCCAAACACTGGATATCTTGTGCTCCAAACAATGCCACGTGTTTCTGCAGCATCTTTTGCCCTTGTGTGCCTCATTGATGTTGTCACAACATCTTTAGTTCTCACATAGGCTAAGCTGATTCCTGTGGTCTTAGTTCCCTGCTCTAATAGAAAACACATAATATAACACGGCTGGGAAAAAACACTGCTAAGAATATTGTTAAATAAATTAAAATGCATTATTTAGTTTCAAATAACAACACTTAATGTATTAAATAGCTGTTTGGTACAGACGAAGCCACACTGCACAAAGAATAAATGCATTTTTTGACTCCTGATGTATCTCTAATATGTGGAGGACAAATTCAAATTCTGAAAGTAAATGATGTGTAAGTAAAAGGAAGGTTATGCTTATAGAGACTATAATTAACTAATACAAGAAATGCTGAAATACTTATTAGCAACAGGAAAATAAAGGAAATCCTTCCTCTGATAATTAATAGGGGGAAAAAATCACATAAAGCTTTCTCTCAGAATTTCATATTTAGCAAGGAAAAGTAAAGACATAAATGCCCATTTTTATTTTTTTTTTTAAAGTTGCTGGGTTTCTCCCTACCACCTTAATTCAGCCCAGTGCCAGCTGGGGTAGGGGCAGAGGATGGAAAGAGACAGAACTTTTCACACATTTTGGAAAATGCAGCTTTTTTTGCCCCCTATTCCTGCTCCTTCCCCCCAGCATCTGCAATAGCTGTGAGGACTTTTGGTCTTACACTTGGTCCTAAACCCTTGTCTGCAGAATTTTGCTTCCATTCCCACAGCCCTGGGAGCTACCTTGGGAGGAGAAGCTGAGCTGCCTGAAGCCACAGCCAGCCCTGCAGCTCTGGGCACGTGAAAACATCCCCTCTCTGGGGCTGGCAAGGAAGAGGAGAGAGGTCAGGGAGGAAGGAGCCCTGTGGGAGCCTGGCGGAGATGAGGAGCTGGCCTGGGCTCCGGGCTGCTCCAGTTCCAGTTCTCCCACTCCCTGCACAGAGCCTCTAATTAGTTAAATCTGATCATTTCAAGGTTAGTATTGGCCTTAAATCAAGGTAAATAAACAAAGACATTTGATCAGATGTTTTAACCTTCAATTTATGGTTGTTTTATGCCAGAGAAAGATGAAGTTGCTGTCACTTTCAGGAGGAAACATGAGCAACAAATTAAGCAAGCTTCTGTCTTGCTATTGAGCTGTCACCTGGCATTTATTAATAAAGGACAAGTTTTTTGTCTTATGTGATTTTTCCATGGGGTCTGGCCAGCTGGTTGGTAGCAGTTCCAGTTGCAGAAGTGTCTTTGAGTTGCCAGCTAGATTAGCTCCTTCCCAGCATTTCTGGGCAACCAGACAGGTTCATCTGACTGAGACCTTGACTATGTCAATACAGCTGTTAGCCTTAGTCAGTGACAGTCCGTCAGCCCCACCAAGCACCCAGGCTCTGGGTGGCTGACAGGACCTCGGTGGGGCCAGCCAAGATCTTCACCTGTCAGCTGCAGGGCAAGAGGGTTCTTCATAACTGTTCTTCTCCAGGTGATGCCATCCAAAGCAGAGCATCAGTGTGTCCATGCAGCTTGGTGGAAAGAACCAGGCAACACCATCACATGAAACCTCACCGTGAGGTACTGTATGTACAGGGGTAGGCAGTTCGGGGCTGTGGGGCACTCCAAGCAGTTGCTAAGGCACCAGTTTTCCAAAACAACAAATTGCAGAGCTTTCTGGCTTCAGAGACAGAAGCTGCTTCATCATGAGGATCAGTACCCTGGAAACTGTCCTGTCCCAACCAGGACATAAGAAATTCACTATTGAGATTCTACCCTCATGATACATACATGTCAACAGTAACATGGACTAGGTGTTTGTTGTATCCCTTCCAACTGAAATAATTCTATTCCATTCTATTCTGCGTGGTCTAATTCTATTCTATTCCATTCCATTCCATTCCATTTTTTTCTATTCTATTCTGTTAGATTCTATTCTATTCCGTTCCATTCCATTCCATTCTATTCCATTCCATTCCATTCCATTCTAACACTCATTTTTATCAAGTCACCAAAGGCCTGAAATGCACAATACCATCCAGCTATTTCTAATTCATTTGGCATCACCACGATGTAAAACTGAAGATGTCTTTGGAAACAGTGGGACTCACCATAGGAAATTCATTGGATGGGTCAGTTCTTTCAGGTGACGTGGTGTTAGAGAGATACCAGGTATTTGCCTGTTGACTTTGATTTGAAGCAGAGGGTCAAGCTGCCCCAGGAAAAAGTGACCACCTCACTGTACAACCTGCTGCTCGCCGGCACCCTGCAAGCTCACAAAGAGCCAGCAAATATAGTCTTTGTCATCAGCTACTCCAGGTCAGAGCCCTCTCTGTCTCGCATTTACGTCCTGTTCAAGGGCATTACGTCCTATTACAAGGGCAAAACAGCAAGATCTGCCCACACAGACCCAGGGCTTCTCCTTTTGTGGCCACCAGCAGGCCATTCCTGGAGTGACATGCCCCACAGCATGAGCAGGGGGACAGTCTCAAACCCCACATGCCTATTTGGACAGAAGCACAAGCAGCTTTACCCATCGGACATTTACTGATGCAACCTGGTTGTGGTCAGGGAAGCACAGACAGAACGCCCAGAGGAGCACATGGAGGAACTCCGCTGCTCAGACAGCAACACCTGAGAAGTCACGGATGCAGGTCTCACCACTTGTCACCAAATAGCCTTCTCAGGATATTCACATGAGCAAGGTCCAGCAGAGCCAGGACAGCTTTTGACACAGGAGCCATGCCTGGAGGGTGTACAGAGAAAGTCAGTCTCAACTGTCATTGACTTTCAACCTGAGTCAACATGTGAACGTCATTCACACTGTCTGAAAGCCTCCCTTTCCCAGTGCACTTAAAAAATAATAGTTATTTAGTTTTGATGAACTGTTCAGAACTGACTATGCTTTCTTGTCAATAACAGAGAAACAAGTTGTGCATATTTTTATGTATACGCGGTACAAAATATCATCAAACAGATGTAGGTGTAGGGATGCTATTTGTGAGATGTACCAGCTGGCTCTGCTGCCCCTCAAATGCAAGGTACCTTGTAGTCTTCATAAAGGTTATACATGTAACAGTTTGAAAGCAGAGTGATGTTTAGAGGTGAAAGCAAGCATGAAATTGTGGGATGTATTTTGAAACAGCATCTAAGTCAGGGTTTTTTGAGACACGAGAAGAAAGATTAATTGGTTTAAAATATAGTTTAGTTTTTTAAAGAAGAAACATTGAGAGGTTTCTCGTACTATGAGGAGTTGGGAGAAATTTTCAAAACCAGAGATGCCTGAGTTTTATCTTTGGAATATACTTATGGATACAATAAAGAAAATTCATTTTCATTGGAGCAGTAAGCACAACAGCACTGAATCCACTTCCCTGTAAAGGTTTTTATTGTGCACACTGACTCTGGTGACTTGCACACTTTGCAGGTAAATATAGGGGGCCTCTTCTTTAAATGCCAAAGGCAATATTTTCAGTGAGGTATCTCTTCTTTCAGAGCCTAAGGTCCATTTCCAAAGGTGATCTAAACACCTCCAAGGCTAACTGAGGCTGACTGGTAATTAGAGTTTAATGTCAAAGAGTCCGTTTCACCTCTCAGAGCAGGACTTGGGCGCTTCCGAATATCCTTCTCCTAACATCCATTGACTTGCATTGTTTCTGCTGCTCCATTCGGGCAGGAGGAGGCTTTAGCAGATACATGAGTCAGTGTCACAGAACTGAAAATGTGAGACTTGTCTTCTGCAAGCTAGTAAACACAAGGGTTGTCTTATGCCCACACATCACACCCTGGATTTCAGTGGAAACAAGAGGAGAGTGCCAGTGTTCCTCCAATAATTACTCCAGCAAGAGTAGGGCCTAAGAATTAGTGCCTTGGTTGTCACTGTAGTTGGTGTATAATCCTTACACCTTTTGTAAGGCTATGTAAATAACTGCAGGGGGAAAAAAAACACAAGCAAACAAAGAGCAAGTGCTTCGGTGCCTCCCTGGCTGGGTGATGGAATAAGCAATACTGAGAAATAAAAGATGTGACTACTGATGATCCAATGCATATTATAAATTACTTATTTTTATAGTTATAGATTTATAGCTATAAATTATATATAGACTGAAGGAATGGGGGATGAAAAGGCCACCCCTTCTATAGGTGGCAATTATAAAGTCGATTTATAAATATACATATATATATTATATATATATACTGCATTTATATAGCTATACATGTCCCATATGCAAGCTAGAGTGAGAGAAAAAATGTGTCACCCAGCTCTGAGCTTAACACGGTGGCCCGGTGGCACGGTGGCCCGGAGCACGGCACGCTGCAGCCAACAAGAAAACTTCAGTGAGGGTGGGTCAGATCTGCGAAGCCAGGGCTGCCAGTAATAAGTTCCCAGGAACTTCAAGCAATTTATCTCAGCTCAATGACAGGTTTATTCATTTATAATGCGTTAGAAACAAGGTGGTTCTTGACAGATAATCAGAAGAATTCCTTTGTCTCCTAAGCTTTGCATACACTTATCTGCCCTGTGCTGCTTTCAGAAAATAACCAAGGCAGACATGTTATCTGGGGAACAACACATTTTCTTGCGTGTGGAGGTGTGTCAGGCTTCCATTTGTCGTAGCGTAAACAACACAGAAAACTCATTTGAAAGCCACTGCTTTCAGATGAGGATCTCTGCTATCTGCCAGGCAGCAATTTAAAAAACATCAAAAACTGGCAGTCTCATCACTGTTGAATGCTGGACCAATATGCTGGGGCTACTTTAAAGGTTTCTTTCTTGTTTGTATTTCAAGTTTTGCACTTAAAGTAATCATATCTCTGAAAGCATTTTTTTATTCATGAGATGCAAGCAAACATTTACAATTAAAATAACACAGAATTACTGGACAGTTGAGGTTGGCAGGGACTTCTTGAGATCATCTAGTCAAATTCCCCAGCTCATGCAGGGTCAGCTAGAGCAGGTTTCCCAAGAATGTGTCCAGTTGGATTTTGGATATGTCCAAGGATGGAGTTTCCACAACCTTTCTGAACAGCCTTGTGTCAGTGTTTGACCACCCTCACAGGAAAGAAGTGTTTTAATGTGTTCAGATTAAATTTCATCTTTTCTTTATTTTTTGCCCAGTGTCTCTTGTCAGCGGGCACTACTGAGAAGAGTCTGGATCCCTCTTCTTCAGTCCCTCCCATCAGGTGCTTATGCCTCCCTTTGATCCTTCTCTTCTCTAGGCTGAACCGTTACAACTTCCTCAGCCTTTCCTTATAGAAGAGATGCTCCAGCTTCTTCATCATCTTCATGGCCCTGTGCTGGACTCCATCTAGTATGTCCATGTCTCCTCTGTACTGAGGAGCCCCAAACTGGATGCAGCACTCCTGATGTGTCCTCACCAGTGCTGAGCAGAGGGGAAGAGTCCCCTCCCCCAACCTGCTGGCAACACTCCTAACACAGCCCAGGAAGCTGTTGGCCTTTGCCACATGGTGCATTGACAGGTCATGGTCAGCTTGCTCTTTACCAGGAACCCCAGGTCCTTCTCTGCGCAGCTGATCAGCCCCCAGCAGGTAGCAGTGCATGGCCTTGTTCCTCCCCAGGTGCAAGACTTGGTGTTTCCCCTTGTTGAACTTCATGACGTTCCTCCCTACCAGTTCTTCAGCCTGTTGATGTCCCTCTGGATGGTACCACAACAATCTGGTGTATCACTCTAATTTTGTATTATCTGCAAAGTTTCTGAGGGTGCACTCAGTCCCATCTGCCAGGTCATTAATAAAGATGTTAAGCGGTACTTGCCTCAGTATTGAGCCCTGGGATCCACTCTAGTAACTGGACTCCAGCTGAACTTTGTGCAGCTGATCATCGCTCTCTGGGCACAGTCTTTCCACCAGATTTCAATCTGTCTCACTGCCCATTTGTCTAATTTGTACTTGATCAGCTTGTCTATGAGGACAAGCCTTACCAAAGTCAAGGTAAACAGTATCCACTGCTCTCTCCTTATCCACCAGGCTAGCCACCTCATTGTTGGAGGCAGTCAGGCTGGACTACTCCTGGATGACCTTCTTGTCCTTCATGTGTTCAGAAGCACGTTCCAGGAGCATTTTCTCCTTCACCTTTGCAAGGACTGAGGTGAGCTTGACTGTAGTTCTCTGGACCTTTCTTCTTGACCTTCTTGAAGGTACAAGTGGCACTTTCTCTCTTCCAGCCTTCAGGAATCTTTCCCAATCACCATGGTGGCAGAGCTGTGTCATATGGAGGTTAACATCTGGATCTGCTGCAGTCCTGATACCCCTGGATACGCCTCATATGTCCCCAGGAAAGGAAGAGAAAGGGCTCCCTTTACATAAAATGTTATCTATCCCATTCCTTAGACAGGGACTGCAGTTATCACCCTGGCTTGTTAGTTGTGGAAATGTACTATTTTGATTTGAAATATTTCAGGTTTTGATATTTCTCCCAAACATTGTAGTTTTCTGTAGCATCAAAACCTTTTTTCCAAACCAATGGTATCACAAAAGCTAATCTAATAACAGAGATTCTACACTTCAGGGATGCTCTCAAATCAGGAGAAAAATACATCAACACCAGTGGGACCGCCAGCAATGACTAAAGTGTATTCATTGTTTTACTACTCACCCCTTCAATATCAGCATCCTGCTGGTAGTGACAGTGCTCAGTGGAAGGCTAGACTGGTGGCTCCATAAGATGTTTTCTTCTTCTGTGCTGTGTACAGTCAAAATATTGAAATCCCGTCCATTCCCTCTGATACTCCCACCTGCCCCTTACAAGGGACCCTTTGAGACAGGTGGCAGCCAAGAAGGCACTGGTCCTCTGCACATCCACCAGGCTCCGAGGGCAGGGAGAGGCCTGGAAAGCACAGGCAATTCTCTGCCACGGGACAAAGTGAAAGATCTACAAAAGCAGGCATGAATTATGCTTGTCATCGCTTTTTTTACTGTATGGAAAAGGCATGCAGACCTTAGGAAAAGCACTTTCAATATATGCATTATTAATAGAAAGCTAGCACACAGTAATAGCACTTTCTGCTACAACGGTTGTCTGCAGATGGATGAAAGAAGGCCACCAGAGAAGCACTAGCTTTAGATGAGAGGCATGAGTAATTATTATAAACTCATGCATAATTCCAGTCTTCATTTGAAAATTGCACTTATACACACTCCTCTCCCAGCACAGGCATTTTCAAAATGCACAAATTCACTGAGAATCTATGTTCAGATGCTTTTCCCATGGCTTTTATTTAAATGACAGGCAGACGGAGCACTTAGGGACATGATTTATTTGTGGAATTGGCAGGGTTAAGTTTACGGTTGGACTCGATGATCTTAAGGTTTTTTTCCAACCTAAATGATTATATGATT
>JAVJGJ010000059.1:28399366-28445930 GCA_035590215.1 Microhierax caerulescens | reverse complement strand
TCTTTCCATATACCAGCCCACCTAAATCTTCTGCCTATATATATATATATATATATATATATATATATATACACAAAGGTGCAACAACAATATCACAAGAAAGTTTCTCTCTGGAATTTTAGCGCTTCCAGACAAGCCCAAGAAGAGCAGGGCACAAATGAACTATAAGGGAATTTCTTTTACATTATTTCTACTTGTTATGTCAATAACAGTTTAATTCATGGGGAATTAAAGAACAGTTTCTATCCTACCTCAGCAAATTCCCAGATCCCAACATGAGTGCTGAGTTGAAACAGCAGCGTTACTTAAGCGACATGCTTCACAGAGGAGAAGCTGACCAAGAGCAGGTACCACAGCAGTAAGTGAGGAGCTCCACAAGCCGAGCAGCCGACTCAGCAAGCAGTGTCCGTGCTGGGAAGCTGAGGAACAGCGAGGGGCTGAGACCTGCCCCATGCAAAGCTGGAAATAGCTCTTGCTTTAGGTTCACGCTGACATACCAGTTACTGCCACTTCTTCCAGGCTAGGCTTTTTCTGTACAGACTCATCTGGCGCTACAGATTTTAGCCCTTTTGTTTGCTCTGCAGCACCTGTTGTTTCTGCCAGTGGACAGGGAACCACAAAAGCTGTTGTAACATGCAGCCACGTTGCAGGTTTGGGGTGTGATTCACCAGAAACCAGTACATGCTCTCTCCCTCCTGCACCACCCAATTCGTGTTTGCAGCACCTAGCTGCAAGGGCAAGGTGCTGCTGGATGAAAGCTGGATTTAAACTGTGGTTGATACCTCTTGGGAGTATCCCCCAGAGAAACTCTGGCTGAATCAGGCCATAGAAGTGTGAAGATTTTTTCCTCACCAAGGTCAAGGCTGTCCAAGGGGAGCTCATGACTTGAGCTCTGTGGCTCAAATAGTCATTTGACTATTCTTGGTTTTGGTCATTAACTAAAAGACCTGAAAAACCACACAGTTCCCAAACCAACAACTGTGCATCAACTTTTCAGTCAAAGTGAACAGGCAAAAAACTATTATGATTTGAATTTTTCGGTCAGGCTGTACCAGGACTTCATAAAGTGCTCACAGGTTCTGAATTTTTTATAGTGGTATTTTCAAGAGCATGGTCATTAGGTTGCACAGTGTTTTGTTCTGGCAGATACTATTGTTGCCATGGCATGCAAGAGAGGAGAAGCTCATGGGAAACTTTTTTTGTCTTTAAAGTATAAGGGAGATAAGGCCATTGAAATAACCATCCCCCATCTGCTCATTATATGGCCCCTTCCCCCCCCCGCCCCTTCTTGTGCATATTCAGAGCATTCCCTGCTGTATTAGCAATTCTTGATGTCTGGGAGTTATCTTCTTGGCAGCTGAATATTTATTTATTTATGGACCCATTCAAAGCTTTAGGCGTGTAATCTCTTAACATCTTGTCAAATGCAAACTGAGGAAAAAATTCCAGGAGTTAGTTATAATGATGCCAAACCCTGCCCTCGTACGATGCATTTTGCTACTCGTGACAGCAGTAGGAAGCGCTTCCACTCATCTCATGGCAGAATGAGCTTCTCCTGGGCCTTGCTGATATGTCAACAGGGAAAGTAGCTGGCAACCTGCATACCCTTCTGAGGGAAGAAAGAGCAAACACCCCTCTCTGAGCCTGCCTTGTGGAGAGGCACACAGAGCAACAGTGTGCTGTGCTCTGTTTGTTTTCTAGTTTTCATCTATGCATTGAGTCCTGCTTTGTGTAACAACTGTTCAGGCTCAGATCTGTTTTGCAAATTGTTGTGAAGTGAGCAGCAGTGGCAGATTTGTCTCAGCTGTTTTTGTTGAGCATAGCTGAATTCAAAACAGAGGGCTTCAGAAAGAAAAGACAAACCAGGAGGACCGTTTTGAGCTGCAAGTCCCTCGGCAGTGCTGCCAAACCCTGTGCAAAGAGTAACTTGCGTGGAATTGCCTGATTTGTGGCTGCACCTATCTAAAAAGGTTGGGACCACCAAGTGTCTTGGTGGTATAAAATATTTGTTGCAAACATGGCCATTACAATTCAAACCCACTGACAGCCCAGTCTTAGCATCCAGAGCAGGAGCTGCTCCCAGCACCCAAAGCCAGGGCTCCTGTGGGACCTGAGCATCACTCAGGACCAAGGAACACCATGCAGACTACAAATGAGCAGCCCTCACCCCAGGATGGGGGCACAGGCCAGTTCCCCTCATCTCTCCCTGACACAATATCATGAAGTGCATGGAGAACAACACAAAAATGTATTCCTCTTTCCTTTTTTTTTTTTTTTACTTAATGCCTTTTTTGAGGCTTCCTGATTGTAAAATCATGCCAAGGTCTAATGCCCTCCCCTAGATATAACAATGATTCTTTCACAATACCACAGCTGCAGGATATGGGGGCAGGCAGACACAGCCCCTCTGAAGCAATGACCTCAGCACAAATAACACAGACTTGATCTCCAAAGTCTTCTGGCTGGAGCTGGGATTTCTTTGGGTTCAGTTCCCAGTACAACAAGAACCTCTCTCCCAAGATACAGCCAACAGAAACTGAAAGAGGCCACCTTTCCAATAAAAACCCTTTAAAGGTCCCGCAGTTAACGAGCAGATAGCTATTCAAATGCCCCCATGCCAATCTGGGCACTGAATTGTCGTCCCTGAATGTTCCCCAGCTCCTCCAAGATTAGTAGATGAGGGCTGCTATAGAAAACTCGGAAAATACAGGCCCTTTCCAAGGACCACAGGCATAGAGCACCATCACAGCCCTCACAATAATGCAGGTCTTGCATCCCTTCCCTTGCGTTTCATTCACTGCTTGCAAGCACCAGTAAATGCCGTCAAAACAAAATTATGAGAACAGCCTGGTACCCCCCAGCTTCTGCAGGGAGGGCACCCTCTTTGAAGCCACAGCTTCTGCAGTCACTGCTTGTCTTGCATTATTGAACAACCTCGCAAATGACTGCCAGCCAGTGCGTGACCCTGCTGTGGTATCAAGCTGTTTCATCTGCGCGGAGCATATGCGTATTTACATAATAAATGAGACATACCCAAGCATAATATATTTATGCTATATGTCAAGCCACCTGTGCATTATCATTCCAGTAACCTCTCCAGCAGGAAATGAATTCCACATCTTCACAGAGAGGAAATGTGAAAATTGTTAAGCTACAAATGGATTATTAGGAACCCAAATGTGTGGAGAATTGCTAAGCCAAAATTAAACCTCGTATCTCTGGATAAAAAAAAAAAAAAAAAGATTTATCGTTTTAGGATCTTTCAGCCAGGTTCAGGGGTTTGTCAGTGATTGCTCCTTGATCAAGTAACTGAATGAAAGATGCATTCCTCTGCCTGTGAGTGCAGAACTGCAAGTTAACCAAGATACTGTCCTGAGTTACAGAGGTATATATGCATATATATGTGTGTGTATTGATAAATAAAGCAATGCCTAGAAATCACCCAGAGTGATAAAAAGGTTAAGTTAGAAATACCCCTATGGAAATGCTGAACCCACAGAAGAGAGCTATTCTGTCTTCATCTCCTGTTCTCTTTGAAATGGCAGGACTGGCCTACCTTGACCTCTGTATATTATACATTCACTTTTCTGAATGTCAAGAACACAAGAGAAATGAAGGCTGCGTTAATATTAATATCCTCCTTCTCAAGCTAGCCCAGGCAGCAAAGGAGCACCGTGCTAGGCAGGGAGCATACTAACCCACTGGTTCATTAATGTGGGAGCTGGGGTTCAAAGCCAAAGCCAAAGGTGATGCTGCACCATGCATTGCTCTTTGACTGATCTCCTCCAGAGATGCCCCTGTCCCAGCAGTGTCCCAAGCCTGTCCCCGGGGTGGGGGCACACAATCTGACAGCTGCGTGTGACCTGTCCAAGCCCATCTGTGTACAGGCTGGCAGCTGGACAGCATCGCCAGCACCTCTCCACCTCTGCCCTAGGATCCCGCCGCCTCACTCAGCTGGAGGGTTGTCAAAAACCCAGGGAAAGCAAGAGCATTCACCACACTTTTGATCAGAGTGTTTAAATCATCTTTCAATGGAGTCCATCCCCTGCCAAGCAACCAGCTTGCGAGAGAATAAATAAATACATCTCCGTCCTCACTGCAGAAAAATTACCCCCATTATTACTCCTGAGTTTGAGATTAAAATGCAGCAATATCATAACAGACAAGCAAACCACGGACTGCAGTCTCTCTGATAAGGTCTTCCCTTATTTTTTAAATGATCGCATTTGCTCAGCTAATCTCATGTACAGCCATTTCCCCTTACCATCACCAGCAGCTGGGCTTTCAGGAAGATTGATAAGCAGTGGTTATGTACAGTCAAATCAATGAAATCCATTTATTTTCTCCAATGCCTGTCACTGAACAGTGTCCTGCACTGCCGCAGCCTTGGAAACCCCTCACAGAGAGGAAAGCTGCACTGGAGTCGACGAAAGCAAAGACTGCAGCCACCCAGCCCCGATCCAACCCCTCTGCTCTCCATTTATTCCACCAAACCACCACCACCAAAGTACAAGATGGAGGTTTAGGCCACGTGGAGCCTGCAGCAGACCCAAATACTTGATAAATATCCCCGTATGAGTGAGAACAGGATGATTCCTGCTCCCTTCCCCAAAGCAAGCAGAAGTCCCAGATGCCCTGCTATCCCACTAAGAGGATCCCCAGCCCAGCCATATTTAAACATTCAGCCTACTAGAACAGATGAAGTCTACAAAAAACCCTCTTTGTCTTGTCTATGGAATGAAATTTCAGTTCTGCTCTCCAGCCTCTGTCCCCAGCCTGCCTTTGGGTGGCCACCACTCCTGGCATGACCTTTGCCTCAGCAGGTATCCGTGTCCAGCCTACATACTCTGTACTGCACAACACCAAGCATGTTCTCAGTGCTGAACAAACGCTAATTAATGGGATGTTTAGAATGGCACAGCAATTAAAATGAGGTATTTTCTCTCACTGAAGAATGATTAATATCTTAGACACATGTGAGTGTTGTGCTTTGTTAGCGGTACATTGCATGGGAGATAGGCACACACACAAACAGCACCCCGTCAGAATACTAATTAGTCCTTTTGAATGCAATTCATTAAAAAGAAAATGTTCCAAATTCCACACGACTAATGTTACAATTAAAACACTTGAATAGCTCTCATTGCAAATTCCATAGCCAAGTGCTCCATGCCTACACATTCAGAGAAAACAGAGCTGGAGATAAATCCACTTAAAATCTTTTCGATCTTTAGCTGAGAAGAACCAAAGTGGGAGAATGAACTGAGGATCCACCTACAAAGCCAGGAACACGCTGTGCCCAGTGGGAGTCTTTTACATCAACTGTGTTTTCACGTTTTTTAAATTTGGCTCCTGAAGGTGCAGTGTGGCAGCTGGTAGGATTTTCCAGTATCACATTAAGGTTAACTCTCATTAGCAACCAAGTCAGGCACTGAGGCACATACAGAAATCCCACCAGGTCCTGTTTGCTCTCTGTGTAACCTTAAAATCTAGTTCTCAGTACAAAACTGACCGCCTTCCTCCCTGCAGCTCTGTTGGCTAACAGGAGTACCACAAGGAGATGGCGGCCACCACTGCCACTGGAGACTTTTCACTTGCTAGACCACCTGCTCAAGTGACTGTCTTATTTTGCTGTTCATAGGTTGAAGGACAACCCCACAAGCTGCTCTGGCAGCCTGTCCAAAGCTGCAGAAATCTCCTGGAGAAGAGACATGACACTTCCAGGCTGTCCAGCCACAGTCCAGAGAGGACACAGACATAGCTACCAGCTCCGTGAGAAAGAGACATCCCTCCTGAAACAGCCCACTGTCAAAGCAAGCGTGCAGCTGAAAGCAACAACACCAGGCTACACGGCTCTCCCTTTTCAAAGACATAGATCATCCAGCTGTATTTAACCAGGTTCACAAGATGGGTTAACACAGGGTTCTTGGCTCTATTTAGGCTGTGAACACTGGGCAGTAAAATCCTCCTTTTGTTTGAAAGTAGATCTGCCTACCAGGCACAGCGGTACCATGTCCTGATGGCCACCCCAGCAGAGCCCCAGCGATGGATGCCAGGAGCAGCTGTGGACCTTGGCTGCAGGTCAAGGCAATGTCCAATGTCACAGGAGAGATGAGGACAAGGTAAGTGCTGGCAGGCATGAGCAGCCAGGGAAGACGTGATGTATTTTATCTGCCATGGTTAAACTATGTAGGGGATGACACTGTATAAAGGAGCACTGTTTCCCAGGAAGAGCTCCCATCTGATATTTTCCATGGCAGAAAAGTTTCTGAATAATTCAAAATCAGAACTTGTTTTCTGGTCTCATCTCCAGCCACCCTTTTCTATTCCCATCGCGCTGACAATAGAACAGAGCAGGACAGGACAGGGTGGAATGTATTTTTCACCTTATTAGATGAAATTGCCTGACATTCAGGACACAGTTTGACACCACTGAAATGTGGCATTTCAATACATTTGCCTGATGTTCCCCACCAGAAATATTGCAGCTTTTCTGTTCCACAAGAAAATTCAAAATTCCAACTTTTCACTCCAATTAAGGACAGAGACAAATTTCACAAAGCCGGAATGTCTCACAACACTTCCCATTTCAGTGGGCTGCATTTAAGCTCATGGGTTTGTGTAATATGGTGCCCAGCCTCTAATTCCATTATTCTTATAATTGGAGAATTTCAATGATAGGTTTAAATATAAAAATCAGAACTGACTGCTGGCAAATCTGAGCAGGGTTTTCTCTGGGGTTCTGAATTTCAGGTGGTGCTTCTAGAAATAAAAGACTTTGTATATCAAATTTATAAAACAAGCAAACAAACAAACAAAAAAAAAACCCACAACAAACCAAGGCTATGCATTCAGTACTCACCTTGCCTTTGTCATCACAAACTGTTTCCAAACACATCAGCCATATGCCTCTCTCCACCCCATTTAAAGGCATACTCCTTTGTCAATGTTAGCTTTACATTAATAGATACTAATGGCTTTTTTTCCCTCTTGTTTTTGAATTGACCCAAGAACTTTAATATTTTGACAGGTTACTTGAAATTACTGTTCAAGTCAGCTCACATTTGTCACACATTTAAGTCGCAGGTATTGGACTTGTCAGCGGAATTTTTCAATTTGGTATCAGAGAAAACCAAATTGCTATTGACACACCACAGGAAACATCCTGCTCCCAGAATGCAGAACATCGAAGGTTACCACAGTAGGCACCTGGGGGACTGGGGGGAGAAAAAGAGGGGAGAATGGGTTGCCTTGAATTTTGCAGGCAGTCCTGGAAAAAAAGAAAACAATCTGCTGCTGCTTGTTGATGTTCACACCAAGTATTTCTTCAGCTAAGCCTTTGCTAGCCAAGCACAATAGGCTGCAGGTTTTCTTTGGTCCCACCACATTTTCTGTTAGGCTTAGAAGGCTGAATTCTGGGCCTCGAGTCTTTGCTCCTTAGACGCACTTAGTTTTGCATCTGTTTGGCCTATTTGTTGGAGATATAAGATGGTTGACAGCAGCCATTTAATTATAGTATAGTCAAGGACTTAAAAACAAAGAATAAATATTTAACCATTAGTCTGATAAGTAAAGCACACATTATAGCAGTTACTGTACATTTAAAAAACAACACAGCCTCCAGCAGGAAAAAATGGTAAGAAGGAAGCTGAGCTTCATGCACAGCCTCTCAAATAAAATCGCTGGGTGTAAGACTTGTATATGTTTTTGTGTTCAGTTGTGCATTCGTTTATTGAGCTGCCACTTTGATGGACAGATGTCCACACAGAAGATGTGCGAGCAATGCCAGAGCCTGTGCAATCATTTCTAAATCACACGGTGT
The DNA here is from genome assembly GCA_035590215.1 of Microhierax caerulescens. Taxonomy (NCBI): domain Eukaryota; kingdom Metazoa; phylum Chordata; class Aves; order Falconiformes; family Falconidae; genus Microhierax; species Microhierax caerulescens. The sequence goes on along the minus strand of JAVJGJ010000059.1, from coordinate 28,438,108 downwards.
CACAGGGAATCGTCTCTAATAACCAAGGTTCTGTGCAGCGCTATGACAGTCCTGAAGAGGATACTGTAATACTGAGCCTGTCATGAGCAGCGCAGCTTCAGGTTTCTTCCTATCCTTTTTTCCTGCTAGTCACTTAACTGAAAACACCAACCAATGAAGACTGACAGCAGTGTCCTAGGGAGAGCAGTGTGATGACACAAGTTCAATAATCAGGGATTGTCTCCCAGAGACCAAATGAAAGCCTGAAAGAATTTCGCACACACACCGTCGGCCATGTTAAGATTAGTCCTTGGGCTTTCTTGTTGCCTTGGACTTTGAAGATCATATCCTTGCTGCTCTCCCAGCACAGTCAGTCGAAAGAAAATAGCTACCGCACTGTAGCAAATCTCTAGGTTGTTCCAGGTAAGGTCCCCCTCTATGTGACCTTCACCAAGTCCCTTACAGAGCTCTGTTCCAGCCCCATCAGTGGAGAACAAGAATAGCGACTCCACGCAAGTCAATAAATTAATCCCGGAATACAATGGCTGAGTCAGATGTGTACATTTCCTCATTGATATTAACAGCAGAAAGACTAAAGGTAATGAGTAATAAATTCCAGGATCCCCTGGCAGCCGTGGCTCGAGCAGCTGCCAGCCCCTGCTCTCCACAAGACCACCACCATGCCCAGCTGGAGGCTCAGCCTGAGCACCTCAGGACCACTTTGAAGCTCCACCACTACCTATGTGGCTCTCTCCTACTCCCTCCTGCTGCCTGACAGCGGGGCCAGGATAAAACCTGCTTGGGGGTAACCCCTGCTGCTCCCCAGGTTTCAGAGGCGATGTGGGCCCGAGAGCTAGTGGTCACCGTTATAAGGCAGAGAGTGAGGGGTAAAGTGCTCTGGCCACCACAGAAATCCCAGCCCTCGCACCTCTGCTTCTGAGCTAAAGTCTCAGCAGCTTCTGGTGGTAAACACTTTTTTAGGTTCATGGCACCCCAGTGCACGTGGCGGGGAGCCCGTGGGTGTGCAGCTGGACTGAATTCCCTCAAAGAGGGATTACAGTCGCTGTCTTTGATGGGAAGATTTATTCATGCACGGGCTGTAGCCCGTCTCCTCAGCTTCCATCTATTTTCTTGTAATTACAGGGACATATGGTTGTGTTTCATAATTAATTTCCACAAATTAGGGGCATTCAGAGTTGGCTGCTTGGAACGTAACAATCAGGGTCTTATGTGAGTTTGCATTTCCATTCATTTATTTACAAATATTTGTAAATTGGTTGTTCCACTAGCAACCAGAAGACTTTATAACTTCAAAAGCCATTGTCACTGGGAACCCCAGGACCCTCAGTGAATCTAAACAAAATTAATTTCCCAATACCATTCCATGGCCAGAATATAGTTTTTCTACTGCTGGGGAAACAGAGACACAAAAAGCAAGTGTTTTGATTCAGCCTTGTAATACGAACTGCAGCAGGGAAAATTTATGTTGAATTGGTTTTGCCAAAAGAGCAGGAGAATTCACAAGAATAGTAAAAATAAGGCAAATACTTAATTCTTATTAATTTATTAATTATTAATTAATTAATTCTTATTTTAGAATTCCCCTTTTTTAAATGGCAAAGATGGTTTTCCTGCTAACATAGTACCTAAACATCATAGCATCGGACTTCTTACTACAAAATACTGTATGCATAGTTGTAACTACTTGGATGTATGGAGGATCAGTGATTAGACATTTCCAAGTAACAAAAATCCTGGAAAAACTTATAGATATCTTAGGCCATGGAGATTTGCTTTAGTTTTGTTTCATTTCTTCTTCAAGTATATGCCATTTAGGAATATTAATGATTTAGTATGTGATACGTAGAAACAAATCTGGCTAAGATTTTGAGAAAACAGGAAGGAATTAAGAGATCCTGAAATATCCCTGAATACCCAGAATAATTCCTGAAGAATGAAGCAGTGGAACAATTCCCCAGGTAAGCCATCTCCCATTACCTTCCAAATGTAATTACTGCCTCGGATATAGCACTGGAAAAACAAACAGTAGAGAAAAAACCCTGCCCTGTCAATAAATCGTTTCTATTTCTGAATTGCGGGATTATTAGATAAGTTTTTCTCTTTGATATAGAGACTGAGTAAAAGAGCTGTACACACTGCTACTTTTCAGTGGCTCACCACAAATCTCTTCAGTTTCATACAGAATATTCTGCTTTAACAGCTCAGCATTCAAATATATTTGCAATTGACATTAAATGAAAGAGTGCTGCAGAACAAGGGAAAAAAGATCTGGTCCAGGAAACTAGTAAAACCTTCTTTTAATTACTGTAGAATGCAAAGAATATTCCAGATTTTTTAAAGATGTGGAGTTTTCCCCTCTCCGTACAGCCTCAGTACGGTTAGCAGCCAAAGGAATTATTCAGGAAAAACAAAACAAAACAAAACAAAACAAAGCCACAGTACTCCAGGAAGGTGTTTATATATATATATGTAAACCAGATTGTCTTATTTTAGTTATTTCACTGGGAAAATACAGTGAATTTGTTTGGCACTTCCTGATGATTGTCCTTGCTAATTCAAATATTAAAGGGATAATTGCACTTAATATTCCTTGCCTGCAGAACCATGGAAAATTCAAGTTGACATGGACTCCCAGAGATCCCCAGTCCAGCCTCCCACTCAAAGCAGAACTAGCTTCAAAGTCCTTCATATTTAAAGTTTTATTGCCTTACATATCAGCTCTGGACCAGTAACAGATAACGAAGTGGTGCTTAGCCTGTAACATTTTTGAACAGAACCAGAGAGACCAGAAGTGCCATTTAGGGACAGTCTCCTCCATTATAATCTGAAGGCAGATTGAATAAATCCATCCTAGGCATGAGTTTTGCTGTTGCCTGGGCCCCAATCTTCCTCCCGTGGGACCCCCAGGCGCTGCTCTCAGGGGGTGCAGTCTGAGCCCGCCCAGGCCACATTGGCACTGCTGCATGGCCACGGGACACGTGAAAGCCACACAGGGTGTGTGGCCCAAGCCACCGCCGGCTATCCGGAACCCAACGACCTAACCCAAGGATGCACTGAGCCTGGCATACAGCCAAGACAACAGGCAGCCACAAGCCAGGGGACCCAACGTGCACGTGTCTCCTCCCAGACCTGCTCTTCACCCTTCCGTGGGACCACAGCCGTGGAACATGGACCAGTGCTCCTCGAGGCAGAACCTCCCCCTCACCCACTGTCTGAATTCCATCCAGGCCTATTAAATCCAAATTGTTGTTCTTAATACTGTGGTGGAACGAAATGATGCGGGCAGTACTACAGTGGCGAGACTAACAGCGCTAGATCTCCCAGTCTCCAGTGGGATTTATTATGGCCATTTACCCCAGTCTCTTTGAGCCCAGCTCTAATTGCCTTCTTTCTGCAGCTAAATAAACTGCACACTCTCAGCACATGCAGAAATACATTTTCACAGGCAGCGAGCACTCTGTAAGCCAAGCAATTCCAGCACTAGCCGCAGACAGGGATTATGTAGCTGTACAGAAAACAGCATAATAGAAATTTAATTCTGCTGGTTTAAGGATTTGCAAAGATCATTTGCCCATGGAGAAAAGTAACATCAGAGAATGAAAGCATAAGCGACTGAGTGGGATGGCTCATACACATCCTCCGCTTTTGCTCCAAGCGGAGGTGACTTGGAAATTTCACACACCTTTCTCCATGCAGCGGTTTCCTCCTGATTCCCAACAACGCCGTGCAGGTAAGCAAACATGGAGGAAATCATGACAAGACGGAATAGTAAATATATACAAAAGTAAATGAGGGAGAGAGGATCCCACGTTATGTAACACTGCATTTAGAGGATTAATTGGGACAGGTTGGTAAGGATGAATTGAATGTGTGAGAGCACAGTTGTTTTAATTGAGCAGCTTTTCTCCAGGGAAGAGAGCTAAGTTTAAACCATCTGTCCAATTTCAGTGTCATTTGCCAAGGAAATGATTAAATATTTTAAGATTAAATCAAAACTACCGGAATCAAGGTAGAAGCCCAGAAATAAATGATTTGGGAGTTTGCTTTATGTGCAGTAATATGAAGCTGAAGGTTGGTGAATTTTGAATACCATGTCTTCCTCCCGCATGAACACACGCACACTTGTCCACAGCAGCTAAGTGAAAAATCAGGACAACAAGGCACTTGGCAGCATCTGAGCGAGTGAGCCAAAGGCCAGGTGCAGCAAGAGACCAGAAAAAAAACACCAAAAAACCAAAAACATTAAGAAAGGCTGGGACACCATCTGGTGTGCAGGGGGAACCCAAAAAGGCACCTGGGGTGAGGGGTCCTCTCCTACGTGCTTTGATGACCACCTCAGCGGGAGAGCCAACATGGCAGCACTGACTCCACAAAGTCATTTTCTAGGAGGCTAAGAGCATTTCTGAAGCCTAGTAAAGCACTTGAGTTACAGCTACTGGTCACAAAGCTAGCTTGTGGGGAAAAAAACAGGATTTGTAGCCTCACGGTAACTGAGGAAATAAGGGATATGAGACGATGGCTCATACACAAAGCACCTCTTTTGCTGCCCCCACATTTTGTACTTGCCCTGTTGTGTCAAACTGTGAGGTGTTGGCCAAGGCAAGGGGGAGGTGAGGGCACCACAGAACAGAGCTACCGTGCCTGCGAGCCCCCCCGCATCTGCTGGGGTAAGTGAGGTGGTCACAGCACGTGCTTGCCTGTCTGTTCGGGGCACAGCAGAAAGACTTTTGCCTTTGCCACCTTACATCTGAAAAGCATCCAGCAGTCAGGACTGGAAGGAGTACCCTGGTTGAAAGGATTGCCTGCTCAGAGCGGGGAAATAGTTGCCTGGAAAGTCTCTTAGCTGTCCTGACAAATACAGTTCATCTATGCACAGCAGTCACACTGTGCCCCTCACTGAACGATGCTGGTGAGAGCTTGGTTATGATTCCATTTCAGATTAAGCAGCCTAAATTTTAGACATTACGCTTGAGCGCATACACTCACACCATATTCAGTGGAGCTTTAGGGATCATTTTGGTTCTGGAGATGCTGAGTGCCATTTGAGGGTGACCTCAAGGTGTCTGCAGAGGGCTGCTAGGGCCACCATGATGTCTGCAGAGAACTGTTCTCCTACAGACTGCTGGGACCTCCTAGGGCCTCTAAACTGGTGAAAGGCATATGCGTTTCGGACACTGCACCCCACCCCTAGCCAATGTAGCCTATGTGGCCTGAGGAGGCACTCAGCTGAGCAGCCAGCTTACCCAGCTAATTTAGGGTGAGCAATGTCATTCTCCAGGCTCCACTGACCTGATCTTCATTGAGGATAATGTGAGTTTAGATACCCAGTGTACATGAAGGCACCTAAATTTAGGCAGTTTACCCTTGACCTGAATCCCTCATATCTAATTTCTAGAGATCCTCCTTTTCCATTTCAAAATACCTGTTATATGACCCAAAAAACACCGCCAGCCCCCTGGTCCTGAATGCAGCTCCCTAGCAATGGCCATGAGGCAGGCAGCTTGTCTTCATAAATACGTGCTTTTGGTGCTCTGGGCAGCTGTAGGGAAGGGAAAGGAGCAGGCACTTTTTCACACGGGCACAGCCTCCCCTGCTACACCTCCGAGCACTAGGGCAGGGCTCAGCTAGCGCTGTTACTCAGCTCAGCAAATGATGCGGACAGTGTCCCAGTGCTCTCACGCCACTGCTGGCAGCAGCATGCCAGCCCATGCTGTCACCTTTTCCGTAGAGGCCTCCATCATACTCCTCAACCACTCCACCTTCAACACGTAAAGCCCTGTGCTCTCCCTTGCTGCACCAGAGTAGACGTTACAGATGATGGAGACAGACGTTATCCGTACCTCGGGCACCTTATAACACGCTTGCTGCGGGTGAACAGAGGGGCGTTATGGTTGCACTGCAATTTAATCAGGGGCCAAGTGATGGCAGGCAGGTATTTTTCCAGAAAGCCTCAAGCTGCAGCTCTTGTTATTGTAAAGGATGTTTCTATCCTTTCTGCCTACGAAAGAAACCTGGACAACATGAGCAAAGCGTATCAAACGAACGAACACAAGGTAAGCATCATTATTATTTTCCTCTAAAATCTGATGGCTCTTAATCCAAGATCTTAACAGACCAAGAATTCTTGCTCCTGGCAGCACCATAGGAGGGGGATTAATCTCAGTTTTACCCAGCATCTGTCTGGCCTGTCACTGAGAGCTCCTTTCGCCAGCATTGAAGGCACCTTTAGAGAGAGGCTCACCTCAGACAGGTGTCTAAGACATCACGTTCACTGATATAAAACTTGATTAACTCTGGGCCAAGAACAAGTCATGTCTTTGCTGATCACTGCTGCAAACTGATAATAGATATTTTTTGGGTGTGTCATTCAAACAGCTTTCAAGACATAAGTGTTATCATTGGGTAGGACAGACAAGTCCTTAACCTCATTAGTTACAGATCTTTTTTAATATCTGTTTTCATCTCTCCTCAACAACTAGCTGCATTTCATAATGTCCAGCTAATTACTGCCATCAGCTACCCTTTCACCTTTATTAAATATTGATTTGTTTACAGAAGTGTTCACACTTCCACTTAATCAGAACTGCTTTGCTCCCAAACATGGTTTTATCAATGAGCAAAATATTGTTTTTTCTTTAACCATCCAAATAATATTTTCACACTCTTATTTTTGCTTCTTTGAAAAGCAGCCAACTACCAAGCACCCAAAATATAAAACCAGTGGCTGGACTTTCCTCCTGCTTGCACAAAACGTGTCTAAGCAGAGCATGATTGCTTGCACCTGGGAAAAAACTCAGTATCTGTTCAGTGGTGAGTTTCTCTACCCTTAAAACAACTCTGCTATTGATCTTCTTCATAGAAAAAACAAAAGGCTGACCTTCCTCTATGGAAGCAGTATTTTTAACTTTTAAAAGTATACTGTAAAATTTTATAATATATTGTAATTTTCAGGACTGCCCATTTTCAGGACTACATTACTAGCAGCATGAGTTCTTGAGCATCTTGACTGAAATGGTGTGGCATGAGAGACTACAGCTGAGATAACCATATTCTTAGCATACCCAATTTGGTGAAAAAAAATTGCAAATACAGAAATTCTTAATGTGAGAGTATCTAATATTTTTCCTTTCTTATATATATATGTAAAAAAAAAAAAAAAAAGCAGGTATTTTGTATGCTGGAAAACATTCTTCCTGATAGAAAAGTCCTTTAACCACTGAATTTTTATTCGCTTCTGACAATATTATTTATTTCTAGCCCACACTTTCAATTTAATGAAGGAAACAAAGACTGTATTTCTCTCTGGTAAATTTAAAATAGATAAAAAATATTATGATGAAAACAATACTCACAGAATTATAGATCATATTTTCTTCTGCCATTACAAGATGTGCTGAAAATTACAATCTAAAATAAGCCAGGCACAACCAGTCTGTGTGTCTATTTTACAGCAAGATTATCAGATATTTTTTTCTTCTCGGTTGTGTTATACTTTCTACTCAAAACAGTAGTGTGTGCAGGGTAAGATTAAATTTTTGCTAGAGCTATTTCAGGGGAAAACTATGGAAAAAAGGAAGAAAGACATAACCAAACTAGATTTTGCACGTCATTTTTTCCAGTAATTTCTATTTTACCTTTGAAGAATTTTGTTGTGGGAAGACAACAAAACAAGAGAGACTCTATGGCTGGGGGCAGACCCTCTGAGCTGTGGGTCACTGGGAGCACCGACGTGAAAACACAAGCCCTGGTGCAGTCAATGAGGACCACAAAGATGCCTGCAAGCTTTCCACCACAGCAAGGGGCGGGAGAGTGTCCTTGGTGGTGCAGTCTAGAGGAACAGACACCTCTTCCCAGTGCTTCCCCATTAGCCACAACCTGTCGCACCACTCCCCAAACTATGAAGCTGCAACAAGGTCTTTCACCACCTCACACTGACACACTCTTCATACAGCCCCTCTGCTGCCTTCTCATTTCTCCTCCTCGCTCAGGGCATGCTCTCTCTCATCTTGCTTCTTCCACTCTCATCTTCTGCTTCTTCCCCTCTCTCATCTTCCTTGACTCTCAACCCCTTAACTTAAAAGCCACAGCTGCACCTTATCTACATCGACCAACCCACCGCCCCTGAAGCCAGCCCACAGCTGTATATTATCAATGCTAATTAACCCAGCTTCATTCCTCTATAACAACCTTCACTTTTTGTACCAGTTCTGCCTAAATAATTATAGCCTGTTCCCAGCTGGACCACTATTGACGTGGGACCGGGGTAAGAGGGTGTAGGAGGGCTACAGCAAGGGAAAATAAAAGGGAACTGAGAGCCCAGGACTCGCCATCACAAAACCAACTGCCCAAGACTAAAAAGCTTCATTTTATATAGTTGGCTTGACTGATTCTTTTAATTCATTTTTCCAGCTCCAACTGAAAACAGCTTCAGGGAATAGCTGGTGGAAAACTTCTCAACCTCACCAGACCTCCCTGGACGTGGTGCTGGACAGCCACACAAAGAAAACAGGGCTGTAGCTGGGGTTTGACAATGCACCACACAGTGCTGCTACATGAGATGCTGCCCAGAAAAATCCAAGGCCCTTTCATTTCTCCATGGTAGAAAAGATGCTGCCAGTCAGCACAAACAAGACTGGGAAGCATGGGCTCAGGGCCCCAGCGTGACAACAGCCCTGCGCTATAAGCCAAGTTCACTAGTCCTGTAGCACAGGGATTTCACTGAAATAACCTTTTTGGATGACTAACAGCACTAAGAAGGGGAGGGAGTAACATGGCTCCTGCTGCAGCAGCTGGAGACCACATGGCTGGATGGACCTTCCATGTGGCCATGGGCTGTGGACCCCGGACTAAGCTCCACAGCACCTCCAAGGGTTTGGCCATGAGGCTTTGCGTGCGACTTTCTGCTAATCTCCATCGCCTTGGACTAACCTTCTGCCACCAAAAGCCCATACGTGTTCTACAACATCCTCTCCTTGCTTCTCAGGTTATACCATACAAGACCACAGCTGATTCAGTCCTGGCATGGAAGTATCACAGAGAGCACAGGCCACCTAATAAAGCTGGTGTGCTGCCTGCTTCTGCTTGTTGAAATAGGTTAAGTACCTCTTATCCCAAGGCAAGAGGGAATTCATGGCTACGAAATCCATGGTGTTGCTGGTGTTACTGTCCCTCGTCATATGCTTGTGTGTCAAATGAGCAGAACCCCTCAGAGCTTGCTCTGCTGGAGTGCAGATGCGTGCGTGGGTTTGCAATTTGCGCACATCATTGTAGAACTACAGGTTAAACAACTGAAGTGAACTCAACCTGGGGAGCTCTGAAACTGTGCCGCAGAAGCATCTGCACCAGATGAGACACCTCACTGCGCTCTGCAAACCCACACCTCTGTTGGCATAACCATGCGGGGATCGCGCTGCAGCTCACCAAAATACCTACCCATCTCCCCCCTGCTGGCATGCAACTCTGCACCGCTGAACTAAGATCATTTTTGACCCGAGAATGCTGTGTTCTATCTATTTCAACACACCCCCGATCACTTCAGCAGCATTCAGGCAGGACATATTCTTCCAGCTATTTAAGTTCCAACTGAAAATCATCAAAAGCTTTGCTAACCCGAGAAGCAGCACGGAAAGGGATATGGAGAAGGGAAATGAGGTTTAGTACAGAGAAGTTCTGCATGACCTCAAGACAAAAAATGGCCAGGGGAATACATAAGACTGAAAAAGAGACACAACCAATGCAACAGTCTTGAAAGAAAGGCAGAAATGGAGGCAAAAAATTAGCATGTGTTGGGAAAGTTATAAGTCAGTCTGGGAATTAGCAGCTGTGGCTGAATGTCAACACCAAAAGACCCTTTTGCTGGAGAAACTGAGACAGAAATAAGTACTCTAACTTAATTTCAGTGCCCCAGAAAGCCAGTGGCAGAATCAGGACTAAATCTCCCTAGTACCCAGTCCACTGACTTTTACAGTGAGGTTGCTACATTTGAAAGGTGAATCCTACCTCCTCATACTCCAAAACAGAGAGGGATAAAATTCCCTTCATTGAAATTAGGGAATATTTTATTGCTAACTTCAGCAGGGACCCAACTCCATCCCTAACACCTGCCTTGATGACAACAGATCCCCACTTGATGAGCTCATCACATCAAATTCTGCCTCAGTTGAGCGAGTGATCAGAGGAGGAACCTCAAAATCCACGTGGTGCAAGAACTACTTAGTGCCTGCTGCCTCCCTCAAGCAGGTGACACATCTGCTACAGGGCATGTTTGAAAGGGAGGCAGTTTTCCCCCTCCAGCAAAGGGGTGGTATGACTGAGGTGCCTTGCTAAAGGTACAAAATGAACCCAAGGTTGTACCACGCTGACAATCCCATGTTTTCCAAAGACTTGCGAGTGAAACGGCTTTCAAAGCGACCTGAAAATGACCCCCGCTTTCTCCAGTATTAGGGAGGAACATTGCTGCTGAGAACAACATTTAGCAATACTACTTTAAATAAAAGGGATCGGGCAAATGAAAATGATAATGAAAAAGTTATGAGCATATAATGCTCCTTTTTTTTTTTTTTTATAAAGTTTTATGTGATGGGTTTGAAACTAAATCTAGACCGTGTCTCTTCCACATCAGACAGGCTAACTATAAGATACCGAGTCACTTGAAAGTCAGAAATGTAGGTGATGTTGATCACATCTTCGTATAGTGCAATAATAGTGTTCAGTCTCTCAAGGTCTTTCATTTTTGGAACTGCCCCATATGACCGTGACATTCATTGGTTCAAACCTGTATCATGCTACAGCAGTTTGAGGAAAAAAAAAAAAAAAAACCTCACTAGGAAGAGTATTAAAAATTGCATGAAGGAGCCTTTCCCTCGAGCATTTCTTTCAAGGTCAGAAAGCCTCGCTCTTGTTTTTTCTGCTGACACGAAAACACTCAGAGGGGTGACGTGTCATGAAGACCCACACCTAATCCAGCTCTTTAATTCTGAAAAAAATATATACTCACACAGTGTTTCAAATGTAACTTTGATCTCCATGAAATTAAAAAAATATGTGCTGTGCTCCCTGACATGCCTGCTGCAGGATGTACACATAGAAACCTGCACAGGGATCGGCAGAACCTCATGAATAAAAACTGCTCTAAACCCTCCTCCACAGAAACCAGAAGAAAACATCCGTGACAGTTGAAAGGCACGATGAGAGTTGTATCTCTCAGCTTTCCTCTTATTGTCCTTCTTGCTTGCAGCAAAACAAAGTTTGCTCGGTCTGCAGTGAGGGACCAGTCCCCCACAAAGGCTCTCACTCAGGAGCAGATCCCAGAGAACACACACCACCTGGAGCAGGCGTCCCGCTCTCCAACCCAAATCCCTGTCCCTGCTCCCCGCATCACCCAGCCCTTGGACATCCCCAACCAGCATTTCAGAGCATCCCTTCCCAAAGATCACTGGCAACATCAAGAGGAGAAACACAACCGTTTGGGCTTCTCTGTCGGATAAAGCATGGCTATACCCGATGTGCCACAAGACTTCCAAAAGTCAGGACTTTCAAAATTCTGTGAAATTGAGTTTATAGGGCTGTGTAGGGGCAATTGTATCAGCATTAAACACAAACCTTGTCAATATATTATGACTTTCCCCTCTTACATCCAGCCTTTTTTTTTTTCCCCAGAAAAAAAAAGGGGCTTTTCTTATCATTCAGACATATTTTTTCATTAAAAGTTCAGTTTTGGAATGACTGAGTTTATCAAAATCACACAATAACAAGGAATAAGATTTTGAAAGTATCAGTGCAATTTAGGTATTTAAATCCTCTTCTGGAGTAATGATGAAGACCCTGCACCAACCAATTTAGTAAGTCTGGGTTTAGGGCTCCTATACAAACACAAAAGTCCCAGGGGCAAAAAAAACCCACGAGGTTGGCACAAATTCACTCCACAAGTTTTAAGTTCCTCAAAAAGATTCTGAGAACTTGAAACCTGCCGTTGTTAGACTGCAACTGGGTACCACCTGCCCAAACCACCTGATGTTCAGACTGGGAGTGGTCTTTGCTGACACCAGCACAAACACACGGAGCTGGTGCAGCTCTGTGTGGTGTGCTCTGGTTAGGCAGCGTGACTGCATTCCCTGCACACTCTGCTGGGTGACCCACAGTGCTCAGTGCCCCCTCCCCACTGCCACCCCCAGCTCTTCCTGTTTGCAGTTCGATGTCCCCTGGTGTTGTGCAGATGCAAGTTTTCACTGGGCTATGATGGAGTCAGGATCATGGGAGTGATCTGGGCTTTGCAAAAGAAAAAAACTAAGATTCTCCAAGAAGAAAAGGGATATTTAATCTGGTTGGTTAGAGCTGATGGCACAGCTTCACAAATAACAAGAGCAGTAAGGAGAGAAAAGCAAATGTTAGTCTTTTCTGGAAAAAATTAAATTTTATGTATGTATGTACACATCAATCCAATCTGAGCTGTTTGAAAATTAGGAGGACTTAGGCTGCCCTCTAAGACTTCTGGCACCTCCATCACCTGCACACCCTTCATTGTCCCTGCTGCTGCCCATGCCCAGAGCTGGAGCCCCCCCCACTCCCCCAAGGCAGGGCCAGCCCTTGCCTGCAGGATGTTCCCAGCACAGGCAGCCTGAGCTCAGCTGGCATTTAGCACACACTGGCACTGGCACTTTGGCGTAGCTCACATAGGGAAGGGGAAAAAAAAAATGAAAAAGAAAATCCCCCAAACCAATGGAATTTTTTTTCTATGCTATGGCAGAATATGCAAGTTCAAACTGAAGATTTCTGCAAGGTTGGAAAATTCATAACCACACTCTGGTGCATGGATTCGTTGGGTACCTAATGGGGTTGGGCTCTCAATGCAGTGTTACCCTCATGGGAGCACGTCTCCCTTACCTGCCCCTGTCAGGACATTAGATCTCTGAGGCCATTGCCCCCACACAGAGTGCAGTTCTAAACTTCATTTCCACAGGAAGCCAGCCTAAATCTTGTGTAGAACAACCATGCATGGGAAGGAGATGCACTGGCACAGTGAGTGCAGTGGATGGCTGGGCAGCCAGGATCAGCCCAGGGAGCTCCTTCCCATGAAGTTCACCCAGGAGGACCCTGACACTTCAGAACCCATGGCCAAATCACAGCTGCATGCAGGCTCAGCAGTCCCCAAGGATCACGAGAAGACCAAAAGGAGCCTCCTCTAAGGTGAAATCAGTTGCCTCGGCTGAGCCAGCCAACAGGCATGAACACATGCCCCAAGTTGCTGCACACAAACCACATGGACCCTGGGCAGCTCAGAGCCCATGAGGACTCGAGCGAGCCCCCATACATGCTGCATATGAGAGGGAAGGACACGCAGGGGTGGCAGATGCAGAGCAGCCCGACGGCACGCAATGTCATGCCTCAGGACAGCTCAGATGCAAGTCTCAGCTTTCCTAGCTTGTACTGAGTGCAGTCCAGCAAGTCCATTTACCCCCACGGTAATGCTTGTTTTTCCCACCCCTAATTTTACAAGCACTTTCTAACACAGATAGCCTCCGTACCATATATATGGAAGGCTTCAGCGTTGACCTTTAAAGCTAATGGCTCTGTCTGCATTTGCAACGTTCACACTCGTACACTCAAAGCCATATCTTGGGCTGATAAGCACTGTGAGCAAAGCTGTTGGCATGCCCAGCAGGCCAGCCAGAGCTCCAGAGTCATATGTGTGCAGTGGGTCTGCCATGGGGATCCATCCAAGGTTGCCATCCTGCCCTGGAATCAGGATGCTGTTCACAGTTCAGTAGAGCAAGATAATGATGCTAGGTTTTGGGCAGCAGCAACATTTTTCCAGCTTCAGTAGCAACATCTGGAAGGCAAAAGTACCGAAAGGTCTGCCCCGGCTCAGTGCTTACAGCCAATTTAATTTCCTTCCTCGTAACACTCTGGCAAGATGCTGAAGTAAACAGCTTAGTTGCCCGAGTGATGTTTTCCTGCCAAGAATATAGAGTTTGAACATAATGATATATAATGCCAAATGGTCTGAGAAAGCATGCCCCAGGCACTCAGTCTCTTCTCCCAAGTAACAAGCGATAGGACAAGAGGAAATGGCTTCGAGTTGCACCAGGACAGGTTTAGATTGGATATTAGGGAAAACTCCTTCACTGAAAGGGTTGTCAAGCATTGGAACAGGGAGCAGGTGGAATCGCCACCCTTGGAGGTGTTTGAAAGATGTGTAGATGTGGTGCTTCGGGACATGGTTTAGTTTAGACTTGACAGTGTTAGGTTAATGGTTGAACCCAATCTTAAAGATCTTTTCCAACCTAAACGATTCTATGATTCTATATATTTCAGTGATGCAAAGCCTTCTCGGGGTAAGGTACCATAACGCTGATGTTACTGTCACTGACACTATCAGCCTAATCTCCAGTGACATTCATCATACACTCTCTCCTGTTGTGTTTTCATGTCCCGATAGAGTTTAGAAGCACTGTGAGCACTCTCCGCCAAACACAAGGAACCGGTGCTCCAGGGAACTTTCAACCTAGAAAGAACACACAAGAGAGGAAAATAACATTAAATGACTGTGTCCTGTCCATGGCCAGCCTGGCTTCTGAGCACAGTGCTCAGCCTCAAGTTATGATGAGGAGTTAACATTATTTGTTCATGTGCCTTGCAGAATACCACAGTCTTACAAAGGCAGATGTATTAGATTTATTCATACTTTAATAATCTTACTAGTAAGATATACGAGTGCTAATAACCTCTGCTAGGCCAACACAACCTTGGGCATTAGGTAACTCATAGCTGAAGGTAAATGGGAACCTTTATTACCTGAAAGGAAGGAGGCTAATGTTCCCGATGCAGAAATGTTATTTCAAAGTCCTGAAATGAAAAAAACAGAGATTTGGCATTACAATTATGTATTTTTTCACCAGACCATTGTGTAAATGGAAGTCTTCATACAGCATACACCTGTGTTAGAGACCAGCAGAGAACAGAAAGCACTTCAAATCTGCACAGGAAGACTCAGAATCAACAAATACCTGGTCAAAGGGGGAGGTGGGAGGGAGAAGGCATTTTCCTTCTCCTCTGGCTAGAGCAGTCGAGATCCCAAAACCATCTTCAAGTAATTTCATGGAAATTTTTGTGGCCTCTAGTAAAGCATTTGCAGACAGTGCAAACTGGAATGGCTAACATGCACCTGCCCATGATCTGCAGTTAAAGGGTTGCTTATTATTAGTTAATGAGTAGACAGCAATTAGGAATTCTTAGTTTAGCGCCAACACATGCCAGCCACTGGAAACAAAAGGTACCAAGGAGAAATAGGCCAGGGCTGAACAAAAGAAGGAGGTTCTGCTGCCTTTCCAGCAGTTGTAGGAAGTGGTCCACCGACTGCATCTCTAACAGCAGTCTAGTCTCCAGACGACAGCAGTCATACTGTGGTACGGTATAAAAACAGACATGGCAGCAACCTCGGAGATCAGCTAGTCTGTACCTCCCTCCCTCCTCAGGGCAGGCTCAGGTCTCCTCTAGCAGGTCCTGATCCATCTCTAAACTTTGCAAAAGCAACGTTGCTAGTACAGGTTCCCCAGAGCTGGGGCCACATCTTCAAGTACCTCTTCCTCTGCCTGACTAGGGCATCCTCCAAGAACAAGAGACTGCAACGGCAGGCTGGGGAGACCCGACAACACAGTCCTAGCGAGGTGTACGGGACCGGTGTGAAGAAACGGTGGTTTTGTGGCTCAGAACTGATTGCAGCCTTGATGCTGCAAGGATTTTATGTACCCGGCAGGGAACAAGTATCCAGCAATGTCAGTCACGGCCAAGCCCCTACAACTACATAAGGGAGGTCTGAAACACTGAATCCTAATAGCGCAGCTTTGGCTCCTCAAGAAGTTTGGCAAACATCCACCCATCTTCAGCTTCGCAGTTCCGCATCAAACACGGGCAGGCCCTTAACTGGGTGTCCAAGAGCAAATGTCCCTTGTGCAAATGAAAGCCGAGCATGGCACTGTGACATTGCAACTTTTCACTTAGCAGGCAGGCAATTATTCTCCTTCCTTAATTGTATCTGACGAGTGACACACACAACAGGCCCCATGCTGGTTAAAATTTGACGTATCGTTTTATTTATCATAGCGGCTTCTACAGTTCTACAAATGGATGACACACAATCCATTATCATTTTGGAAGCATTATTATTCATGCAAACATGTCCCAGAACCTTGGATTTTTATTTTTAATTCCTCTTTTTTTCACATTCCTTTTAAATTCAGATTGCAAATTCCCTACCTTGCCAATGAGATTTCCTCCTCCTCACCAACCCAAAATAAATTAGAGAACAAGCTGCTACCTCTAAAAGCTTTATAAATAAAACATGCAGCACATACAAACACAAAGGCCACAATTTGAGTGTGCTTTTGTATCCTGGATGGATTTAGAGATGTCATTGCAAATGCAGAGACACTGCCAGTCACGGGAGCTTAACAAGTGGTATGCAGTTTGGCATCCCATTAGATTGCAGCCATTTGTGGCAGTTGAGGCTTCCCAGGGCAGAAAATAACATGGCAATTGCTTCTGTCAAGGAAGGAAAACGATGGTAGCCACCCTGCCAGATTCATCAAGGGACAGAACTAGTATTACTCTTTCCTGGTTCAATTAAGTAAAAATTATGACAGTTCAAAAGAATGCTGAAAGTTTTCTGGAAGTGTCTGAATCACACCATTCCAAGTAGTCAGTGGAAACATTTGCTTTTTTCTTTACTTCATAAAGGAAATATTTTTCCTTAAAAAAAAAAAAATGTTATATTTTCTTCTCTTTTCCAACAGAAACACGCAAAATATGCAGAGAGGACAAGAAAAAAAAATCCAGAAAGTAGTTCCAGAGCTATGAAAGTCTGGGTTTTCTACCAAATTGTGCTAATTTTTAACTCAGTTAACACAAAGCTGCTGTTTAGCCATTGCTCATCTGTCAGAGACACCCACAGGGGACAGCTGCCGGAGATGGCCTGGCAGAGGGACAGGCTGCAGCCAGGTTTCCTTCCTGTGGCATCTAACACAGCTCCAACACCAACTCGAAGCCGTCCGTGGCTTCCATCCCTCCACAAGCTCGGAGAATAGAGAGGCAGAAATGATGAAGGAAAAGAAAGAAAAAGGAGCAGGAGAAAAAGACTCTGTTCCAAATTGAATAATCTGCAAATTTTTACGTTGATCCACATTTTGAGAAATAAGATTCCATCTGCCAAAAGCAGGCGTGTATCCTCCTATGCCACCAGCACTCACTGTGGGTGAGAAGGAGACCAGCTCACTCCCTGCCTGCCCAGGGACCACAGGAACCAGCTAGAGGATGCTCTGCCAGATCCCAGCATGGAGTAGGGTGGGAAGCGTGCAGTTCCTCTGACCGACCCCAAGCATCTCTAGGAAGGGACATGCCCCTGCACCGAGCCAGAGGTGAGGGGCCCAGGACTGCAGAAACCTTTGCCTGTCCACCTAGCTCACAAAATAAGTTTCCAAATAATCACCTTGCTTTTTTCAGGGCTTAAAAGGGCCCTGTGGGTCAAAGAGCCAGATTCAATAGCCAAAACAGGTTCTGTGGACCAGTGCCCATCGCAAAAGCTGCTGTCCTGTGCCAGGTCTCAGACCTGGTTAGCTTTAAAGTGCCATGGGGACCACTAAAAAGCTAATAAGGAACAAAAGCCTTGCTGGAAGTTTTAAAAGCAGTGATGCATTTTAAATATTTTTGAGGTCAGATGTACCTACAGGAAGCTCTCTGTTAGACTTTCACCCAACCAGGTAACACAGCCTAATGCATCAACCTGACTCTCAGCAGTGAAGCACACGCAGAAACCCCGCGTGCCTCTGCCCACCCCGCATGGGTCTGAGCCCCACAGCAGCTTGGCGAGGTGGGACAGGCTGGGAGGCAGTTTGGAAAGCCCCAGCCCTGACTAACTCTCTGCAGAGGGAAGCATCTGGCCTCGCTGATGTTTCCTATGAAATAGGAATAGAACACACAAGCTTCCTAGCATCTTTGTCTGCCCTGAAACAGGGGATTTCATCAACCATGCAGATGCCTGGATTTTTGGGCAACATTAAGCTCCTGGCCTCACTGAAGGTCCACAGTAAAGAGAGACAGCAAACAGCTCCTCCCGCTCCTGTTAGATTCACTGACCTGCACTTTCACTGCATCACCCCTGTTCTGGGGCTAGGAAGAAGAGTAAAGGACACCCACCCGGCTTTCGGCACTGCCACGCAACATCTCCACGCTGTTCTCCCAGATGGTTTTGCTCAGCTCTTTTGCAAACCAAACAGCCCAGCCTCCCTTCACAAACACCCTCCTGTGGTGCCAGCCATGGGGTTTTTTTCCCCTGTCCTATTCTGTCATGCTTTTTGGCAATGGGGGCCTGAACCTGCCCTGGCTGATGCCAGGCACCTGCGTTAAGAGCCTGACCTTGACTAGGTGGGAGCCTCATGCTTGTGCTCCCACGCCGCAGAAACAGCCCATGCAAAGGCTTTTCCTGCACCTCCAACTCCGGTGCATGGGCTGAGCCCATGGCCAAGCTCCCCACAGCACACAGCGTGGCACTGCCACCGAGCCCTTCTCCCCAGGCGAACCCCAGCATCCATCCAGGGCAGCCATGAGGAGGTAGGAGGTTCAGACCAAGGGAGCAGCAGCAAGACGAGGTCCCCATATGGGACACGGCACTCGTGCTGTTGCTACCAGGTGGTTTAAGAAGCTGCCTCTCCAAAGCCACTTTTCCCTACCTGTTATTTACTGCTGCTCAGCAGAGCCTCGTCAGGACACGGCCAGGGCTGGGGCTCACGTCAAGCAGGCGAGGCTGGCACGCACGGGCACACAGCCACAGCACTACAGCTTGAAGCCAGAGTCCAAGGGAAAGTGGCAAACAGGCAAAGAACAACGGAGAAGATCAAGCTGCCATCTTAAATGTGATTTCAGTGACTCAAAGGAGTCACTTTAGTCAATCCACTGGTTAACGAGTTAGTGGTACTGGCACAAAGTCTAATCACAAACGGGTAAAAGCATTTCTCCAGTGCTATCATTTATTCCTCCATTTCAACTTGAAGAACGGCATTAAAAAGGAGAGGGAAATCAGCTTTCCAGCTAAAAAAGGCTTGTAAGAAACCACAAGTGCTAAGCATGCCTCCTCTCCACCCTTGTCTCTCTTTGTAACAGCCCAGTTCCCTAACCGGCTGCAGCTGCCAGTTCTTTAGTGGTGAGAAATATTTGTAATAGGCATCGCTGAATGTTACAGAAATGCTGAAGAGCAACTGGAGATCAGTTGAACAGCCTTATCCCTAAGCAGTAGCACATTGAAATGCAGGAAGGGCAAGCAACAACCAGCAATGGGTCAGTGCAATGCACCAGCTTCATTAAAATTGATCTAGCCGTAAAAATAAATCCTGCTCAAGTACAGATAGGTTTTCATCTTATTTGCATGTGATCTTCAGCATCAGCTGGTGGTAACAAGATGACTAGATGAAAGCAACAGGAAAACATGGCATTAATTATGTTAACTCACGATTCTAGGTACCAAAGTACATAA
Source organism: Microhierax caerulescens (assembly GCA_035590215.1). Taxonomy (NCBI): domain Eukaryota; kingdom Metazoa; phylum Chordata; class Aves; order Falconiformes; family Falconidae; genus Microhierax; species Microhierax caerulescens. The sequence goes on along the minus strand of JAVJGJ010000059.1, from coordinate 28,418,586 downwards.
AAATCTTCACACCTTCAGAGTTCAGAAGAATACAAAGTAAGCTTTTGGGCTCGTGTCCCTCCCTCCCTCTCAGAGGACAGGAGACAGCAAACGAAGCAGGATTCTGTGATCAGTCTCACTGGTCTTCTGGCCACGCTGCCCTAGAGGGGTCAGTCTCAACTTTGAAATCACCTTTAGCCATCTCCCTCCCTTCAGACAACTGAGTTTATTAAAAGACATAGCAGAGAGAGATTGCAATGGCCATAAGACAGGCAGGAAGGAGAAGTCCAGATATTACTCTTAGCTTTGACAGGTCTGAGGAGACATCTTTAGGTGGGACTCTGAAGTAGGCAAAGCAGCAGATGGTGATGGCAGCAGATGAGAGACTTCCCCTTGTCACTGCTCTCTCCACATTTGGGGGAAGCATTTAGTGAGAATCCGTCCCAGCCATACTGGATATGGTTTCTACATGTCCTCCCATCTCTTTCCATCAAACCTGAACCCCTTCAGTATTTTGTGTATGTGTGGTTTAACCCCACCAGCAACTAAGCCCCACAGAGCTGCTCGCTCACTCCCCCCCTATGTCAGGATGGGGAAGAGAATCAGAAAAGTGAGAAAACTCATGGATTGAGATAAAGCCAGTTCAATAGGTAAAGCAAAAGTTGCACATGCAAGCAAGGCAAAACAAGGAATTCATTCATCACTTCACACCAGCAGGCAGGTGTTCAGACATCCCCAGGAAATCAGGGCTCCATCATGTGTAAAGGTGACTTGGGAAGACAAATGCCATCACTCTGAATGTTCCCACCTTCCTCTTTCTTGCTGTGCTTAACAAGCCTCCTCCAGACCTCAGCAATGGTTTGTGTGTGCACTCCAAGCCTCCGGGACATGTGAGGTGATTACCCTTCACATGTTCCTCTAAACTAAGCTGAATTAGTCCACGTTTGCCATGGCGAAAAGCAAATGCATGGACAGGCACTTGAGGATAAGGAGCAGCAACTTGTCATGTAGCACTCACTTGAGCCTGAGCCTTGATCGTGAACAAAAGAGGCCACAAGCTCTTCCTCCCATGTTTTGTAGCAACTCACAAATGGGGTCCAGCTGCCTGGAGGCAACTGCAATTAAGCCATACTCTCAGGAGGAGCAGATTTCCTCTGACAAAGTATTTCTCTGCTCCTCTATATTACCTTCTTATCCATGAATAAATGCAGCAGGCTTATCTCTGCTACTCTGTGTTTGCTTTAATAACTAGCATGAAGCCTGTATTTATTACCCAAATCCTGTTTTTAAATCTCACTCCTCGGTGAAGCAGTAATGACACGGCTGCTTCGCTCAGATAACCCTGCAGCTCTTACTTTCATGAGGAAAAAAAAAAAAAACTACCTCTGCCATGCCCCAACGGACCTGCAGCCATTCTGCTGTCTAACATCGTTGCCAGAAAGATCCTGGGTTGTCCCAGGTTTCCATCCTTCCTGGGAAATCAACACAAAGATTGCAGCAACTTTCCAAAGCAGATGCACACACAGGGCATGTCTCTATTTACCCAGAGAGTGGAAATGACTGCAGTTCACACACACACACCCAAAAAGTGGCAAAGCAGCATCCGGATTCTCACCGAGACAGGCACTCAGGAGCATCTTAAAGCCTCTCACAGTCGTATGTGAAGGTGTCATTAATAGAGGCGCTCAGGTCTGCATATGCTCTGAATGTCTGAAGTAGAATAAAGAGCCTGGTAATCACAGCAGAATAAGCTCAAGACTTCACGGGGAAACCATTTGGTGCAGGGAGCGATGCTCCCCCAGCAATGCTCCTGCGCTTCCTTCCAAACCCCAGAAGAGCAGTGCTGTCGATAAACAAGAGACATTTTGCTCAAGGAAAGACATAGGGAAGTTGTTGAGGTGAGGAAGGAAAGCTTAGAAAGCGAAAAATACATACAAAGAGAAAGAAGCAGGGATGTTTTCAACAGTAGAGCCTCAAATGGCTTTTAAAGCAATTAAAAATTGTCCTTCTGTGGCTCTAGAGGCCCTGGCAACAGAGATTACAATTCCCAGCTGCTCAGCAGATTACTTCTACTTCCTCAGCGAGCAGAGGAGTCCAAAGGAAGGTCAAAGTCTGCTTCAGACAACAACCAGCTGGTTATGTCAGAGCAGGGGACCTGGCCAACCCCAGCAGCAACATGCAGCCACTGGAGCAGCAGCTGTCCCCAGCGCCCATCCACCCACAGCCCTGGGCTCTGCTGCAGCACCTCTGGTGGGTGCACACCTCAAGGGGAGCTGGGTCGTAGATCCAGTCCACCCACCATCATGGCTGGCCCAGGGAGAGCATCTTGCCAGGTCCCCAGCACCACGCTCAGCCACTCAGCCCAGCCACAGCCATCTCTGGTGAACATCACCCACCACTCAACCCCATCCACCCCTTACACACTCTAAAGATGACTACACCCTCCAATCCACTGTCATGAGCTCATATAATCAGTCCCTAAATCTGGTCTAGTCAAGTGACGTGGATTAGTTTTAAAAAAAAAATCTGGCTTGGTTTAGGTTTTTTCCCCCAAAAAAATTAAGTTCAATTCTGCCATCCAAAGCTGCTGACACACACACACACACACACAGAGCGAGTCTCAGGCCCGCAGGGGTCTCTGATGCAACACACTGAAGCCATTGTGTTGGAAGCTGTTAATTAAACAGAGTTTATTTTGGCTTTTGTTGATTTATGCTAAAACAGATTTAAAGCCAGACTGGATTAAAACCATCCCTTTGCAAGAGCTGGGCCATCCATATCGCTGTGTTTAATTACAAGCAACACCAAAGCAGCTCTTTTCCCTTATCAGTTTGCTCATCAGTGCTACTTTGGGTAAGAATATTTAATGAAAAACAACTGCATTATGAGAAGGAGCTTTTGCAGGGATTTTCAAACCAAATACTTGGATGCTTCTAGAAGCCCAGTTTGGTACCAATTATAAAAAATTAGGCAGCGTGACCCAGAGACTGCAAGGAAATTACGTTGCCTACTGTGAGGTCCTGGGCAGCAGCTTCATGTGCTAAAATTAGAGGAACAGGAATCTTTGTTTTTAAATATGCCAGATTATCAGCTTTTAAGTAAATGCTCAGATGTTTCTACCTATATTAGGAAAACCTAACGATTTTTGTATAGGTGGTTCTGACAGAACCTAGCACGTGCTGAATTTGCCAGATAAGGTGTTCTGTTGAATAAGTGATGAAAAAAAATTTTGAGAAATCAAACCCTAGGACCTGCAAGTTGAAAATTTTACTGAACTCAGGTCACATTTTCTACGGACAGAAACTCACAGCCTGCATTCTTATGTTAGCCACTATCCCTTTTGTGTCAAGAACACAACAGGTGCCATCTGAGACAACAAAGAGGCAACCTCTCCCCTAAGGACACCTGAAACCCAGCACATGATGTGTTCTGGAGGCCTTTGAGGTGTTCGGCTCTCTGCACCGAGTCACTACAGTTCACGAGAAATAAACTGAAGTAATTGAAAGGAAGAGGAAGTCAAAGCGTTGATCTCTTAGATAATTTTGCATCGGCCCAGATTAAATCTTCACACCAGGAGTTGTACAGCAAATCCCTGCAAGCTCCGGAGGCATCCAGCGTCTGCTCCAAGATCCCACGATCCTGTAAGAGAGCTACCATCTGCCTTTCCCAGAGCACACCCATGGACATTACACATCACATCTAATGTGTAATAATCTTTAGATTTTAACTGAACTAGTTCTTCTATGGGATGATCTAGAAACCACATATAAAAGATAAAATTGCTGCTGAATTTAGGTAACGTAATTTAATTTCACTGTTACTTTCTTCCCTGTTGAACCCAGCCAGACTTTTTCATGGAGGATACAGAACATTGGAGTTCATTTATTCCGCTGACATCCCCCTACCCGTGAGCCTTTCTCTCATGCTGCAAAGTCATTTGCAAATGACGTCGCTTCATAGCACGTGCTTTCATACCCACGCACAGTTACACAAAAAGACACAGGGACAATTTATAGGTCTAATTCTACAAGATGACTGATTGTGTTTAAGCAAAATTCAATTAGGAGAGCTTGCAAGATTGGCCTCTGTGCTTGTTAGCATCCAGCACAGGGCAGCTACATTTTGGCTGCCTGTTGACTGAGCAATCAAAAGACAACTGCTGCATCCCACCAGGGAAACATCCAAAGAGCTGTACAGTTCAGAAATGGGGGAGGCTTCCAATTAAAATCAGCCTTAAGGGGCTTGATCCACAAGATAATTACAAAGTTCCAAGTTTGCCATCAACATTTCATCATTACCATTACAAGATTAAACAACTGACCCATCAATTTTTGCAGCTCTTGCAGCTGCAGACCCTGCAGGTCAGGATCTGGCTTCTATGATTGTGTCTGAGAGCTTCTGATACAAACCATCTACACCAAAACGTCCAGGAGGGGCTTCAGAACTAACCCACACAAGCCACCAAAAAAACTTGTGCACTTACGCAGATCCCAAACCGTCAGCTCTTTCCCCAAAAGGATCCTCACTTTACAGGAGAGTACCGATAACTGAAGGCTCTTCCAGAGGGGGATTTATTAGAGGTGTCTAAGAGAGGTGGATGAACCTGAAGGTGTGTCGCTTGTTCTGTCCCCCCGCTGTCTGCAGCGGGTGTTTAAACTAAATCTGATTTTTAGATTGATTGGGGTTGGGTGATTTCCTTCTGGCTAGGTCCTGTCACAAACCCTAAATGACTAAACATCATATAAGCCCCAGGAGAGTCTGGCAATGGACCTAACCCAGAGGGAAACACTGTGGTCAGTGAAACAGCAGAGTCCAGGACAAGACTTTTAAATTTTTCCCATGTGACCTGCAACACGCGGTTCCCTGGCTGGGAGCAACCCCGGGAGCAGTGACCTGCTGTGCCCAGGCTTGTTCCAGGCAAGATTATTCAGCACAGATGTTTAATATATACAGTCCTTACTTACACCAGCCATCCTACCTATTGCATGGACACTTTTATCAAAGTCACTAAGATCTGACACAGCTCAAACACACAAGTTTGCAGTAAATCTTGGTGCCACTTTGCCAGAGAACTTCAAAAAATAAATAATGACTGAAATGGTCCCAAAGCAATTTGTGACTATTGTAGGGGACTGATGGGTTACAGGGAGAGGAGCAGAAACTACAAGGCAAAATACTGAAGCAGTGTAGCTAGAACCTTCCTGGAGTCTTCTCTGGGCCCAGGTTTTGCTACTCCCAGCCCTCAGCTTCTCTGCATGCAGGAGCCAGCAAATTAAGACTTAAGCCATTATAAAAATTTGCATCACGTCAGAAGCATTTGGTACTCCGAGGATGATGTATTCAGCACAGTCTGACAGCTAGCACTAAATGAGGGCAGCGATTTCCAGTGGGACCAGAGTCTGGACACAGCATAAGATACAGAGGAACCACCAAGAGGACAGCCTCGATGCTGGCCACTTTGGAGTCCTGCATTTTAGCCAGCAAATGGAAAGTTTCCTTGGCACTCAGCAAGGGATAGTCGGAGCAGGAGAAGTAATCAGACTAAACAGGCACTGTCCAACCACTGCAGCCAATACACGATAGCTGCACTTCGGACTGCTGCTGCATGGCTCCTTTCCTCAGAAAATGAAAGGTTTTACATGCTTATGGAGCCTTGCAGCTTCTAAATAGTTAAGCATTCATCACTGCTTTCATCTTCTGCAAGGGGGAACAGAGGAATGATTCCCAGTGACAGAGGAGCTGGACAAGCAATGACACACACACAAGTCCCGACTCCACGTCCACAGGAGAAAGTCCCCTGGGCTTCTGACTTGCCTACCACAACCAAATAAACCAAAGAAAACAGAATTATTTACTGACTAAACCACTCCACGAACAATATCCAAACACTTGTTTCTCTCCATCTGCTTCGCTGTTTTATCCAATGTGATGAACAGGTGAGGTTGCTTTCTTGTTTCTTTGTTCATTTCCTTCTTATAATTAACCATATTAATTTTTTCCAGCAGCATGAGAAACACCTCATTCCTTGTTGAAACTGTCAGTAAATTAAGCAACAACAAAAAAATAAATCACTATATCCTGCTGGAACTAAACCATCTCTAAAAATGATCTGCATAAAACATCTTTCTCTGATACCCTCTGTTAAAGCTCAACTTTTTGGGATGGGAGGGGTCAAAAATATGAGATGAAAATATACAGCACCTTTTTCGTCTTCCATCCATCCTAAAAAGGAAAAGACAGAATATAATCAGCAGACACAGAGTACTTCTCTGTGGGTCGATAGCTGGTAAAACAAACTGCAGAGTCCCTGACCTCAACTGAATGACCTCTGAAGTGATGCACGGTCCTAAGATCTGCACTTGGCCAGCCATGCAGTCAAAAGCACACCCACCCCCAAAAAACGCCATCACTAGCAACCACAACCAGAATTGGACTTGAACTCAGAGGCAGGGAACTAGACTCTATTGATCTTCTTATCTGGAATTCAATGACTCAGTGGGGAGCTCATAAACCTGAAATTATGGGCTGACTATATAAAATTCTCCTCTCCTGTTATTTCCAGGCAGTGCCCCTTAGAAAAAGCCAACTTACTACTTTTAATTTGGTGTCTGGCTCTGCAGCTTTCTTTAGAAAGCTTCATGTGAATGATTAACTGGTAAATATACAATTAAATTTGAATTGTTACTGTTCCAATTATTGAAATAACCTGCATTTGTTAGGATTTTATTCTTTTACTCATGCTCTTTAATGGTATCTAAATGTCAAGCAAAAAGCATCTTTGTACGTGTATGTTCATCTTATTGTCCAAATTTATTTGCTGAGCAAAGGTCAGGAATTTGATTAATTACAAATGCAATTGTTTAGAGCAACTCAGTACAATTTAGCGAAAGCTGCACTCAAGTTTTTTGTTCAGCCCAGCATCCTGCAAGTTCCCACGGAAAAATATTGTGCCAGATGTATTAAGCACAAATTGCATTGTAAATTCATTTATAATTAAAACTGCCATTTCTGTGCCTCCTGCCAGACCCCACATTCTGCTGAACAGACACATCACTCTAACCCTTCTTGTTTTCTGTATTGGTTTTAATCTTCATAACAGTTATCTTTTCACACCCCTGGGAAATACACATGCTCGAGAAACTGAGGCAGGAGTTGAGTGGTGTTTCCATGACCCTGAAATGATCAGAGCGAGAGCACGGGAGTCGCCACCTCTCCATCCATCGCCCCTCTCCCCCGAGGCTGCACTAAGCACACTGGCCTTGAAAGCAGACATGAGGTGTCTCTGAAGGCTGGACTGTTGCTCAGAAGACTCTGCCTGTCTCATGGCAGTGATGATATAGAAGACACCAGGGATGTAGTCCCCTCTGTTAAATGCCTAGAGACAGTGAAGAAGGAGCCACCAAGGATGCCCAGCTCCTTGCACTGCTCAGTGCCCATCCCTTCACGCATTCCTTCTACTGTCCTCTCCTGCAAGAGACATCCCTACCTGTCTCAGTGCCCTTTCTGGGACAGCAAGGCCCCAGTCAACAATGGTTTTGCCTCCAAACCACGCTGCCCCCAACCCAGCAGTTTGTCTGCTGCCCCCTCACCGTGCCAGCAATGGAACCACGGCCCCCTGGCAGACCCATACACCGCGCAGGGCCGACACCGGTGTGTATGGGCTGTGCAGCCTGTTAGTCTATACCTTTCTCTGCCCCCACATTTTTATGTGGCAAACAGCTCATTATGGGCTGTGGTAGCCCAAATCATCACATCAGCACACGTAAATCATTCAAAAAAACCTAAAGAGCATCTACCAATGGAGAAAAGTAGGAAAGCATGGTATGTGATATAAGCCACTGCATCACTGGGAAGACACTCTGATGCTGAGCTCAGCTCCATAGTAAAACGGGGGGGGGGGTTACCACAGAAATTCAAGCATGCACCCAGGAGTCCACAGAGCCAAAACTTCTCCCTCTGGCAAGATACACAGCCCATCTACACTGAGCATCCCTTTACTTATCTCCCCCACCAGAGCAGTGTTTATGGCACATGCCCCACGGGATGGCACTGGTTCCAGTATCGCTACATCACAGTAACACTTCAGCTGGGATCTTGCTGGGCCAGGACACAGTATAAGCTTTCCTTGTGTATTTTCAGTTTAAAGCAAGGTTATAGTACCCTTGGTTGAAAGGGCAACAGAAGCGCAACTTAATTACCCAGTATTATAATGCAGCTATTCTGAGAGGCTGCAGAAGGAAATTGGCACCGTTCTGATGGAATATTCCACGTAGTTAACAGCAATTTCATGCAGCCTCAGAGAAGACAGGCAGTTATCTAGATCTGTTAAAAGGTAAGAGTGACATGTGAAACGTTATTCTTTCCTTAAGTATAAACACATATTTTCCGGTTATATAGCTTATATTTTTAGATGAGAAGAAAGTAAAGCATGAAAAAACCCTAATGTCACGCTGAAAACAAATTGGATGCAATTCAAAAGGACAGTGGAAAAATACAGGATGAGGAGGACATGGTAAAGCAACAAGTTAATAGAAAAGGATCCAGGTGTCACCACAAATCACAAGCCAGCAGTGCCCCACAAGCATCATGTGGATCCATGCTGTGCAGAATGAGCAAACATCCTACAACACCTGGGAGGGCTGGAGGTAAGTACCACCTAGGAACCAACAGCTCTCAGATCTCATCAAGAAAACCAACTGTAGCCTTGGGCATGTGTTTCAGATGCGTACCAACTGAAGAGACACCCCAGGAGGCCAACAGGCATGATCAGCGACCATGAAAATATGGCCTTAGAGGAAAGGTTGGCTTAGCAGGTGGTTAGGCAGGTAAGGGAGGAGAAGGCTGAGGAGAGACTTGATAATTCCATTTAGAGAAGTATAAAAAGCAGCCACCAAGCAGAAAAGACTAGCTGTCCTCTCTGGCAGCAAAACTAAAAGGTAGACAAGAGGAATTGTTTTTTAACAGGAAGGATAGCGAAGATGCGGAGCAGGTTGCCTGGGGGCTGTAGAGTCTTTGGTAGGTGAATGCAAGCAAAGCTAAGGTAATTCAGGCCATGTCCACCCTGCGTGGGACAACGGATGGCCTCTGCCTCCTGCAGGTCCATTGGAAGCCTGGCCTGGCCCCCAAGCCTGGAGGGAAACGAACCCATCTTTAGTCACCCTCACCATTGGGATATCCAAAGACTGAGCAGCTCTCATTGTTCTCTGACACTTTGTTCTCGGACCACTTGAGGATGGGCTTTGCCCTGCTGACCAGGACTGCAAGGCAGACACTTGGGCAGGACATCCAAGGGACCTGGATGAGATGCTCCTTTAGCCTGCTGGGCTGCAGGTTGGTAAGGAGAGCCACCGGCTGGTTTCTCCACACCAGCCTGATCTTGTCAGCACACCCACTTACTCAGTGGGAAGAAATTAAGCCTGAAAGAAGGAACATGAGCAGAAAGAAGCCAACAGCACTGGAGGGGAAGCTCAGCTTGGCTAAGTGGCATCATGGCAGCACATGAAGCTCCGAGCTGCAGAGGCCCTGGAGGGTGAGCAGGAGGCAGTTTCCATGGGAGGCCCCAGCTACTTGTCCTGTGCTTGGTCCACAAACCCTTTTACCTCGCTGGACCCAAAACAAATCTCAAATATCTCTCTAACAGCTCCTGTCAATATTAATTCTCCCCCAGGTGGCTAGGCTAGGTATTCACAGCAAGATAAATAAAGCAACACTCATTACTTTAATTAGTGAAGTACACAAAAAAAAAAAAAAAAAAAAAAAAAAAAAAAGACAACCAGAGCTTCCAAAACAGTCACTGCTATTTTATTTGAAATGCTTACCATGGGCCTAAACGAAAAATGCCCGACCTCTGCCCGTAAAATTTGTAATTTATAGGCACTCTTCTGTATATGCTGCCTACACAACACAATTTCTTTAATGCTGAGGAGTAAAGAAATTCTGTCTGCTTTGAGTTGCACCAAGGCAGAAAGTACACTTCTAAAATTTTCCGGGACAGACATATCCTGAAAGACCTTTAATAGCTGGTACTATGAAACCCACGGTTACACTGAAGGAAATGACACAGGTACAGTTTCTCCAGAGACCGAGAACTAGAAAGCCCGCCAGTTTCTCCAGCATCCTACTGCAGTAGCAGCTTATGCCTGGACTTTAATTCAAAATTATGGTTTAGCACAGAGAAAAGACCCTTTCCTGGGCTTTTTCTTCACAATCAGTCAGTCATCCTCTCGCCAGCAGTGAAAACTGCTCGCATGCTTAACCTCTTTCCTTGATGAGTCTGGCTCCGGAAAGGAAAGCAGGAGGCAGACGTGGCGGATTACACCCGGCAGCCGTGAAACCCTGGGAGCACTCCTGTCTGTGCACCGTTCTGCCACAGCAGTGAAACACCCAATTATACTCGTCATTTTTTAATTAGGAAATGACGTGTGATTTACAAGCCCCGGTGCAATGTGGTATTTAAACAGCGAGGAGTGACATTTCAGAGTGGCACCAGAGTTACTTTTCCTCTCCTGCCCCCCCAAGTCATTCAAGCAAGTTGTTCAGACAAAGAGCAAAAGTCCTTTGTCTGGGTTTTAATCCAAACTAGTGGAGTTGTGTAGGTGTTCTTTTCATTCTTTTTTCATCTTTTTTCTCCTTCTATTTAATAAGGATAAGATTTCTTCCCTGCAGCCAGCAGTGACAACTGTGAGTGTACCTGTCTGAATTCCAGCATATATAATCAGCGTCTGAGCTTCTCTTGAAAGAAAGAAAAAGACGTTCACAAAGCCTGGAGGAGAATTATGCACCCACCAGTCCAGCTATGTCAGAGACCTTGTCTGCATGAAAGGCTGTGGCTGGCATGGAACCAGCATCCCCCATCAACAGCATAATCCTGCTGCCCGCTCCCCCAGCCGCATCCACCACTCACTGCTGGTCAGAGCCACATCCAAGACATGAGGTCCCAGCGCGATGGGGAGGTGAGGGTAGCACCGATGTACAGCATGTGAGCAAAAAACCTCCCAGAGAAATTGTGTGGAAGGAACTCACTTTCAATATGCAAAGCCTGGTGTGTCTGAACAGGAGGAAGCTGCTCATATGCAGAAAGCACAGCACCTCAGTTACACAGCTGACAGGCAAATATCCGACCACCTGGTACGTCCCCTGACCACAGCTGCAACAAGGAGAGGCACCTGATCTCCCCAGATCTGGTAAGACTTTTAAATTAAGTCATCATCAACCACAGAAAGGCCAGGAAGACGGTCATGGCAGCTTCAGAAATTCGCTTTCCAGGTACCCAACCAGGCTGTGGGGGACCACAGCCCCATGGTGCGCACATCCCAGGGACAGCTCAGAGGACTGCGCGGTGCACACTCAGCACTGGTGGCGGGTACTCTCAAAGCAGCCTGGAGCAGGCAAAACTGAAGCTATAAAATGACAACCGGCTGTTTGGGATGTGGCTGTGGCCTGCCACTTCATATAGAGCGGTTACTACAAAAGTAAATCCGCCCGCCCCCCGCCCCCATGCAAGCGAGCCCGAAGCATGACACAGACTCTCCAGGGAAACACGTCAGCTCACTGGCACACGTGGGCACAAGGGCTTTAAGGAAGACTGTGAGAGAGTAAGAGAAGCCACTGAAACCACAGGTGGAAGCTTCGCTAGCAAGAACAGAACAGTCTCAAAAATAAGAGGACTGAAAGATGAACGCCACCCTTACCTGCTGGGAGGAACACAGGAGGAGAAAGGCTGGCATACAGTGTTTCAGACTCAGAAGCACGAGTCAAAGCATGACTTCAGATGGATAGCGGAGATGTTCCCCATCAGCAAAGTAGTAAGTGGATACAACCAGGCTAGGAGTCAAGAGCCGTTCTAGCCGCACCACACCATTACACATGAAAACTCACGTGCCTGAATAGGCTGGCGAGAGCTTGGCCACTAGTTTCAGCTGGAAGGCAATCGCCTCCTCCAGCACGCCACAGCCATGTGAGGAGGTGAGTACAAACCAAAGAGCAATGTGTGGGCACAAACTATGCTGCTCTGATTCTTGATCAAGTGCAGCCTGAGGAACCCCAGGATCATCGTAGAGCCTCAATGAACCTAACAAGCCCTGGCGCATTACACAGGGAAGTCAGCGAGCATCCGAAAGCAAAACGCCCAACAATCTACCTACTAGAATGAAAAGCAATCATTAAGAGGTAGCTGCTGAAATTGAAATTGCATTGATAGAAACCAAACCTCAGCAGAGTCGTATTTATATACTTAAACAAAAAGCTTTTCTTGCTGTTAAGGTTCTATGAGACCACTCACCCTTGAAATAATTATTAAACCTTACACACTCAAAACCAGACTTTTTGTTTCCTATTTCCATCTTCCCATAATGACCAAAATATGAAGGTTCCCCCACCTTGGGATTTGACCTTACCTTGATGAAGATGACTTGGATAATCTGAATTGAATTGTCCCTGCAACACAATTTAAAAATACCGCCTGCAGACTGCAAGTGCTTAAATATCATTAAATTATGCCATCCTTGGAACTTGCAGCTCCCAGGTACAGATACAGAATCCAAGCCTGTGTAATTTAAATCTTGCCTCTCCTTAAACTGAATAAAACATGACCTGTGTTTGCTTATATTCTGCATATTTCATTCACTGTAGCTTTCTTTCATGCAAGTCTCAAAGGCAAACTCAGTAAAGTATAGAGGAAGATCATGAGATATTAGTCTTCCAAGCTTGCCTTTCACCTCAATTAATTTCACTGTTAATCTCATTACTAATGCACTCTGGAAAAACTCAGTATTTTTAGTAATTCTTCAATTTTGTTTGGTTTTATTCATTATCCACCTAATTCCAGGTGCTCCTGTTCATTTTAATAACCACAACAGAACTGGTGCAGTCCTATAATTAATTCAGCTTTTGTTTTCTCTCCCACTGCAGTATCAGATGGGCTTTGCAAGGGGGTCACCTGCTGGGCTGAGGAGGCAGGATGAGCAGTAACACTCGGCTGCAAGAGAGCTGGGAAGAGCTGCTGTAATGTAGAGTAAGTTGTGTGTCCTACCTGAGCATTATTTTCCGATGATAACACCACTAGCAGTACAATGAAGCACCGACAGAGCACACGTAGAAGGCTCTAAATGAGACAGGGGTCGGATGAGACGACATATACCTTAAAAATTCCCACCTCTCCCAGCCAGAGGTGAGGAAAGAGTCTCTTATACAGGAGTAGCTGGAAGCTTTATTGGGAACACAAAAGAGTCTGGTCCAATTCCTTCAGCTGCCTCAGGAACTTGAGCTAGGAATTTGAATTTGGTCGTTTAAATTAACTCCAGGGTCCCTTGGGGCTGGGCACACTCAGTCACTTCCCTGCCCAGGTGAGAATGGGTGACCCCCACCTGGCTCTTAACAGCTCTCTAGGGGCAGCTGGCTTCTCTCACCCTTAGATACTTCTGCTTCTAGTAGCCAAGCCACAAAATACATATTGCATGCTTTAAAAAGCCAAAGCGCAGGGATGAGAGGGGGCACCAGCTCCCAAAGATCACAGCGCTCTGTTCTGGAAGCAGCTGAGCAAAGCCAGGCTGCCTTCCAGGGCTCGGCAGCTCCAGCATCACCAGCCCCTACTCTCCCCACACACTCAAATCACAAGCTGCAAGCCAGCCGCCCTCGCGCTGAGGTATGGATGCACATCCAGAGGCTCCTCCATGGCCCAGCAAACATCTGGTTTTTCAACCTAAGAGGGAACAAATTGGACAGGCAGAGGATGCAGTTCCTGGGGAGCACGTCACCTGCATCCCATGATGAAAGCTGGCAGGGGGAGCAGGAGAGGGACACCTCATGTGGGGACCAGCAGAGCCGGGGACCAGCTGCTCACTGCTCTCACAAGCAGCCTGCAAGCCTAGGAGAAACCTGGCTGGTGGGAAGGATGGATGTTAGGCTCAGGCTGAGGGCCAGCTCCAGCAGGTGTTAACCTCTGGCTGCTTTGTAGCAGGTGGATAAAACATGGGGGTTGGGGTGTCATTTCTAGCCCCTTTTGCTGGTTGCAAATAGCTTTTTCAGCAGAATGAACTAAGCAGGAGGCGGTTTTCCCTGTACCAGGACACTGGTGTTGCCAAGCAGCTATAGCAAGGCACAGCCAGGCTAGCTTGGTCTTTTAATGTACAAAGGGAAGCATGTTAATTTTGCAAGATAGAAAAGATGTGCTTGATTGGTTTTCTAACTCCCACCCTAGGGAAGGCTGTGCATCACCATTCTCTTTCTTCACAGATCTAATCATCTGCCTCATGTCTTCACCCTGCAAAAAGTTCTTGCAAGGAACAGTCTGGTAATAAATGTGCTACATCTTACATTTTTAGATCCTCAACATTGTCAGCAAATTGCTGCTCCCTCCACACATCAGGCTGCCCAGAATAATGTTTCCCAAACAGCCCAGGCTCCATCTGCAGCATTCCACAGAAGATGCTGTCCCACAGTCCCAGGCAAGCCTGGGCATCTCTGCAGACACGGAGCTTGCTAATGAACGGTCCCCAGTGGCCTCAGGTCTAACTCCGGAGTGAGGCACAGAAGAAGGGAAGCTCAGTTTTGGAAGAAGGTGCATCCTGGAGCAGCAGATGGGATCAGCAGGGCAGTCACATTTTTCTGTAAGCAGCAAGCCACTGTTAGACTGCAGGAATGTTTATAGGAAGGTTGTGTTCAGAGTCTTCACGTAAAGGGTTACCAGTGATCACAAAATACACAAATGTTTGGGTATGTTAGTAAATACATAAGCTAACGTATAAATAAATACTGCTTTCATCTGATTTTATTATATGCTATTCACATCCATGACACGCTTATGAAGATCCCATTCAATAAGTTAATCTTTGATACGGATTAAGCATGACCTAAATTTTGGTCCACCTCTCTCATATGCTCTTTGTTCAGAGACCTATAGTTCCTATAGGTGGTTTCTGTGCCCAAAGGGACTGCTGCACAGCACAGGTACAGCCTCCATGCATGCAGACACAGCTCAAGGATCTGCTCCATGCGAGCTCAGGACTGCCTGCATCCACCTGCCATGCTCCAGCACCCCTTCCCTCTCCTCTTTCAGCCACATTTTGCAGATGCAAGCAACAAACGGAAAAAAATCAACACGAACACCACACTGCTTGCACTCTTCGTTTCAGCTGCCCTGATGCCAGGCAGATCAGGGCAAGGTGGGAGGGAGCAAGAGCAGGGGAGAGACAGAAGGAAAACAGGTCACACAAGATATAAAAAAATGCAAAACAAAAAGCGTAATAGATGAGATCAGCAAGAAAAGAGGGGGATTCAGGAGACAGGCACTCGTGAAGCTGACAGGTGAGGCGATGCGAGGAGCCCGGATATGATTGTGGGTTTCAGTAAATAGCACGATGCTCTCGTTCCTAACCAAACGGCTGTCGTGAAAGCCTTCTCTGCGCCCCTCTGCCTACCTCTGCCAAAAGCAGGCTGCGGCAGCTCCCAGCCCAGGACAACAGGCAGCCTTTCAGAACTCAGGGATGGCAAGGACAGCCTTCGGAGAGCAGCTCGGGCAGATGGGCAGGGCTGGGTTTGGCTGCAGGGGCTCACACCACTCCTGCCTGCCGCTCGTATCAGTGCGAGCCGCCCTCGCCGGGATCACCACGCTTCACCAGCCGCAGGATCCCAGGGATTAAGCGAACAGAGTGCCTGCTCAGCAAAGGTCTGGAAAAGGCTGCATGAGGCACAAAAGAGGAAACTGGAGGAGGGAGGACAGGCTGGACCTCAGCTCGATGCAGAGGGACCAGCAGCTGGGCAGCACTGAGAATCCTATTTACAAAGCCCACAAGCTTCAGATGCACCAAGGAGATGATGTGATTCCAGCTCTGAAAAGCTGGAATTCATCTGACCAGGTGTAAATGTCAAAACAGGAGTTAATAACAAAGTTGCCTGTGCCATCCTTGAAAAGAAACAAGCGCTTGTTGGGCACCTTCCGTCCCTCTGGAAGCTGGTGTCTGATGCTGGTCAGAGGAGTTGCCCCTTCCCCTTCATCTGCTCTAATGGGAGCCTGGGGTAACAAACTCGGACAGAAATTTCTCTGCCACAGCCATGGAAACTTAGATGAAACCAATCCCAGGACAACTCACATGTGGCACTTGCTTATCATGTTACCGCATGCCTGCTCCATGCCAGCAGCTTTGCCCAAAATGAATAAACACCCCTCTGATGTCCAATATTTAAAAATATGCAGCTTCTGTACCACGGCAATGAAGACACGGGGCAGCGGCTCTATGTCATAATTAACAGCTGTTTGGGGAAACCATTCATTAAGTTTTAAGGGCGACATTACTTGCCATATACCTGTTTTAATTAAGATCAACACCAAGGAAATATAGCCGCCTTGTGGGAAATCACTCTTCATGCAGGCAGGAGAGGAAGCCTCTTGAAAAGCGAAGATTTTGCAACAAGCGCTTGATTTTGAGAAAAGGTCTAGAAGAAATTGATGTTGGGGTGGGGAGCGGGTCTTATGGGCTTCCAAGAAAGAACAACAATCCACCCTTTCAAAGATGGGTACCCAAAGCATCGCGCAGAGAGGCTGTGCCCACACGGAAAGCCCCGCTAAGGCCACGTCCCATCGTGCTTCCGCGCTGACCTGCTACTTCCCCACCTTGAGCCCTTTGCCGAGGCACCAGCACCACAAGCAGAGCCACCACCACCACCCACCACGTGTCAGCAACCTACAGCTCTGTGGGGGGAGTGACAGCCCCGCAGAGCAAGACGAGGCTAATAATATCTTTCAGATGCACGGGTCCGGGTAACACAAACGATGTGACGGTGACTCAGTTTAATTATAAACTTCCTGTTAGAAATATCAAGGTACCTCTGATGGCGCTGGCAACTGTTCTTTTGACTCATCCAGCTGTTGCCGTAACTAGGCAAAACAAAACCTTCTTTAATCCTTAAGGTATAAATAATTAAAGAAACCATTATTTTGAAAGAGCACCTGGCGTTTCATAGTTACCGAAACCCCATAGCAACTTGCAGAGAGACGCAGGGCATTCTGCTTAGGGATGGTGGCTCTTACTGCGATCTCTGCTGCCTGAAAGAGCACTAAACCACTCATCCTTACCTCACATGGAAGAGGCAGATTAACTCCCCAGCCATACACGCTTCCAGTAAGGTTATCCTACGTGGCCGGATAGACTATTGCTAGTCCGGTGTGAATCAGAAGTCCGTACCCTGCAGGTCACTCTTACAGGGTCAGGAGTTCAGAAAGTCTTGCTCACTTGACCCATAAGCTCAAATTTTCCTGCAAGTTAGTATCACCTTAAAGCATAGATCTGGAGACCCAGACCTCAGGAGCAAAGGATCTCCCAGAGCCAGTGCTAAGGTTGCAGAACATCCCACAAAACATACTGCTTACTATTTTGAACAGTGAATCCCACGTCCCAAACTGCTGTTGTCCCCATTCCCCCAGCTACCCAGTAAAAGCCTCCTGCAGACGCAGGGGATAATCTCCAGCCCCACACGGGTAACCGGCATGTGCAGGGCAGCCCGTGTAACGTGCCTGGCCAGCTGGGACACGCATCTGAAGATGGAGCAACTCTACACACCTTCAGCCCAGCACATGAGACCAGCTGCTGCTGCACACTCCTGCATCTCCCAAACCTGCATCCCATCCAGGCAGATGTCCTTAAACCTTAAATTGCCTGAAGTTCCTCACCACTCTCTTGGCTCCTGGCTCCGAGGAACTGAAGTTTCCAGTAGGAAAATTTAAGGGTACATCCCTTTCCAGCTCAAAGCCTGACCCTTCCCCATGAGAACAGGGCCCTTGTCCCGAGGCCATTATTATTATATTCATCAAACAGATGGACAGGAGGAGAGATTGGCCCGCACCAGCCCACATAAAAAGATACGGAGCCTCTCCTCTGCCTCAGCAGAGCCTCCAGCACAAAGCGAGAAGCAGTCTCGTCAGTCTCCTTACCACAAGACTCTCAGAGTTCTCAAAGCAAAAAAGGCTTTTCTAAAACAAAAACAAACAAAAAAAAAACAGACCAAAAAAAGTCATGTATGTTTTTAACTCACCTCTCAAGAGGTCTCGAAAAAGATTTGCAAAGCCTCAGGACCAAGCAGGCTCCTGCAGCATGCAACAGAGCATCACCTGGGAAATTTTAGGGCAGCGGTTAGTTAATTAGGGTAGGGTTTGCAAGAGCCTCACAGCTTGCTCCCACCCTCCTTACAGACAATACAGAGTTGTGCCATTCACTTCAACAAGGGCAGGATCAAGTTTTTTGTGGTTCACTGTAGCCCACTCATTCCTCTTGATGAGTCTCTTGTCTCTCTTCGGCACAAACAACTTGAAAAGCCTGGGAACCTGGTTCCCGAGTCCTACACAAAGGTGAGACATCTTTTCCAATCTCCCTTCAGGGAACTCTAAAAGGAAGCATGGAGGATAACAGCCCCTATAATAGTACCCTTGCTAGTATGACTTCAAAATCTATGTTTTTTTCCACTGCTCTGTCTTCTATTTTATTTAAGAACTTGATTTTGGGAGGCATAAAAGGCCTGATTTGCAAAGATGCTGTGATTGAACTGGTGGGGGGAGCACAGATGTACAGCTCTTCTGAAAAAATCACATCTCACACTGCGAAACCGAAAACCGAAAAATTACCGGTAAGTGCTCTATTTTTAGCTGTCCTGTGTCATAATATTCACCATTCCCAAGCAAACTTTCTGGCAAATATTTAGAGTGAGACTCACAACCCCGTGCTTTGTCAACAAAGCACGGTGATTACCTAGGGCAGCTGTAGGCGCAGCACCTGCAGCACTGCAGACTGTATTGCTTCAGCCTGTTACCATGACACTTCTAGATTGATTCTGCCCAGTTTGCATGTGTAGGATGTGAGATAAACCTTTTTGTTGTGGTTTAACCCCACCTGGCAACTACATGGCAGCTGCTCACTCACCCACTGGGAACCTGAAAAAAAGGCAAAACCCATGGTTTGAGATAAGAACAGTTTAACAATTGAATTGAAATAAAATATAACAATAATGATATAATAATAATAGTAGAAATGAAAAAAGAAACAACAAAAAGAGGGGAAGAACTAAAGCCCAAGTCAGACAAGTGATGCACAGTACAACTGCTCACCACTTGCCGACCGATGCCCAGCCAGTCCCCGAGCAGCCCGGCCCCAGCCAACTCCTGGGCAAACCAGGCAGCTCCCCCCAGTTTATATACTGGGCGTGACGCTCTATGGTATGGAATGTCCCTTTGGCCAGTTCGGGTCAGCTGTCCT
>JAVJGJ010000059.1:28386266-28399327 GCA_035590215.1 Microhierax caerulescens | reverse complement strand
TTGCGCACCCGCTCCCTGGCAGAGCTGGGGAACGGAGAAGTCCTTGATTAGCACAACTTGGCAACAGCTAAAACATCGGCATGTTATTGACATTATTCTCACACTAAATCCAAAACACACTGCTAGGAAGAAAATTAACTCCATTCCAGCTGAAATCAGGATAACCTTTTACGTTTTTAATATGCTATGAGGAGGGCACAACTGACTACAAGTAAAACTGGATAAAGGGCTCACCTAAGCCACAGGAAACTCCTCCTGACTTTTCACAGCCAGGCGTTTGTGGGAGCTCTGAGCCACTCTTGCTGGCTGCTAGAGAGCTTTTACTAGGCAGGTGCAGGTACAAGCCACATTCAGAGGCAGGTGCTGCTGTACCAAGTGTGGCGAGGCTGCAGCAGTGATGGCTGAGGCTGGGCACCACGCTGCAGCCAGCTCCATCCCCAGCTAGCAGCCACATCTCTGGCATCACCCTGGGCCAACACCTGTATGAACACAGGCTTGGTCCTCAAAGCCACCCGGGTAGCCACACCGTAGGGAACCCACTGCAGCTGGTTCAGAAGATACATCACCTCTGTTTATACACTGTCCGTTTTAAATGAACAACCAGCACAGCAACACGTGGTTTTCTCAGCAAGCTAGATGCACCTGCCTTCCACCTGGGTTAAATATCATCCAGCGCTTTGTTCAGGAGCAGGGGGAAGGCATGCACCAGTGTTCTGACCCACTGAACCCACCTTTAGCACCTCACCCTCAATTCTCTGTGTGATTGCACCTGATACAAATTACTCCTGGACTGACACTACCCCGAGATAAGAACAGCCCCAGTTAGGTGATTTGCAGGACAAAATGAAGAGCCACTCTCTGCTTTCTTCTTATCGCACCTTCCCATCCACCCATGAAATCCACCTTCCTACTTGGATTGCTTTTATCCGTTGGAGGCTGGCAAGAGAGACATGACCCTGATTCCTGAGGGAAGAAGTCAAGATTAACTGACATTAGGACCTCTCCCAGCTGACAGCACTTAGGGTTTAATCCTGAGAAGTCTTGCTCTACAGGAGCTGTGCTGCTTTTTTGCTACAGTCCCAGCATCCCAAAAGAAGAGCTCGCTACAGTTCAGAAAGGGCACCTGGAGCAGTGGGTGCAAGAGCAGGTGACAGAGTTGTGGCATTCACTAAAACACATGGCACATCTACTAGAAAACCATTCCCATCCTCAACTGTCATGCTGCACAGTGAATTAAGCACATGTGATGTACTTCTGTGTCAGTGAGGTACAAGAGAAGCACTCGTGCTGTGGGACAGGAACCCAGCAGCCTGTACCACACTGGCAGAGCAAGTCTGCTACAAAACCTCGAGCAGGACTTGCACGTGTGATCTCTTGCCCTGCACTCTGTAAGCAAACAAGCATGGACCATGCTTCCATTCACAGAGGGAAGGAAAGCCCCAGCAGCCCATGTTCCCCCCTCCCTGGTGTGACAGTCACCTGGGACATGATAAACAGCCCGTGCTCTGCACTGTCACCTGGGCTGCTGGAGCAGCTGTTGCTTTCTTTACCAAGAAGCCCCCCTGGTGACAGCTCGATATAGTGCTTGCAACAGATAACGTGCGATTCAGCACAAATTACTGCAAAATAAACTTTCCGATCACCTGCTGTGGCAGAGAAGCAGTATGTGCCCAGGCAGGAGGGGGTGGCAGGTGATGGGAGCACCCTTCTGCCTGCAGAGCTCCTCCAGGAGCAGCTGGGCCACCCCAAGGGACACAGCAGCACCCCACCAACCAGCCCCTGCCTGCTCGCCTCTGCACAGCCACCGGGACCAGCCACGTGAGGATGGTTTTTTGAAAGCCCATTCCTAAGTGATTCCTTCAAGCAAAATTATTCCATCGTGGTGAACAACTTTCCTCAAGCCACAAAAAATTCACTCCCCCCTGGGGAGCCTGAAGGCACTTGAGTTTATAGGCATATTTAGGTGTCTTAATCTGGACTTGCATGTATTATTTGGGAATATAAGTAGTGAAATCACATCTTCTTGGATATATATGCAGCAATATTTAACATTTTATTTGAAACGTTTTTGCTTTAATTAATTTAAATGCAACCCAGTCACCCTGCTATTTCACATATAATCCCAGGGGTTTAGTAGTGTGAAATGCAGTATCACAGCTAAATAATGGAAAGGTGGCGAGATTAAAAACTTATCATAAAATTAGCCTATTTAGCATAGTAAATAGCTTTTCATTTTAACAAGGGATAACCACGTTATGGGAACATGTATTAAAAATAATCCTGTTAGGTTTTTCAGTGTTTGCCAGTCTTAGTTCACACATGGCAATAAACCCAGATCAGAGTAACTTTTCCAAAGTCTGTGTATCTGCACATATTTATCGTATTATCAAGAGCAACCATAACAGTTACATCAATAGAATGAGATACAATTTTCAGGAGCGGTAACTGAAACAGCTAAGTCCTTGCTAGGCCTTCGATAAACCTACAGTGCATTCTGCTTGAAGTTCTTACAGAATCCAATATACAATTAATATTTCTATTCCTTTTAGGAGTGAATTAGATTTTAGTCCTCCTTATAGCTGAGATTGCATTAAGCGGCACCACAGAAATGCACAGCCGCAGCAGGCACTGAACCTGGCCCGGCTAACATTGCTCCGCTCTGGAATGTTCCTTTCAAACACACTCCCTGTGTCAAAACCCTGCTTCTCGTGTTCATCTGATGACTGCCCATTGCTCGACAGCTTCCCCACCAAGTCTCTGCTCAGTGCTAAAGCAGAGAAATGTAGGGGTTTGGGGTGTTCTTCGGGGCAGGGGAATGGTCATGTTAGCATCACCCTCAAAATAAATTGAAGGAAGAGATAAATCATTCAATTAAATACCAAGGAGAGACAGAGACCCATGCAAATCCAGCTGTCAGCGTGTTCTCTGCTATTTACGGAACTGAGATTAAGCTAAAGCGGGTGGCTTCTGTGACTGCTGTTTGTGCCCTGAATTGAGAAAACACATTTCAACATCTCCCAGAGCAGATAGCCAGGGCCAAGAGGATGGAGAACAATTCTGAAGCACTGACAGAAACACACTTACTGAAAACTCCTAGATCACATCAAAACAGAATGATTACATAAAAGAGTTCAAAGGAAGTGATAAAGTCACCACAAGTAACACTGCTGAAGCCAACCATTTCATCTTGATTTTGAATCACATCAGGATTTTGCCAGTTGAGTATTTCAGAGATAAATTCTGACAAAATACTTTCATTTTAATGAGGCAGCGTCTCCCAAAGGGAAGCAGGAAAGCTTTGGCCAGCACTGGTCACAAGGCAGGTGGCTGCAGTCCCTGGCAGCAGGGCAGCACCCAGGGCTGCAGAAGGATGCTAGAGGACACAGACAAAGCTGGACTTGGCGTTTGCTGCTGCCTGACTCAAATCTACATCAGCTTGCAACTGCCTCTGAGCTAGATCTTTGGGATAACACCTGGGAGAGCATCTCGAGAGCTGGATTCCCACAGCTGGCTACAAGGACAAGCAAGGTAGGCAGCTCCCAGCCTAGGAGGGTAGGAGAAATGCCTGGCAATGTGGCTACAGACGTCAGAGGCAGCCAGCAAAATATGAAATAAAACAATGTGTAAGTGGTCAAAGATGCAGATGAGCATCATGTGGGACTTTGAATTGAATGGAAGAGAGTCACTCCACCATCCTCCCCTGGTGCTCTAGCCCAAGCAGCACCTTTGCAGCCATGGATCTATCTGGAGGTACACTTTCTCCACGACATACACCGCAAGAACTGGTTTGCCTAAATATTAGTCTGTCTGCAAAAAATACCTGCAAGCACCTTCCTCTGGGGTCAAGCACCTCAGCCTTTAAATGACTGGTTTAGCAGACTAGCTGTTTCCCTGCAACTCATTTGAATGCCTGGCTTAGTTATCTGACAATCCAAAAATGAAATCCACCACGATGCTAGGCTGATCCAAGGGGGAGCAAAGACTGCACAAGCCACCCTGGATTGTATCAGCAGCACTTTGCAATACGAGAGGCTGTAACAGGACTAGCAGCATGCCCTAACCCCAAAGAGAACTGAAACACAGCTCAGCTGTTTTGAAAGCTCAGCACTCCCAAGATTTGGACACCTAAGAACCACAGACTCCCCCCTACTTTAAGCTAAATCCTACAATACTGGAAAAATACCAATTACTTACTGGTAACTGGTAGCAGAAACTGGCCTGGCATGGATTTTTGCCCAGTCTGTATCTCAGAAGCACCAACGTGTACCCAACACCAGAGTCCTCACCCTTAGGCCAAAACAAGAACCTCCACACACATGTTCAGCATCAGACAAATGCTCCCAAGTGCCATATGACTTCAGCACCTCCTAGTAATTCACTGTAATCTTCACCTGACGAACAAAGCAACACTGCCTGTGGCAGGATTATACACTGTATTATAACCAGGGAAAAAGCAGAAGAGGGCTTTGGTTATCCAAAAGAATTGCAGAGCTGTGCCACTAAGATATATTTAATTATATATTTGAAGTTTGAAAAAAATTATTGACAGCAGGGAGAACAGGTATTAACTTCCTTCACCCCTGATGCATTTCAGGATTTGTACTTGCAGAAAAATAATAAGCATCCACAGCAAGGAGAACTTTAACACAACCCATTCTTCTGGAGCAGGAAGTACTCACCCTTCAACCTCTTTTCTCCAGCAGATTCCAAAGCACAATGTGGTCTGGGAGAAACCTAAAGTCAGGATCCAAAGGCAGAGCTCTGGTGGCCAGTCAATGCCCTGGGGATCTGCTTAGCCTTACCTCTGCATCATCATGGTGACAGGTTTCTCAACCGATATCCAGAAGAGCACCAGTTAACATCCAGATGTGGGAATGAAGAGTCCCACAGCTATCTCCAAGGGCAGATACCCAGCCACCGCCATTTTTCTGCTTATCGACATCAGTAAGAGCTCATCACTGAAGTCCATGATACTCTAAAGGGATAAAATTTTTCTTGCCCCCCATTTCTCTGCAGGCTCAGGAAGTAGCATTATTACCATTGCTCCAAAGATCAATTGGGCGTAACTTCAAAAGTTAAAACCACTATCTGACACATATCAGACTGGATTTTTTTTCCCCCCCCGTTAGCTTAATCTTTCAGCTATTCTTCACATAAAGGCTGTTCTACAGTAGAAACCAAATAACTGCTGTGCAGATCACAGCATCTCAGGCACGCTCCCACGGGATGAATTCCTAACAAAAAACTAGCTGTCCATCAGCAAACAGAACTCAAGATTTAGCTCTCCATAACTCTCATATCCTTCCTGAAGCACACATTTAGTTTGCATAAGTCATTATGCACAAAAAAAAAAACAAAAAAAAAAGGCCAAAGCACCAAGAGGTAATCGACAGCTTGAAATAAAACAAGCCATGGCCACCTGTGAGAATCAGGCTTTGAACAAGCACAACTCTGCTCCTTTCCTGCTTTCTGCCAGGCAGTTTCTGATTATTGACTGGTGCAGAGGAAGCAGTTACCCTTCAGGGACTGCACCCGACTGCTAATACGCTGCAGTGGGTTTGCACGGCAAGGTGTTGGTAGCAGGGGGGGCAAAGGGGTGGCTTCTGTGACAAGCTGCCAGAAGCTTCCCCCATGTCCAACAGCACCTCTGGGGTAACATAGTTAAGGGGCGAAAGTTACCGTGCAACTGCAATTGCAGCTGGGAGAGGAGTGAGACTGTGCGAGAGCAGCAACTCTGCAGGCACCCAGGTCAGTGCAGAAGGAGAGGGATGAGGTGCTCCAGGCGCCAGAGCAGATTCCCCTGCAGCCCATGAAGACCACAATGAGGCAGGTTGTGCCCCTGCAGCCCACACCAGAGCAGGGGCAGAGTGTGAGGAGCACCCCTCCAAGGAGGAAGAAGCAGCAGAAACATGCTATGAACTGACCACAACACCCATGCCCCATCACCCTGCGCTGCTGACCGGGGAAGAGGGAGAGAAAAGTTTAACCTGGGAAGAAGGGAGAGGTTGGGAGAAACTGTTTAGAGATTTGGGTTTATTTCTCATTCCTACTCTGATGTCATTGGTAATAATTATTTTCCCCATACAATTATTGTCCCCATACAGACAGACAAGTCTGTCTGGCCCATAACTGGTCTCTCCCTATCCTTTTTTCTTGACTCACAAGCCTTTCGTTTTATTTTCTCTCCCCTGTCCAGCTGAGGGGAGTGATGGAGCAGTGTGGTGGGTAGCTGGCATCCACCCAGGGTCAACCCACCACATCTGCCTTCAGATGTGCAGGCTGGCTGGCTGACCTCTTCTGGGCACAAATCGCTGTAATCACTCCAGGGAATCCGAGAAATCTGGGGATTTTCTTTTTGTCATTACACTCTGCTGCAGTTGCTTCCTGAGGACAAGGCTGACATTAGCTTGATACTCTTACTCCTCCACATCATCTAAGGCTTTCAACATTTGACACATCACCTGAAGTGAAAAATGTGCCAATTAAGAGTTATGGAAGCTTTCTTTCCTGAACCCATGCAATTATATTTTTAAAGCTACAATAGGAGATAAATATAACAAGAGAAACTACGCTCAAGGTTACTGTTCTTCCATTTTATCTGGTGCTATTAAAAGCCATTAATTTTAACAGCAATAAAACACACAGGGGAGAGCTAGGGATCAGCTCTGTATAAATTAACAACAGACATCAGAGTATTGCACCACCAAATATATCCGGTTTTACTTATCCCTCAGTATTTTTTTTCCTCTCCTAGCTTAATCGCTTTTCACTTGCAGCAATTACTGTGCCAGAACCCCTACTAGACAGCTGTTCCAATTCATACATGGATAAAAAAAAAATCAGTACTTTCATTACTTTGCTTCAAATCTCTCCTGGTTCTCCACACTCCATTCCAAAACACATTCCAAACACATTCCAAAGGGTCAGTTATTTTTACTGAAACTTATTTTTCTGAGTAATAGTTTATTGGAAAGAAATGAGATTGTTATCTCCTCAGTGCTTTAAGAGGATCAAGTGTCAAAGCAACAGGCATCTCAGCTGAATTGTAAAGTAATCCGTTTTCAGTAAAGTATTTTATCAAGACTCAGACATGACCTAAGCAAGACAGTTAAATCTTTTGGAGAACTGAAAATTAAAATAGGTGGGACCAGATGCATATAGCTTCTCTCCAGACTATACGTTAAAAACCAATCTGCATTACAGCAAGTACATAAACCAAAACTAAGTAGGCATTTAGGCATCAGTGGCACCAGGGTAAGATTAATACCAGCCACAGCAAGTCTTATTCTCTTGTTGAATCACTTCTAATTCCTATCTAATCTAATTCTAATGCATCCATGTCTACAGTATCTATTACCATATAAGAGCAATGCTTGGCCAAAAGGGACATTCTTCCTACCTGCCATTACAATTGATTACTCTGCCATCACAAATCCATTCTGAGAAGTTCTTTATATTATGTTGAAGATAGAGTTCCAGTTCATATCTCCAAAAATTAAGTAGAACAAATTAAAGCTTTCTGCCCTAATAATTCCCATGTATTGATCCTTGGCACATACTAAGGATCTAGTGGGAAGAGAGAGCTGCAATATAGCTATATCCCACTCTTACATTAGAGAAGTCTTACCCTTTTTCTATGTTAAGTACATAAATTAACATACTTGAATATAAATCGAACATCGCTATGTTATACTTAGATCCAAAGTGACCTCAGTACATTATTAGTCTCATTTATGCTCTAAACACAGCCTTACACCATGAGTGCTGATGCCTCGCACCAGGCTTAGTTTGATCAAAGCTTTGACGGCCAAGAGAAGCCAAGAAAAAGCACAAAGCCCCATTTGCTGCGCTGGTATTTCACCAGAATCCTGCCTAACTAAAAACAAGCATTCCATTTCAGTGTTTCAAAATGTTGTCTGGCTATCCCAACTTAACACATCCCTATTCCAGTTCCCAATATATTCACCTCTGACCACTGCAATCACCAACAGCAGTGCTGCAGGGCCATTAGAGCACCGTCTGTTAACAGTCTTGTATCTTCTACTTTTAATTCCAGACTTTGGAGCTTGGGATTTGCTAATTATTTACATTTTTCTCCCAAGGATAGCCTTGGAAACATGCACATCCTCCTAGCTTGAGACACCCAAGGGAAGAACAGTCACACACCACCTTCAGTGCAATCAAGAGCAAAGGAGCAAAAGCCAGCAAGAGGGTTAATTCTATACGAAGGCAGCATCTCTCAAAGAAGCACCATATATATACTATACTTCAGAGGGAGCACTTTAGCAGGAAGCAGTAAACTCCAGCATTCCTTCCTTTCAAGGAAATGCTTTGAGTTCTCGTAAAGTTTATTTTCCATACCAGCTACACTTGAGGAAGAAAGGCAGACTGGCAGGACAGTCTTTGTTAAGTGTTAGAAGGAATAAACTCCTTTTTGTACATCAAAGCAATAGCTAATTTCAGTCTATCCCATTGTTATTTTACCTCACTGCAGATCATTTGCAGGAAACTATTCTGAGACCACAGGGAACTCCTTCATTGACCATACACCCTTAGCAAAGTTATATTAAGCATACCCATTCCTGTGGCTCCACGTTTAGCATGGAGTAACAATGTTGTAAAGACATACTTTGTTTTCACTACTGTTACGTATTAAAACCAAACCCTAACTGCGTGATGCAGAAGCTAATACTGGTCCAGCCTGAATTAGCTGAATTTACCCTAAAACACCATCCATTTGGTACAGTCCATCTTAAAATCAAAGCCAAGTACAACAATTTCACTTGACATCTACTAACCACATGACTAAGCAGTTATTTCCCACAAAACTTATATTTGCTTGAAAACCTTGCAATTCAGAAGGAAATTATCACACAGCTTTTTCCATTGCAGCACTGAAACCAGTAGAACCCTCAATTCAAACAGCTCTATTATATGAAATACTGTTCCCAAATAAGGAAAAAAATCAGTCCCAAAACCAGCTACATGTTATTTTTCAGCAGCCAGAATATCCAACTTACTAAGTTCTTCACCTTCCATACCATGTTTCTTCCTGTTCTTTTATAGATTAAAATGAACATAGTTTGATTCGTAGCACCATTTTGAAGTTACATACCCAGAAAGAAGCACAAGTCATAAAAGGTTAGGTTTCAAAAGTCTAAAGATTTAGACTTGCATTTTACTGTTCTCAAATATTATAAGAGTTTATTTTCAACAGTAAAGTGCCATGTTTATGTACAAACTATTAAAACAATAGTGAAAAACTATTAAAAACTTAAAACCTGCTAAGAAAGCAGGGAGGTCACATAGTTGCCTCCAGGGTTTTCTACAGAGTATTCAGCAAATTTAACACTAGAATTGCTCAGCTGCTCCTTTTTCTGTGGGAAAAACAGCAGAAGCTAGTGGTCACTGCCCATAACCTCCTGTCTTGCAGAAGGTGCCCTTATCTTCCACAAAATGGAGTAGCATAAGTTATAAGAGATACATCTAATCATTCTATGAATTAACACCATTGGCAAAGTCTAGTTAAAAGGTTTCTTACTGCTGGAGCTACACTAGCCTCCTGAAAAGTACCAACATCACCACACTTTCAGAGTGGGATTTCAGTACAGCAATCAAGTCACACTGTGACTCAATACATTTAACATTTCCCTGTAAACAGGGGAGCACACAGACTAACTTATATGGTCCCAGTTCATTTAGAATTCTGCATCCAGGGTGAAAGAGTTGTCTGTGGGTTTCGACATAACTCCCATTCTCTGATATTCACCTACTCTCTTCTCAAAGAAATTGGTCTTGCCTTCCAGAGAGATGTTTTCCATGAAGTCAAAAGGATTCTCTGATTTGTAAATCTGAAACACAAAGGCAATTCAGGTTACACTACAGATACACACATCTTGAATATGTGAGAGCATAAAGCTCCTTCCAACCGATCTCTAACGACATCAGCAGGCTTGCTACATAGCTAACAAAAATCTGTGCCCCGAGCCTTTTCTATTGCATTCGTTCCTGTCTTTTAGCTGCAGTACAGAAGCGCAGCAACTCTTACATAGCGCTTTTTCCATAGCATCCTTTAGCTTTTCTTTCTGTGGGTCTCCAAACAGGATCGAGCAGCAGGACCACTAAATGTTTTTACAAGTTATACCAATACTGCTGCAGCCGTTTCAGGATGTGGGTTTCTGGAGGAAGTAATTATCTTTCCCCCATGAAAGATGCAGTGCATTAGTCTTACCTTGTTAAAACCCAGTTCCAGCATAAGTCGGTCTGCTACAAACTCTATGTACTGTTTCATTAACATGCAGTTCATGCCAATCAGCTTTACAGGCAGTGCCTCCGTCAAGAATTCCTGCAGATAATAGAAACACTTCACATACAGAAACTGGTATTCACATTCTGTACCGTCTAGATTAATTTTGTACCCAACAGCTCCCCAGCTTTCTACTTAATTGCTATCAAGTTCCTAAACAAGGAGCAGACAATTACCTGTTCTATGAGAACAGCATTCATGATTATTTCCTTTACTCTCTCCTCTGATGGTTTGTGTATCAAGTGCTTGAACATGAGGCAGGCAAAATCACAGTGCAAGCCCTGGAAAGAAGTTTCAGAAAATTATTTCAGGAGCACAGACTTAAAAGAGCCACTCAAATCAGTAGCACAGAATAAATGGCACCATCTTGGCCCTTGTCATGTTACTTAAGTGTTACCTACAGACAACTTTCTTCCTAACCAGGAGGCATAAGCAAGTTCAGCCAGTACTAGCGGCACGTGCTCCAAATGGCAAGGTATACTGAGTGCAAGAGTCAGTGAGAACCCTTGACTTACCTTAGAGAAAGTAAAATGCCAAGTTCATTCAGTCTCTCCTGCAAGATCCATGACACATGTTTGAACACTTCAGTGAGATTTACAGACTGCCTACTTCTACACATACTCCTGTTAGAATACAGGCTGCACCTGAGTATCATTACTTCGACCTACTGTGACACATGACAATCTTAAACACTAGAATTTGATTCATACCTCATCTCTACTGATGAGTTCATTTGAAAAAGTGAGTCCAGGCATTAATCCTCTTTTCTTCAGCCAAAAAATTGATGCAAAAGAGCCAGAAAAGAAGATTCCTTCCACTGCTGCAAAAGCTACTACACGTTCTCCTGTCAAGAAAAGATTGATAGTCATATCACACAGAACACCTAACAGGATTAATACCCAGAAGTTGCAAGTAGACCAGTGAACTGCATCCTCCAAGACAAGTAAGTTTCTGCTCAAGTCTGCTAAGGCCTGTCCTTAAAAACTATTGCAGTAAAGGCTCCCGGTCATTAAGCAAAACTTTCAACATGGGAGGAAGTAAAAACCAATTGGAGTAACTACTAAGTAGCTGAAGCAAAGACTCCTTCCCCCAGGTTATCCATCAATACTACCCTTTTTCAAAGATTGCACAATGAAAAAAAGGAGTAGTTTTAGCAGCTGGTTTAAATCAGTGTCTGCTTGTCTGATTAATAAGGAACTTTGGCCATGAAGAATGCTTTAATGCTAGTGAAATAATGATCTGTACCATCTCGTCTCACCTTTTAAGTGAGACATCAAGAAACAGGCAGAAGAGTTACAGCCTCCAACTGCACAGCTTATACCCAAAACAGTGTGGCCAGCAGGACAAGGGAGGTGATCATGCCCCTGCACTGGGCACTGGTGAGGCCGCACCCCAAATCCTGTGTTCAGCTTTGGGTCCCTCACTGCAAGAGGGACTTGGAGGTGCTGCAGCATGTCCAGAGATGGGCAACAGGGCTGGGGAAGGGACCAATGAACAAGTCTTACGAGGAGCAGCTGAGGGAACTGGGGTGGTTTAGCCTGGAGAGCCAGCAGTTCGGGGGGGTCCTTGCTACTCTCTACAACCACCTGAAAGGAGGCTGTGGGCAGGTGGGCGTTGGTCCCTTCTCCCAGGTAACTAGTGACAGGACAAGAGGAAAGGGCCTCAAGTTGAGCCTGGGAGTTTAGACTGGATATTAGGAAAAAAATTCTTCACTGAAAGGGTGGTTAATCACTGGAGAAGGCTGTCCAGGGAGATGGTAGAACCACCATCCCTGGAAGTGCTTAAAAAGCATGCAGATGCTGTGCTTAGGGCCACGGTTTAGTGATGGACTTGGTA
This sequence comes from Microhierax caerulescens, assembly GCA_035590215.1. Lineage (NCBI taxonomy): Eukaryota > Metazoa > Chordata > Aves > Falconiformes > Falconidae > Microhierax > Microhierax caerulescens. The sequence goes on along the minus strand of JAVJGJ010000059.1, from coordinate 28,387,185 downwards.
GTCCTGGATTAACAGTTTGACTTCATGATCTCAAAGGTCTTTTCCAACCTAAATGCTTCTATGCCTGCTGGAGATAGATTGCCAGTAGTTTTGGACATGTGACAGCAATTTACATATAGCCAGGCATATGTGCATCACTACATGAGCTACCGCTGTTCAAAATGCCAGCGATTTTACAAAGATTCATCAGTAGCTCATTTTCGAGACAAAGATTGTCTTCTTCGTCTCCAGAATTATACTAGCATCTGACACTGGAGAGCTTGTACTCTCCCTGTGAGAACAATAATCCTTGTGAACTGTGAAGTCTAGAGAAATGGTGGTTCCCCCATGTTTTTTAGGAAAGGAATTTCCCTTTTCTTCCAATAGGTGTAGGTACTCACCATATGTTGCCTTCCTGTCCCCAATCCAGCGCATGGCCCAGTCAGCCTTCTTTTTAACACATGGTAACGTTTCAATAGCATTAAAAAGAAATTCCCTGAGAAAGATAAAACGCATCAGGATTGGACATCAGCAAAGCTAGTACAACAAGCATTCACTGCCATAGGTGGCCTTGTTCACTTAGAAGTGGTCTGGACCTTCATCCTCATAATTAAGTCTCCTTCTCCATCATAATTTGCACCAGTCTAGTTGTATTTATACCCAACTACCTTTTCATCACCTACACATCACATTAACACCAGTTCACATGAATTCCTATAACAGTATCAAGTTTCATCAAATGTTAATACTTGAATAAGAACTTGAATACTTTAAAGTATGAACTTTCAAAACTACAGAACAACCAGCCTCCATTTCCTAGTGGCAAGGCACCAGAGCTCTCACGTTAGCAGTTCTGCCTTAAGAAACATTTACATTACTGCAATCTCTGAGTAGAAATGACACCATCAGCTCTCTACAAAGTAGCAGTGATTAAGTATAC
>JAVJGJ010000059.1:28359360-28374138 GCA_035590215.1 Microhierax caerulescens | reverse complement strand
TGGTCTGGTGGAAGGTGTCCCTGCCCGTGGCAGGGGGTTGGAACTAGGTGATCTTTAAGGTCCCTTCCAACCCAAACCATTCTGTGATTTTATAACGAGACAAGTGTTCCTCAGGAGGTTTCCAGCACTCCTGCAGGGACATGTGTGTGGGAAAGGCACTCCCCCTGAGCCTGTCCCTGGAGCACGGACCCTCTGGGCAGGGACAGGAGAGGGACCTCACAGGCCTCCAGCTGCCTCCTCCACCAGGAAGGTGCTCCACAGCACCAGGGTGCCTGGGACATGGCTGCCCACTCCGGAGGGTGGGGGTGGGTGGCCCTGACACTCCCTGTGTGGCCCCGTGTCACCCAGGGAAGGATGCTTCAGACTCCACACAGTCCCCACAAACATCATCAGTGCCAGTATCAGCGTCAGGCTTTAACGTCTCCGATGGAGCCCCGCTGCTGGCACACCGAGTCTCAAGAACCAGAAGTGGTATTTTTGCTTATCACTCCAAGCCTCTTCCAGGCAGGACCCAGCCCCGAAAGCTCTCCGGAGCTCGGTGACAGTGGCTCTGCAGGCTGCTTGCAGCTGGTGGATGAAGGCCTGCATGCGCACACAGGCAGCTGCAGTGAAGATGACGCAGCCCGTGGCAGGGTTTTATAAGGGCTGTGTCCAGTTACGTAGCACAGGGAACAAGGAAAAACAAATAATTAAAAATCCTTCATCCCCTAGGACAAAAAAAAAAAAAAAGTGTTTTGCCCAGGGTTATAAAAGCCTCTCTCCTTCCTTCTTCTGGTCCCACTGAAATTCACGCACCCTGGAGCCTTTTTTTTAGAAATAGCATTAAGATGGCCCAAGCTCCTGCCAGCAGCTGTCTCGGCCCTGAGCAGAACACACTCTCCCCATCTCATGCTGGCAGTTATCAAAACACTTTGCAAAGGAAGTGCATGAGATGGAGATAAGCACTGGCTTAAATTCACAGTCCCCTGCACTCAGGTTTCCATTCTCCATACCACCCCCTCCCCTTTCTCCAGCTGTCGGGCCGAAGGGGTGCAAGCTGTGCCCTCGCTAGCCAAGTTGAGTTGACTTCAGCCGCACCAGCTGCCAACAGGCACTATACAGTGGCTCCTGTGGCAGCCCTTCCCTCCCCTCCAGAACATCAGAATGCTAATGTTTATTAAAACATGGTGGCTTGGAGTCTCTCAGCTGGTTCCTTCACAAGTAACATCATTTGCAGCTGCTGAGGGAGAAGTTACAGATAACAGTAAGACACCAAACAGAAGTCTCTTCGGACAGCTCTGCCTTTTCCACCTCCTGGAAGCTAGCCTGCCTCCCAGCTTCATTCCCAAGCAATTCTTTGTTACCACACCTGTCTCTGTGTGAGGGATGATAAGATAGTGAAAGAAAGCAAGAAACTGGTAATGCAGCTAAGATATCCCAGGAGCCAGAGCTCAGCCAGCTCCCTTGTGGGGCTGAACCACCAGATGGAATTAAGGCCATCACCAGTTTCCCAGGTCCCTGCCATCACAAGAAATTAGTTAACCACCAAACAAGTGCATATTCACACAGGCATTTAAATCCCAAGAGGAATGGGCCTCGTCAGATGAGAGCAAAGCACAGGCCCTTGTCTGCCACAGTAGTGCTAGTGATTACGGAAAATATACATTAACTTCTAGCCAAGCATTTTCCATTCCCACCACTGCCAGGAGGAAAACATGCCTTTTCCTAAAGTGCTCACGCTGCTTTCATATGGAAGCACTAACAAAAACACAATGTTGGCCCAGTGTGTCCATTCTTGCAGCACTAGAGGGGAATCAGTTTGTCTTGTCCAACCATTCAGTGACTCGGACATCCGTGCTCTGCTCCAGGAAGCAGAGCTTGGGGCTGTGCCGGTGGCAGCAGCTCTATGATGATGTACATCTGCACTGCAGCATGCACAGCGAGTTTCGGGGGGTGGCTCACCTCGGCTGGCTGGAGTCCGCTGCTGAGTCTCTTCTCAGCCTCTATTTGTCATTTGGCTCAACATTAAAAAAAGACATTTTCAATTTGCATCACCCAAAAATGCATCAAGCCAGCATCTTCTCCAGCACGTTACCTCCAGGGAAAGTCAGGTATCGTGAGGAACATAGTACATAACTTTGCAGAGCCCACAACCGCTTCAATTTTCAAGTCAGTCCAACAGACTGCAGCCAAAAAATCATGCAAAGTTTTGTTAAATTGGGAAAAGAGCTGTATTGAGCTTGCCTGGCAAGCACAGGAGGAGCAGCCACAGCTCAGGAGAAATTTGTTACCTCTCACAGTGATGCTGGGCTGGCCCTGCTCCCATTTACTGCAGGGAGAGGTGAACAACTATCATCTTCTCGATGAGGCAGAACAGAAATACAGCAAATCCCGATATATTTAGCAGCTGGGCATTTACACAAGTACCTGACGATGTAAAAAGTAACCACCATCCTGCTGTCACACCAAAAAAAGCATCTGGCTCCCTGCCTTGACCCTGGTCCAGGCCTTAGGGAGCACTGTGCAGCCACTGACACCTCCCTCCACCAGCCCTTACTCAGCCTCCAGCCTGCTGGAGCTTTTGATCCTACTTTCATGGGGTAATCCCAGATTTCAGTGGGTGACTTGCAGTCCCCCTGCAAGCAACAGCTCAGCAAGTCAAGGTGAGAGCTGGGAACAAAGCATCACTAACTTCCACAGGCAATGAGGTGAATGTGGCCATCTCTAGAAACTGCTGCAAAGCATTTTCAGGGTTCTTTGAAAAGCCTCCCACAAGAGCAAAACCTCAAACTAACAATGAAAAAAAAAACCCAAGCCTTTGGTACAGCACAGTGTCCAAAGGCATGAGAGCAAAGAAAACTCCCCTATTAGGTATTTCTGAGATGGTTTTTACTCTCTGTCCCCTTCTCCATCCATGAAGTAGTAGGAGTGTCATAAACCCAGTAAGGACTTAGCTGCCACCATTGCTGCTATGTGAGGGTGTTTGTTACACCCAGCTCAGCAGGAGCCTGAGACCCAACACCTCCTAGCAGGTATCTTAGCCCCTTATTCCTCACTGGACCTCCTGCAGGTTCACCATGTGCTTGCAGAGATGTGAGGGACATCACATCCCTGCAAAAGCTAGGCAACACCGGTGCCAGCACTCAGCCAAACGCTGGCCTTCTGCCTCTGGATTCATGGAGATGGCTTTACTTGAACAAGGACCAGGGGACTCAGCTAGAGCCTGCTCACAAACCTTGGAAAGCCTTTCACAGCTTTCATGCCATGTGGGTACATCGCCCCCCTGCATGTTAATTACTTTAAGCCAGCTAAATGTAGGGCAGGGGCTAAAACCAGCCCTGGCTGTTGCTGCTGAGGCAGGAGGAGGCACGTCCCCGCTGCATCAGGTGTACAGCGATGCTCTGCTTGCACATAGTGCGTGTGTGCACACAGCAAAACCCACGCTGGGAGCCACCAGCAGGCTGCAAACCTCTGAGCTACTTCTGAAGTCTCAGGCAACGGCATGTCCCATGAGCAGGAGGTTTTGTACCCAGGGCAGAAGCAGTGGTTGGCATCCTGGAGGCTCTGGCACAGCCCTCCCCAGTCGGCGGGGCTGGCAAGGGACCTTGCAAGCTGAAAACCTGATTCTCCACCTCCTACTTCCCATGGTGCAGCCACAGCATCCTCGAGGGGTTACAAGAAGCACCAAGGGGGACTTTAAAACTGGGTGGCCACAGCCAAACCACCCAGCAAAAGGAATCGTCAGTGGTGGTAACTGCCAGGGGACCAGGACCTGGTGAGGAGGGCAGAGTCAAGGAAAAGGAGATGCTGCTGAGCTGAGCATCCCTCTCCATCCCTTCTTTTGAGCTCCTGGGTCTGATCCAGGCTCTGTGTCAGGGACAATTCTGGGCAACAGCCACCCTGGATAGCATCAGTGACACGTCCTGGTGGTAAATGTGTGCCCCACTGTTACAGTCAGGTTTTCACTCTCCCTCAGTGCCCGACGTTGACTGAAGCAGTAGACAATTTCCATGTACATCTGTGTTTCAAACTGTGTAGTGTCAGAGATGGAAGCAGGGATGGCTACACCCCTGGGGTCTACTTCTGACTCCAAAAGATAACATGATTTAGATGTTCATTGTTTGAGAGCTGCTCATAAAAATCACCGTATACTGAGGTGACAAAACCCAGTAACTTCTGTCACCAAATGGGACAAATGTTTCTCTGTTCTGTTATCTCCTTTTCACAGGCTTCCAGCCATGACATTTTATGAGCATATTTTTATATAGTTTCTTCTCAGTGTTTGCTCAAGATGGTCCAGTCTGTAATAGCATTGTACAACTGGTTATGGTTGATTTACCCTTAGCATTGTAAAAATTGTAAAAAGCATTGTAAAAAAAAAAAAAACCCACCAAACAAAACCCAAAAGACTCCTGATGGTTTGGGTTCAGAGAGAAAAAAACCACAGTGAAGTTAGGGGAGGGTTGTTGGGGGGGTTTTGACCCAAAGGCAAATTAGCCTCTAGGCAGTGAGCTAGAAAAAACAAGTTTCTACTCCAGAAAAGCCCACTGGTCTCTATTAAGCATTTAGGCTGTGTTTTATTCACCAGGGGGAGGGTGGAGGGGCTTCCACTGACAATCCTTTCAAGATGATTATTATTCTACTTAAAATGCTTTCAGAAATCGGCTTTTGAGTCTAATCCATGTTAAACAAGAGCTGGAGGAAAGCTTTGTCTAGTGAGCTAACAGAAGCCTCTTTTCAAACTCGAGTAAACTCTTTATGGAAAGTTCTTCTTGAAACAGTGTAAAAACAAACTTTGGGGAAAAAAAAAAAAAAGATAAATCATATGCTCCTTCTTCCCAAAGCAGACCTCTGCTGCTACAGTTACTCTCTGTGCTGTGAAGGGTCCCCTTAGCTCAGACCACCTGCAAATCCCAAGCCGATGTGCATTTATTAGCAGACTCAGGTCTTTAAGGGTTAAAAGGCTCATTTATGATAAGACGAATATTAAATACTTTGAGACTCCCAAGAGAGCAACAACTTTCTTACAGACGCCTGTACCCAATATTCAAATTGAACAGGAACAAGCCATCATACAACTGTTTTAAAAGACCAGGCTTTTCCCGTTGTTTTTCCATTTTTTAAATAAAACTAGATGAAAAGCAATAGAAATCTTCAGTAAGGTGCCTGCCGAAACCAGCTTGTGTTTGTAGCTCCATCTATATTCCTATGATGTTGTTTCAGTATGATTAAAAGTGTTTAAAATAAAAAAAAAATGCTTATGAAACAGCCACGTCTGAAATTCATATAGAAATCTAAATACTACAAAACCGCTAAAAACCCCAATGTATTTAAGTATCAAATAAAAGCCCTGTGAAGTTCTCATGTGTCTCCAGATGATATACATTTATTTCTTCTTTATACAAAGTTATTGAACCCAACTTTAAAAAAGGGCTTCGTTCCCTTGGTGTCTTAAAATGACCTTTTAAGGATACACCTGTAACAGCAACACACTCTAAAGGTCACTGCATCATTCTTATAGATAATAAAATCAAGATAACTTTGGTACAATATTAAAGCAGTCAGCGTTAATGGATTACAGGATTTGTAAGCAATCCTGCTGCAGAGGCATCCAAAGCACTGCAGGAATGTGGTGGTGTTCCCCAGCACAGACCTGTGGTCTCGGTCCAGGATTTCTCCACCTCAGGAGGTCATAGATCATTCAGATTGTGGCCTCATTTGGTTTGCTCTTGCCATGGAGAGCTAGAAACACGGGAAAACGCAAGCAGAGACAGTGGCTGTGGTCATAAGTCTACCTCTGAGCCCAAGCATGAAGCTGCCATGCTGGAGCAGGGCATTCCAAACTAGTCACACCACAGGGTAGCCCGGGAACGAGAAAGTTACTCCCAGATGGGTGGAGAAAGCATCACCACTCGGACACACAGGGATGGACGCAAGCGCACAGCAGGGCTCAGTGCCCGCCGGATCTGCCTGTACTTTGGGCAGTGTGGTGTCACATGTGTGCATCCCCCAGCACCGACATCGGGGGGTGGACGTTTCTCAGATCACTGCTTGACCAAGAGCTGCACAGTTCAAACCGTGTCTTCATCGGGCACAGCAGGACCCACTCTGCTGGGTGCCATACATAAAGCATGTACCTGAAGGATGCAACGGTAAAATCAATCGCAGAGCAGCCAACAGCAGAATGAAGAATAAAACCTGATCTTCTCAGCCCAAGGCCAGAGACCCACCACCAGTGGTTTCTGCTGTATGTTTTCCATAGACCCCAAGAGCCTTTGTACTATTTCAATGATTTATGAAGAATCAACTACACCTACTGCCACAACAGGCTGCGGCTCGCACCTGTAAGATAAACGTCCTTTGGGGACCCCTCAGATCAAAAGGGAGCACAAAGATCTGCTGCATCCAACCAAATAGCTCCTGAATCGCTGCCAGCTGTTGAGCAAAGGCTTTTGCTGATGCCATGGACTGACTCAGCTAAAAGCAGCATGGCATTACACTGCCTTATTGGAAATGCACCACTGTCAGCACAAAGTGAGTCCACACACAAGGGTTTACAGCTCGCAATTTATTATTTCCATCCTTATTACACCAAGGTGTCAAATGAGAACCTGAAGATGAAACGGCAGCACTTAGCATGCTAATAGCTATGCCCATTTTCAGCCCCACACCCTCATCCACAGCATACAAACCACTCAGACTTGGAAAAAATTTGCAGCCTGCCTTGGTGTTAAGACTTTGCTATTAAATCCTCGCCTCTCCATCTCTTGCTCAGAGCACTGTGTTACCAGAAGCAGTACAGCCCTACCCTGGTTGCCCGCTTTTCTCACATTTTTACTCTTCCAGCAGACAGAGACCACTTGGTTTGTGAGGGCCAGTGGTTAATAAATCCTTGCCTTGCTCTATGGGAAACCATATCATGACAGCACAAAAATCACATTGACACTGCTCTGCTACACACAGGCTTTGAAAGCTTTGCAGCTAAATCCCTTAACGACGTGCATTTAGAGGAGACGCAATTACTCTGCCTGTAACTACGCCTCAGTGAGAGATCCTGCAGAAACACTGTGGACATTCAGGGACAGCTGCCACTCTACACCTCCCTAAAGCAAGAACTCGCTATCTAGTCATTAAGCTGTACAGCACATTGCCAGCTGAGGGAAGTGAAGGCAGCCTCTTCTACAGCCTTTGTAGCTGCAGTTCTAAAGGAAAAAAGCACAAAACTTTTAATTAAATAAGTCCATGCTTACTTCAAAACCAAAACCACATTATCAGGAGTTTTAGCATTAAGTTCTTCTGGAGATGTGGGAAGTGTTTACAGCAGCCAACAAACCATCTCTGCACTGTGTGTTATTCCCTTTGCAGCACAGAGGTAACCACATCCACCCCAACAGGGGCAGGGAAGCTTAATTAACTGATGGTTACACAATGCTTTTGCAGGGAAACCACGTGTTTACAGTTTCATTTTGTAATAGTTAGTGTCACATACTACAGCAATGTCTGCAGGACTTTAATACCCAATCCGTCAGGGGTATTTCACAAAGCTCAGCAAAAAAATCCTTGTTATTAAGCAATCTATTATTCCCATGTACGTACGCTCTGCTGTTATAGATGCCCTGACATGTCTCAGAAGAAGCAGGTAGTAGGCAAAAGTTTGACTTGCTCATGACTCAGTGACATTAAATCAACTTACTTTAACTGTCTCTGATGTAGTGAGCACTATTTACCAAACTATCAAAAGAAAAAAAAAATAAAAATGTTCTACCTTCATTGAAAACAAGCCTAGTTGAGATGGCTATCTGAACACAGGAGTGGAGGCAAAACAAATGATTTGGCGCCTTCTGGGCTAAATTAAATACATTTTTCAGAACTGGTCAACAGAGACGTCCAGAGCCATGATGTTCACTGTGAGACCTGAGTTATAACTGCAATTCTCTTTCGGTGCAATGCCTCACTGACCCCAGGTCTAGGCATTGGTTGGTCTCTTTGGGGTTCAAGGCAACTGATCAAAAGAGCAGATGTGGTAACGAGCTTCCAGATGGTCTGCTAATGCAGATCACTAAAGGCCTTCAGCAGATATATCTTTTGATATCTCCTGGACAAAACCATGTTTCCTTTTGATCACTGTCAGATGTCATTTGAGTACTAATCTCTAGAAGCAACTGAGGCACTTGACTTCCTTCTTCGGGGAACCTCTCCCTGTGTTTTGGAAATGAAGACTTAACTGCAAGCACTACTGAATTGTTGCTGACATTTCATCCCATCCTGGAGCTAGCTAAACAGGGACAAGAGCCCTAGAGAAAGAAAAGGAAGGATTTTTGTAGAAATGAAGCCCAGATGGTATTGCACAGATTTTTAAAATCAAGGGCATAGAGGGTCACTTAAGGTCATGCCTGGCATCATGGTAATAAACAGTTCAGGCCTACAGAAAAGCAAAGTAATGGTAGAAGAAAATCACACGTGAGATTAAAGGTAATGAGTGCATAATGTGACAGATCCCATAGTTTTGTTGGAAATTACTTTTCTGTGCAGATCATCTTTGCTCTCTAGGGTCTGCCCCCATACGGTATTCCCATGTCCCAGATTCTTCTGCTCCAGTTTTCAGTCTTCAGCCACACATAGCTGACAAATCCACTAAGACTATCATTTACACACATCTGTATCTACCTCCAGCTTTCCATCAGCTCCAGAGAAGACTCAGGGGGTCCATCTGGGCTGGGAAATAAAGCTAGATGAGGCTTGTCCATGACCAGAAGGCACCCGGCCACCTCTCTACAGCTCCAGCCTTTTCATGTTGGTCTCCAGGCTGAGAGGTGTGGGTGTAAAGCTTGTTGGCCACCTCAGCCTACTTGCCCAGTGTTAGACGCAGCTCAGACATCCCAGCAGGCAGCCTGGGAGTGGGGTCCTGTGCTCCTTGGGTACATGCTGGCCCAGCTGGCTTCGGGGCTGGGGGACACAACCTGCCCCCTGCCCTTCTTCAGCAACACTGCTAGGTCATGGCTTCGGCATGTCCGTGAACATGTCACATGGACATTTTGAGAGAACTAATAACTGGTGGTCATGCAAATTAGTATTGGGAATAATCCCGAGCAAAGAACCTGAGGGTTTTAGTAGCCCACTTGTGGGAAAGGTGAAAAAGCAAGCATTAGCATTTACCTGAGTTGTTTCCACGGGTCAGAAGCTGGTCCATGTGTTGTTTTCCCCGTCTGTGCAAACAGGCTGCATGCACATTAGCAAAAATACACCAGCACCCTGGAGGTGGAATCTGATTGCCCAGACACAGGCTGGTGTCAGTGCTCTACTCGGTCACAACGCCCGTGACTCTTCCCAGAGGGGCTCAGCAACAGGACAAGAGGCAACAGCCACACACTGGAACAAGGGAAATGAGTTTCTATCATGAAGGTGGTCAAGCACTGAAGCAAGTTTCCCAGAGAGAACGTGGAGTCTCCATCTTTGGAGATACCCAAAACTGGACAAGACCACAAGCAGCCTGATCTAGCCGGCCCTGCATTAAGGGTTGGATGGGAGACCCTTCCAGGTGGGACATCTCTAGGGCATCTGAAATGGTTCTATGTTCCTATATGGAGATTCAGCCAAACCATAGTTTGCTGGAGTCTCTTCTCCGTGAGCTGGAAAAGCAAAAATCTCCCTGCCAGCAGTACCAATTTGTCCATCTCTGTTCCCAGTCAAGCTGCTCTGTGTTTCCAGATTGGCCTCTCAGAGAAGATGCAGTCACTGAGTTTACAAGAGCCAAACTCTTGGATCTGCGACCCATATTTTTAGGGCGACCAAGGGAGCAATCCTGGCTCTCCTCCTTCCCTTCTGTACCTCCCAGCAGCACAGAGGTGAAGGCAATGCCAATCCCTGTGCTCCCAAACCTCAGGCCTGCCTTCTGGAGTAGCAAAACAGCTTGACATCATTAACTACATGCTGAAAGGTATATTGTACACCAGCCACATGCTGTATGAGTCGACTTTTTCATAAAGGAAATGCTTTTAAAAACTTCCCTGCCATTAGTCTTTTCAAACATGAAATACCAAAAATTGTGCAAGTTCTTTCAACTAGAAGAATGCAAAGGCTTCCCCTGGGGTAAAAGCACATGATTTTGTACACTGTAGCCAGGTAGATGAAAGGACGGTCTCTTCACAACTCTTACTGGCAGGACAAGGGATCCGTTCCCGTCCACACCGCCCTTTGCAGATGAAGCCCTCAGGCCACCCGGCTTGTGGTCCCCCCTCCACCCCATCCGCGGGAGATGGATATGCTCTGTCACGGGCCAGCTTCAGAGATCTTTGTTTCAAACCTGCCTGGCTTCTGGGGCTGGTTGGGAGTCACAGGTCCGCTATGTCACATGACAGGATAGGTCATGTACACCATGAAGGCACCAGGCAGGATCCCGTTAGAGCCATTCAGCAAGTTATCCCAGGGCCTGAGCCATAAAGCCTCACTTATGCAGGTGTGTGCTTTTAACCTGGCTCAGCTGTGAGGCGTGGACTTAGCTCAAGCCTGACATGGGCTAAGGGCACAGGGACAGCTAAGGGCACAGGGTCAGTCAGCACAGCCCGGCTGCCAGGGGATAACCCTGTCGGCTCCAACAACTCAGATGTGTGCCTGAACACCAAGCCAGTTTTATTGCTTTAAGGCATTAACCTCGGCTATTTTCTTCCTCTGTGCAAGTTAAACCAGTTCTGTTGCTTCTATATTGGGTGGTCTCTCCCCATTATGCTTCCCTGCACAAACAGGGCTTGGCTCTGGCTCTGTAGAGCTGAAAAGCAGAATATTTATTTAATAACAGGAGCCCCGGTTTTGCGGTGATAAAGGGCCCTTTGCTGGAGGCCTGCAAACTTAGCAGTGTCTCAAGTCACAGCAGTTTATATTTGCCCTTGATGCCCCACTGCCCCCTTTGCAGGGCTCCAGGCTACCCAGCTGGAACAGAAAGCAGAGGTGGAGGTGTAAGGGGAGAGATGTGCCTGGCCAGAGAAAATTGCAATAGCTCAGCTTGGAGAAGGGGACCAACAGCAATCCCTTAAGCCACCGCTGCCTTTGGCTCTCTAGACAAAGCATCACCAGGCTGCAGCACGCCTGCGCTGAGCAGGCAGCCAGGGAAGCACTCCTGCAGCCCATGGCCTTCTCCCAGGCTGGGACAGGGCAAAAGCCACAGGAGAATTGGGTGCTGCCCAGGCAGCAAAGCAGCTTCTGGCTGTAGGAAGCCAGGACTGGTGTCACCTGCCTGCTCACCTACACCCTGCTTGGTGTCACCCCAGGTTTGTGCATGTCTGCTGATGTTCAAGCCCAGCAGCCCTACAGCACATTTGACTCTGCCAAAGTCAGGGACATAGCGCCTCGCTTAACTGAAATCCCGTAGCCTGCCAGACACTGGGAATGTTACGCTTCCTGGGGTCAGCCAGTCTTCATAGACTTCAACCTCGTCCACACTGAGGATGAGAAACAATCTCACAAAACCAGAGCAAGAACAAAGGTTCTGCTGGGAAGGGGGAAGTTTATCTCTTGCTGATCAGCTTCATACACCCTGTCCTGGTTTCAGCTAAGACAGAGTTAACTTTCTTCTTAGTAGCTGGTTAAGCCAAGGCACACTCACAGGATACCTGCAGAGCTCTTCTGCTTCCCCACACCCTTGTGTTTACCCAACAGTTAGATGCAGCCACCTCTAAAGACCACTCACAAAGACCTACCTCCAGTACCAAGACCAAGAGAGGAGAAGGACACAGGCAGGGAGTGGCAGCAGGAAGCCCAGCAGAGCTCTGCAGAAGGGCAGCCCACCCAGGATGGGGCAGGGGTGCAAGGTCCACAGGGTGTCCCTGTTTGGAGAGACCGAAGTGTTGGGAGCCATGGGGGGAAGGGCCAGAAGAGGTCAGGCTTGAAACAAGGAAGATGGGCCAAACTCGAAGGATCCAAGTGGGGCCAGGGGGGCATCCTATGCTACTGATGAGGTGTGAACACCACACAGGCAGCTGGAACCATCCACCCACCTTGGTAACTACATCCATACTGTGGTCATTGACTTGAAGTTATAGATTGAGTTGTAAGTCACTGCTGGGAATGCAGCACTACCAGGTGGACGCCAACTCATCTGCATGGTGCTGGGCCTCACCTGCAGGATGCCTGACAGCATCCCTCCCTACCTCAGGTGACAGCAGGAGTTGGCCTTTTTCCTCCTTTGGCCGTAGTTTAAGCCTCACACAGGGACTCAACAGAGAGGGCTTGTCTTGCCAGCATGCGAGCTGCTCATACGGGACATACCGTCATACTCCAGCTGTGTCACAGCTGCCTCTCCAGCGTGCAGAGATGCTCAGGCAGGAACCAGCTGCAGCTGCTGCTGGCAAAAGTGCACCCATGGCACCAGCCCTCCACGCTCCCGAAGGAAAGACCACAGGAAAACATGGTGACACACACGGAATGTAACTCTTTGCTGGGCTGGGCCTTTGTTCTCATGTTTTTGAACAAAGCAAAGCCCTTAGACTGTGGGAAGCAGGGAGAAAAAAATGTTTACTGACAATGCTTAGGGTGCAATAAAATCTGAGATGTGTTGAAAGGACACTCCTAAAAAAAAGGTGCTTTTGTATTTAAACATCTGTTCTCAGCAGGTTTTTTTTTGCAAATTATATGAGTCAAACACCAGCCCTGGGCCAAAGCCCAGCTTTGCTAATTACATAGGGGCAACCTTCATCCCTCCTCCAGCTGTGGTTTCCCTGCTGCGTCCTGGCCCCGTTCTGCTGTAGGACAGCCCTTCAGCAAGGGAACCAGTCTCCCCTATGTGAAGCACCCACCTTTCCAGCTCATTCCAGCTGGCGAAAGGGGTGCTCAGCATGAGACAGCACCCTGAGCAGCAACAGAGATGAAGCAGGCTTAGGAACATTAACCGCTAACGATCGCCTTCCAGCTCAGCCTCTTGGACCTTTCCTCTCTGAGTCTCACTGGCCTCTCTCTCGCAATTATCCTTCTCGAGACAGCTGGTGGCAGCAAAGCCAATTCCCTCCTCCTGGTCCCCCTTTGGGTCCCCAGGCAGACAACACTGGCTCTGTGCTCTGTTCTCAAGCCCAGCTTTTTCCATGTGCTGTGTTTCACAGCACATCATGTCAGGATGTGGCTCAGACTCACAGGACGTGAAGTCTCTGCATAAAAGCAAAGACCTGAAGAACCGTCAAGATTAGAAATAGATTTTGCAGGAGGTTTCAGGTCAGAACTATAGAAAAACCCAAGTGAAGGTATCTGGGACGAGGTTTGGAAAGCCAGGTGACAGAGGCTGGCTCTGCTTTGAGCAAGGTACACGTTGCCTTTGCTAGGTGCAAGTTAATGCTAGAAAGGCAGATTAATAAATAAACCCGTTCACTGAAGGGTAACACCAGTCCAGCAGTTTCCAGTGGGAAAGATGAAGATTTTCCCACTTGCTCCACGGAGGCCAAATCTTATTTTCTTCTCAGAGTGTGGCAAAAGCTGCCTAAGCTGGTTTGACGTCTAAACAAACTTCTAATGGACATTCACTGGGCTGCTTCTAACAAATCCAAAGTAAAAATCTGTACTGAGATCTACAGGCTTTCTCCAGACTTGCCAGCATGTCCTCATGGTGCAAGGCAGGAGTGTCCAGGTTCTGGCAGTGGTCAGCCAGCGTCCATGCTGTGGTGGGGAACAGTTGGGAAGACACAGCACCTCTCCAAGCCGCATGCCAGGGAAGTGGGTACCCCACAGGGGAACCTTGGGATGCCTGGACAGCAGAGGAGAAACCACCCTTTCTCACTGGAAACAGCGAGCAAGAGGGAGAGATTCATTCTGACATGATGCATTTCAACTTTGAATTTTAATCCTTTTTGTGGTTAATATAGATGACCACAAAAAAAACCCTGTAGCTTTCCAGAGCTCCTATACCAAGGAACTGTATCCCTCTCTGGTGAAGACTTGCTGAAAATACAGCAAGTATTAAGAAAGAAGACAAAACCTAAACATGTGGTGTGATATTTATTGTTACAAGATCAGCTTCTTCAATGAACTAGCTGCAAATAGCCTAGAAAATTTCTGGTGGGAACAAAAACCTGAAAACACAGAGCTCCCCAGGCTCTGTTTTGGTTATTATTTTGGAGGGAGCCTGTTATTTTACCCAGCAAGGAAATTCCTTGTATGTTTACTCTCTGGTGCTCCCATAATAACTACTGGTAGCACTGCAGCTGCCTGTCACACCTCGCTGGGGTAAACAGCAATACAGCCCAGCCACAACTCCCCCTCCCAAATGTGGGTGGCTGGGACTCTCTTGGGGTGTTGCCCCTGCCAGGGGATCCTGTTGGTGGGGCAGAGAGCATGTTGCTGCCTGTCTTCCATCCTCCCAGTCCCCTCTTTGCACTAATGCTGCTGAGTGTGAGTGTGAGGGATGGGCTGTGCTGGTCCTTGCACCAGCTAAAGCCATGAAGATCCATCCTGTGACCAGGACGTTACTTCAGGGGTGGGAGTCAGAGAGCAAAGACCTGAGGAATTGGAAAGCTCAGGCTCTGGATTGCAGAGAAACAGCAAGCCTTTGGCTTCAACAGGGAGAAAGCTTGGGACTATGGGGTCTGACTTTGAGGCTGAGATGAGGAGTGGGATAAGTTCTGTGAGACCATCCCACAGTGACCAGGGGCTGGGGACAAGGCAGGGAACAGGCAGCTTGGCTGGAGCTGACTGCTATTTTTCACATGCCCTGTCCCTTCACAGATGAAACACTGTTGGGAGAGAGAAGAGTGACAGTTCTACCTGTAGTCTGGTCATAGGGTGAGACAGAGTCGATCTGGTTTATTCTTATACTCACGGAAG
>JAVJGJ010000059.1:28324819-28338581 GCA_035590215.1 Microhierax caerulescens | reverse complement strand
TCTGTGATTCCATGGTCAGTGCCGTGCTCTGACCGTAGAGCCAGCCCCCACAGAGCGGCCCACAACCATCTGTCTTATTCTCATACTGTGCAGAATGGGATGGTGGTACCCAACCAAGCCCTCAGTCTGCCCAAGGGCTGTCAGGGACTGTGCTCCTTCATCTGCGTCAAACCCACACCCAGCAGCACGCTGAAACTGGGAGGGTGGCAGTGGGGCTGGTACCCCGGATGGCACAACCGCACAGTTTTAACTGTCTGGTGTCAGTGCAACCCTACTTTTGATCCATTCAGGGAAAATAGGGCACTAGATCATTTGCAAGTAAACAAACACCTTGAAGAAGTACCTGAGACCATAACTAATTTCAAGAGAAATTTCTTGAATTAATTGGTTCTTTTTTTAAAAAAAAAAAGGAAAATTGCACTACAGAGATCCCTTTGCCACATCTCAAGCAGTGCATGCTGACATACCACCAGCTGAATTATCAGAAAGTTTATTTTCCTTATATTCCTTTATAACCATCATCAAATCACAGATGCTTGTAAGACAAAAAATTACTTGGTTTGCCAGTACTTCCTGCCCCTAAAACAATTCTGCTGGAATTAAGTAGGGTGCTGGAGGGTCTGTCATTCATCATTTTAGAAACTACCCTCCTGTGCAATAGACACAGCATAAGACAGGGTAGCTGACCGTGGGTATGAGCTAATGCTATTAATCCCCATTAATGCAACAGCAAAAGGCCATGCATAATAACCAGATAACTACATTTTTAATCTAACAAAGACAGATGCTACACATCTTGTTTTCCACTAGACTAAAGGGTAAGAAAGCCTCACTGGCCAGCTGGCTGTCTATACCTACCTTCTATTGCTATTATTTTTTAAGTGAGGCAAAACCACAGTTGCTGAGAGGACTGAAGGGAGTAATTTCTCAGGTAATCATGAAAAATTCCCCTTTAGTGCATGAAGAAATATCACCACTTCTGAGCTTAGTGGCTTCCGTGAGTTCAGGGGGTTTCTTACCTGGCCATGTAACAAGATTCCAGCTGAAAGGTTCAGGTGGTGAAAGCATTAAAGCCCTATTTTTTTAAATTACTCAACCCAAGATCTTAAAAACCAAAACCAATGAACCTGAAACTACCAAACCAGTTTGCACACTTACTCAGACTCTCGATTTTACTCAAATCTGGGTTTTTCCTAAACAAACAAAGGCTTTGAATCCTTTTTTTTCCTTTGTAGCTGCCCTTTCTGTCTGACAGCACTGCAATGGATGCTGCTGCTTCTTGCAGAGCTCCACCTTTCAGTAGCCCAGTAAATGGGCAGAACTCTTCCCCAAAGAGCAACTGAGAAAACAGATCAGCGACAGAGCAGTTTTAGGAAGCGAGTTGTCTCTTACCCGGTGGGCAGCCATCCCATGAAACCTCCTACAAGCTCCAAGAATTCAGCCAGGAGCTATAGGCAGACACAAGTGGGGAACACAAAGCTGTGACGTGACCCGTGCTTGGGTGAGATGGCGGGAAAGAGCCAGGAAGAGCAGCCAGTCACCGTAACCCCAGCTCCTTAGGACAGGAGGTTTTGGTAGTCCACCTCTGTCTCCGGGACCCTGCATGCCAGCCCTTTTGCCCGGTGTATGTGAGGATGGCCCCGTATGTGTGTACCTGCCAGCACCCCATCGCCAAGACCTCTCAGAGCAGAGCAACTACCAGTTCCCTGGTGCATCACGTCCAGCGCCCTGCTGTCACCTACTCGCTTTCACAACACTAGAGGACAAAAAGAGGGTGGCACCCTCACCAACCCGAGGATGCTCTCCCCCCCAGCCTCCTTCCTCCGAGGATCAAACCCCAACAAACTTTCAGCCAAACTATTAGCAGGCAGACACACACCCTGGGAGCTGAGACAAAGCCACTGCCCTGGAGTAGGTGCAGCCCTGGAGCTGCACCAGCAAAGCTCCATGCCGCGCTTGGCCGGCAAGGTGGAGCAGCGGCTGCCTGGTGCAGATGGCATCCACACCAGGGGGAGGACACCCACACCAGGGGGAGGACACCCACACTAAGGGCAGGACACCCACACCAGGGGGGAGGACACCCACACCAGGGGGGAGGACACCCACACCAGGGGCAGGACACCCACACCAGGGGCTGGTTTCCCTCCCCACACACATGCTCTGGACACGGTGATTACTTGCACAGGGTGAAGCGGGTTTATGTGAAAAATGACAACCAACAGAAATCACTCTGAACTTGAGAGCCACTACAAGGGGGAAAGTGAAACCTAAGGTATTCTTCCCATCTAGGAAAAACTCTCCCAGGAAAGGGTATGCTCCAGCTTCCTCAGGTTTTCTGCATGTGTAAGACGTGCCCACGGCTTCTGCACACATCAGGATGCAGAAGCCACCAGATTCCCTTCTCCTGTTCAAGGACTGAAGCAGAAAACGAGGAAGGCTGCGTTTGTCAGAGGATGAAAGCAATCTGGAAAGAAAATGCCTCAGTGCTAATGTACTGGCTGCGGGGAAGGTAATCCCAGGGATCACATGGACTGAGAGCAGATGTGGCCAGGGCCTTGCAGCTTCCTCCTGAACCATCTCACTCTTTCCCTAGCCTGTAAGGTTGCCAGGTTTTGAGTCATGATTTACTCTTTCTGCACGCACGGAAGAAGTTTGCCTTCTCATGGCCGTTGCCTGCCTGCCTCAGGCTGCCTTGCCAGACTTGAACGGAAGGTAAACAGGCAGATGGGCTCGCAGATTAAACTTCAAAACCGGTTAGAAGATTTATCCCAGCAGATGAACTCGACCTAGGTGCAACCCTGAGGCAAAACTCAGCTCACGAGAGGTGACAAGCGAAGTGCCACCTTCGTCATTCACAGGATGCTGAGCACAGCTTTCCCCAGAGCTGCAGCCTAAGCCAGAGGAGCACACCAAGCCTGCAGCCACACCGCAGCTTTGGAACAGATTCACACTTCCAGTACCCTCACTGCAAGCAAACTGGTGCTCACGGGTCTGTGAGCAAGGTGAGGCAAGCTGCTGCTAAGCTGAAGGGTTGGCTGTATAACCACACAGAGAAAGGAATGCTGGTCTAATTGCAAAATGTAGCATTAACCCAATGGACACCTCTTTCCCTTTAGAAAAATTGTTAGTTTTTATGGATGTAGAATGGCTACAAAACAGAAAGACTTTTGCCTGCGCAGTGCCTGGGTCAGCACAGAGGGAGAGCTGGGAAGGCTTCCTTACATGTGAACCATTTTCTCTCACAGGACGAAGCTGTTCCAGACTCCAGCCCCACCTGGATGACGGAGTGCACCTCCTGGCTGCACACAACAGCTCACACCACAGCTTGGTTTCTAAGGAAAAGCAGAAACACGAGCACAGAACTGTGAAATCCATTGTAGTGTTTCATGTAAGCAAAGTGAGGGAGACAATATAAAAATCAGCAAAAAGATTACACGTATCGTTTAGGATATAACTTGATGCTCAGAAAAACCTTCCCTGAAAAACAGCAGTAGGAACAGACAAGTAGGACATCTTCCCCTGGAAGACAAAAGCATCATGGAGATGTCCAGAGCCCAGGGGCTGGAGTTTGTGCTACCCTGCCAGAGCACTGATCCTGCAGTAAAGCTTTCCAAGTTCTGCTGAGGGGGAAGTACGACCATCCATGGGATATTTTCATCTTTGGCACACTTGCCAGAACGATGTGCCCTCCTGCAGACAATGCTTTGAGTCACCGCTCCCCGTTCACTCCGAGGGCTCTGACTGCAGAGGCTGAGTCACCTCGCCGTGGACGGCTGTGACATCATTACATCCTCTCTTCCCCTTCTCTTCCATTAAAACGTGACCCTGCTAGAAATAAACATCACCGCAGTTTGGGAACTGATCAGCAGGCAAGAAACAGCAAAGATGATTGAAAATTTAAAGTAGTCGCTGCTGCTGTCACCATCACCAGACACTTTCTTTCCCAGCTGAGACCTGGAGGTGACACCCAGCCTGCCAGAGGCACTTCCCTGCCAGAACGCAGGTACGCGGGAACAGGAAGAAGCAGGGCTACTGCAGCCATCTTTTAAGCAAAATTCTCATCTCTCCTTTATTTCCAGCTTTCGTGCCATGCACAGCTTGCAACGCTAACAGAGCAGCACTCAGACCGTCACCTTTTGCCGATATCTTCTGGAGGCCATGCTAGAACAGAGTTATGCACCCCGAGGCTCTTCTTTTCAGAGAGCGTGCGAAAGCCCCAAGCCCTGGCATTCTACCAGATACACAAGCAGCATGGCATAAAATTATAAACGGACAAGCACTGGTCAATTTACAACAGGATCCAAAAAGTCCTGCCTTTACAAGTGAACTAGCAAGCCCCAGAGTCTTCCACTGGCCTAGATATATAACCTAATGCAGATGGATTTACATAGTTCTGGAATGGATATGTATGAAACCTGAAAATTCACAATTTTCTGATGATTTTAAACCAGTCACATTACATACTTTTTATTTAATGAAAGATAAAAACACGTACAAAAATGTGATTCCATTTCTTTAAAATATAGGCTCAAAATAAAGACTGAACGATAGTGTTCAGGCAGTAAAGTGCAAAGAGAGCAGCTATCCCGGTCATGCTTAATCCATAAATAACCTTTACAGGGCAGGAAGGAACAGAAAGAGCAAACAGAGCAGAGAGGCAGCCACACCGCCGCTCAGCTGTTCATGCACACCCATGAGAGAAAGAGCCACAGGTCCCTGCAGGTCCCAGACATGGGTGGGGGAGGGGGAGGCAGTCAGTGCACACCTCGTGGGAGCGGGCTGCAAGGAATCACAGGCCAGGCAAACTTAAAAAAGAGGGAGCTGTCGCTTTTCTGCGTCGTCACACACGTACACAACACATTGCTTTAAAATTCCATATTCTCCAGCCCATCCTTGCCCCCACCATAATGCAACAAACTGACATGACAAATCACTGAATTATGACATGAGCTTCCAAACTGTTTTGCTCAGGTGAACACCATACATGGTTAGTCTGTAAAAAACCCCAAGTGCTAAATTGGCTATTGGACCGAAACAGAACACACTTCCCCGTTAAAACCATGCTAAAATGGCATCAAGAAGTCAAACTGCTTGTTCTAAGGGACTTCTGAGCAAAACAAACAAAAAAAATAGCAATGTCTCTTTCTTCACCATGTGAATTTGGAAAACTGCATATTGACAGAGCAGCAACACCACAAGCACCCACTTTACCAGGAAGCCCTTTGGAGAGTACAAAGTGAGGTTTGCACACGCGCACACACTCAACAGCACTACGCCGTGGTCAGTGGGATTGCAGCTGTCAAGTGAATAGGGTGTGGACATTTTAAAGGTCAGGCATAAAAACTTCAGTACACTTAGCACAACACTCCCGATATAGTGCAGTTCGGAAACTTTAACTACCATTACTTAAAACTATAGACTTAAGCATTAAAAAAAAAAGGGGTATATTCTGCTTTCAACTAAAACAAGCCTCTGCCAATTTCAGGGGAGTGCTAGCTGAGATCAGCAAGTCTGCACTTACATAGATGAGAACCGTGCTTTGCCCACAGTGGGAAGCAAGACCAGAATTTCAGAACAACAAAGCAGTGCAAGAGCCAGTGCATTCCTAGTTATCCACATTATACATATCAAGGAAAAAAGTCCTCCTTGGTGCTCAACTAAATTTCAGTGCAGGAGTGGCTGAAGGGAGAAGAGTCCCAAAGAAATAAACACTACAGAAATATTTCGTTCAGCAGGTGTGCCATCTCCCAGCAAAACAACACCTGGTGCTTCACAGCACAACAGCTCCACTGTCAGCCCTGCTACAATACGTGTGCATATCCTGCCGCACCACGGAAACCGAGCAATACAACTGTGCTGTGGGCATTTCTTTTTATTATTCATACCATGCCACTACAACACAGCACTCCTGCAGCCAGTGATCCCACTTCTCAGCTGTGTCTACCCTTGGTGTAAAAGAAAATCCATTCAACAGGGAGAGTATCTCATTTAATAGAAAAGGGTGATTTTATACAAAGTAATGTGGGGAAGTATAAGGCCACATGAAAAGCATCATCAAGTTGACACGGTGGCTATTTCTTAAGTCAAGACATGATTAGTACTTCCTCTGGTGCTTTGATACAGGTAAATGAAAGCCTTGAACAATTTCCTATAAGGTGCACAAGCATCCACGATACATTAAAAAAACCTTAGTTTTCTATTTCTCCTGTACTCAAAAAAAAAACCCCAAACAAAACAAAACAGAGACCCCACTAATGATTCATGGGTTATCTTGCCATTTTTGCGTTTTCCAGAAGATTTTGATATGCTGGTTTAGTAGGACTGAAAGTGAACCACAATTTTTAGTGTCAAAGTTTCTAAACACTGCTTGTGCTTCTACCTCCATCAGAGCAGTATGGCTCCTCCAAACTCTGCTCCAGCGGAAGAGGGACTCAGGAATGCCCAGCATGTCAAACCTTTACCAAAAGTCACAACAGCTTCTACTTGCAAAGGGTATGAATTTATAAAATGTTGAGGATTTCAACACTTGTTTTCTGAAAGAAAAGTCCATGCTGGTTTGGTTTGGTTTAAAAATGATGACGCACTTCGATCTCAAACCCCCAACATCACCTGTGTAAGAAGGGTGTAACAGCACCAGCTCAGTGCAGGATCAGGATCTGCAAGTGTGAAAATCCCAACCACTAGGAGTTATCAAATATTATATGTTTACAAAACAGTCTGAATGCAATGCTTTAGGTTTACTGAAAAGGAATTTCCAAAACTCTGGGTCTCATCCTGCACACCCCTACTAATGCAGGCCAAGTAATTTGCCTGTATATCAAGACCAAAATGAATAAATACAAAATATATTTGGTATAGAAAATACTAGTATAAAAATTAAAAATCACCCTGTTTTACTGTCCATCAAAATATTAACAGCAAGCATTACATTTTTTTAACCTATTGCCAAAATCATTTCCAAAGGGTTCTGCTTTCTTGAAGTGCTGGTGATTGCATTTGCCCAAGTACTGAAAGAAACAAATAGGGAAGGGATGAGGGAATATATGGTTAAGATTTCTCACATAGCATTATTGACAGAGGACCTAAGCTGAACGAAAATAAAGTATGCACACACACGAAGAAAAGAAGCTGTTGTCAGTTCTGTTGTAGCCATTAGAGCTCTTCCTGATCTTCAGCAAGTTTGTAGAGAAGGTGCTTCCTCACACTAGCCCTGACAGACAGATGACGGTACAGGGATGAGCATACTCAATCCACTGCTGCTTTTCGGTTTCTCTGCTGTGGCAATTCGGTTGAGTTTGCCAACCTCTGCCTGCCAGCTGGGGATCTTCTTCGTGCTCATATGGCGGCGGGTGTGCTTTGTCAAGTGATCGCTGCGCATGAAGCGACGCTCACACACAGGACAAGCAAACTTCTTCTCTCCCGTGTGAGTTCTACGGTGGCGTGACAGTTCATCTGAGCGGGCAAACTTCTTGTCACAGCCTTCCCAGTTGCAGCTGAAAGGCTTTTCTCCTGCAGCACATAAAAGAACCATAACTTACTTTTGAGAAGCCCTGCTATGGTTTTATCAAAGAACTGACTTAAACGCTGCCTTGCAAGAACTGATGAATTCCAAGGAACTGCTCATGTGTGCAGTCAATATTAGCTTAAGCTCAAGTTGTGTTCCAGAGAAAAGTTACAGGTATCATTTCTGCTTATTCCCTTATATCTCTTTAAATGTTCTTCAATCAAGTCTGGTTTTTTAACTGTCCAAACTCCCAGTTTAAAGAAGAAGATTCTTCGTGAAGCTACCTTATCGGCTGACTTGAACTAGAAGCAAGCCCCATGCCACCACAGCTCTACGGCTGCTGCATGCCATCAGCAAATACCACAGGCAAACAGGAAGCCTGGAATCGAGCCTCGAGAGTCCCACTGCTCCAGTCTGACACACAAACACCCCGTCCCAGCGAGTTCTACTGAGGAATGGCCTGTCCTGCCATCCCCACACAGACAGAGATCCCACAGACAGACTGGGGAGGTCTGCATACCCAGGAATGACAGCAGTCAGGATGGCTGCCCACGTCACCTTCTGCTTGTCCTGGGCAACTGTTTAACATCAGACCTATCCTAAACAGCGCGATCTACCACCTGCAACCCCCACCCCTGGTAAAGCTCAAGATAAACACCTACCACGTGACCCAAATTTATGGTAACATTTTGGAGCAGGACAAAAGTGTCCAGCAGAAAGAAAGCCCCACAGAAGTGTGGTTCTTATTTCAGATAATGAGAGTAAAGTTCTACCTACATTTGGTGTATGGGTTATCACCTAGCTACTCGTGTGCAGGGAAAAGATGGGAAAAGAAAGCTGAACTACTCTGCCTCCCGATCCCGTAACACGGACTGGCTAGTAAGGGGTCAGTGTGGTTCACCTCCCATAGATGCCCCGGGCCTGATCACGATACAGGGGACACACAGAGCTTCCCTATTCAAAACCAAGGCATTTGTTGTTAGTCCATGTCTATCCTGTAGCTCCAGGTTAATTCGGTAGCCTGCAGCACTTACTTTCAAGCCAGAAGTAGAAGCATCATTTTACCACTGAGCTCTGGTTTACAAGGATTGTCAGCTTCCTACGGGGTTTAAGCTCTTTCCCCAAAGGAACTGTAAAGACAAGCTGGCAAACTGATGCAAATCCTGCCAAAGAAGCTGATATCCAATAAACCACAGTGTCTGTAGGCCAAGGGAGGGTGGGGGAAAAAAGCCAACGACAAGCAAAATTAGACACTTTTGAATGAGCTATTCCATACCGATCTCCTGCTATGCCTATCCCTCGACATCAGGAACAGTCCCCAAGAACTCAAATGTTTTAACAGAATCTGGAGCCAGAAAAAGGGTAACTAACATACTCGTATACTGTCTCCACATTGACCAGATTTTATGGAGCAAATCAGCTCATGTCTAATTACAATTAGTTTTCATTTTACTTTCAGATTCCTTTTCTGTAAGTGAATAAACTGCTACGTTCCTGTAGCAGCTCTGCTTCCTAACGCAGTTGCCCAAAATCTAATGCATTCCCATTTAGCCTAAACAAAACTTGGAGAAAACGTGTGGTTTCTGACTTCCTCACCTTTTTTTTACTTGTGTAACAATTTAAGACCAACTACCTCTACTGTGGCTTGCTTGTACCAGACCTTTCCATGCCCCCAAAAATGGGACTCGCATAATTCATTTCGATCTAGTCCAGATGGCAGGATTCCACTCAAATCTAAACACACACACAGAGACAGCAAAGCTCTGCTCCAAGTAAAGCATGTGAAATTCAACTAACACTATGGGGTCAGCTCAGGTCTCAGAACAAAGTCTGTCTTGTTTTGCCTGCCCACGGAGAATGAACATTCCTCCCGTCTCCGAAATAGGCATAAGTTTGTCGATCACCTGCCTCTTCCCTTTCCCACCCTCTCCCCCCCAAAACCCATGCATTTCAGCACCCCAACACAAGCCAGAGCTGGAGCACCAAAGGACTTGCGCTGTCATACGTACCAGTGTGGGTGCGAAGGTGGGCTTTGAGGTGGGAACTTTTGAAATACGTTTTCTTGCACCCAGGGAAGTTGCAAACGTAATTCCTCCGTCTAGAAAAGTCCACCTGGGGGGCGCAGCTTTGACCAGAAGCGATGAACACAGGAGCAGGGGCAAGGGGCAGTAACTTGGTGCTCCCAACAGTCATTACTGTTTGTGGGCACTGCGGTGTCTGTGTGACAGCAGTCTGTGGAAGAACCAACATGACAGTCCCCTGAGGCACAGAAGGTCCCATGAGTACAGGCTGAGAGAGTGGGGCTGTCTGTGGTAAAATAGGTTTCATGGGAGCTGAGACTGTTGGAGTAGAAGGCTTGACGTAGGCATTGATCATACTGCTTTGTCCATTTAAAGGGATCATTTGACAGAGAACCTGGGGGCTTGAAACAGGGGCAGGTGTCACTGGGGTAGCTCTTTTTTGCAAGTCATTCTCACAACTCTTTGGTAAGTGGGTCTGTGGCGAAATGGGCCGGACTGGCAGTTGTCCTTTATTGGTCACAGTATCACTGGAGTCATGTGCGCAAGGCTGATGTACTGGAGAGGTCTTGTTAATTAAATCATCCGCAGCACACATGTCCTGGGGCAGTCTGGAATGTCTTCGGTCATCCACTCCACACCAGTCTCTGGGAGTGCTGTAGCCTGAAGTTACCTTTGTCTTCTCTTGCACAGCAGGAATGTGATGGTAAGCCGAACTATCACCTGTGTGACGTATGACACTTGTTGCCATGGCCCTGCAAGGCTGAGGGGTGAAGGATTCAGATATCACTGGCTTCTGACTGCACTGTCGCTCCATGTTGGTAACAGATGGCTTGGTTATGGGAGAGGCACCGGTCGCTGATGTGACTGAGCAGGCTGCTGTGTTTGCCATGACAGTCCTTGGTTTGGAATAAGTGACTTGTGAGGAGAGGAGCATGGCAGCTGATATCTCAACAAAATCAGGGCTGTGCGGAGGGGTCATGCACTGCAAAACAGACAACGCCATCATACAGCAGTGTAACTTCATAGCATAATCTTTTGCTATCTTTACAGTGAAAAATAAAATTACACCCCCCTCACCAGAATCCAAGCACCTGTCTCTTAGGACAAACTGATTAAAGCATACGTTGGCCCATCTGATAGCCACTCTGAATGTGTTCAAAAGAAAATTAATAAAAGAAAGGCAATGAGGCAGCTGTAAGCCTGCATAAAATATTGCATGTCTACTCACTGCACTACGACAAACTCCCATTCCTTTCTCCTCAGCAGCTGGTGCAGCCCTAAGAGTATTGAGCACTCTGCTGTTCACAAAAAACAGGCTAGAAACAGACAGCAATATTGTACTTTGTTTCAATTTCAGACTTCCAGGAAGCCCTAGATCTTTTATCAATGATTACCCCACCAGCTGGTGGCTACTTCAGAGACAAAGGCAAATGGAAATGCTCTCTCTCCTTCATCCATTCTCTCTATGCTCTCCTGCTGCCACCACCTCTCCTTCCTCCTTTACCTCTGAATATTCACACCTGTCTCCTGAGACGGCTGCTCAAGAGACGGTAACAACACCCGAGTGGCAGGACCAGGACAGAAGTTCATCATCAAATCGGTGCCATACTGTCTCAGACTCTTTCCCCTATTATTCCCCTTTTTCCTGACATAACTGCACACTAGAAGCCCGCTGGCTGAAAAGGGCCTTAACCATCCGAAACCTGAAGAGCACCAAGCCCTTTTTTAATACCTACTTTCGTTGCAACATAAATTGCAACAAAATAGAAAAAAAAAAAAAAAGTGATTCAACCAACATTACTCAGCCAGAATAGACCAATGCTCTGGAGAAATAACAGACTACATGTACAAACTCATAGCATAGAAACTAATTAAATTGCCTGTTTCATAATGGTAACCTGTACTTTCTCTTATAATGACCAGAGTGAGGCCAAATGTCATCAAGAGTCTTTTTCATACAGTGCATGCAGGTAAGTTGGTGCCACATCACTGAGGCTCACTCTGCCATTCTTACTCAGTGCCCCAAGAAACCTACAACGGCCACTCAGACAGCATCCCCATTGTACCTGCCAAGTGTAAAAACAAGGGCTTTCACGTCTATGTTTAACAAGGGATCAAGCTCCCTGCATCTGCCATTCCAGAGACATCAGAACCCCCCACATTCAGCATGCCCACCTCACTACTCTGCGTGCACACACAGAGCACCAGCTATACTACAGCTATTCCACGCAGGGACGCATGAGCACGCTGTCTCTTCCAGCCAAATCGGAACATTGCAGAGATGTAACATCCAGATGCCAAGCTTATTTATTTTGCATTCATGTTTCTTACCAGTGTAGATAAATAGTCCTTTGGTAATTCAGACGTAGTCTCAGCGTGCATTGTGAAATCGCCAGAATCCGAGAAGGGCGTAAGTGGCCTTATCTTTAATATGTCACCTTTCTGTGATCTTTGACCCCAGGAGCTCATACAAACAAGCGCTTCAACAGCTTCAATGTCGTTCTGCTCCAAGGTACTACAGGTAGACCTTTCGCTGTCATGACGCTGCCTTTCACGGATAGACTCATAGATGTCCACGATGTCAACCTAAATGCAATTGGATTAATGGCTATTAGGACAGGTCAGAATACAAAGCCAGTACCACCCACGTACTGTCTGCTCACGATGAAGGTCATCTGAAACAGATCCCATGCCCGCAGAAAGGCTTTCTCCAACCAGCTCAACTCCTACCCTCCCCCCCCCAGCTCATCTCCACTCCCCTGTTACTCTTAAAAAAATAAAATTTAAATAGAAAGAAGTGTGATTTGCAGGAAAGGAACAGATATGTATATAGCTCACATTTCCAGAATTACTGTCTCAGATTACACTTCTCTGAATGAACACACCCTGTGCTTGCACACATGCAAAAAGAGGGAAAAAATCCTGACTTCCAACTTTGTTTAGACAAGGCTGCTTCCTGGACCCAAAAGATGAGTGCTGGTCAGCACTAACTTAATTCTGGTAACATTTAGAAGATAAATTTCAGCTGACAGTAAGATGCTTTAAGGTATGACCACTGACTCTTGAGTACCACACCTTGCAAAAGCATTTTCATCTTATTTTTGCCAATACGGAAGCCAGGGTATGGGGAAGGAAGGGGGGGAAATGGCCTTCAGAGTGCAGTGGGAACTGTAGGTATTGTACACTTCAGAAAGTCATGATAGGTGCCAAGTATCTCAAGATGCACCACGAGTAACATGAAGACAAATGTAGTCATGCTGATTTGTTTCCAGCTGCAAACATCACATAAAATTTGTGTGTGCATGTGTATGCATGCACACAAAACACTTGACTCCTCTGCAAAAGGATACCCAAACTTCATAAAGCTTTCACAGCGCTTGGCAGTGACTACAAAAGCTATGTAGCGTGGCTGGTTTATCGCTCACGTGCCAGCTCAGGCTCACCTAAACTCTCCCAGTCTTTAGGCACACCAACTATCTGTGAAGGCTGGGATTCAGCACGGACCCAGATTCTTGAGCCTGCTGCTGTTATACAGAGTGCTTACAGACTACCATGAAAAGGTTTTAAGTAAAAAAAACCCACCACCACCCCCTTAGCATGTTCTAAAGCCCTAGAGGGAACTATACTTGTTGGGCGACATCACTTACACACCTAAGTCAGCGAGTTTTGTTACAGAGTCAAGGAACGTGGAATGGTCCTGGCTCAACAGTGTCACAAAGGTGCAAAGCTGCGTGCCATTGTCTCCCCTAGAGGGACCTGCACGGTAAATGCGTTAGTCATAATGAATACAAAATGCCGGTACTGCACTCACAGAGGACTTTCACCTAAAACATGAGGTACCAGGCATGGAGATGTCAAGACTGGGGAGCAGGATGGGGTTAAAGTGACTAAGGGCTCTGAGGGAGACTCCTAAGAATTTCCACTAAAAGCAATGGGAACGGGAAGGAGGGCAAAACCCCATGTGGCCTGCAGGGCTGGACCCTCAGGAGCCACACCAGGACAGGCTCTGCACTGGGCTGCCCAAAAGCCAGCGAGCGCTCCCCAAAGCCTGACTGCAGGCAGCCAAGCCAGCGGGGTGGCTTCTTCCAAGCGCACGTGTCGCAGAGCCGCTCTCCCTACGGGTACATGAAAACACACACATACATACAGATATATATGCGCACACATACATACAGATATATATGCGCACACATACATACAGATATATATGCGCACACATACATACAGATATATATGC
>JAVJGJ010000059.1:28263872-28310933 GCA_035590215.1 Microhierax caerulescens | reverse complement strand
AAAGCCTCATCTTAATGATGAACTATCTTCACAACAGACTTGCTCTTTCATGCACACATGAAAAAGGTACCAGTCCAAGCCACTCTGCAGTTTATTTTTAAGTGAAGTCCGTTTCAGTTACATGCTATGTGTACATTAACTGCACCTGGCTGATTGTTGTTCTGTAAGAAATGTCTTCTACTGGGTCTGATGCAGCCCTGGTAAAATTTGAGGGGGCTGTTCCTTAATATCTGTACAAGTTGCTAGCACCTGGCACTTAGTCTGGAAATACTTAATGCGGAAGACCAGGTGATTGTTTGTGGCAAATAAAAGAATTTTGTCCATCCATCAGTAATAACTAACTTTGTTAGCAGGAACACTCTTGCAAATTATGTATATGGCACAGTGATCTCTGTCAGAGGCACCTGTGTTTTAAAGAGCAAAACAACTGCAAATATATTTTTTACAAACACTACTTAAATTTTGGTTTTGTTTTGATGCTGCCTGGTTTTAGTCGCATGGGTGATAAAAGTGCATTACGCTTTGGCTCTGTTCCTTTCAAGTTAAAGGGGAAAAAAAAACATTTAATTCCATTTGAAATAGAAAATTAATAGATTCTATGATCTGAAACTCTGGCATAATTTCAGATTGGATCACAATGAGAAAGTAATTTACCATTATTTGATGCATGTTTCTATAATAACTGAATCCTAGGCTGTATTTTGAACTATGCAATATTATAGTCCTATCTGGTGAGCATTCTTGTAGTGCTAGCTAATAATACCTTTACTACCAAACTCTCTACGTAAAGAACAGACTCTCAACTTGAGAAAATAGATGGCTCTGTAGGTGCCTGGATCTACAAAAATCGGAGATCATTTCACAGCCAGACAGCATCCCAAGGACAGTTGTTAACATACATGAAGACTGAAAAGAGACTGTTATCAAAACCAGCTCTGAGATTCCCTCTTGGGGAATCAAAAGTCAAGTTAAATTTCACAGTATTTGCAAGTGGGAGACATTGAAGGATTGCTTTATCTGCTAGAAACATGCTTGGAAAACTTACAAATAGGGCTGCTTACTGAACAGACCTCGTCTTTGAAATTTTTAGTTTCTACAGCCTTTATTGGGGGGGGGGGGGGGGGGTCGGGGGGAATGCTACCCACTCCTTCCCTCTGTGTGGTATTACTCTATCTACAGTGTAAGGGTTCCTGCCTTAGAATGGTGAGTAGGAAAATGCAATCATAACTCACAAGTACAGTCGTACAGGTTGGTTTTGAAAATGTGACCTTTGGATTTTGTTGAAATAAGGGTTGTTTAAACTTGAATGCTCCAATATCACTGTCTTCATTATTTATGGGAAATAGTATATTTGAAGATCCGTATCTCTTTTGCCTTCCTAATCCTTGATTCTAAATTAATGTCCTTTTAAAACAAAAAACCCATCCAAATAACCTTGGTTTAAAAATTTGGCTTTTGATTTGAACTGTCTGATAGTGTCTGATGCTTGTGGATATCAGAAAAGACCACACCCCAGCTAAAGGGACAGAGTTCATCAATGCTTAATTAAAAGGTCATTATTAAAGGCTTGTTTCCTATCCCTTTGCCCTACAAAGAAGAATTTATAAGTTGACAATTGTATTTCAGGGTTTATTATTTCCTATGCTGCTTTTCCAACTTCTCTGGTGATACAGGTTTGTCACCTGTTAATTACCTCTTCCCTACAGACAGGTGATTTAAGGACTTGACATGACCCAATTTCAAGTCATGGAGCACACCTGGGGGGGGTGGGGGGTTGTTACATAAATTAGAAGTAGGCAGGAGGCTCTTACTACATGAGGTTACTGCGGAACATTCATTGAGAACAATAAATTGAAAGCCTAGATACTTGGAATTTTAACACTGGCAGTGCTGTTTTGTGGCTCCCCAGTCATTTTTTCATTGTCGCACCTATAGCACAGAGACCTGATCCTTCTCTATGATTCTGTGATCGCATTTCAGCTGTGCTGAGACTACTTGTAAAGCATTTTGAAGATAAAAGGCATCACAGGTAAGTGCTTGATCTTATATGTGGTCCCTGATATCCAGGTTGTAAATGATCACTGAAGCAGCATAGATCAAACATTGTGTTATCTTTGAGTTAAAATGCATGGCATAGTAGCAGTTCTTCATTATTAACCCATCTCCAAATGTATGTCTACATATCTGCGTGATCTACACCATCAGGCTGCATACAGTGTAACAATAGTTTTTGTAAACAGTGGTGAAAGATGGGGATCTTTCAGTCGAGTAACAGTAAATACTCATTTTTCATGCAGCTTACAGTGGTTCCAGACCATGTGCAGCACTGGAGTTGCTTCCCCAGGAACACGAGGGCCCGGCGGGGCTGAGCTGCGCGGGCTGTGGCATGTGTGCTAGACAGTGAGCTGCAGGAGGGCAAGCTTGGGGGGGCTCACTGCAGGGGGAAGTCCAAGTCTACTTGATCCAGAGAGGGAGGGAGCACCTTCAGGTCACCTCAGTGGTCCAGCACTGCTCCACAGTTAGACTAGCATAGCAAAGTAGATCATAAACTACAACCAATATCTAACTAGAGTTGAGCTGGGCAGGAAAATTCTTCCAACTGTTTGGGGTTTTTTTTGCCAAACTGTAACACTGAGCAACGCAAATGGTGATAGCAAATTATACTCCTCAGCTTTCAAAACTTCTGCTACATCTTTGAATTGGATTAACTAGTCCATTGGTGATTTAGGTTTTAATACCAGTTATTATATTTTTTCCTTTTATTGTAGGATTAAAGAATCTAAATTGATCTGCCCTTAACATACTTGTTTTTTTCACTGGTAAGCCTGTATCTCTATCTGCTTGCTCACATGCCATTTTCCCAATATTTCTTGCTGGTTGATCTTTATGAAGGATGGCAATCTCAAGGATAGTTATGTTCTAATTTCTACAAGCCATGTGGGTAGAGAGTTTCAGTATCCCAGCTGAGGGTCTTGCACAGTGGTGACTCTGGTGATGGAGCTTTCCAGGTGCTCCAGCTGGATGAGAAACTTCTGCAGGCGTGCTGCTCTGGCTTTGTGGCTGGTGGTTGTACAATCCTGCAAAGGGGGTTAGTAGTTGCTTTTTTTTAAGATCAAAGTTTGGGTGTAGTTAGACTAACTGCTGATACTGGTGGGTAAGGTAGGCAGGCTTTTGGGTATAGAAAATATTACCAAGCCTACAAGCTTTTAAGTGCAAATGCATTACAATTTGGCAACTACAGACATTAATTGTCATATCCTTGTTGGTATAAATGAGCTCTGCGTGCAGGGTTTCAGGAGCCTGACGTGGATTCTGTCCTCTATAGATGGTGCTAGAGATCCAGATAAGCTGCTTTAGTGTGGCCTGACCTGCTTGGTGTTACGTTTCCTGTTAAACAGTTCCTTGCTTTTAACTCGTTGCCGGGTAAAAACATTTCAGAATCCACTTTTATACGACGTTGCAAAAAGCTTGGCTGTAAAAATCTTACTTTCACTTAACATAAAAAGCAACAAATAAAGAATGCGTCCAAAGTTTTCTGCTGTTAAGAGCCCATGAAGCAGTTCTGTGGCTCACAATTTATGTTACATTGATCATTTTTTACTCCCTGTTAATTGATTTTAATCTGTACGTAGTTTGCAGCTGCAGAATTGTCATGTACTGAAAGAAAGATAAAAATATGCCATTTTCGACAAAGCTGATGTTTTGACCTGCAATTTATCTGTGTTTGCACTTGGCCAACAGACCTGCACCCAGGGGATGCACCACTGCGTCCAGGAATCTCATGTTCAATCTAATGTCACAATTAATGTTACACAGCTCTGTTATCTGCATTTCAGTTTCACAAAAAGCCTTGTTTACCTTCTAAAATAGGAAACCAGTAGATTTGTCATATTGTAAAGACTAACCTTCATTCTTGTCCTGTGTGTGTCTCTAAGATAAACAGGAAAGATAACAAAATGGTGTGAATGAATAGACAAAGCTTAGTGCTGCTTCTTCAACATTGTTTAGCTGATTGCATTATGTTGAAAGGAACAATCTAGAGACTTCTTTCCTCCACCCTAACAAAAAAAAAAAAAAAGAGACGCAAACACCGCTCCAGACACTAGAGCAACAGTGGCATTAGGATTACCCCAGAGAATTAGCACGGACTTTAACCGAGTGTTTTCATCTTGGGAAAGTCAATGCCTGCAGCTTCACCCACCGTGCCCTGCTCACCTCCCAGGAAGCACCAGTTTGGACCAGCTCCTCCTGTAAAGGAACCCACCCCTCCCTGTGGCCCTGGCAGCTATTCAAAGCCCACAGCTGGTCCCCTCCACACCCACAGTGATGGGAGACCCCCACCCACCACTGCACAGGGCACACAAGGTGGCAACACCCTCGAGGCTTTTGCTCAGCCTCCAGCACTAACCATCAGGCATCTTACGTGGAAATAAGAGCGAGGCTGGTGTTGGGATTATTTGGGGATTTTGCTTTGTAGACCCCCTGTAAAAGGAAAAATAAAGGGGTCACAGCAGATGCGTTTACTATGTAAAAGACTCATCATTAGAAATGAACATATAAAATTTAATAGCTTGGTTTAAAATACATTTTCAATTAAAAAACAGCAGGCAAAACAAAAAAAAAAAATCAGTTTCATAAAACGTACATGACATTGCTGCTACTGTTACAAGACCCGTGTCCCAGAATATCTTATAGTGGAAAACAATCGTCAAGATTTAGTTCACATACTTCATTAAGCAGTAAAAAGAAATAACATTCATGTCAATCTTACCTCTACAGAGATTCTAAATCTACTTCCCTGACCCTAGACTGAGTTTCTGTAATAAAACTTCCTTTTTCGATAAAAATGTGTAAATATATATATATATGTATTCTATATATCAGGTTTTAAAAAAAAAATCCCTTGCCATAGTAACGTTATTCCTGTGACCGATGAAGGGGAGCCCAAGCGGCGGGTCGGCATCGGCTGGGTACGAGTCCCGTGGTCGCGCTGCTCTGCGGGCAGCGGGTTCCTGCACAGGGTGGCCAGTGCAGGTCCCAGTCTCTCGAGCAGCGTGCTCCTTCGGCTGCCAGCCCACGGGCTCCGTCTGCACCCCTGGATGCATCCACGCGGAGATTCTCAGCTCTGGCCACAGAGCAGAGAGGGGAGCAGGCAGCGCCCGGCGCGGTGGCAAAGCCTCTGTGGGGCCCATCAATGGAGGAGGGGGGAGGGGGGAATGGAGTGGTCTATGAACCAGCTCGGGATTGGTCCCAATACAACTCCCAAAATACTATATTTCATATAAAACATTAAAAAAATATGGTGGGGAGGGACTTTGAGTGGCCACCTTGTATCAGCACCGAGGGAGAATCAACTGTATCTGTGGGTCCAGATATGCCTTTGCCCAGAGTGGCTCTGAAGACCTCCGACATCAAGCTCCACCGCCTCCCTGGGCAGCCTGCTCTCCTCACCAGAGACCACCACCGACACCTAACCTGAATTTCTGCAGTTTACGCCCACTGCTTCTCGTTGTGCTTATGATGGACAGGCAGAATGCTTCCATGTCTTGGGAGGCTGCTCCCCTCACCCTTCGCTTCTCAAGATGACCCCTCACCAGGCAACTTATCCAGCCCTTCCTCCTCAGAAGCCACAAGCTCCGGCTGAAGGACCAGGTGGTCTGGCCTCTCCGGGACATCCGATAGGACTGGGCTCTGCTGGGAGGGCACCATGCTCCGGTGGGGGCCTCGGCGATGCCAAGTAGAGCAAAAGCCAGGCTCCTATTTCTTGCAAGCCGCGCTCCCGTCTATCAACTCGACAAGGCATTCGCCTCCCTCTTCCCAACAGCAGCATGACACAGCTGAACGATGTTCCGTTACAATTCGTTAACTGTTAAGCAGAATCGTTAACCATTAAGTAGAATCATATCCTACTGTTCCGGACTATTTATTTCTCCAACCTATCCTGATCAACCTTCATGTCCTAGGTGAGGCACGTGCAGCTTTGTGCTGCCTGAGGACACTATAAACCTCTCTCAGTACCCTGATCCCTAACAAAAGCACCGACACTGGACCTGGTACTCGTGCTCATCTACTCACCCTGCAACGCAGGTTTCCGCCTTCCGTCCGAGTGCTGCTGCTTAGGTGTTCCTCTCTCACCTGCTTCTAACCAGAGGGTGCCTTTCCTTCATAAGCACACACACACAATGAGCAAATACTGTACCATCGACTGCAGAGCAGTATTTCTGGGAGGTGCGTGGCACCCCCAGCTGGGGCTAGGTTCAGGACACCTGCTACCGGCTGCCCCCGTTTATCTCTCCAGCCCAGCAGCGGGTAGTGCGATGTACACACACCAGGAACGCTCAACCTGCTTGCAGCCTAGTTCCTGCTAAGGCTTGGCGTGCTAAGCTGGGATGCCACCTTCCTCTCCCAAAAGCCTTGCGGCTGCACTTCCAGTTGTTAGCATCCTAGGACCTTGCAAGCTGGCTCCAATCCATGGGTTTTATCTAGCCTGAGCTGCTCTTGCGGGCAGCATCCAGCTGAGCCTTAAGTACACTGCTACAGGAAAAAAAAAATAATAAAAAATCCACCCTCCAGGAGACCATCTTCCCGACCCCCAGAAGCGCGATTCCAAGGAAACTGCATCTGCTCGGCTCCTCTTGGGACTCGGCTCTCGGACTTGGCCCACATCACCTCCCAGGGCAGCATTACGCAGCTGTTTCAGGGCTCAAAGTGGCAGTTCAGAGGAGAAGCCAGGACTGCCGTCACCTGGCTGTGCATGAGGGTTTAGGAGAGAGCCAGTACCTTTTTCTTTCCGCACAGGAAGGTTCGTGTTGAACAAGCAGGTCTCTTGTGCCTTCTATGAACATACAAACATGTGCTCACCTTTGGTGCGTGTTAAGGGTTTGTCCGTTTTTTAAATAGCTACGTTAAATATCTGTTTTCTCTGTATATGGCATCCTTTTAGATGGGCTTCATTGCATATATTCACGGTATATACAGAACACCATATTTATATATATTATATATCACTTGTATGTACACATTTACAAACCTTCAAAAATATATTGCACTTATATACAATATAGCTTCATCTGATGAGAGTTCACACAGTTACTAAGGCGAGTTCTTCATAAGCAAGGCAGTTTTACATTCCCTCCAAATGACACAAGTGACTTCAACAGTCTGCCCTGTGCACGAGTAAACATTATAAAGACTTTTCTCTAACCTGCACGCAATTCCTGCTAGAACCAATGAGTAGTTTCGCAGCTCTACCTAGCAGAAAACAGTCCAATAAAACGGCATTAGCTGATAACAGGCTCAAACATGGTTACCGAATAGATAAATAAGACATCACCACTCTAAAAGGCCACCTTCCAGGAGTTTTCCCCTCCCTCATTTACTAGTGTTTTATACATGCTCTATATTTAATCGCTGATCTTTGCTTGCTCATTTCAAGTGCAAATAAGGTCATGAGCATTACAACGTTCTTTGGAAAGAACAGAAACACAAATGTATTAAGCAAAACCACTGCTCTGCTCCCCAGAACAAGTCACCACCTGGCTTTCTTCTGGAGAAGGTGATTAGCGTTTTGCCCAACATACTAAATTATGGGAAAATGTTCACTTGAGACCTTTGTTCAAAACCCACAGAGGATCCATGATCTTAGATCTCAGTCAGAGTGAGCTTGTAAGATCCTCCAACTTCTTCAATCTGCAACTGGAAGGTATCTTCATTAGAATAGTGTTTCACGATGTTATCGTCCATGTTGACCAGAATTCTGGAAAAATAAAATCAGTCAGGGATATATTACAGTTCTAAATACCCAAGACAGCAAAGCACCCTCAAACCTCAGAGAGCCTGGACTGTCCAGCGGTAGCTCAAGGTCCCTGCTCACCTATCTGACTCGTTGCTTCCTACAGCAGATCTAGCTGTCCTTACCCAAACCCTCCATCAAGGCTTGCAGCCATGGTTTTGGGATCTGAATGAAAGCCTAAGTCTAACTCCTGGATCAGGGAAGGGGAGATATCCTGGAACTGGCAGAAATCCTTCTGAAGCTGCAGGCACCTGGGGAGCCTTGGAGCTCTGAACTAACTGGTTGGGTTGATGGTTACAAATAATCAGCACAAAACCCTACAGAGCTCTCAGGGAAGAAACCGCTGATGCTTGGCCACTCATTTGGCAGAAAGGACAATACCTGTGTGTTTGTGCACACACACACACACACACACATATATATATACAAAAGCTGTCCTTAGCAGTGGTTTTGCTACCATGATTTTGAAACTTTTGCAGTTATTCTGGCAGAGTAATTCTGCTATGAAAGCACAATGCTTGAAACTACATTCCAAAGGTGATTAAAGGACCTAATTTTCTGGCCAGAAGGGCTTTGGGGAAGGGGCTGAGACAGCAAAGTGACATTAGAGGAAACCCAAGAAAACTTCTGAAAGATTAAAAGGAAAACCAAAAGCAGACAATATTCAGGAACTCCATTATTTATGCTACAAAATAAAGACAGTGGAGCATGGCCTCTGTGGGGAATGGGCACTTTGCAATAAAGTTCTCCTCAATTTAGCCCACAAAATGACAAGCAGGTTTAATAACTGTAACCAAATGCAGAGACA
This sequence comes from Microhierax caerulescens, assembly GCA_035590215.1. Classification (NCBI taxonomy): domain Eukaryota; kingdom Metazoa; phylum Chordata; class Aves; order Falconiformes; family Falconidae; genus Microhierax; species Microhierax caerulescens. The sequence goes on along the minus strand of JAVJGJ010000059.1, from coordinate 28,302,333 downwards.
GTGAGTTCAGTTAACGACTGGAACAATTTAGCGTGGGTTGAAGTAGGTTCTTCATCACTGGGAGCCTTTAAACAAACTGAACTCTTTTTTTCCTGATGTGATCAACTCTGGTTCAAATGGCAATTAACTCAGAGAGGTTCTGTGACTCGTATTTACCGAGAAAGTCAAACCATGTATTTCTATAGGACCCTTCCGGTCTTCAGCTCTATGAATGACGTTGGAATGTGTGTACATTGTGTGAACATATCCAGAAATAGCATTTGCATATGTACAGTGCATAGAGGAATTATAAAGCAGATTTGCCTGCAGGTTTGAGAGGGAAAAAAAAGTTCATATTCTCAGACAGTTGCTGAATAGGTACATACTCACCCTTTTTTACATTTTTTGAAGATTTTTCCTATTTTATCAAAAGGAACGTCATACTTGTCAGATATCTAGAACAAAAGAAAGCAAGCACTGGTGAAGCACGGAGGCTGCTGGCATTGTCTTCCACTTACTATTTTACAGAAAAGAACAAAAAAAAAAAAAAAAGAAAAAAAAATGCCTGCAGATGAGAACAACTGCTCTGCTCTATAAAAGCAATACTAAATCCTGAACTTTAGCATATGCCTACAGATGAGAACCCCTCTGCAGTTTGCCCACTTCTGTGCAAAAAACTTAAGTTCTAAACCTGACTACTGACTTCTCATTCAGCAATGCTTTACCCCCACACCAAAAAGCCCATGCATTAAAAAACCACCCCACACCCTGGTTCTCATCTTCTCGAGGCTGTCTGTTCTCTTAGCATACCGAAAAACATTTTTAAATTCAGTGCCAGAGGGATCAAGTGAAAACTAGACAGCACGGTGGCTGATGCAGGAAGAAAATAGCAACAAAGTGGAGACCTCTGCTGCTAAGGACACGAGCTGATCAGCAACATCCCCTTTACCCAACAGGGTGACCTCAATGTGAAACCACAGCCACTAGCCATGGCACTTCACTGTACACATCTCCAGAAAGTCATGAGGTCAGTAACTTTAAGCCAGTTTACTTTGGCAAATTGCTCTATCACACTGACAGCAACTACCAAACAATGTGCCACTTCAGAATGCAAAAGTACAGGGGTTTCATCCAAGCTACAGCTCTGGGGTGCTTGGTTGCTTGCTTTAAAAAGTCCAAGTTGAACAACAAAAATGCAGCTTCACTTCAGGACCACACAAGGTAAGGGAGGACTTCATAGCCTTCAATCCCCCTCCCCATTAGCCCCCACTTCCAGCCTGCCTGTGCTGTTAAAGCCCCACAGCCAGGAAGAGAGAGCTTCAGCTTAGAGAACCATCTCTGGGTCCCAAAGCTAATGGCAAGACCCAGCTGTACAGCCTCAAAGCCTCCAGCCTCTTGAGCATCGACAAAGCATTAATCACATAAAGAGACAGGCAGAAAACGTCAGGTTTGAGCTCGTGCCAAACATTACACCATTCCTCAGAGTTAAGCTCTGTGTTTCCTTTGCAGCACTGCAGCAGCAGGGATAGTGAAAGGCTATTTTGGAAGTCAACTACCAGGCAGCAATTTCACACGTGTGCACACATATATAAAGGTCTTCAAGCACATTCAGATGCTGGGGCTTGGAGCTCCTCATAAGCAGGTTATGAAAGGGGAGCGGAAGCCCCCAAATAAGGCTTTGAAAGACTGAAAATAAACTCAAGCCACTGAACACGTTCTGGAAATCACTACATCTTGCAATTAAAATACCCTCTCTGACAGGAGGGACATGCATAGTGGAAGTTCGTTGAGTGTTTTTTTGATGTAGCTTGGAAAAGACCTACTTCTCTTGGTTGTTGCTTCTGCAACTTGGCTGAAGCAGAGCCTGCATAAGAAAGGAGCCTTGCAGTGCCTGTCATTTTGGGAGTCCCTCAGGTATGCAGTCACCAACCTTGACACACCTGGATTTTCAGGAAGGCTCAGAAAACACCTTCTCACACCCAGACCCCACAGATGGGGGCTAAGGTACTTAAAAGGGAAGCTTCCCGAAGTCCCTTGATAACAAATTAAAGCATTATTTACATTAATTTCCATGTTATTGGAAGGAAATCGCTCTTACGCTTCTTATCCAGAAGCGCAGGAACATAGGGGCACAAGCTGCAACCGAGAGTCCAGCTCCCGTGGCTGCCCAGTGCGGAACGAGTGGCCAGCCAGGGACTACACTCGCTTTTTCTCAAACTGGAGGCAAGGACTGTAAAACCTATTGCTTACCGCTTCCATTAGACCTTTCAGAGACGGTGTCTTTAACATTAGTGCATCAAAGACTTCCTCTGACTCTTTTCGGACATAAAGCAACACTGAAAAGCAAATTGGAGAGAGGAATTAATTGCATAATTGCTCCTCAGAGTATACCTGTATATGATAGTGGCTAAGCACACAGTAACATACACTGAGGATCTTGTGAAGAGATACACATACATACATTCAATATGCATTAAAGACTGCATCACACTCAGAGCTAGATTAGCTCAAAACATACTTTTTTCACGCAGAAATATGACATGCTCAAGCATTTTATTGTCAAAATACTTTTAAGTTGCTCTTACTTGGTATTTTCTTTATTATTTGAAACAAGGTCATATTTGAAACATGAAAAGGAGGAACACAAAACACAGAGTTTTGAGACCCCTGGGTCCTTCTTTATCTCATGGGTCATTTGCCGTAAGACTTCACAAAATAATGATCTGACAGATGCTACCACAGCAGGTGAAGCCATCCTGGCCACCTCCTCATTTTCAAATGATTTATTTGTACAGTCCTCTGTTCCTCCTACGCTGTCTCATCTCCCTTCCTACCCCCTGCCATGTTTCACTAATACTCATACCACCGCAGCTGACATACAATGCAGACTTGGTGCCCTGCTAGGAGGGGAATGAAAGAGTAAGAAACCAAATTAGGTAAGCATCCCTAGCGTTCTCAAACTAGCAGAGAGTCACTGTACGTAACAACAGCCTCATTAAAAACTGCGTTACAGCTGAGGAATAGGCCATGAGAGCAAGAAAGCTTGGACCTTTAACAGCTTTGCTGTCTTTAATCCATCTTCTAATGACTAGGTACTGCAGCCTGGATTGTTTACAAGGGCTCATCAGCCACAGCTTTGACACACCTGCAACATGGAACAATTACTGGCGTATCTAGTTGAAGGTGAACTCAGGACAGCACAGCACCTTGACGGATTTCTTCCGCTAAAGGCAGGTTTAAGAAAAGAAGGACTACAGATTCAAAAACCTGAAGACAACACTCACACTCTCAGCTACAGCACAGGTTGGATGATACACCAGGCCCAAGGAGAAAGAATCCCATGGGTCTCATTTTATGGTATATAGCAAAGCCAAGAAGTCCAATTTCCTTTTAGAAAATCCATCCTTCCTTACCAGTTTATCCAGACTACAGAAATGCAGCCCCCATTAAGGTCAGATTTGCTGCTAGACTTAGACTTAATCTTCACCGCATCACAAATTGAATCCTCCCTTTTTTAATTCTTTAAGCTTTGTGGTGGTCCTTCCACTCAACAGTCATCAGGCAGGTAATCCTCTACACCACCTCCAAAGGGACCTCTCATCTCCTTCCACAACACCACAGCAACATTCAATCCCATATCAAACTGCAAAGGTTGACGACAGGTTAAAAATACACAGAATATTCTCTCAGTTTGGCTCTCAGCAGTGAACAGCCTGTTTTACAGCACCATGAAAGATGCAACAGTTTTGTACCCAGAACAGTCCTTGGCATTCATTGCTTAAAGTCCTAGAGAAGATTTCAAAAGTATTTTGTAGTGAATTATGTGATGAATTCTCTCGCCCAATTCACCAAGGAGATTGGTAAGGTGCTCACCTCTCTGAGTCTCTTTCCTTACAGGCTCAAAGCCTATTAATGTCTGAGTTGGCAGAAAACCCCAGAAATTTTGACATTGTAAAAGATTTGTGGAGCTAAACTACATCCTGATATACAAACTCTTTCTATTACTACTCAAATACAGAAAAATCAGGCTGAAGTATACCCCAAAATAAATTAACAAACCCCCGCTCTAATGTCAGATGCATCTCTCTATCATGATGACAAATAAAATAATTCAGTCTCTGGAAGAAGAAAATAATACCTCTTTTTGGTTCTTCTATTCTGGCCATCTTATTCGGAGTAGCAATAAAGTCCTCTTCACTGATATAGGCTCCTCTCTTTAGGTTAGAGCTGTCATTGACAGGGCAAAAATGTTAGCAGTGGTACAATTACAGGGACCTACCCCCCTGTCTGAGGGCAAGACTTCAGCAGGCTGAAGTAGCACAGCTCTTACCTTTCACCCTCCAGTTCTTCTGAAGCAACAGGAAGGACCTTTTAAAACAAAGGGGAGATTTTCTTGACATACACAGAAAAAAACAGGCTGAATTACCTAGCTAGTGAGAACCTTACGTAGTACTTAAAAAACACTACAAAGGGCTCTAAACTCTACAAAACAAAATTGCATAAGGACAGACACATTAGCTGGCGTGACATGGTCTTATCAGCAACGCTCTCCCCACGGCTCTACGTGCTGTTAACAGCGACTTAGCAATAGCTCTGTTTGTGTTAGAGAGTCACTGGCACACAGCAAGAACCCTGCTGCATCTGGCACGAGCGGAGGTCCAACAGCATAAAGCTAAAGGAGAGGGAGCCCCTGAGCCCGCTGCAGGAGCTGCAAGGGAGGTGGACGCTCACCCACCCAACTCACTTATAAGCACATCAGTACGGGACACAGGGGAAACCAAGGCTGTCAAGCAGGGAGTCAGCCACCACTGCGCTACCAGAAGTAAGATGCATTGGTCCAAGCAATATGGGCCTTCGTTTTAATACCCAAATAATACTTGTGTGTAAGGTTGTGAAAATTTTGTCCAGAACTAGAATTCACTTTCTCTTATCTTTCAATCCTGTATCCAAACAACATTTGGCCCTATCTTCTTAAAGCCAGTGAGCACCTTTAACTTTGTCATAAAAGGGAAACAAAAGGATCTCAGATGAGAGAGACAGGAGCATACAAGAGCTAACCAGCTTTCCATCTGGACTAACACAGTCTTCTGACATACCTCAGAACCAGAGCCTTTGTAGGAAAACACGTGGAAAAGTCAGCCTTACAGATACAAGTTTAATCTCTATCCCTGCTAGGAGTTTAGGCAATGGTCTTAAAAAGTAAGATTTAGATTACATTAGAGCGTGCCAGAACTCCCAGCACAGCAATGTTCAAGATTTTGAAACTTGGTTGCACTCTAGTTTTTTTTTTTTCCCTTCCAGTTTCCTGTCAGCTGGGACTTTCCAGGAACGCTGAGGCAGGGCACTCTGGCAGCGGATCACAGAGCTGACACACTTCCCAGTTCCACAGAACAGATTTTCACCCTGCAGCAGCAGGCTAGAGGAGCCCGTGGTCTACAGCAGCACCCCGGGAACCCAAAGGACTTTACAAAAGAAAACCAGTCTGCAGTTCATTCAACAAATTCTCAACTAGACATGCTGTGAAAAATCCTTTCAGGTTCACGGAAACAGGAGTTCACGGGGAAAGTAATTTAACCAGAAAACATCCCCATTTAACTCCAGCCAGCGCATCTACAGCAACATCTCTTGCTCACACTAGATTCAGCCTGTGTGTGTTTACAGCATCACTGCAGACATTCTGGCATTTCATATGTATATACGTACACAGAGCATCCCAGGCTTTTTGCCTCCTTATCCCCATGCCCATGAGCTTTACTTACATGAGCCCCACGCTGAAGATTTGCAAAGTGAACGTCAGGAATGAAAAGGACAGGCTGCGTGTCCAGATCCATGAAGGGCTTGAAGATGGTGATGTCCGTACGTTTGTGTGAGGGAAGCATGGGCACTTTGACATCAGAAACTGTAGAGACCAAAGATTGGAATAAAGGATAGTGAAGGCACCGATGAGGCTATGGCTCTCCTATATAACTTAAAAGGCACATACACTGTTGAATAAGAGTACTCTATAGTCAGGGTCAAAGGGAGAAGCTCCTGTGGTGGAGGAGTTTGAACCTGGGTTGTCCACCCCAGATTAGGGTCTGGACCCTGAGAAAACAGCTTGTTTCACAGAGCTAGTAGAATTTTGCTCCACTTCTTCCAGGTGAGCTGCTTGACTTTGTTTATACATTAAACTGGGCTGGAGAACGGTCTGGCCATTCACCCCAACATAGGAACATAGGTCTTTCATGTACCAAGCAAACCATCTGAACAGGGCAAAAGCTAGTCCAAACCTCCCCCTTCTCCCTATCCATTCCCTCAAAAGGTTGTTGGATTTCCCATACCAGGAAGGAAGCGAGATGACAAACAATGAGACAACTTGCAAGCCCCGTGGTTCCAGTTAGGAGCCTCTCAAAAAAGGCAGCACCTCAGAAGCACTTTCACACTACAGAGGTGGTACAAATACTCTTTCTTGCAAGATGCTACATGTAGAGTTACATGTCAATTCCACACTTTCAGATTTTACATTTTTGTTCATCTCATTGTTCAGCCTGGTCACCTCAAGCTGCCAGACCCTAATTTGTCCCCCACCAGGACCTGCACTATCTCCCACAACACACCAGCTGACATGATACAAGCCACCAAGTGGACAGATTTCACCCACAAAGACCCCCTTGGGAGACAGTGAGGCAGGAGGTGCCTTAAACTGCACTTCAGACACGTTCATGTCAAGCTGACCCCAGCTGAAGACTCCATTTTACCAAGTGAAAACATTTCAATTTTGAGTCAAACCAACCACAAACAAAGTGCTTCATTTCTCATGTCCCCAGTGGAAAATACACTTTTTTTTTCTTTGCAAAACTGATTTTTCAAAGATTACTCAATCCCTGTAAAAATAACTTTGACCAAAAGCCACAAACTATTTCTGCTGTTGATGAGTCCATGCACACATGGCACTTGTAAGCCCGAAGGTGGATATAAAAGCTTATTGCTTAAAGCAATCAAAAACTGCCCAACCAAGAACTAAACAGCAATGGATTGTACTTTCCAGGGAAATAAAGGTCACACCATCAGGCTAAGCCCAAGCCTAGGAAATTCATACTGGAAAGCAGCTTTCGTAGATTTCCAGCATCTTACAGTTCTACGCTGAAACCATACTTTCCAGCCATTACACAGAGGGCTGCATGCAGTAATCTTTTAGGAGCTGCTGAGGCTACTGTATTTGTGAAACACTAAGTGTGCTAAACTTACCTTTCACAATGTACTTTGGGAAAAAAAAACCCAGCCCTTTCTGCAACTGCCCTTGAGCAAATGGGTTCTCTTGTAGCTGCTCCAGCAGCCTGTACCTGCTTTGTCAGGAAAATCCTGCCCAGCCAGCTGAGGTGCATGCTTGTTGAACCAGTTGGACTGTTAATAGCACAGCTCTGACAAGCACACAGAGCAGAACAAGGGAGGGCATGCACCCGCCCTGTGCAAAGGAAGACCCAAGAAGATACATTTTCCTCTAAGCAGCTCTGCTGGGGAATAACTAGTCAGCCAACAGCAGAATCTGCTGCAGTCAACTGCAGCAGTTAAAGGAAAGATGCTCAGCAGGAAGAAGCTCCGCAGCCTTTACGTACTGCAGTGCTGAGGCCTTCACATGTGCAGAAACAACTTCTACTGAAATTATTTACTAAGGACTATTTACTCCAGAAGAGTGGGTATAGGGCTGGGAGGCTGGAGGCTCAGTCCCAAGGCTGCCACTGCCTTGCTGCAGAGCTGTAAATACATTTTTAGCATACATTAAAGCCTAAGCTCAGGATCAAGCTGGAAACATTTGGAACAGCTCCAGTTCTTCCTGCTCACTGGAGCTGCAGGGGTCCAGCAGTGCCCAAGAAGCCCACAGTCACCCTGTCACTTCAACTGCTAAAACCCATTCCTGATTGAATACATAGCAGCACCCCACCTTGGACAGGAAGAACTATGTAGAAGTAAAGTCCTAAGTGACCCCGTATATTGCAAAACACAATTAAGGACTCCACAAGCAACGCTTAAAACAAGTGCTATTCCATAGGGATAAAAATTGACTCAAGGTCTACTGCACAAACTGTTTGTAGCCAAAACAAGATCTCATATTTAAAATACTGATGGAATAATTTCTACTTACAGGCATTCAACTGAGAGCTGGGGTCAGTGCACTTGCCTTTTCTTTTGCTTTGCTTTCGCTCTTCATCCCTGATCTTCCTCTCTGCTCCCTGCCAGACAAGAGATAAGGGAAGGGGAGGGAGAGACAGAAGGTCTTTTTAGTTTTTTGGCTTTTTTTTCAGTTGCAGGAGCAGGAACACTGATTCTTCCAGAGCTGTGTTTGTTGAGGTCAGCTCCACGGTACCTAAGCTGCTGGTTTGCCAAAACATGCCAAACTTGAGATCTGTTTACCTTTGAATCCAGTCACCTAATGAAATTCAACAACCATATCCAAGATACAAACACTTGGATTTTCTTTCAAGTCAGATGGGGAATATGATGACAGAAGATATCCACAGCTATTACGATCGTAGGAAGCGTGAGATAAAAATGTATCTGAAGTGTTCAAAACAACAGCAACAAAAAATCTCCCAAGTTCCCTCAGTTTAAGAGATCATCATCAAATCCTGATCTATAAAAGTCACACCACACTTATCACCACGTGCAAGATACCTTCCTGCACGTTGCACATCCAGCTGGCAGCAGCTATACCAGCCTTTAGTGATCTCAAGCTGTAGACACGCACCATTTTAAAGCGGGTATTATTTCTTCTTTTTTGTCAGGGCCAGGCTATGACAGAATCCACAGATACCTCACTGGGTTCATGCCTGCACAGCTCCTGGCTCTCCAAACCAAGCAGCAGTAGGCAGGGCACCACATTTTCTGCAAGGTGCAGGCTGCTACGACAGAGAGAGTGGACAGAAGGTGGTTTGTATTAGGATCACATTCATTCCTCCAGCTCTGCCCAGGTGTCGTACGTGACTTGGTTAAGTCAGGGATGTCACACTGCCAGGTGCATGAAGTCATAAGCCCATAGTAGCTCCCCAGTACTCAGTCCTGGTGCTACCACCAGATCACTGCCCAAACTGGTATACACAAGTTCTACCTGTCTCCCAACACCCTCCTGCAAAGCAAGGTAAAAGGTAACAGTTACCTGGCCACAGGAAGTCATTATTTCCCATTCCCACCTCTGCAAAGCTGCCAAAACATACCCTACATCCTTGCATAGTGCTGGGGGAAGGCTAGATTAGCAATGGCAAATGAGATGTCAAAAAGCATGTGGCAACGGGGTGGGAAATGGTGCCAAGCATTGCATCGGAGAAGGGCAACAGCCCTCCTAACCTTCCAGTAAATTAATACCCTGTAGGTGACAGGATGCCTATGCCTGCTAGGTAGCAGTGAGCACATCTGCACTAGCAATAAAAAGGAAAATTGGCCAAGACATTTGATGTGCATTAACATATACCATCTTTTCTCCCACCTAACACAGCAGGGACACAAGCAGCTTCAGGCCACTGCTGTGAAGCAGAGCAAAAATTATACTAAAGACACAGGAATTGCCAGCTTTGCTTGCCCCCAGTAAAGTTGATACAGCCCACTACAGTGAAGACATCCTACCTAAACCTCAGCACAGCAGGACCCCCAGCCCTCTGCAACCTCCCTTACATCGTCTCAGTCACATCATCTCAGCTCAACAGCAGAAAGGTCAGATTTGGCTCCAGATCTGTTTTTTACCTTTCACGTGGAAATAATAAATTCTGCTAATCATAAACGCTGCACTACAGAACAGCACCTGCATCCTCGGGGAGAATGTGCTAATCCACCAAGAATACATCTTTTGAGAAAACCTCTGCCCTCCCATACCTACAGCCAGAGAGTTCTGCTCGAAAGTCAACTTGTTCCAGGCTACATGGGCCCAGGTAAATGCATTTCAAATCCCACATTAAAAAGAAGAAAAAAAAAAAGTTATGTCTTGATATCAGACTTTTCTGCCTTGCCAGTAGAGCTCTGCCACAGCAAGGCAGCAAGGAGCAGATATTTTTGAAAAGACACTAGCAATCCTGTACTCCGCAATTATGGAATACATCAGCTTTAAGAAAAGTTTTCCCCAACTTCTTCATCTAGTGAACAGGCTACAGACCACCCCATCCCTGGACAGCTCAAATATTGCTGGGCCAAGCCTGAATGAAGCTTGTGGTGTAACATGCTACAGGATGGCACCATCACCCCTGTACTGCTTTACTCGAGTCTTGAAACCACATAGGGTTAGATGAAAACCAAATGTCCTGGGCACCTGCAGACCCTCATTCTGCAGAGAGGGTGTGAAGGGAAAGACAGAAACACATGAAGAAAGTTGGTCTCAGAGGCAGCAGCCAAAAACTAGATACAAGTATCAGCTGCTTCCCCTACAGGTACTATAGACTTGGTCCTCCACAAAGAAAACATGGGTAACAGCACTTGTACAGCTAAGAGTGGCCACCTGAGGACAAACTCATTAAGGACTGCAACATGTATGGATACTACAGTAAGGATGGTCCTATAAACATTCAAGACCAGCTGACTGATTACCTAAGTTTCAAAGCAGGGAAGAAAATGGGTGCTCTTCCTGAAACGCCAGTGCTCTTACAGGAACGTGGAGAAGGTGGCCTGTGCTGGGGTCTATGAGCATATGGGGCTTGCATGGCAAGGTTTTGGTAGCAGGGCGGGGTACAGAGGTGGCTTCCAGGAGCAGATGCCAGAAGCTTCCCCTATGTCCAACAGAGCCAGCTGGCTCCAAGATGGACCTGCTGCTGACCAAGGCCAAGGCCAAGCCCATCAGTGATGGCTGGTAGCACCTCTGGGTTAACATAGTTAAGAAGGGGGAAAAGTTGCTGTGTGACCGCAATTGCAGCCAGAGAGAGAAGCAAGAATATGTAAGAGAAACAGCCCTGCAGACACCCAGGTCAGTGAAGAAGGAGGGGGTGGAAGCCCAAAGGAGGCTGTGACCCCATGGGCAGCCTGCGCTGGAGCAGCTCCTGGCAGGACTTGTGGCCCCATGGAGAGAGGAGCCCATGCTGGAGCAGGTTTGCTGGCAGGATTGTGACACTGTGGGGGACCCACACTGGAGCAGGCTGTGCCTGAAGGACTTGCACCCTGTGGAAAGGACATATGGAAAGAACCCACACTGGAGCAGTTTGTGAAGAACTGCAGCCCATGGGAAGGACCCATCTCGCAGAAGTTTGTGGAGGCCTGTTTCCTGTGGGATGGACACCATTCTGGAGCAGGGCAAGAGTGTGAGGAGCAAGGAGTGGCACAGACAACATGTGATGAACTGACTGCAGCCCCCACTCCCCACCCCTCTACACCACTCCGGGGGAGGGGGTAGAGAAAAATCAGGAGTGAAGGTGAGCCTGGGTAGAAGGGACAGGTGGGGGAAAAGGTGTTTTAAGATTTGCTTTCTTATAACCCTATTCTGACGGCAATAAATTCATTTCCCCAAGATGAATCTGTTTTGCCCCTGCCCGTCACCGTGCCGTGACTTGGTGAGTGATCTGCCTGTCCTTCTCTCAACCCTCAAGCCTTTCATTATATTTTCCCTCCTCTGCCCAGCTGAGGAAGGCAGCAACAGAGCAGCTTTGGTGGGCACCTGGCATGCAGCTGGGGTCAACCCACCATGAGTCAGTAACTGTAGCTGTAAGGATGCAGGTCTGCTCACTGAAGCACTTGCCCAACACCTCAAACAAGCATTTGAGTACAGAGTTTAATTCAACACGGTGACAAACAGTACTCAGGGAGCTGGCCTCTGACCCCAGCTCCCACTGCTGGACCTGGACTGGATCTGAAAGGCAGCAAACTTCAACACCGTTTCTATAAATGCATATTGCAGGATCTTCACACACCAACCTCATGCTGGCTGCATGCTTACAGAACGAACAACAGTCAGATTAAATACAGAAAATTAATCTTTTCTCCTTCCCTCCTTCTTAATTCAGGTACAATTTGCAAAGTATTTGGAGGAATAAAGCAGGAGAAAAGGCCAAAAATCCCAGAGGAAAATAAAAAGATACGCTGGCATTACTGTACTACTATAGATTTGCTGAAGTTTATGGTATAGACTCAAATGGTTTCCTTTCAGCTATGCACTGACTACACATCTGCCCTTTTATTAACTGATTTGTCTCATGGGCATTGGCACAAGCCTGTCAGTAATTTCAGCACAGTATCAATAATTGACTGGATGACTTATGAGCAAGAGAGCCCCTGCTTCCCTGCAGCAAGTCGGTACTCACTGGTATTACAGAGAATACAGGGCGATGACACATAAGACTCCCAGACAATGAAAGAGCTTTAGATGACACATTTGCCTCAGTCTCATTTTAGAGGAGGAAAAAGGAGAAAAGAAAAAAAGAGGCCTGAAGAAAGCCCACAAGAGGCTTACGGGCAAGCCTGTGAGATAGCTCTGGAGAGCATTTGTTAACTCCCTAGTAAATTCTTTGCAGAAATCACTCACAACAGGAGCCATCTCAGGAGACACTTGAAGCAAGATGACTAAGTAGCTTTACACTGGCAGGCAGCTCCTCCCCACCTGCAGGAAAGCAGAGGGGCCTGTTTAAAAGCATATAGACAAACAATAAAACGTAGCATCTCACTGATTCATCCTGCCATAGCAGAGGCAGACTGCAGAGGGATCCATGTATTTCAGGAGGTAAGTGGGGGCAGAGCAAAGGCATGAGACGAATCTTTGTTGCAGCATCCCAGGGGATGACAAGGCAAGATCACGCAGTATGTGATCTGCTCAAAGCTAGCACAGGACTCCAGAGCGGGGGTTATGAGCCCATCTCAGGCCTGCAGCTCCACAGAGAGGTACTTGTAATATCACCCACAGAGTCCATGCTAAGATGACAAAATCTGGATGCAAAGAACAAGAGGCCCTGATCGAGCAGGATGCAGCAAAATAAGGAGCTGGTGTGGTTTACAGCAATCAAGAGAAGGACTGCAGAAGTCCAGACAGCATTTATCCCAGCCTAGAAAGACCTCAGCCACTCTGGAAATCACAACATTGCACATTAATTCTCTGATCCTTCAAAAGACTGTTCAGGCAGAAACAGGTTACACAGATTGGGAAATGTCCTTTCTTTGCAAACTCAATTAAGCTTTTACAACTGCTTGCAGCTCAGCTCCTGCTACGTTTCTTTCACAGCTTCTGGTGAACAGCAGCTTTGGGAAAGGTGTTAATTGTCTGTGCGCTTTAGTGCATTAGGCAGAGCAGTGAAATTACAGCACCCGTCCAGCTTGTAAATGGGCTTCGTTATACTGCTGTATGTCACAGCAGTACAGCGAGAACAGGAACATTTTCTGCTCAAAAGATGTGCAGGTTATTGTTTTGGGTGGGTTTTTTTTTAATAACAAATGCAGTAAGAATGCACAAAGAAATTTAAAGGGACAAACACAAAATAGCTCCGGCAAAAAGGCAAGCCACTTGCTCCAATCAATTATCTATTACAATGATTTCTCCTATCGAAGGCACGCTGAAGGACTTTCCAGTGCCTGGAATACCAACTGCCAGCCTTCTGCCACCGACTGACCTTTCTCCAAAGTCAGTGCTCAGGAACACTTCTCGGCACTCCAGCATTTTGAAAGCAGCAAATTTATCTGAGGATATCATATAAGCCAAGTAGAAAAGGTTGAAGTTTTTTCCTTGCAAAGTCTGAACACAGACAGAAGTTTTCAGTGACCCAAAATAGCAAGTGGTGGAATTAGAAAAGGAAAACCAAACCAAAATACAGCAAAACCAAAAACCCAAACCAAGCTGCTAAAACATGGAACAGCCTTTCCCGAAGAGTCACTGGCACATCGACCCAGCCTTACCTTGTCACAGAAGACTTTAATCTGGCAGTAGGCTCTGTGGACAGGTTTGTTACTCCTGTTATTGTAGCTGTAGGTGTCAATCTGAAGATTCAGGGGCAGGCCTTTAACTCCCTTCTGAGAGGAGAAATCGGTGCTGAGGCAGTTCACAGATATAAAAACCTGCAGAAGAGGAAAAGCAGCACCCGTCAGTAGCAACACACATGGCTGCTGAGCGAGGGACTACTCTGTAAGTGCTATGATTTAAATGCTGGTCCTCACTGCTACAGGCAGGACCTTCTTTCTTCTGAGATCAGGTAAGATCCCCAGGACGTGGTACAACAGTCTTCTTTGTATAAACCATTACAAGTGACAAAGCCACTTTTCAACAAACTCTCCAAACTTTATGAAGACTCCACCAAGCTTTCCCAGATATTTCTGCCCAACAGATCTCAAATGTCATTATCAAACTTTTAGCAAGGGATATCCTCCTACACGCAATCCTCACTGCCCGGCGTTTTACCATCTCAGTAAGACCACAATCATACTTTGAAAAATTTATGTTGCAAGTTAAAACAAAGCTTTCCACGATATGAGCACAGATTATGCTTGAAACTACTTGGTTGGGGTTTGTGAGGGTTTTTTGTAAATGATATTAAAAGCTTTTTTTAAAAAAAAATAGACAACTCATTACCTTTAAACACAGGAATAATGCCATTATTTCAGTGAAAGAGTTTTCTGGCTGTACACTTAAGAAGATGAACACTATTTTGAATATTCCCCAGTAAGACCTACAATACCCTGTTAATCTTCAGGTCAAAAGGGGAAGATAGCATTTTCATTCTTCTTATAAATAACTGAATATTGGGGAAAATTAATTACGAGTGATTTTGAACACATCTAATTTCATTTTCATAACTGCCTTAAGAAAACCACCAAAAAAAACCCCTTAACACCCCCTCAGAAAAAACCAAACACCAAACCACAAAAACCCACAACCAGATAATAAGTCCAACGCTGCTTAACAGAAGGAAGAAATATTATTTTGTGTATATGAACAGATAGACCAGAGTACTCTGTATCCCGAACAGGGGCTTGCGGCGTGCCAGACTCTTCTCTAGACACACTCCTCATTACTGGCATGCGTCAGAAGAAGCTGCAACGATTCATTAGCAGGAATTTACAAGCTACCAAGACCTGCAACAGCTCCTCTGTTCTCTGTCCCAAGAATAAAGGCTTGGAACCCATTGCTTTAAAAATAAAAAATAATAATAATAATAAATAAAAAAAAAAAAATCAAAGCCTTGGGAGCCAGAAGCACCTTTCTGAAGAAGGGATTTCACAGGAATACTAGCCCACTATCTGATAGCTTACTTCATGTGCAACTACTGCAAAGAACCCGCGACAGTCTGTGCAGTGACTTAGTGCCACCTCCCGGCGCCGTCCCGGTGCTGCCAAGTCTCAAAGTCGGTTTTGAAAAGTTCGGGGGGTTTGGGGTGGATTTGTCGTTTTGAGAAATGCTTATCACGGGCTTCTTCGCACAGGTTCTGCAACACCCATTACTAGTTTTAACAAAAGAGGGGAAATGGAAATGTAATAACTACCACCAGCGTAGGAATACAAGCTTTCTTTCCCCTTCTGCACATATAGCACAGTAGTATAAAAAGCTTGGCGGGGGGAAGAAGAGAACAGGATAGATGAGCATGTTCTCTAATAACTTGTCTGAATGTTTGAGATTCACAGGCAACTTCTCGCAGCCCTTGTGAGCAGCAGCCACCCCGGAGTGGGGAGCCAGCTGCTGGCACACCAGCTTCACAAACAGTCCCCATCCCTTCCCTTGGGTACCATCTCACAGAGCTGGCAATGCCCCCGCTGGGTCCCGCTTGTGCAAAGGGGCACGGAAACGTGTGACACAACATCGAACTCACACCAGCACAGCACGCCAGCAGAGCCCCAGCCCCAGCCAACCTGACCTGCGCTGCCTGTTCCGTGGTGGCCCAAGCCAGGAAAACACGCAGGGACAGCAGCGCCAAAGGCGAGCCAGTGCTCAATGCCTGCTCGCGCTCCAGCCTGCGTCTCAGCATCCCAAACCCATATTGTTCCAAGATGACTTTTTTTTGAAAGCATTAAATACATCTCAAAGCACAGCCAGGAAAATTCTTTTAAAATCAGCCCTTCCCAACCTTCCCCCAAACTGACCCAAATGATGGCTTTGCTACCATTTATCCATGTCTCCCTTCCCCCGTTTTGCTACCTTCGACTTTACAAGGGCATTTTGCTTGCAGTGCTGCCATACCCTGGGGGCAAAGCTTCAAGGGGTTCGAAGAGCTGCTTTCACTCACTTCGGAGCTAGGTAATCAGATGTATGCACAACTTGAATAATTGTGTTCCCTGAGCAGGGGTTTTGTTTTTTAAAAGAGCCTTGACTCTGGCGTTTGCATATTTTTACATTTTATATTTTAATTTTAAATTTATTTACTCATACTGAATATTCACACACAAGTCTCATTTCTGTATGAGGAAACGACTGCATTCTTTAAGAAAATATGCCCAAGCAGCCATGCCAGCAGGTCCAACCCAGCCCCAAAATTTCTGTGAAATGCTCCATTTGAGTTTCACACCCCTAGATACCCAGTGGACCCAATGTGCAAAATCAGCCATCAGCTCCCTACCAAGTGGTGTCAATTCTGAGAATCCAGGTCTGCGTTTTCAGTTTTCATGGCTTGCCAGCCACGCAAAGCTTATGCAGCATGCTGGGCTGAAGGTAGAGGGGTTGGTCTCTGCATGACAGATACATGCTACTATGGTGGAGCTGCGTGGGTATCCCACGGGAATCTGGGATCGCCTATCAGATGACAAAGATTATCCTCCTACTTTAAAGTCTCCTCATTTGATTAGCTTTTAAGCAGCTGACTTCATTTTCATGCCATTTAAGTCTTCAGGACTCTGGGCAGGAGATGACAACTAAAACCTAATCACCTCTCTGAAGCAACAGCGAGCCAGCCTGTCTTCTGTTCATACAGCACCATGCGGGTTCAAAAGGATCATCTACTTACTTCTCCCTATCCATCCTGTAACTCCTATTCTTGAGCAACTTCAGGTTGCCTCAATTTCCACAAAAAAAGATTTTTAGCAAACAGCTTTTCCACTCTGAGTGAAAACAGTTTCAGCCAGGTGCTTTTTGTTCCAAGAAGAGTTGACTTGTATTCAAAAAGAAACATAAGGCCAAGTGACTACGCCAGCTACATCCCCACCCCAAAATTGCCAGAAGAAAGAAAAACGTAACCACAGAAGTTGCTCTGCATCTTCAGCCTGCTGAGCAAGATTCCTTTTCATGTGTCCAACCTATTTTTCTAAGGGCAGTTCCGCATTCTCAGCTATATTAAGATTTGTTGTTACTTAAAAAAAAAATAATAAAAATTTCATCTCACCTCCCAAGATTCAACATAAAGACAGCATTTAAAAACAGAGCATTGTCAAGCCCAAGCACTTACAAACATGAGTCAAGCCCTCAAAAGTTACGCAGATTTTCTTTAAAACTGGATTTCTAAAAGGATTAGAAACCTGTTCTCCAGTTATTTTGCTTGCTTGGCAGTTAAGCCTTTAGTCTATTTCAATCATATTTCCAGGCTTTTCTCTCCAACTAAAGCCAGGTTTTATTTTCCTTTTCTTTCTTTTGTTGATTTTTTTTTTTTAAATTCTTACTATTGATGAAAGCAGAGATTCTCCTCAAGACTAATGAGACTAACAGCTCCACAACAGCAAGGTTTCAGATGAAACACTGAACAGCATGAAACCCATGAGCTTCTAACCCCCCACATCTGACGTTCACCCTACAGAGCCTCCTCCACCCAACAACAGGTTGGGTTTCCTGCAGCCTCTGGGGCAGATGAGCAGCATCCCTGCCGCACACAACCAAAGACTGAAGGCAGAAGGATTAAAACACCTCCTCCAGGATCATGCTGGAAGTCAGCGTGGGAAGAAGCCAGACCTCATGACTTCCTGGTCTGCTTTAACCATCCGACCACTTGCACCCCTCCTTGCCTAACTTGGGAGAAACACACCATGCCTACATTCAAATCTACGAGAAACAATCTTCCATTTTAATAATGCAGAAGAAAAAAATTAATCCGGCAGCTCTGTTATGTGCCCTCAAGGAAGGGCAGCAGAGACAGCCAAGTTCTTTCCACACAGCACCTTTTTCTAACAAGATCTGCCTTTCAAACAAACCAGGAAAAACAGGCGTAATTAAAGGGCAATCAAAGTGCTGCAGGAACCTTGCTGTCAGCGAGATGAAAGATGCCTTTTTTAAATGAAGGCTTGCATACCCAGATGTCTTCTCCTCAGTTTATCTTGGATGCTGTGCTCTCTTGTCACACAAAAAGCACCAGCAATTTTGATTAGTCCAAAGGCTACATATGCAGCAGCTTTAGAAGAAATGTCACCTTGTACAGCCTCCTCTGACTCACTGCAAAGCAAAGCTGAAAAGGAATGATGTGCAGGTACAGTTCAACAATGTCTGGGGTCGCCATAGGAAATAGCAAACAACTCAGATGGGTATTAGCACACTGTAAACTCTGGCCAGTCCCCAGCAAATGCAAGCATGGGTGAGACTGTAATGGCCACATAACAGATCTCCCCATCGTGCAGAGTCTTGATCTTCTGGGTAAGCCCCTGCACAGATAAGACTTAGGACTATCAGTCTGCTCACCTTGCTCCACATGGCTTTTATTTCAATAGAAGATGGGCAAATTGAATTCACCTCCTCCTATTTATGCTTCATTATATTTTTGTACTCAGAGGATGGTGACATCACTCAACAATCCAAGTCCATCGGGTATTTCTTTCTCTATTTATAACTCAGACAAAAACTTCAGCTCTTTTCTAGCACTAGCAGGCAAAAGTCTCTCATTTTAATCCTATATTCAACTTAAAATTGTCAGGATGCTTTTGATTTTGGATTACTGTTTGTACGAAACAGTTTGGAGCCTACAACACAGCCACCAGGGACCAGTTAAACCGCAATGAACTTCTTTCCAGGGAATGAAGTCGGATATTGTTTTTCTTGTTGGTGGCTAAATAATTTCAATGTTCTGCCCAAAACACAGTAGGTAAAGGGATTCCAGTGTGTCCTAGGACCATTTCCCCAACACCAAGGTGGTGTCTCCGCTGTTACCAGTCACCACGCATCCTACGTGTGGATCAGCCTGAGGCCACACGTAGCCCTTGCACAACTGGACCTGCTGGACCTACCCTGCCTCTTGCTTTGCTTTCCTTTGGAGCAGCAAGGCCATTCCTGTGGTCTCTGGAGGGGAGGGCAGCAGCCGCTGCACAGCTGACTTGATCTACGAGTTATTTTCACTTTTTGCAGGACAAAGGGCCACAGAAACCCTCAACCAAACCGACAGGAAGAGGAGCCTGTGAGGGTACAACAGCAGAGTAAAAACCAGAGGAACAGGTAAGGTGAAGGGTCCATCAGACCTAAATAAAAGGAGCTGGGTTGGCACCAGAGGACACAAACCAGCTCCCTCTGCCTCTGCCCGCGCAGACTCCCCGAGAGCCAAGGCATGCATCACCCAGCACTACACAGCTATGGCAACACCAGGACACAGCCGCTCCCCACCGCAGCTGCCAGCAGCAATTCTGGGAATGTCAGTGCGCAGCCCAGCAGCTCCCAGGTGGTTTGGTTTCCCACAGAGGCACGTGCAGTTCAGGGGTATGCAGCGCGTGGTCACACACTCCTTGCTGGCTAGCTGAAGGAGCAGCCCTAGGCCCAAATTCCACAACTCATTTATCAACCCTCCACCGAAGAAAAATTATCCGGAAGTTCAAAGGTTGTTATTTCAATACCGATGGCTGAAAGCATATGGTTTCTCTAAAAGCTTGGACAAACATGAACATAAAAGGGAATATACAAAGGGTCTTTTCCACAGATTTCTCCATGCGTGCTTCATTTGTGCTGTGAGCTGGCTAGGTGTAAATCACCTCCAGCCCAAAAGCTTTATAAGTTACACCAGCCCAGCTCCAAGCCCTTGCGAGAGGCAGAGCCATCAGCCCGGGCACCGTGTTGCGCTAACACAGCTACGTGGCTTCCAGGATCGGCTCTGGGTCACAGCCAGGCAGCTTGAAGTGCGGGCAGGGCAAGCACAGGTCTGTCTGTACACATCCGCAAAGGCACGTCCTAAGAAAGCAGCGCTGGGAAGACTGTTCTGTCTTTAAAAGAAGAAGAAAAAAAAAAAAAACAAAACCACCACCCTACACTTTGGTACAGATCACCTGAGAGGTGGCTAATCTCACTGCTCTCACATTCATTTCTTCACCTCCCACATGCACCACAGGTTTTGCATCAGCAGGAGGCGAGCCAGGAAAGAAGAGATTAAAAAAATTGGGCAATTCATGCACCTGTGGGCTCCCCAGCCACCCTCCTGCCTTTGGGATCGGACGCTCCAAATAAGGCTTGTCTGGCAGATGCACGACACAGCCGCATCCGTTCCAGCTCCACTCAGCCAGACCCAGCACCATCCTGCTCACAGCCCAGGGAAGTTACTTTGCATTCAAACTTACCAAGCCCACTTTGGGTGACTGACACAAAACACATCACAGGTCCCATGCCACGCCAAGGAACACTGAGTGGGAAATACGACCCAGCCCCAGGTAAAAGAACATCCTCCTAGCAAGTTCATTCCATCAACAAGACAAAAATGAATGGTAATGAAAGGAAAATACATATTCCTGCTCACAAAGAGCCGGACTGATTGTTATTCCAACCTGTTCTGAGGCAAGGAAATACAGGAATGTCTGTGCTCGCAACACGTGGGAAATGTGGCTATAGAGGTTCCCAGTCCTACTGATGCTACCTCCCACCCCACGCTCTGATAAGATAAAGGTGCAGGGCCAGGTGTCAGCTTTTTTTAGGTTGGTCGGAAAGACAGTAAAAAAAGAGCAGCTTGGCAAGAGAGTGGCAATATGTAAAAAACCAAAACAAATCCCACCCAAAAAAAACCACCCCACCCCAAACAAACAAAACAAACCCACAAAACAAACGCCCCCAAAAAACCTAAAAGAATTAAATCTATAAAGGCACAAAAATGGCTGAAAAGGAAGTGCTGCCATCAGATATAAAGGGAATGGAGGAAAGGGTGGTGGGTGGGCATGTGGCACGGCAGGGATCACCTCCCAGTTTTCTCTATAGGAAAGCTACCATCCAGAAGATTTTTCTTTCAGCTTTAGAAAAGCTCCATAGTTGGTTATAAGACCAGACGGATGGTGGAGTTTGGCATTCCAAGTTCTGAAGAAAAACTGTGGGTTGAAAACCTGCTTCTAATTCGTAACACTTTAAATCAAAGGCAACACATTCTTGATTTTAAGAAAACCCAGGACAGAGTAGGGAGAAATCTGTATTAAGAGGCAGGTAAGCAACGCTTGCTATGACTTTCCTATGTCACTGCTCCAAAAGCTGTGTGTACTTGCACCTCAAAGTACTTGTGGTCTGCAGCATTGGCTTCAAACCGATCTCTTTTCTTTAAGTATGTTTGACTCATCACATTTCATAGTTTCATTTCTAACTAGCCAAACCTGTACCTACTCAATGCTGCTGAAGGTGGCAACACCTTCTCTAATGAGGCATCTGACTGCTGTTTCATTACAATGGCATCCATATAAATGCATGCAATATTCATCAATCAAAAAAGTTGAAATTCTTCCTACAGTGAACACCAAGTGAGGATTATGCTAGAATAAACTCTTAAAATAATAAATCAGTGGTGTACACCCCAGCCTTATTTCAAGTTGTAGCAAGAGATCCACCCTCTCCAAAAAAAGCTCATCTGAACAGAAACTCCTGGCCAAGAACTTCATTCAAGACACATGAGGACCTGCCAGAAGACCACTCTCGTTGCCCAATTTGCTATTTCAAAAGGCCAACCCAAATTAGCCACAAATGACCTATATACAGGACAATTCCACATTTCTTGGACAAAAAAAAAAAAATAAATTGTTTAGTTGCTTTGTCATTCAGGGCATTGCTTAAGAGATACCACAGTACCTTTCCTTTGGTGGAAAGACAGCAAAAAGCTCTACCATGATATTCTCCAGCTCCAAATGCCTGTTACAGCCTCACCCCATATCCCTTTTTAGTAGAAAGGGTCTTTTCACACAGAGCATCTGGCTTACAATGGTTGGTGGTTTTTTTTTTGTTTTTTTTTTTTTAGGAAAGGAGTGGGAGGACAATAGAGCCCTTAATGTACAGTGACA
This sequence comes from Microhierax caerulescens, assembly GCA_035590215.1. Classification (NCBI taxonomy): domain Eukaryota; kingdom Metazoa; phylum Chordata; class Aves; order Falconiformes; family Falconidae; genus Microhierax; species Microhierax caerulescens. The sequence continues at coordinate 28,280,298 of JAVJGJ010000059.1, read as the reverse complement.
TCATTTTTGGCTACAGTCCCACCATCCAGTCTAAAGCAAGCAAGCCAGACAGAAGACCTCCAGAGGGGCCCTTCTCTGGGAGCCACTGGAAGCAACACTAGTTGCAGAAGGGACCCATGGGCAAGCGTGGAAGGGGTGCCCCAAGCACAACAGCAGGGCTCTCGCACTGTTAGGACTACAAAAACGGGGCAAGGAGGCTCTTGCGATCACTGTGCAGGTGACACCTTGCCCTGTTCAGACATGAGGTCCCAACTTTCCTGCTCCACGGGGCAGGAGCTCAGACAGGATTCCAACAAAGCAGGATCCAGTGAAGCCAGCTAACCTTGGAGAAACCGATCTGTCCAGATTGTTCAACTGCCACTGACCTGAGAGCAGGCCATGTCCCCAGGCCAGAGTTATGGGATAGAGAATTTGTTCCACAGCCTAACGGGTAACACAACAGAGGTAACAGGACAACGGCCAACATTATGAAGAGTAGCAGGAAACATTTGAAAGAAATGTCCATTTAACCATGCACGTAGTGGCAATTTTCATTAGAAGACCTCTAATGGGTACCAACCAAGAGCAGAAACAAGTACGCTGTACAGACCTGGGAAGAGTCAGTTTCCAGCTTCAAAAACTCATGACCTGAACCTATAAACACTTCTACTGATTGACATATGAAGGTCAAAAACACAAAAAGCGCTGCAGGGACAGGACTCCTCTTCCTTACCTTCCCTACCTTTAAAATCCCTTGACTTTAAAGATGGCCAAGCCTGCTCAATCAGCAAGGAGGGGCAGACACCTCCACAGAAAACTCCATCTCAGCTCTAGACACCCCATCCCTAATGAAGTCATAGAGGCTAAAGATGATGAGCTTGCCTTCAGACATCTAAAAGCTTCTTTGCAGGAGAAGAACCCCACCTCAACTGTCTGCTCAACACGGCAGACACTTGGGACAGGGTGGGAAACTGTTTGAAGTCTCCACAAGCCTCAGGGTAACTCCAGCATTACCTGTTGCATGCAAGCGAGTATCAGCTACACATCTTTGTCAGACTCATCGGACCACGCTTCCACCCAACCAGGATGGCTCCAGACTAAGTGTACTGGCTTTCCTAAATATCCCATGCAACAACTCACCAGTCCATCAATGGACTTCCCAGTTCAACATCTCCCATAACGTTTTTTTCTCACAAAGCATGATTGTGTCCTCATTATTCCCCTCCCCCAATTCTATCAGGTGGGGGGGCGTCAGACCTCACCTCCAACACAGACACCTGGAAGTCCACCTGAATCACCACTTCCCCACTCCACAGCGTCTCCTGCCCATCTTTCTAACCCTGACCCCACTCTCCTCCTGATCTCAGGGCAGTCTGTCTGTCCCTCTCGAAGCCTGGCCTTCCACCCCACCCTCAGAACAAGGAGGCTTTGGATCCTGGTCTCTTTTCCAGCTTGAGCACACTCTCGCAAAGGTCATAAAATATTTAACCCACCACTCTTCTATGCAGCGGCCACTGCTAGCAGCTCCTGTGATGTCCCACAGCAACAGAAGAGGGCAGAGAGGAGCTGCCAGAGAGAAACACAGCATTTGCTCCGAAACGCACGGACGCTGTCTGGCCCCAGAGTGGCAAACGTGTCATGCATGTACTACTCCTGGTTTCTACACACACCGGCTCACAAACAGCACGCCAACGCTGCCAGCTGCGTGACAACCCCATCTGTGCAGAGCCAGACCTGCCCGATGTGTCCAGAGCCCAAATCCCCGGCGATGCCCTCAGCTCTCCCAGCACGACACAGCTGGGAAGTACGCGTTGCTGAGGGCATCTCAAACATCCTTCTATTCCCCAGCTCCGAGCTGCAAAACCTGCACATTTGCCTTGCTACAGAAGGAGCACGTGACTTGCTGCTTTTGGGCAATACATTTCTTCACCAGAAAGCTATATTTTACAAAATCCCCGGACTGGCAAAGCACTCTCTCAGGCAGGTAACAACTCCTGCACGGACAAAGCGGCAGCGGTACGATGTTCCTGTACATCCCCACAACGAGGGCTAGCACAGGAAGTGTGAGTACCTGGTCCCAGAGCTGCTAGGGGCAACTTCTTGTGATAAGATACTACTTCTACCTTAAATCTTGACACACACAGAGCCCTGGGTACCTAAATGAGGTATTACATCAGAAACTCTAGACATAAGAGCCTCATCACCTCCCACTCAACACTGCTGCACAGGATCAAATCATTCCCACAGCAAACTGGGAGCAACAGCAAGAGGGAAACAGGAGAAGCAGCAACTCCACAAGGATCACCTGGCTCTGGTTCAGGTAACTACAGGGCTCAGGAAGCAAATTTCTAATAATCAAGGCTTGCTGGCTGATAAAACCTACCATCTATGCAGTACTGCTGCAATTATTACACGTAAGACACTGTATTTACTACTGTAGAGGACTTTCTGTAGCATCAGACACTCAGCGTTCTTATGCCCTGCTCTCTTCATATAATTCAAGACTGAGGGGCAGGGCGAGAAAAAAAAAAAAAGGAAAATAAAAGAGAGCATGCAAGGTAAATGAACCATGCAATAAAAATTGTTGAAATTGGCTCAGGCATCTCCTGATAAGATCACAAGAGTTGAGAAAGAACTACAGCTCTACTGGTGAGAAATCCAACCATTGACAAAAACACATCCACTCAGGGGGGAAGGAAAAAAAAACATTAAAAAAAAAAAAGAGAGAACAGACACTTAAACACACAGAGAACTTGCTAAAAATGCCAGTTCTTTGAACAGTGAAGTCCAGAGTATTTTTGTCTGAATGTGACTCTGATCCCAGGAGCCAATGCTTGCACTGTCGGTATCAACAGTCCCCTCTGCAGGTTCACACAAACCAATACTCAAACCATACGGATCTCTCACACCAAGACTGTGAATCTGGAAGCAAATTTCCCTCTAGCTACAAAACTAGTTTGGCCTCCCACACACCTCCCCATACCACCTTAGCCCAGGAAGTTCTGCCCAGAGCTGAAGTATCACCGTGAGGGTATTTAGACCTTTGCAAGCTGCTATTGGCAACTTCACTATAGGTTGGAACTACTCATTCAGGGGTCTGTGGAGCTCCTGGGCCATAAGCACCTGCTGCACAGGGCAGGCCTCTGTAAACTGGTGGGAAGCAATGGCTTTCCTTGGGGCAGCCACAGGGTTCTCAGCACCAGGTCTAAGCCCTGTTCCTGGGTTAGTGGCCCATCTCTACTGCTGTAGGGTGGCTCAGCCAGCTGATAGGAAGCTGCAGAGCTGCCCAGTGCCTCCAACTCCTTGGGGACCTGAAATCATTGCTGTCTGCACAGTCCGTCCCTGTGTGCAAATCTTAAGCCCTCGAGTATCTTGCAGACACTGTTCACCTGGGTACCTTGAATGTTAGGCTGGCTACGGCAGCAAGATAACATTTCAGGAATACTTAGTGCCTCCTTTTGCAGCCCTTCTGAAGCTTCATTTGTTTGCTCACATAGCAAACCGCTTCATGCTTCAAAAAAATGCAGGTCAGCATTTTAGCATCCTCCAAGCAGGTAAGGCCCTCGCTGCCATCCCTCTCAACCCCACTGAAGCCAAACCTGGTGAACAGGGGAGGCTAGCACCCACCACCAGCCTCACAGGTAATGTCACACATGCTGCGAGGCAGCGCTTCCAGCAGCAGCACACACGGCTCCTCGCTGCTGCCTGCCAGGCACCCCAAACCTCCCACAGAGCTGAAACCCAAGAGCAACCTGCACACAATCTCTCCGTGTCTCTTTTCTCCACAGCCCTTGTGCAGCAAAGAGGAAAGCTCATGGTGACAGCGAGCTCTGTGCAGTGACAACACCCCTTGTGCCTCCTGCAGAGCACAGCAGCACGCACAGCTCCAGAGAAAGACCTTTGCTGCGAGCTCATATGTCCCCCTAAGCTAGGCTCTCCCTAAACATGGCAATCTGCAGCCATCCATAGTTTTCCCCAATTTTTAACAAAAACCCAAGCAGCAATGAAACCCTCCAAAGAAAATTCCTGTACTTTGACTCCAGCAAGAAACCGATGAGAAATGCCTTTGGAACAGAGATGACTCCACCTGCTGTCCTTGCACCCAGAAGATGCACAAGCCTTTTTCAAAAGCTGGAGTGGCTTCAAACAGCTGCAGTTTGCTACTAGCTAGGGAAGCTGCCCATACTTATGCACCTACCGTCGTGCCCACAGCTCTGAAAAAAGATCAAACCAGAGTTCACCAGGAGGCTGCTCTAACTTGAAATAGGTCACTGGGTATTGGGATCTGCGGTTTCAGCAACGCATGCTTTGGGAGCTCCAAGGCAGCAGCTACTCCCTCTTCTGCTAAAGGCAAGCCCATTGCCACAGCCTTAACACCCTCAGGAGCTTCCCCCCCGCCCCCCCCCAGCCTCCTGCAGGGATCCTCCAGGAGACTGTGCTCACTGCCAAGCCTAGCTACGCTCCATCACACCTCCCGCACCACTTCATCTGCCCTGGAAACGCTCAGCGCTTCCTTTTGTCAGTACTTGTTTGTCAGGTAGACAGTTCTGCCAAGAACCTTAAAGCAGTTGCAAAGCTCTCCACAGTTGCACATGTAAACCCTCTTAAGAAATAGCCAGAAGGTTTTGCCTAATGTTAAGAGCGTAAACAAACTTGTTACATGCTAATCACCAGGTAGGCCACACACCCTTCCCCTCCCCCAGCCCCTGAATCTGCTAAAAGGACAATCGTGGTCACCTACCTTTGCTTCCTCGTTGATGTCCCAAGTGAAGGATATGGCGTTGTATGCGATCTCCTCAATGTTACTGATGGTGTTGAAGCTCTCCTTGTAGTCCGCTGTGGGAAAGAAGGATGCATGAGGAAGAGAAAGAGACAATACCAGCTGGAGTCCTTAATCACACAAAGCAGCCAGAAACTGCAACTCCTCAGCAACCCCTGAGGAGCAAAGGAAGCTGAACTGTACTTAAGTACGGATCATTCAAAAGGCTGGAAATGTTGTTTTGGGGTTTTTTTCCATGCAAATCTAACAGGAGGAAGAATGGAAATGGGACCCAGCAGAAATTCCGAACTAGAAACTCCAGTGAAAAAGGCAGCTGTCCCAAATACTGCATGTCCTGTGCCACAACCTGCTATGTGCAGGAAACTCTACCCTGTACAGCAAGGGCATAAGCTCTCAATAAAACTCTTCCAACAACAAACAAAGATTTGCATGCGCGTCTACTTTAAGTGCCAAGTGATTAATCCCTGCTTTTATTCACAGAAGGAAGGGACGAGGAGTACAACCCAGCCTTCAGCCAGAGAAGGCTGGAAGCCAGCCAGCCCCAGCCTTGTCTGGAGGCAAGTGGAAATTTGCAGTGTTTTCTTTTTTTACATGTACCAAAGACCAGTTGTGAGCAAAGCTGTGGGAAGGAGGATCATTAGCGTTGAGGTATTTCTACAAGGATCTTGTGCTTTGAAGAAACACAATATTTAGGACAGCCACAGAGTCTATAAGCTGCAATTTAGCTACATGCACCAAGATATTGCAAAGCAACCATAGTCTGGAGGCAGGGGGTGTGTTAGATCTCCCAGTGCAAAACTCTAAACTCAGCCTGCTCATGAACCAAAATCCTCCAAAACCCAGCCTCCTTAAGGAGTCCTAAAAACCACAGCACTAGCTCCAAGCAATCCAAAGCTCTTTCTGGGCTTTCAGTAAAGCTATGGATAGCAGAGAGCATGATCCATACAAAGGTTCCTTAATTTCACAAAGCTGTAGCAGAAAATCTTGCCAAGGAATCAGGTTTGGAGTTTGACATCAGCAGTGAGTGTTCCTTACCTATGTCAATGCATCTTTGTTTGGCTGTGTGCTGTCTTGAGTGCCAGTATTTCCAGTGCCTGAGCTGATCTTCCCTTGTTTTGTCTTCTGCAAATACAACCATGATGACACTCTGAAAGGAGAGGGGGTAAGATTTAAAAAAATAAAAACAAAAAAAAAACACACAAAAAAAACCCACACCAAAAAAACCCAAACCCACAAACACGTGAAAGAGGAAGGAGAAGAGGCCAGAGAGTACATTTGTTTTGGAAGTTCTTGTTGGTATCAGGTTTTCTGCTTTAGACTTTCCACCTTGACGCACCGCAGTATACCTGGCACACGGCTGCCAAACAGGAAGGCAGACAGCAGTGCTTTCTGGGTCATAAACAGAGATGAGCAGAACTGCTCTCCTAACTGGAGTTCAAGGATCTCATTCCAGGCGTTGCATCACTTTTACACAAGTGCTGACACCACTTCTTAACAGACTGAGCCAGGGTGGGTTGGTCTGGAAGTAGGTGGACAGCAAAGGAACGAACATTGACGTAAGACAGCAGGTAAGCTGGCCTTAGTGCTGATGCTCTGGTTTACGTTGCTGCACTTTGGGAGAGTTTAAGGCTACCACTGTACACACCCTCCTTCCCCAAAAAAAAAAAACACAAGAGCTGCCACTCACTCGGACTTTACTGATGGGGTGATGGATTCCTTCACTGCTGCTGACTTCTTTCAGTGTGATGGGGTAGAATTGACCTTTATTCAGGTAAGTCATTGTGCTGTCCCCAGGCTTCTGTCGAAGGGACTTGGAGGCTTCTAGAGTGTATTCAAAATTATTCCTACAGAGCGAAGAGGGCAATGATTGCTAAGGCATTTTCCTGGAAAGCCGATTAAATGTTCCACATCTTAATTTGGAGAAATTCCAGAGTCTTTAGTTGACTCACTAAGCCATCAACAGGCAAGGAAGTTGGAAAACAGGATGAGCCCCTTTTTGAACCATTTCCTTCATGAATGAACATTTAAGAGAACTTCCTGGCAAGCTAAATCCCAAGACACGTCAGCAGGCAAGACTGGAAGCTCCCTATTCAGACCAAGAGCAGCAAGCTACTTTCATGGAACAGAACATCTATCAGTAATTAAATTAAATTCACAAGCTAATAAGCCATTCAGTGGCCACTGTCTTCTCTTTCCTCTTGGTCAACTGCAACTAACCAAACAACTAGTTTATTCCCCTCCCTTAAGGGTTCAGATGAGTTTCATACTTCCTATTTCTGCTGTAGATTTCCAGCAGGGAGTGAGCAATTCTAGCTGACCAGGGACAGGGATACAAAGTTGGCTAGAAGCCAACTCTGAGACCACTGCAGAGCTGACAGACCACACTGCAACTTCCCATGGGACAGAGAGCTGGTACAAGGGCAGCAGCTAGAACTGGGCAGTATTTCCAACCCTGGAGGTAATTTCCCTTAAAGTACTTTTCCTTAAAGATACAGGTAGGATTTTCAACTGTGAAATTCAGATAAGCAGACACTTGTGGTTTTGAGATCCACAGCCCCTCCAGTGCCTGACAGAGACTCAGCACAGAAGGGCATGAGCTGTACTGCTTACTCACGGACAACAGTAAAAGAAAGGGAACAGACGAGCAAACAGGGGCCTTAAACCATTACCCAGAAATGCTGTCAAAAACATAATCTTCTGAATTCATGTTGGCCATCCGGAGATTCAGTTCAGTAGGAAAGAAAACCTGGGGTAGACACAAAACAAAACAACACAACAATTAACACAGCAGCAACAAGAAAAGTCAAGATTAAACAGATACTCGTTACCACAGAACCTCTGGCAGGCAAACTGATCATCAGATAACAATTGATTTTTTGTCTGTGCAAACAGGGCACTTTAGCAGAGTTTTGATCCAAACCTTTTGGGTGTCAACTAAGCACAACATCTCACAAGCCTTCTGAGCCAGCTTAGGGCAACATTTCAAAAGTTTTCCCAGATCTCAAAGAACAGGCATAGCTACACAGTTCCTTGAGGTCTGGCTTAAAAATCAGAACACGGTTACGCTGTTTTTTTTCAGTTGGTACCATAAAACAAAAGAACATGGATTTTCATCCAGGTTTGACTCTCGCTCAAGGCCCCTAAATAAACTGACCCATTTTTCACTGACACACACTACTCCTTGAAGCTGGCAGTAAGGAAGCTCACAGACATAGTCACCTCGCTTCAGTACCTGCAGAAGTGCCACGGAGTGCTGAACTCTTGCAAAACCTGGCCTGGTTCTGTGGATCGAGATAACTACTGCCACACTCTGCAAGCCAAAGGCTCTGTCACCAATAAGATTAGTCATTTGCTTTTGTTAAAGATTTCATGTTGGGAAGGTTTTATTTACTAAGTTGTACTTCTGCACCTTTGCGAAGAAGTCTTTTATTCCTAAATCACTGGGCAGATATCTGGCTCACATAAGAACAACTAAAGATGGAACTGGTCCTCTCCATCCAGACCAAGACCCACACACACCCACACACACACACACAGAGCGACTGCCTCTCTTGGTACCTCTTGCACACCCTCCTTGAAAGTCTCTGAGAAGGTGGAGTCTGGTGTTCGCCTCTGGGAGTTCTGAGGTTGGGTGTTGGAACTGAACTGGTCAGGATTGAGGTTCCTGTCGAAGACCACCACCCGCTCGGGGGGCTCAGGGTGGTAGACGCTTGGTGGGATGCCCACTGCAAAGCCATGGGGCTGTGTCTCTGTTTTGATGGAGTGGGTAGGCATCGTTGCAATTGAAACAGTGACTGTTGTGTCAGGGGTTGTAAGATGACCTCTCTTGTCCATGCCCATTTGGGGCGTGTGTGGAAGGACAATATTGAACGGCACATTTTTCAGAACCTGGACTCTGTTTTCTCCAGCAGAAATGAGAGACTGTTCTGTCACATTTGGGATGCTGTTCCTTTAAAGGGCAAAGAAAAAAAATGCATAAATTATACAGCTCATTTTCTCATTAAACAAGAGCTAGAAATACTCAGCTTTTTGGACAAGGACAGCTGACACCAACTCTCCTGCTTGTGCAGAACAGCTCAATCCTAACCTGAAAAGCTGAGAAACTCATTAAAAAAGAAACAAACCACCAAAAACACCCACAAAAAGAAAAACCCCAAGACCCAACAAAACAAAACCTAACCCACTGCTAACAACCCCACCTTGGAGACAAATTACCCTGGAGCAAAAAGGTGAGGGTTCACAGCCCAGATCCTCACTGCTTGGAAAAGAGCATGTCCAAAACTTCAAGGCCCTTCCCACCATACATCAGCATACGCAGGCTCCATGAAACTGCTCTTTGGCAGATGCAGCAGGACTGAGAGCGGATGCTGCTCCTCTGCTCTAGGACTGCACACCACCCAGGAAGCTCTAATAGGGAAACTACATCCCTCTTTCATGCACAAACCCCCAAGAAAATCCACACCAAGACTCCCAGTAGAAGTTTGCATAACCTCCCACTCCACCGCACTAATTTCTGCCAGCACAGCAGTAAGACCTGTGGCTGAGCTGACTTCACAGCTAGTAGCCACCGAGTCAGTCTGCCCTCCCTTTCTCCTTCCCCACAACATGGTCCTGCCCTCTCCTTTGCACCAATTTTGACGCTCCCCCGTCTCCTTGGTGAGCCAGTTTGGCTTGTTCCACTAGGAGAAAACTAGCCACTTTTTTTTTTTTTCCCCTTGCTAGGCTGTGGGTCAGTGGAAGATCAGAGCTGGTACGAGGGGAGCAGTGGGAACACATGGCTGCTAACCAGACTGCTCTTCCCAACAAGTTGTTCAATCTGCTCAGCCAGACCACAAAACCTCACCTCACATCCTTAAAGCATTCTAGTTTGTCCAAAGGAAGAAGATGATAGGAGTGGAAGCCTGGCTTGAATAAGCCTCACATTCATAATGTTTACTTAATTAATATCATCTTCTGCTTGGGATGCACAAGACAAGGAGGACAAAGAGGAAGAAAGAAAGGAGTTCCAGAGGATACAAAAGAAGTCCACAAACAATACAAAACCAAACTAAATCACAAGCACTTTCAAGTCCTTCCCTATCAGCCCATGCACAAAGCAGCAACGCTGCTGGTGCCCGAGAACAAAATCAGCAGTGAGGAACTGAGGTAAACGCATGCAAAAGTAAAAGGGTCACTGGTCACCTCCGCAGCCTTGGGAAGGGATGCTTGTGCTACCAGGCTGTGCCTAGTGTTAAAGAGAGCAGCTTTTGCTATGCTGATCGTATGACAGCAGTACACAGAAAGCAGACGGATGGCAATGAGAAGCAGTTTGTGCCTCAGCTCTCCACATCATGGCCCAGTTCCCACCCTGTTTCCTGGGGCAGCGCAGTGATTTGGGGCACAGCGTAAAAGCAAGCAACTTCTGTCTTCCAGCACAACACTGCAGTGCAGCAAGTTACTTTCCTTCAGCAGCTTTGGTGGAGATACACAGGCATGCAGTAATGAAAACTAATACCTTTTGCTATGGTCTTGGTCAGGATGTTCTACCTCTGGTTTAGCTGTCGAAGATCTCCTCTCCCTTGGAACCTGGGAAATACAAGACACACAATTGCATTCTTCTTCCCATACAAAAAAAAAAACCCACAAAAAAACCCCAACTTCTCAAAACACAGCTATCTGGTCAAATTAAGAAAACATTGCTTTCTGATACCAGTCATTATTAGCATTGCAGCGTGACTGATGTTCACACAGCTTTGGGATGCCAGGCTCGCCCCAGGCAAGGCCCCGCAGATCCCTGTGTAGCCGACTTGTCCAACTGTGTTGGCTCCTGCCAGCACCACGCAGTGGGAAGACCAGTGCAAAAAACTGTCCACCCCTGGCTGGAGCACCAGCATCAGGGTAAACAGGACCAGCAGGAGATCCCCAGGGTTTGCACTGGCGGTGCAGGTTTTTTCCTCTGCAGGCTGCCAGAGTTCAGCTTGCTAAATGTGCTCACGGCTTGTGAAAGGATGCTGCTCCACAGCCCGCTCCTCAAGAACTCATGCTCTCTAGGTCACCTCCTCAAAACCCACTCAAGGTTCTCCTTTCTCTGTGAGGATCAGGGGATTTGGGGAGGCCCAGGTCCAACAAGTGTATTGGGATGCTACAGCTCATCTCTCTGCATGGCTACATTCAACACACTGGCCCAAACTGTATTAAATCTTTTATAAACAAAAGGTAACCACCCGTGCTCCTGTACTTAAGATGGCTCAATACCACTCCTCATATTTTACACGATGGACAGGATTCGCTCTGAAAACGCCACATACCATAAGGCCAGTCACACAAGCCACCTCGTCCACACACTGACACGTGCCACTTTCCTGGCTGCACTGCAAAGCCAAGGCATACAGAAGAAGGTCAACTCTTGGACCTGTGGCAGCTCATTTCACTGGAGCACACTAACAGTTCTTGCCACTGCTGGCACAAGCCCGTGGTGCTCAGGTCAAGCACACAGCAAGTCCATGCAAGCTCCTCTGCAAGCCCACACATAGTGCCCAGGAGTTTTGTCACCCCCAACATGCCTGCTGAATGAGCAAAGCATACACCTTCTGGTGTAAGGAGCTGTAAACTCCCACCACCCTCCTGCACTGAAGCCTGCTCAGATATGGCCCACACTTGCCAGCTTGGGTGCAACACAGGGAACCACCACTTTGCTACTAACTCAAATGCTGATGGCATACCTGTGTGAACAGCACACTTCTATGAACGGCCCCCAATTAAAACCCCCAGAGTCCTGGCTCTTCCACATAACCTGGAAACATCCAATAACATCAGAATTGTTGGATTTTCCACAGTAACCATCAAAATCTGGAGGACCTCTAGCTAAAGACTGCTAGGAGGTCGACTAACTGGTCACTGAAAAACCAGGGTCTACCAAGCTACATTTGCCCAACATTCCTAAACTCTAGATTTTGATCAAAAGTTTGTTTCCCCATAAGGCCTCATTAACCACACCTGAGCTATCACTGTAGCCCATTAATCAAATGGAAGAAAACTTGAGTTGCTTCGTTTTCTTGGTTTGCCTTTTTTTATATGAAGGTGATCTCATCAGCTGCCTTTAATATTGCAGAGGGGGTGTATTAGAAATGCCTAGATGTTGTCCCTCTAGCATTACTTCATAACAGCCCTCAATAAATCTTTCAACATCTAACCATTTTGCTTCACCAAAGTTTGCAGCATACGTGTTCTTCCACTGATTCTTCTGTACGCCCACTGACACCAAAACATAAGAGGAAACCCCAAATTAGACATTAATGTACAGCAAATCCCTTCTGCTTTGCCAAGCATGAAGGATCAGCATCGACGTTTTCTTTGTAATGTACAGGTTTAGAAATCAAAATTGATTCTGTGGATTAAAATCATTCCAATGAAAGTGGTTTGGTTTTTTTTCCCAAAAGCACAGCAGGCACGAGCACAAAGCAAAAGCCAGTTTTCTCACACAACTAACTGAATAACATCCACATCGGTGAGTCTGTGGCATTTTGGTGTGTGTGTGTGGAGTGCTAATCTCCATATTAAGCATCACAAGAATATTTTGATACGTAAGACATGTTCAACTCTTAAAAGAGCAAACAAGGATTTTGTATGCACAAGGCAACTTGTCCTCGTGTTTGAAGAACATACTGAGGCTGGCAATTGCACTCACTAAAAGACACTAGCCAAAGGGTCAGGCACACAAGCCAAGTCAGCCTCGTTGCTTCCCTGCATGCTGAGCAAAGAAAACCAGGCATCTCCACCCGGTGAGCCAGGCCACCATAACGCAGGCGCCTAATACAATCTGGATGCCTCCATGCCTAGAAACACCTGCTGGTGTCCCCTGACTTTGTTTGACTGGAGATAACCACTTTGGCTTAGACTTCTAGTATTTAGGAAAGAAAGCTCAGCAAAACGTATCCCCCAGAAACCAGGTCGTTATCTGTTAGACTGCGTTCAGTTCACCTGTGAGCATCTAGGGAGGCTTATGTCTCCAAGAAGATCATGAACACTGGGCAAGACAGCAACAGTTGTCAAAGGATTAACAGATTACAGCAGCTGAAGCTCACTGAAGGTTAGAAGGAAGCAGACAGCAACTCCTTCAGGTGGACACTTCCACCCCACACACCACCAGAAATCTGTAGTTACAGCTTAGTATCAGCTGAGACTAAGGTAGCACATCAAAGCCCCATCAAAAGCCAACAGCCCTGCCAGAATAGGGAGCAAGTGAGCAAAAGCAGCGAAGTGTCTTTCTCCGTGTGCGTACACATTCAGCCAGGGACACGCACCCAAGTCCCACTCTTCATGACTATTTCTATAATACGTTGCCTCCTGCAGAATCTGGAGTCAACAGGCAAAGTGCTACTGAAGTTTTTGACCCATTATATTAAGATCCAGGAGATCTTATTTCACTGAGCTAAAACTGAATTCATTTCAGAAAAAGGAACATGGAACCTTTTCAATTTAAAACCTACATAGTTTAAAGTCCTTGAGATCTACTCAAAGCTTCTGTAAAAGTCCTCTAGCAAATGACACCTTTTCCACAGGTGGAACAAGAGCTCCGCTGGCTGCCAGAGCATACCCCCACCAGTCTACCTTGTAGTAATCATAGAGCAGTCCAAGGGCCGCTGCGCTGTCTTCATCACCATTGATGCTCATCATAGCTTTGGTAGCTGCTGTAAGGGGATTTTCAAGAAAGGTTTTCCAGGCCTCATCTTCACTGGTGTAAGGACGTCTCTGAGAGTAGAGAGAGTCATTCTGAAGAACCAACACGGGTCTTTTACTTGAATCATAAAAAAGGAAGAAAGGGAAAAAAGCCACCTGTTAGAACGCATGAAAAACATTCCTGAAGTTCTTCAAAATTAGCTGCCCCAGTTTCACAGGGTTCATATTCTGATTCAGTGCGCTGGAAGGATTAGTCAACACAAAAAGCCCAGAAACTTAATTCTGATCTCACTCACACTCAGTGTAAATCAGGATTAGTTTAACCAAACTCTGCTGGATTACACCAGCCTATATAAAGAGGCAAAGATGTTTAAGAGCAGAACTGACCTGCTCATGCTCTGAATCCAACCCAGAAAGAGTTACACGCACCCACTGGCCTACCACCTACAAAACCTCTATTACACCCTATGTAATAATACTACCAAGCCACAACCTGCTCCATTTCCCACATGGAACTAGATAAATGTGAATTAACAAAATATCTTTCCCCACATATATCAGAGCGTATCTGAAAACACCATCTAGAAGCTGCCCATTAGTTATAGGCTAGACAGGGAAATTGGTCAAAGGGACCTGAAATCAATTTGGCAGTGAATTTTTCTGACGAGGGAAGCCAAAAGACTTACTGCCTGGTTGCTGTTGAAATAAGCCCTGACACTAGTTTGAACACCCTCAACAGATGCGGGGAGGAGAGAAGGAAAAATAAAAGGGGCGGGGGGGGGGGTAGGAGAAACTGGAGTTTTCCCCCTTAGTACATATATATATATATTAAAAAAATGTATTTTGCTGGGACCAAGAGAGCTCCGAGACTACTTGGAGCTTCTGCCCAAAAGAGAAAATCAGACATCTGTAGAAAATGTTATCCTACCAGCTTAGCCAGCTTAATAGATTTTAGTTCTATTGGTAAAATACAAACTTCATCTTTCAAGTCAACTCAAGCTCATGTTGTTTAAATCTGACTGTTAAACCAATTCAAATAGTTTTATTTTCAGTGCAAGGGTTACTACAGGTTGGTGGGGAGAGAAGGGATGTTTATTTCCTTAAACAATCCAAAACTCAGCATTTGTTAATTAATTGATAATAGCTTAAAATAAATAAATATTTTTTTAAAAGACACCAACCAAACAAGAAAAGCCCACAAAAAGCAGTTTCCCACCACCATCACACCCCTTCCTCTGTAGATAAGCATTCTTTTCACTCATTTACCTTGATGCATTCAGGGATCAAAATATACTACAAATACAAAAAGTTGTGAAATACTCTAATCACCATAATCTGCTTAACAATATCCTACATTTATCACCGCCTTCCACCAAAAAGATTGCGAAGCACTTTGCAAATCACACCTTTTACACGTTCGATCCTTTATCAGTTACACAAGTAGTCTAAGAGCTTCAATAGAACAGCTTGGCTGAGCTGAAGACACTTAAAGCGAGTGGGAGTTTCCAGGACTTGTAAGAGCACTTTGTGGCTATAAATCAGTATTATACAGCTGGAAAAAAAGCTAATGACGACAAAAACAGACAAGCCCTTGCACCAAGCCCTTTCTTTATGTCTTCCTACATATTTGTGTACACACTGGCACAGATACCGAAATGCAGTCACCTCTGTCTGGTATTGAGGACATCCATTTTCTATCCAAGTGTGGCAAGCAGCAGAAGACAAAGCAGAATGTTCTTTAGCGACATGGTACAAGCTCCCATTCTTACACAACGCAATAAAAGAAACCTTGAATATCCATAGCAAATGGGTAAATCCTCCAGTTAAAGACACTCATGAAGAAAAAGGCAACTGAAGGAACCTGGGTACAGTTCACTTGATCCATCATCCCTGCCAGGCTACAGGGCTAAGTCAGCCTCGCTGGAGCTCACAAGACCACTAAGCTGATTCTGTCCAGCAGCAACACAACGTTCACAAGGAACGAGAGAACCAAGGGAGAACCAAGAACGTGGTGGACTAAAGCAGCCACTAACCAGAAACGAAGCGAATGCAAAAATTTCGTATTTTACTGTGATTTCTTTGTCATTGCAACACCTAAGTGTAACGGGCATTGCCCTTACAGGTAACCTACCACCCGAAAAACAGCGTGGAAATAATTTACCTGCAGTCAGCGAGGGAAGCGCCCGGCTTGGCAGTAACTCAACTCTGAACAGAACCACAGCACTTTTTTTTTTGGTTGTGGTTTGTTGGGGTTTTTTTGTTTTTTTGGTTTTTTTTTCTCAGAAAAATGAAAAGATATTAATAAGAGGAGGTAAACGTTTATTTTCCGTAAGTTTTAGGTTTCCAGTTTACCAGCATGTGGATCTGCTCACACAGTAGTAGGAGCGTCCAGCAAAGGCTGGAAATAACTTTCCTCCTGCAGCGTTTGTAACTCGTGAACTGCTCGTTCTACGTGACCAAAGGGGAAGCGGAGGAACGTTACAAAAAGCAGACAGTCTCTCTCTTCGCCTGCAAAACCCCCACAACGTCCCGCGCTGACATGACAGAACCCATTCCCACCCTCCGCCATCCCCCCGCGGCGCCGCGGGACCCCGGCCCGCCCCGCGCACCCGCCGCCGCCTCCGACGTGCCACGACCGGACCTACTACGGCCTCAACTGTTCGGTGTCATCGGAGGGAAAAACGCGTATGAAACGCCTTAACCACAGGGTGACAGCCAGCGGCTGCCTTCGCCTCCTCTGGCTGAAAGCACCAGCGCACTACACACAGACCCCGCTCCGGTCAGCGCGCTCTGCTTTCCGCAGGGAAGGGGCGCACTCCAGTCACCGACCACTCGAGACCAGGCAATTTACTGATCCGGTCCCCAAACCGCTCCGCATACCCCGTTTTCTGTCCCCCTACCGCGCCCGCAGCCGCCGTCCCGGAGGGGCGCGGTGACACCGACCACCGCGCGGGGTCCGACCGCCGCCGCCTCGTCCCGCAGCGACCGACACGGCGCGCAGCTTTCACC
>JAVJGJ010000059.1:28249917-28263335 GCA_035590215.1 Microhierax caerulescens | reverse complement strand
CCCCCCCCCCCCCCCGCTCTGGCCCGGCCCCGCAGGAGATCGGGCCCCGGGCGGCGAGCCCCTCTCGCCGCAGCCCCCCGGGGGGGGGCGGCAGCACCGGTCGGACCGGACCCGCTCCCCACCCCCTCACTCACTTGTCGTAGTCTTGTGTCATGTCTGGCGGAGGCAGCGGGCGGCAGAACTGGCCCGGCTGGTCGGGAGGGCGAGGCGGGGGCGAGCGGAGAGAGCAGCGCGCAGCCCGCCGCACCGACGGGTTTTGTCGGCTTTTCTCGCCCGCTCAGGTGGCTCCCGCAGCCGCAGGTGGACGGGCGCCGCGCGACGCCTCCTATTGGCTGCCGCGGGCCGCGGGGCGGAGCTGCCGCGCCCCCATTGGGCGGCAGAGCAGGGAGGGGCGGTGCCCGGTGCCCGTGCGGGGCTCGGCGGGGGACGGGGGGCGGTGGCGGAGGCTGAGGCCGGGCTGCGGCGGCCCGTGGGGCCGGGCCGGGCCGGGCGGGGCAGCGGGTGATACCGGCCGGTGATACCGGCCGCGGCCCCTGCCTTACAGCGCGGGTGACGGCGCCAGTCCGGGGAGAGTAAAACCTCGCGGGGAAGGTGCTCCTCCGCGGTGGGGGGCCCTCCCTGGGGCCCGGCCGCCTGCCGGCGGCGCACCCCGCTGTCAAAGGCCGCTTTCCTGAGGGAGAAGCCTTTTCCCCCCGGTTTCCCCATGTTTCCCCCGTCCCCCCTGCACGTACTGCGCTCACGGGGGCCAGGCGCTGGCACCGGAGTCCCCGGCGCCCCTCGCCCGGCCGCGGCAGGCGGGGGCTCCCCGCTGGGGCGCGGGGTCCCGGCCCTGGGCGAGGGCTCACGGCGGGGGCCGCGGGAAGCACGAAGCACCCTGGCATCTCTTCCGCGCTAAAAACGCGGTTCCCTTCGCCCTCCCCGCCACCCCCCCTACGTAACCTCATTTCTTCTTCCTCTACTAAATGCGTTTTTAGCAAAGTCTAACACCGACACGGGGCGGGCTCGTTTGCCCCAGCACCGCGGGTCCCGGCGTCCTCCCGCGCCTCACAGGTGCGCCTGGGCGTCCAGCCGAGCTACTGCTGGAAATGCACCTACATCCTCTGGTTTAACAGCAGCAGCGACATTACAAATACACTGGGTATCTCCGAAGTGGCACGGAGTAATTTAAATCGGAAAGATCTTGAAAGTTTCTCCTTGAGAAATAAGGGTGGGAGGTTGCTTGTTTAAGTAACACGTTGAATCAAACCCATATGGCAACAACGCTCTCTATCATATGTCAAGATGCTTCAGATAGCTACTGTAATTTACAAGTATGTACACTAATAAGAGGTCTCTCCTTCTAGGTCAGAATCTCTTCCCCATTTGTACAGGATATACTCCAGTGCAAAATTATAGAAGGACAATTCAAGCAGCCAACCAAAGGAAACATGAAACTAAAGGGAACAAACTTTCACTAAGGGTCTAATCCTGGAAGTTGCTTAATATCCTCTGACTGGATTACGACTGGTGTTCTAGAAACAAAATGTTTTGTTTGGATCTGCAAACACAGCCACTAGGATGGCAAGAGATAAATATCAATACCGAAGTAGGATCTTGCCCTACAAAGTGAACTGATGTAAATCGTCCTTCATTATATGCAATAAAGGTATTCTGTATTTTTAACCCATTTTAAAATTTTAATTCAAAATTTGAAAATTCATTTTCAAAGAAAATGTCTTATCTGCTCTCACATAAAAAAAAAACCAAAACAAACAACCCTGTAATCCAATAAAGATGTCAGAAAGTTACATTTTCCAAGCAAGTATAACTTGCTTTGTTTCTGATACAAGTTACAAAGCCAGCTCAAAATGGGAAGTACTGGGAAGAGCTGCTAACTTTCTCAGGTGTCGTTCACTTCTCAGACTCCCTGCTTCTGTTGATAGAATTCTAGGATGTGCAGACACAATCTCTGCATTTTGGCACACATGCACACTTTTCATTAACACTATATTACTACCCTGTAGCTGTAAGTGACCCAGATGCAGTACGTGCTGCAGTTCAGTCACATGTTTACTTTGCACCTAAATTGCTAAAATCTTAGTAATGGGCCACGCTTGGTATTTCTACTGAACTAGAATTTACCATGTTTTTATTCCAAATACGTCAAAACTGTTGCCTCTGCAAAAGGGATGGCTTTTCTTAACAGCCTGATCAGCTGATGAAAACTTATTTATCGACATAGCAATCACTTCCACGTTCAGGAGACAATGATATAAACACTGGATTGTGACACCACTGACTAATCGGCCGGTCACAATCTAGACTCTGTAACACCACTTGTAGGTGTATTTCTGTGATGTCACTACCTGGGTTGCATCATTGCTGAATAAAGTCAGGCAAGAAGTGCAAAGGGATTTAGGAGAGCACTGGCTCAGGCATAAAGCTACGCCAGCCTCGTGCGGCAGCGCTCTGGCAGGGCTTCCCTTACCATGCGCCGACTGGCGTTCCCTCCACTGCTTTCCTCATTCAGCCCTTTCACCCCGATGTCGCTGCTCTCCCCCACCTCTCATGCCCTTCCCTTTACCTTTCCCTCTGCCTCTGTCCTGCCTTCAGCATTCTCCTTCCCTTCTTCTATTTGTTTCCTTTCGAATGGATCCCACTTGAAACACACCAGGAACCCCACCGAACTCACGCACCATTTGCAACCATCTGGCCAAGCGCTGTCTCAACATGCTTGCGCCTCTCCCCAGTCTGTCTTTTGACATCGCTATCTAGAGAACCTGGGATTTACTCTGGACAAGGATTAGCTACTTGTTATGACTTACCTAACAAAAAAGGTTTTAAAATCTCATACCCGATAATTATCATCTACATGCACTGGCCATTCACACCTGTGTAATAAACAAACAAGTTGCATCACGTTTGTAACAGTACTTTTCGATTTCACAAAATGCAGCAGGGAGTCAAAACAAAATACTTTGCACTTAATCTGAACCCCTAGGATGGAAGGGCCAGGTGACAGAGCTGGCTTTAAAGAGCAGTGAATCTTCTACACTCGCCATTACAGAGCACACCAGACAACCTTTTCTTTTCTGCAGCAGGCCTGTGGTCCACTAATGACAGAGCTCGAAAAGAAAGCCTGAAGCTGATCACTGACCCCCACAGAACAAGCCTGAAGGCATCAAAGGGCTGAAAAAAAAAAAAGAAAAAAACCCAGGCAGAGGTTCATGAACTAGGAAGTGAGGTGAAAGCAGGCACAGTGGAAAGAGATGGAAAGACAAATGACAGTGGAAAAGGGGGCTGGAATGGGAAGATGGAAAAAGCTGGGGGGGGGGGAGAGTAAATAAACAAATGAAAGCATGACGAGTGAAATACAGAATGGGAAAATTAAATAAAGAGTTTGCTTTTCACTTCAGTCATATCCCTATATGCAACATTGCAGGCATTCCTTAAAGCTTCCCCTTTTGATTCTGTATTTTGCACTAAAGATAACGTAGACACTGTTGAGAGCACACAGATTATTCAGATGCAGGACAGTTGCTCCATCAGCCTGAGGACATACAATATAAATTGACCAATTTTGCAGCAGCCTGTGTATTAAAAGTCAGCCTGAAACCTTGAAATTTATCGATGATAAAATCTTTAGCATGTTATCCAGTCTCATTGGGCATTTATCATCTCTACTCAATATTGCGCTTCCTCTGGGTTTGACTTCTGTGTACATAGGTCCTGCCGCACAGGCTGATAGCGGCGTAGCAAGAGAACAGCAGCGCGTGCAGCATTTTCACTGCGTGCTGTTCTCTGCCTAATCCGCTTTGCTCCACAGCACAGAAGCCACCCAGCTGCCCACTTAGGAGTTACGAACACCACGGACCTTCGTTCAGTAAACAAAAATGTTTTGTCACAGTTTTGTATCAAACCTAAGCACAACTTACTGTGCAGATGAGATCCTGGACCAGGTGGATTGCTTCACACCCTAGCGTCGGAGCAAATGGCAAGCAGCGGTCACAGCGAGCCCCGCTGCACCGAGCTGCCAGGACCATGGTCGAAGTCATGCTCAGAGAAGCGCAGGACCCAGCCTGCCTGCAGACGTGAAGCCTGTCTAGCTTGCGAGGAGCTGACAGCTCATCAGGAACTCACTAGCTCTGCAGTTCAATATCCGGACCTTGAGAACCAGGGCACTTGGACATAGTTTTAGGACGCTCTTCCCTGGGCCTGTAAAGAGGTGATGCCTTCACCCTTCTCTTGCAGCAGCAGCCTCTGCTTCGCACCCCTCCGGCAGCCCCGTCAGAGGCTCGACCAGACAGCCATTGCAGGCGTCCGCCATGAAAAGGCAGCACAGAAGCAGCCCAGGATGGAGACCAAGCTATTGGATCACAGCACATACACTAAACACCTCGGTGGCATTCTGATGAGGCAACGGCAGGGTCTGAGCAAAGCCACTGCTAGAACAACAGGGTGGTCTGTGAGCAGACACAGGACATTTCTACGACACAGAGCAGCCATGTGAGATTACCAGGGGAACGTGCTTGTATTTCCTTTTAAAACTACCTGACGTACTGCTGGAGGCAGAGTGTAACACTGAGGATCGGGGAGGAGTATTCTGGCTCTGGAAATGCTGCCATTAGCAATTGTACAAGGGCAGCTACACCCTCACGTGAGAACACAAGCATTCATCATCTCCTGTTCTGCCAATCCTTACTCACTCTCTTGTTCACCGTTTCAGCATCACAAGCAGCAGCAAGGAAAGCTCTTTCACGTATGACTGTTTCCACATCTTGGCGTCCCCTTTATGCTGTCCCTCATCTAATCTGGCCAGGAACAAAGGAGCTTCACATGTGAGGAGCAACAAGACCAGTATCTGCAGAGGAGATATTGGAAAGCAAGTATTTTGCATTTAGAGCATGAGCAAATGCAGCAAGAGACACTGCTTTGACCAATCTACATACTAACATGCTCAGCCAGGAAGTAAGTATGATCATATGTGCTGGGAAGCCCATCTCATTTTGGGGCAAAATATGAGATTCATTAAGCAGAACTATCCTGACTCTTCTCCACCTATGAAGCAACATAAAACTTAACCAGATATGGGGAAAGGACAGATGAACTAGAGAGAAGACACCTTATTCAGGGACTTAACTTTTTCAGACTTATCCCAAAATCCCTGTGGGTCCTGGCTCTTCTACTTCCAGCCCTGCAAAAGCATCCTCTTGACAACTTACCACAAATACTCTGAAATAATTTTTCAGGACCATCAACAAAAGTCTTGTTTGTCCATAGAGAAAAGTCATTTTGAGGAAGGAAGCTCTGAGATTTCCAAGTTACGAGAAAGAGAGTTATTCATTGTGTTGCCTGCAACATCACACAAAGCTTTCTCAAATCTTCCAAACAACTGTTTCAGGGGTCATGCTAAAAATGGGTTAGGAAAGATGTAATGGCAGTGAAGCCCGTACAACACACTATAGCCAATAAATTAGACTACCATTGCTTGCAGGCATTGGGCTTTGCTGATTCTCATTGCCTGGTTAAATCGGGTTCGGGGTCCTCACACTCTGCATTAAGAGGTTTAGGGGAAAGTCAAACATCTCTACTTCATATCTGGAAAACAGTAAAAACTTTAAAAAGAAAAATGCATTAAAAAGAAAACAAGACTGAGTCTAAGCTGATACTGAGAGTGCAGTCACACTAAAGTAGTGAAAAAATAGTAAGGTTTACTAGTAAGGTAAAACACTGATTCTGAAGGCTGTATCTTCCAAAAGAGAATTAGGTATCTGCCATATTTCTCCATTGAAACAACAGAAAGGTTGCATTAATTAGGAGAATTCATAAAGCAAGGTTACTAAAGAAAAAAAGCCGGTGTGTTAAAATATAACACACAAACTAGGAGAAAGCCTAAATTCACTTAAGGCATATCAAGGTCTCAGAATAACTGACTTGCTATTGTCTAAGTTAATTGTTTAACTATTCTAAGTCTTCTCAATATATACTGGTTTAAAAGTTTAATCTAAAAAAACCCCACTCGCCTTTATCTATATACTTAAGAACTCTCATTCAACTTTTAAAGTAAGAAAAAACCCCAAACTGACTCTCTTTATTTAAAATTTTCATGGGAAGAGATACAAAACAGTAGCTATCGGAAAGCTGAGCTTTATTCGGGCATTTTCAGCAAATACTTACAGAAAGGAGCTGTAACTTAAAAGTAGATAGAAGAGGTGGTTGGAACTGCTGAGTTGCAGCAGACACCCTAGCCTTCAGCTATCTGCCAGTAGCTGTCTGTTCAGCCAGGGTGGCTCCACCTCAGGGTTATATTAACTGGACCCAAAGTAGTTGTCCCAAGAGAGCTCAACCACACTTCGCTGAAGATAAGGCACTCTTTGTGGCTTGTCAGCTTCTTAAACATCATTACTCCAACATAAGTGTTGATTGATTAAACTGGATAGAACTAACATTAAGTATTTTAGGGGCACACCCTTTACTTTTAAATCTGACTCTTAACCTATGTGTCCAGAAGGCACATGGCTCTTGATGATTAACTGCAAGCTTTACTCCAGTTTATTAAAGTACAGCCTTAATTTATTCTAACATCTAAAGGAGCTTTGTTACATTTGTAACAATGTAACAATGAACCCAGTATTTTTAATTTATGAAGCTCAGATTTTACTACTACAGTAGTTTTAAAAGAAAGGTGTACCTATAATTAAGTGCGTAAGTCTTTCAAATAAAGACTTCTGAATTAAATGAAACCTTTATGTCTAACAAGGTGTCTTTTAAATAGTTAATTCAAAACTTTACCAGATATTGTTGGAAAAAGAATGAAACACCTTCAGTTGCTTAAGCAAGCATTGTTGAAAACAGTGACAATGTGTATTACACTTTTGTAGATTTTTAACTGATACAAATACTAATCCAGAGCAAGAACGAATCATTTTACCAAATATTTACAAACTACTAATTCACTCAGGTAAGGTCAAACATAATAGATAGTGGCTAATTTTAAAACACAAACACTAGACACAAGATGAGATTCAAATTGGTGTATTCCATGTCCATTCATGTAAACATCAGTTCAAGACACGTTGTCAGAAGTCTGAGGTATCTAGCACAACATGGCAACAGATCTAGACCTACTGAACTATAGCTACTTATGAAATCTCGAAAACATAGAACAAGTAACAACTCAGT
Organism: Microhierax caerulescens; assembly: GCA_035590215.1. NCBI lineage: Eukaryota > Metazoa > Chordata > Aves > Falconiformes > Falconidae > Microhierax > Microhierax caerulescens. Next base: position 28,256,174 of record JAVJGJ010000059.1, on the reverse strand, counting down.
CTGCTCTTTCCTCTTCCCCCATCAAGCACAGTTTAGCTCTGTATGGCTAAAACTATGCCTTCTCATCTGCATGTTACAATCACTTTATAGGACCGTTGCTCTCAATACCTGTTCTACAATAACTACTTAAAATACCTGAAAAAGTAAACACTTCCACCTGAAGTGTGTCTTTTTTATCACCTTAGATCATGACACCATGCTTAATTACCTCCTGCCTCTACTGAGCCAGTGAAGCCTCCTGGTTTGCCAGTATTTCCAACTGACTATTACAATTTACCTTTAATAGTCCTGTCTGCTCTACCCATGCTCGAAACACTATCACTTTGCTCCGGAGAGGTATAGCAGCATATCTCCTCTCCTATTATTCACCTGTTCCCAATTTTTAGACAACCTTTCCATCACACTCAGAATCTACTTGCTGGACTGATTACCTTCCCAGATTACACCTCACTGAAGCCCTTGCTCAGGAAGGAAGGTATTACTCTTACATCTGCGGGCACCATTTTTTCTTGTCTATGATAAAGCTTAGAAACAACTGTTGGTTTTGGCTTTGATCAAATAGATTTGGCAACTTCTGTACTCCACACTGATGGTTGGTATCACTGAATTTTATTTAATTGAAAGCTGAAAGCACCATTATTCATCTGGGTATATCTACTCAACATCTCTGTTCAACATATGTTATGGTGTCTTTAATGTAGTGGCAGCACCCAACTTCATTTACACGTTGTCTGGGATAGTTGAAAACACAGTGCATAAATAAGATTGAACATGAGAAACTGGCAGAATGGCTGAGGCACAAGCTGCTGAAGAGGCTGGATTATACAGCAGTCAGAAGAAATTCAAATGACAGTAGCCTTGCAAAAGAAGAATGACAGGAAAACCTGGCAGTCACCGTTGCACAAGAAATAGGATGGGCAGTCCCAGGTATAAAAGTAGCTGCAAAATCTGTGAAGCCTGAAGTAGAACATGGACCTGAAAAGTGTTAACTTGAATAAGAGGCTCAGACATAAAAGGAGACGGGGAGATACACAAGACGCAAGGAGATTTAGAAAACAGTACCAGAGTTGCTCCAGAACAGCCTGTTTAGAAACAATGATTAAAAAACTCACTGCAGTGAAAACATCAGCCAACTGCTCCTTGTATTGTTAACACACTATTTCACAACAAAGTAAACATAACTTTCTCAAAATATATTTGCTGTCATACAACAGTAGGTAAAAAAATAGATAATATTTTATTGCAAAGTCTCACAGTGTAATTAGATTTTAATGTGCTGTCCAGTACACTTAAAAGTATATACAATTATACCAAAAAAATGGCAATTTCATAGCTTCCTGTTGGTGCTCATGCAAACTGAGGAAATAAATTGTGATAAACTGTTATCTTGGTAACTTTCCCAGCTGAAAACCAGTGACTAAAATACAGATAAAATGACAGTACAAGTTAAGTACAGTAGTAGATTTTAGCACTACTATCCTAACAAAGAACTTCCATGCAGGAAAAAGGATCAATGTAAGTTTAGATGTAATACCATGGTTTGGGATCCAACCAACTAATTTACACAGGTTTAATACTGTTATTTTTAGTCTTTTTACTTCTTATACCTGCGCTGTATTTTGGCTTTTTAAAGACTTTTTTATTAAAAAGTTTCTGTTCTATAGCACAGACCTCATCGTGGATATAAGAGGGCTGTATCCTCAGAAGAAAGGAGAATAATTTTAGTACAAAATGGTAACTCTGGGGGAAGTCCACTTCTCTGTAATGAGCCAGATGACCACACAATCTGAAAAGAGAGGGAAAAAAAAGCACCCTAAATTACAAGTGTATTTAGTATTTAGCTAGCATTTATATTTTTAATTGTAATTAGAGGAAAACTCTACGAGTTTCCAATAACATAAATCACAATTCTGGTCTACATGTTGATTCTGTGAAGTGATCTACTCCTGCAAAACCCTCAAGTAGAGGATTGGACCAAGACATGTTCAGAGGTGGTGCAGACACAGTAAGAAGGAAAAGCCTGCAGAGCTTCTTGCACTATGAATCAGGATCATACTCAACCAGTTCAATATGTTCTTTGCCTTTCAGGACCAAAATGAACCACTGTTTGTTCTGCCAGCTTTTAGCAAACACAGCAAAGTGTGAAAATGGCTACCTTACTCTCTTTTTAAAGTTCCTAAGACTATCCAATGCAGACATCCAGGCTCTTTTCTGTGTTCTTTGCCCACGCTCTACACATGGTCCCTTCTCTTCCTGACACTCTGCCATGGGATTATAACCCATCCGTTTCTTGTCCATTGCCTTTGTGTGCTAAATATAAACTACCTGCCTAAAAACAAAAGAGAAAAGCTAAGTTCAAGTAAATAGAGTAGGAAACACTGGGGCAAACAATGACCAGGTTGGCAGAAAATAATTAGTATCATAGCAGCCTACTGCTTAATTATTTTGTAGCTCTCATGATGAAGATATTAATGAAAATTATGAGGTCATTTTATTGATGAAGTATACAATGAAAATAGCAAACTGGACTTGCTGGTAACAAGTGTCAGACTGAACAAAAGATGACACAGAGGACAGACTGCAGAGAGAGCTCTGTAAACATTAAGTTCAGCAACTTAGGTTGGAAAAATACCCTGTTCTGGGTTAGCATCAAATTTGGTTTTGTTATTAGTGGGAAGTTTAAAATAGTAGAAATTCCAGCTGTTTCAATTTTTTTAAAAATCTTTTACATTGATATGGGGATTCAGGTGCTATTCATCCCAAGTCCTATGCATCTTCCAGCTTACTAGGTACTGCCCTGGCATGTGGAGAAGCAGAGTTTAAAGCTTCCCCTCTGTCTGATTCAGAGCAGCAGTCTTAAATATTCACCAGAACAAGGACTAGAATCTGTCTGTCCCAATTTATGGGCAAGTGTGCTAATTACTAGACTACAGAGTCATTTGCTTGCTCCCTCTGGCCCAACAAACATTTACATTTTACCTCAAACTGGAGGCACAGACAGACCCGCCTTGGAGTGCCATGCAAGCCACACTTTGAGGAGCAGAGTCTTCATTTAAAGCCTCCCAAAATCTGGCAGATAGGAAATTTGAAACTGGGTCTCTCGTGTCATACGTTCCATCCTCTGCCCTACCTCATGTTCCCTGAAAGCTGCCTAGAAAAATGAAATCAAAGCGGACATTTCATAGGCATCAGAATGAACTAGCTGACGCCACAATCCAATGTGCTGGCTAAATTAAAACTTCATTGAGAAACGTTGGTTGAATCAAATCTTCATTTTTGGGCTAATATGAAATAAGACACCTTGCTATGTTCTAGTCAACTCAGAGATTCAGGAGTTACAGGTCTTATAGCAATTTAAGTGTCAAATCTCAGTTTCCACTGGGGGGGCAGGGGACTGATATTGTATATTCTGAGGCAAATGCATAATTACATCAATACTGTAAAGCACCTATTTGACTAGCTGGAATTACACTTTTCACAAAAGCACCTAAACACACTAATTTTTGGCCCTTCTTGTGCTATTTTTGTGCTATTTTGTACTCTAAAAGCATCTCTGAAGAGCCAAAAAAAATATTCAAGGCTATTTTAAATTTAATTTAATTTAAATATTAAGGGAAAACCATTTTTCCTCAACATCTTTCACACATTGTAATACCTCATCATACACAGAATCATTTAGGTTGGAAAAGACCTTTAAGATTATCACGTCCAATTGTCAAATGCCTATCACCTAATCTTCTTCTATACCAAATCAATTTAGAATCCAGTTTGAAACTGAAAGTTTTAAAATAAAAGAAAATGTAAAAGAATTTCACTGTTTGACTGCTCTCAGCTTTACCCACACTGAAATCATACTTTAGTCCTAGGATTAAAGCATTTCAGCAGTCCCAGTTAAACTATGCTTATTTTTAGAGAAAGAGAATCTGTACATTTGTTTTTAGTTCTATTATACATACACACTTGCATAGGATAAACCATCGTATCTGAGGGAGTAGATGTTGTTTTCCAAAGTTAAACAAGTGTCAGATGTATAATTAACTACTTGCATTGCAAATGATATAATGGGAAATTTAACCGGTAAGAATTTAAATTCAAATCTTGCTCCATGGATGCTGTGACAGTTTGCCATTAACATTTTAATATATTACATATGAAAATGTAGGCTTAAAAACAGACTTTGCATGAAAGATTATTCACACAAACATACAGCAAAATATCCACTCATTCAGTGTGTACATAAGATTTACGCAAATTTGTGGTAAAAGGATTATTACCTCTCCTCCCTTAAAAAAAAAAAAAGGTTCTTATTCATACAAAAGAATGAATCCATACAGCCAAAGCTCTTGTAATATAACACTGTGCTTACATTATTCCAGCCCGTTTCTGTCAAGGTGGATATGTGAAAAAGAAAATAAGGATAAGCAAATAAATCCACTGAAAGACAGAAAAGACTGCATGCATGTAAAAGCCAGTTATTTTCATGGGGAATGTTTAATGTTTTAAAAATCAGGAATGTATCACTAAGACTCTGTAGAGGCTATTCCCTCTTCAGCATGCCATTCAGAAGTATGTAACATGAAGATTTAAGATGTTACTCAATGCACTAATGAAATCTCATTTCACTTTTAACATAACCCAGCCTCCCTTCCGAAAAACACGCTCCAATTGCACACATGAGAAATTCAGGAAAATCCAAGCCATCTGCAAAGTCCCTCTTTCTCACTGACACTCACCGGTACATACCTCTTCTGGATTAGGGTTTTGTGACACAACCAATGTCAGAACCAAAGGCTGGTGTACGACCCAGAAGCTGTATCTACACCACCCACTACTCATCTAAACTAGGGAGTTTATGAGAAACACTAATTTAGGTATTTCCTACTCCTTGGACTAACTGCTGCCTAACACTCTACACTCAGTCAGCAGGGCTTTTGCTTTCTGTGTCTGGCCATGGTCGTCTGCCAGCACCTACCAAGTAGAAAACTCACCAATTTCTGCAGAATTTGACACAAGAGGAGTAGGTATTAAAGGAAGAGTGAGAGTTAGACACAAATCAGGCAAATAGTTAAATACCCATATAACTTTGTACAAGGCTGGATTAGCTGGACTCTCATTCTCCTTGCTACTTAGGTCCTTTAAAGAAAACAATTTTACTAACAAATAGCACAACTGTTTCGATATACCCATAATTGGGAAAAAAAGTATAAATTCCTTTTCATTTGGGAATGGTTCTCTAGTAAAGACAGACACTAAACTTCCTCAGTAGCAAAAAATGTTTTCCCATATTTCTTTCACTTTTCCAGTAAAATTATTGTCTTTTACTTTCCTGCTTGCAAAAAATACAACTGTTGATTGGCAATATGCTTACATGAAATAGTGTTAAAGTCCTTTTCACTTGTAATTTTTTTAAAAAATATGTTCTGGAGGCATTAATTGCCTGCTTATTTGAACTGTGACTGATAATTTTAACTTTAATTTTGATTAAGGCCACCACAAAAGCAGTACAAAGATTCAGAAAATTAATTTCCTATGTTTTGAGGGGGTCAGGAAGAGAGCAATAGAACCATTTACCCATTCTCTAGAGAGCTGTGGCACAAGGTTTTTCCAAAATACTGTGAAGAAGGAAGTAAAATGAGTATTTGTATCTAGCTGCTACTCCTGCCATGTGACTCTAGTTGTTAATTTTGTCTCATCTCCTCTCTTCTCAAAAGCTCACTTTGATCATTCTTCATATTACAATTTGTCTTCTCCCAATCCAGGATGAACCACTCCCACACCCCTCTTTCTACAAATTATTTTTACTATATCTGAATACATAGCTGTGTACACCCCCCCAATACCTGTCATTTGTAAAAAAATACATATATGGCTCTTTGCTTTCAGAACTTTCCAAAATGTATTTAACAAAAATTTGAATACTTACTTCTCAGTACATAGTTTCAGTGTACCCAGCCAATAGTCAGAGTTCATGGCTGTAAGTACACCACATTTTTCTTGCAAAATTCCCTTCAGGCTATGCCCGTGAAAACAACTCCCATCTGTGTTTTCTTCAGACCAACTTAACTGAAAACTTGAAGGACTTGGCTTTTCAGCAGGTTGCACTGAACCAGACAGCTTGCCAAACTGATTTTGTAAATTCACAACCATTTCTGTACAAACAACAACAAAAAAAAAACCACCAAAGCAAAAGTATTAATTATTAGAATATTCTTTAGAGGTGCTTAATACTGGAAGAAAACAGGGTATTTGTGTCTCCA
>JAVJGJ010000059.1:28217997-28249860 GCA_035590215.1 Microhierax caerulescens | reverse complement strand
TTGAAGGTCTGTATGTTCTCTCCCCCATTCCATTTAAAGCTCAACTCTGTCACATGTTTTAGGGAAAGATTTTTAAAGATAATTCAAAATGCCATGTCTTTCATGCCTAATGACATTAACAGTGGGGCACTCCAAAAGCACTGCCCCAAGTAAAACCTGTACAATCCATTTGATACTGCCTGTGTTTTTATGCTGATAGAAAACACATGCCAGGATGCCTTTTGCTGTATTTACCTGGTTGTAAGCTATCTCTCAGACTGGCTAAGATTTTTTAAGTAGGTTCCTGTGTATCAGAATTAAGGAAGCTTGGTTTTGTACACATCCAGATTTAAGGTTAAGCTTTTCAAAGTGCAAATTTTGGCTGGGGAAAAAACCCAACAAAACTACTCCACCTTTCCTCACTACCAGTGAAAGAATGACAAACTTTCAGAAGTTACTGAGGCTAAGAAGGGAAAGAAGGTGTGATGATAGATGAACACACACAATATGACCACCTAAGACTTGTTCTCATAGGATAAAAAGCAGTTTAAAAAACACTGTTGTTGGAACTCCGACTTCTTTTTACGAACTGTACCTGAACAAACTCATTCATAAACCGGTAAAAAAGCAGAAAAGACATCCTGAAGTAATCCAAGGACTGGGAAGCTTATCTTTCAAGAGGACACTAAGATCTACCATCAAAAACAAAGGCTGAGGAAGGTTTCTGAAAACCTGTATCTGGCACATAAGCGTTCTAAGGCCTTCTCTGTTTCTGCTATTTTAAATTTGGTTTAAGATTAATATCGCTCAGCTACAATGGCATTATGTGATGTTCCTGCTTGCAGCAGTCAGTGGTAAAGCTCTGTAATCTAAGTGGTCCTCTTCTAGCTCAAAGAGAAGCAGAACCTGAAGAGGTACCTAGAGTGCCAGAAAGTGACTAACAAAAATAATTATTATTTTTTTCTTATAAATACAGGAATTAATGGGCATCTGAGCAAATGATCAGCTTGAAATAAACAAAGATAAACAAGTTTTTGCATGGGTCATGACATGACTGCAGGATGACCCCTACCAAATTTTGAAGAGTAAGAACATTCAAAAAAATCCCAATTGCATCCTTGAAAGAGAAAACCAACATGAGTTATTCAAACCAAATAAAATTATACAACTTGTTTAGAAGTGCCTGAACCAGTCTCTTCCAGAAAATGGAAGAGTAGGTAAAGAGAAAAACATCACTTGCCACGCTGAACATCTCTCTCCAAATACCTGCTACTTACTAGATACTATTAAATGCAGAATGAGGCACTTCAGATCTAATTTGGTTGAATAAAATTCTGGTTTTCTGTATTTCCACAGATAAGTGGGTTTCTGTTGTTTTTCTTTTTGCTTTTATGTCAACCTAAAGCCCAGAAATTTCTTCTAAGTACTTCTAGAGCTACTAAAATAGATGTACCTGCATTATGACCACATATAGCTAGCTATTCAAGTAAAGTCATGTTCAGACAAGCCTTCCTCATTTTCTGTAGAAGACTGCCAGGAGGAGTGGGAGAGAAGAGGGACACGCAAGGTCTACTGAAGGATATACTGGGATATCCATACCAAGGAAGTAAAGGAGAAAAGGGACAGGAAAACTATGGAAGACCAACAACAATTCATGAAGGTTGTCATTATATAAAGGCAGCTGACAAACCAGTGAGGATGAGGACACAGTACCCATTCTGAGATGTGGTTCAGTAGGTCATTAGGAAGGCTGGCAAAGGCAGTTTCAGTTGAGCATGAGGAAAATGTCTGAAGAATTCCAGCCACAGGTTTGTAATATTACTACATTAATTGTACCCAGAGGTGAAAGAGAGAAGAACAGATATTTTAAGACATAAATGTTATCACAGTCAGGGCTGCAGATTTTCTATGATGGGAAAAGTTGGATGGAAAAAGATTTCTGTGTTGCTGGAAAGAAGCAAAGTTTACTCACGTCTTCTCTTAAGAACTTTAGCTTTCTTCTCAGCTGAATAAAACAGCGGCTTTTCACATCTCCATAGACGCCTACCAGCAAGAGATATGAGAATTGTTAAGAAAAAGAAAGCTGGAGCAAACAAGTAAAAGGATAGTGATTTCTTACAAATAATGCTGGAGCTATTCAATTAAAATCAGAATAATCTAACGGTGCTATTAAAAGCCACTGCCTCCCCAGCACCTCAGAAGTCTTTTTTCAGAATAGACAAACTGAGGACCATAAGCCTAGATTTACTGTAATGAGTTAACTGTTCAGCTGTATAAGCTACTTGTCACAGAAACTGCGCATTTAATTAATGTGCTGGAGAAACATTATGAATGTAAACAGAAAATTAAGATTGGGATTTAATTGCTTTATTCACCCAAGCTTGATAGATGGAAATGTGCAGCAAATTCCTAACCTTTTTAATTTCTGTGGGGGTCAGGATTTCACATAAAACTGTCTACCTTAAAGAAAAAGTACTTAAAAACCTCTTACTTTGCATTTTCTTCATCCAATTTCTTTTGCTTCACATCCAAGGAACATTTTATCACCTTGTACCATTTTTTGAACTCAAAATATGGACTACCTGAATAAAACATACACATTTCAGGTTGGGAAGAAGTAAAAGAAAGGTGTAGTACACAGAAGGTGATCTCCACACAGTTACACCCTGAGTCTTCCACCTCTATACAAACCTATCCTGAATTCCATGTGCTTAAAGAAAACATACTCGATCTAACAATTCTGTAAGAAAGAGAAATGTAGAAATGCAGCGACAGAACAGCGTGTTGCTACAAGCGCAAAGAAGCCCCTCAGCTTAGAATAGATTTCATAGGTTTAGCAGAGTTCAAATCTTTTCCCTCCTCTCTGAAAGTCAAGCATAGACCCTACTTCCTCTCTACAAAATAAACCTGATATCCATGGCGTGAAGTGTCCTTCACCTGTTCGAAAGTTGACTTTAAGGCATTAATGAAACTATACACCAAGCTTAGACTTAAACAAATAAGATCTGAACAAGCCCAGATGTAAAATTTCAAGCAGTTTCAACTACTCCCTGCTACCTATGTCTATCCTACTACCCATGAAACCTTACAGGGCTGGAAAAATATACTAGACCATGGTATTGACTTGGTATCAGCTTTCTGTGTTTTTGAGCAAGTAACTTCATTTGTTGATATGTGAACAGATATTTATCCGCACATGCAAAAATATTAAGGCATATGGCATTCTAGCAGCATGTTTATCATCAATGCTCTAAAGAGGCACAGGACTGAAGTAGACCAACTGGGTACAGTAAGTGTAGGAACTCTGAATAGAACTGTGGTGTAGATTTATATATTTAAAAAATAATCAACCCTTATTAGCCATGGGTGGGTTATCTGCACTGTGAATTAAGCAGGCTTTGCATTCCTCCATCACCCCAGCTGCACTGGATGTGATGCTTGCATCATGCTTAGCTTTGCCAACTAGCTGTTTATAGTGCTTTGAAGGTGAATATACTGTTCTTACAGTCAAGCTTATACACCACTTCTGCATTTTTGCTATTCAGGCTACCCTGCTACAGGACAGAAATACAGCAACAGACAAGTGAAGAAAGACCCTTCAGTAGCTCTTAAAATTCAAAGGTGTGGATACAACTTCTTTTATGAACTCCTTAAACCCAGAGTCTTTAACTAAGTACTCCTAAACCTCTGGGAGGGCAGTTTAGGACGAGGTGATGGTGGTGAAAATTTTTATTAAAATTCATATGAATTACTAAGTATCTGTGACAAGCAAAGCCATTTTCAGAGACATGATGCTACACTATAATATCCATTTACCTGGCCAGTACTGCTAGGTTGATGTTGAGAGAGCTGAGCTGACTGAAAAATACACAGCTCTGTGATACACACAGACATATATACAACTCAAGCACAGATTTTGTTTGAACATAAACCATACTGTGTATGTGGCAATTCATAGAACACATACACACAAACACACTAGGTCACTACAGCTGTCTACTGTACAGCTTCTAGTTGAACTGTAGGACCTGAAATACTATTTTTCTTTAATTTAAATAACGACTAGAGAAAGGATAGTTAAACTGAGAATGGAGTCAACATAAATTGAATCTTTAAAACTCAGTATTAACCATTATTTATTTCAGCATGCTAACTTGGGAAAATGCCAGAGGCAGTTTTGAGCTCTGGCACTGATCAGTGCTCTAACAGAAATTCTCACATCAGTTCCTCTTTGCAGCTGCTCACCATCACCCATACCTCCAACTTTTTAAGGATAGGGACAACATAAAAGAGCATATGGGTCATTTTGCACAGCAGATTTTCAAGTAAAAAAGCAGACAAAGAGTGAGCTGTTCACTCCCAAGGGCAATGAGACTTGTTAATAAGAAGAAACCCTATTAAGCCATTAATGACTTTGAGCCTCAGCTTGTAAGCAGTTGCACAACTTCTACTCTTGTCACTATTACGTACTTCAAATTTTCAAGGGAAATGAAAAGGAAAAAAAACCAACAAAGATCCAAAATAAGTCTGAGTATCCACTTGAAAATGAGAATTACCAGTTTCAGTTAACAGTGATGACTAACTCTAGATACAGCAGTAACTGCTCGTGCAGTTTTCTTACTGACTTAAATTTTTAGAAAGTAACAGAAGGGTCCCAAAACTGGATGGAAGGCTTAAAAGATAAACTACTGTAACACATCTTTGATCTTATCTTCAGCTGTGATCTGGATCAGGTCACGGAACATCTTCCTGAAGATTTCTAATCTTTGGTTTGGTCTTTTTGCCCTCAAAGAACCATGTTCACACCATTATCTTCTCTATCTTAATTACTGCTAGCTTTTCCACACTCTCTCAGGATTATTTGGACTAAGAAAATAGATTACATCTGAAATACGTTACACACTAAGACATTTTATTTAACAAGACTAAACAAGTTTGGATTTTATCATAAACATGGTTTGATGCCCCTAATAAGTATCTGCTATTTATGATCAAAGTGCGTTCCTTCTTCACTGCGTATCCACTCATCTTCACCTAGTATGCATGAAATCCTAAAACAAAAGGCAAACAGGCACAAGAAGAAGCAGAAAGATACCTAGTAAAATGTGTACCAAACTGCCCTATCCAGAAAAATAAGAACTATGCAGGTAAACTGAGATGATTTTACACAAACAGGATCTACTGTTTTCTTTGAAAGAAGATTTACCTTAAAAGAATAAATGACAAAACCACATTTTTTTATATCAATAAGATATATAGTAAGTCTTTCTAAGTCTGATTACAAAGTCATTTCATTTACAAAATCATACAATGCTTATAATAGAATATTTATGTACCTTCTTTGTTGTTTTTATTTCTTTCTTCAGCAAAGTCTGAAAGTAACCTGAAAAAAATTATAAAACTCAGGCTATTCTGCAGATCCAAATAACTGCACTTCTTACAGGAAGTTCAAATACAACCATCAAAATTTGCACCCTAATTTTATTCCAAGTTTCAGATTCAAACTGATGAATTTAAAAAATAGGTAATATTTAATGTCTAAAATGCCTTCAAGTGTATGTTTTATGCTACTGAACTTAATCAAAATTCAAATACTATAAACTTAATATTACTAAAGAAAGAATGATCCAGACAAACATTTGGGCTATTTGAAATTTGGGCTTTGCTACAGATTTGCCTGTACACTTACCATTCATAGTTATCATCTAATAAAAACAATAATTTGAGCACAACTACAATAACTGCGGCAGCAAGAACATCGTATTTCACTTTTCTTGTTGATTTATTTCCAGGCACAAGAGTCAGAAAATCCACTTCTCCAATACAGATCTTTTTCACCACTCGACAAGTCCAATTATGCAATTCATCTGATTAACGTAAATAAAATTCTAAAATTAGCATGGTGAGACAAGCTAGAAATACTTTTACAGTGCAAATATTTTGGTCATTTGAGGAAAATAATGCTTAGGACTTTCAGGACCATTATACAGCAATTTTTTTCAGGCTGGGAAGTATTTTTAATAAAACTAGGCAACCTTCACTGTGCTTACATGGAAAAGAATTCTGACATATATTCACATGGGGGGAAGAGAATCACATTTTTAATAGTGTTTAGATGATCTGACAACATCGTTCAAGTAACATCCTGAGCACTGTGGTGAGAAAGCTTATCTTAAATCTAAATAAATATAGTTTCAAAAATCCCCAAAAGCCAAAAACTTCTCCCAAACTTTTTCGCTGCACGTTGACTAAACACCCATGGCACGGATGGACTCAGTACTGCGAAGAGGAACAGGGGCTAGTTTTAAAGAAGCTGGCTGGGCATGAACAGCAGCCTAATCACAGCAGGGCAGCACTTGCTGCTACCCTGACAAAACCTGGCTAAGGCACAGATAATCCCAGCCCAGGTTAAAACTGGCTTTACACTGTACAGCTGAATTGCACCCGCTAGTGCAGGTTATGTCAAAAAGATACAAGCACAGTTCCAAAAGCAGCAGTATGGTATCTATACAGTCTCTTATTACTCTATGCTTATTTTTCACAGATACAAATCCCCCAAATTTCTCACCTTTCCTGTTCAGCAAGAAATACAGGAGTTGATTACATCACCATCAGATTCCACAAAGGTTAGCAATGTATGACTAAGAACCACCTTAATCCAGCTATATTTTATACTCTCTTGCTGCTTACAGAGTTCAGTAGGAACTGATTTTTAATTCTCTTGCACATAACAGTAAAAGTTAAGCAAAATCAGGAAACCAAATTTTCTCACAGATGACGTCAGTATATTTTCTGTTACTTCAGATACTTAAAATGGCCTTTTCATTAGCATTTAGTGTCCCACAAAACTCTGACAATTCACTGTTGTTTTTTTTAATTGTTAGATAACAATAGTAGTCCTTTTTCAATTTGTAAAAAAATGCTTCTACATGATAGAAAACTTAGTTGCAAGGAAAAAGTAAAGGACAGTATCATCTTCTACAGTAATTTTCAAAAAGTACCTAGCTTTGTATATCTTTGCAACAGATCTGAAAATACAAAATTTCTAGTTTTTTCCTTTATTCAATTGATACTTCAAAATCTGAAAAATAACGTGATCCTCTACAGGATCACAACATCGGTGTAATACTACAAAATCAGAATTTCTACTCTGGAATTTTAGCCCTAAATCTGTTAGTTATCTTCTCTTTATCCAACTGTGAGCAAACAGAAAAGCCAAGTAGCTTTTTTAAATGTAAATAATGGCAAAATAAGGCAATGCTGCCCCCCCCCCCCCCCCCAACTATTAACAGTTGGAATGCTCTGAGGAAAAAAAAAACCCTAATTTACAGACTATTTGTCTGTACAACTCATCAACTCATCTTTAGTGACAGTGGTATTTGATAGAAAGCATGGTAGCACAACAGACAGTTCACATATTAAGACTTATTGGTCTTTCTTTGGCAATTCAATATTCAAGACATAATTTTAGGATAAACAAAAATATTCAATTTTTATGCAATATGCAATTTCAAAACTAAATCAGAAACTCAGAGAGCAGCTGATTTGTCACATAGCATCACTTGATAAAATTAATGCTAATATGCAATATCATAGAATATAAAGTCAATGTCATATGTGAGAATTCCAGTGCTAAACGATCAGGTCCCAACTTCATGAATCATTTAGCTAAAGTTAATAAATCACGTGAATTCAGCTAGGGCCTCTTAGTTCACATGGATACTGAAAGATTTGAAATTAAGTATCCACTCCAGTCTTAGAGAGCCAGCACCAGAGTGCCCCTGCATATCTGGGCCTATAATACATACGCTGAATGTTTGATGAAGGTGCTTTCTATAGAAATTATCTTTTAGTTCACACTTAAATGGTTATAAATTAGAAGGAAAAGTGTAGGCACTTTTAAAGTTGTTATTCAAGTCTTTTTCCTAGAGTCTAATAAACCAAAGAAAAATTTTATCAGTTCAGGTTTGGGAAAATATTTACCAGGTAAATTGGCTTCCATCAAGTACTTCATGCACAACATGTCTGGATGAAGAAAACAGCTCTCTGTTATATCTGGGAAACGAGGCAGGTCTAAAAATGCTGCAAGCTCCAGCATTTTGTTGTATACTTCTTCATATGCAGGCCAGGACTGAAAGACAGGGTTAGAGGGTGTTGTAAATTTGCTCTATTACCATATTTCTTAATTATTTAAAATTAGTTATTGAAACTAAAATCTGCATTATTTAATACAGAATTATTTATACAATATATTATATATTATATATATATTATTTATTATATATATATATTATTTATTATTTGTATTGCAAAGAGAAACATGCTAGTTTTAAAGCCCATGACATATATAAGGAACAAATAGAGAGTTGCTGCAGACCTGCAACCAACCCACTATCTCTTCTGTGCAGTGATCAGTATGTCTCCAGATGCTCCAAAACTGAAAGAAAATTGGGAAAAAAAAATACAGGTACAACTGAGGGTGAACTCACTGAAGAGCTAAGAGATCACAGAAGCACAGATGGGTGGAAGTTGGCAGCGACTGCTTAAGATGATTGGGTCCAAGCCCCTGCTTGGGTGAGCTAGAGCATGCTGCCCAGGACCATGGCCAGACAGATTTTGGATATCTTTGTAGATGGCAGCTCCACAAGGTCTGTGGGAAATCTGCTCCAGTGTTTCATCACCCCCAGTGTACAAAAGAAAAAAAAGATTTTGGTTTTCTTTACGCTTAAATTGAATTACTTGTATTTTAGTGTGTGCCCATTTCCTCTCATCCCATCACTGGAAAACACTACGGAGGATCTGGTTCTCCTCCTGTGCACACTCCTGCAGGTATCACATCACATCCGCTCTGAGCCTTCTCCATCTCCAGCCTGAAAAGCCCCAGCTGTCTCAGCCTCCCCTCGTTTGTCAGATGCTCCACTCCATCATCTTCACAGTGCGTTACTGGTTACTGGACTGAGCCTCACTATGTCCATATCTCCTTCGCACCGGGGAGCCCAGCACTCCAGATGTGTCTTACCAGTGCTGACTAGAGAGAGTGGATCACCTCCCTTGATCCGCTGCTTAATGCAGCCAGGATGATGTTGGGCTTTGCCACAAGGGCACATTGCTGGCTCACGTTCATCTTCACAGCACCTTCTCCATCAGGGCCTTCTCTGGAAAGCTGTTTTCCAGCCGATCAGCCCCCCAGCACGTGTTGCTGTCTGCGGTTATTCTGCAGTGCATATTTATGTCATTATGTATCAAGAACATGATGAATATGAGGCTGACAGGCCTTTAGTTCCCCAGATGCTCCTTCCTGCCCTTCTTGAAGACAGGGCAGATGTTTGCTTTCTTCCAGTCCTTAAGAAACTCCCCCAGTCACCATGACTTTTCCAAAATTATTGACAGTGGTCTTGCGATGATGCCAGCCAGGTCCCTCAGCAGTTGTGGCAGCATCCCATCAGAGCCCACCAACCTTGACATGGCCAATTTGCCTGTTTAGTCCCTAACCTGCTCCTCCTTCACCAAGGGTGAGTCTGCTTCCCCTAGACTTTCCCACTGGTTTCAAGGACCTGGGATTGCTGAAGGATGCTCATCTCAGCAAAGACAGAGCAAAAAAGACATTCACTGCCTTACTTAGCCTTCTCTTCGTATTTGTGGCCATGCCCCCATTCAGCGGCAGGCTCACATTCTCTAGAACCTTTCCACGGAATCTTTAATGTAATTTAATTTCTATTAATTCCATGTTTGCATATGTACTGATGAAAATAAATCCGCAATTGTCTTTTCAAAGCTATTGACTGCATGAAGAATGTTAGTTCGCCCAACTTCTACTGGTTTCCCTGCTAGAGGCGGACACAGATTTTGACACACTTATTATTCATAGTGAACTCAGCAGGACCTGAGGTTTGTGTAAGTATGGACTGTAACTTTTGACCCTCATTTCTTCACACCTGAACTGTTTCATTAAACATTCTTAATTCTCTGCATTTTAAATGACCACTTGAATTTACCTGTCAAAGTGATAACTTTCAGTTGTTCAAGCTACTTTACCATCTTAAATATATAAATAGCAACAGTTTTTCTGCTTTAGTTGGTGGCAGGGCTGTTCATCATGTATTCATATTTTATGCAGTCAATTTTTGCATAAGGTACTTTCCTTTAATAGGAATTTAGCAGGGGGTTACAATACATTGTGCACAGGTTCAAAACTTTCCTGAACAAGAACGAATTCGGGTTTCTGGGTTTTTTATAGACCAGAATAAAAACAGAGCAATCATGTTTACAACAACCATAATACTGAAATAATGTGTTTTTATTAAATTATATGGTTTCACCTATTTTAATACAAGCTGTGTAGCCAACGCTGAAATGTTGTTGTTTTGAATGATTGCCAACATTTCCTTTTCTTTTCCCAAATTATCTCCCCTCAGACTGCAGTTCAGACTTGCTTAACTGCATGAACACATGCATAAGCAAATGAGTAATTCTGCTGTCACTTACTATTACACATGCAACTTTTTGTAACAGTTAGGAAGTTGTATCATGTTAATTATATTTTCTAAACAGTGTTAAAAATTGGCTTAGACTGCTACAGGACTACCTTGAGAAACAAGAAAAACACGCATTACCAGACTTATACAAAAGACCGGGCTCACAGTACCTTCCATGTCTGTTAAATAGCAGTACTGAACTGAATACCAAAACGATCTTCGAACAACACCTGAATCATATGTAACTTCTCTTGAGTATATTTGGAGAAAAATTAAAGTTCGAGATAATTCAAATAAAAGCATGACATAAATACCATTCCTAATTAGATATACAGGAAATATATTTTTCCCTTTAATGAAAAGCAGTTGAATTAGTAGCTTCTTAACAATATATCACAGACAAAAGTAAATTATGACACCGAGAATTCAGTCATTTGAAGCATTCCCATTCTCAAACGTTAAACTATCACTAGTGAAGTTATCTCAACAGTTTAATTTAACAACACAGAGGTACTTTATATAGGTCTTAACTGGAGACTCAAGGCAGACACCTGTGACCGTATATCTGAGGTTCTCTCACTGCATCAGGGTAAGGAGACAATTTTCCTATCCTAGGTCCTAGTGAATCATCCCTCCCTCTTCATGTCCACTGCTGACTTCTGTTTCAAAGCTTCTGTTTGCAGTTTCAAGAAGGCAATTCAGCTCTTTTTCAAAACGGATAGAAAACGTTCTGCTTTGCAATGACAACTATGCTTTCTTTTTTTGAAGAGCAAGCACAAGTGGTGTAAAAACTACAAATAAAAATTGATACCAAGCGCTATCACTTGGCTTATTTTAAAAAGTGTTAACAGACAAAATCTGGTTTTAGTAGGTGCGTGTTCATAAAGCGGTACGAGCACAACTGGGACATGCAGAGCTAGGAAGGGCATACTAATCCACCAGAAAGCCCAAATCAGCTGCTACTTTCCAGGGCTTAACCCCCTAAGCTCAAAACCACTCACTGTAGTAGTCATGTTTCTACAACACAGTGCTGAGTCATGACAATGCAAATTGAAACACCACACTTCCACGGGTATGCAGTAATCTCTTAAAGTGGATCCAACACACGATCACACCTCAGCAGAGCACATCGTAGCAAAGGGCTGAAGGCTGAAAGGTTGAGGACTGAGGAGACTATAGACTTGCTACTTCAGTAACTGAGCACTGGCAATTTTTACCAGTCACTACATACACTACTCAAGCTCTGTTTAATTCTGAAAGAGCTAGAGTTCATATTGCAAATCTCTTATTCTGCAAAGTTTCATACATACTGGGAGGGTTAAACCAGAAAGAACACCCACAATTCACACTACCAACATGGTAAATGTTAGGACAGCATTAAGAAAAAGCAAGATACAGCAAACAAGCAGCTTCAAAATTATTAAAAGTTATCACCTCCTACCTAGCTATGTATCTCTGCCAGAAGAAAAGAACCTGATAAAACAAGTTGCACTGAAAGTCAACCAGCAAGTTCACTAGGAAAGCAGATCCAGAGCTGGGGCCTCCCTCCCTCAGGTGAAAAAACTCTGCCTCCAGCACCCCGTGATTAAACCCCAAGGGAGGAGTACTTGGACAAGAGAGGACAGTGTTAGCTCATATGCCACATACTCTCCAAGTGTAACTTTCACTTATCCAATCATAAATTAAAAAATGTTGTGTTACATATTTTCAAGTTGTATTTCTGTGTTAAATATCAGGACAACTCCCCTGTCCATCAGCACATGGAGTTACTGAGCTCTCACCTTGTTTTGAGAACCTGGGAAACATTCCACATATAAAACACAGTTACAAACCCTTGAGGGCACTTAATAATTTCAGGAAGACTGACAGAAAATCCTTTTAAAGTTAAGACTAGCCACCTGCTAGCCTTTTCAGGTGTTTCGCAAGCTGGGTTTTCTTCAGGACCGATCAACAACACTGAGAGAATCTATAACTCGTCTAGATCAGGTACAGAGGTGACCAAGAACTTTTCTTAACAGCTTTGTTTTTAAAATCTTTGTCTCTTATTCCCACATGTGACAAATAAGGTAGCTTCAGTTCTTTCCCAGAAAGCTGTACAGAAGATTAGTACTGCTTGAGAGGAATTTTTTTACTTTTCTCCCCACCACCCCTGACTTCTGCTGAGCATAGGAGAACAAAATACACACTGTTGAGTTGGTGAAGTGTCTAGAACAAGATCTTCACGCTGATAAATATTCATTAGACTATTTAAATCGGTTGCCTTTACTTTCAAAGTTACACAGAATTTTTCACCTGTATTAGAAAAGAACAAGCTGGTTGTCAGAAGCAGATGAGCCAAACTATTAGCATGATAATCAGATCACAGTAACAGGTAATTGTTTTGGGTAAGCCAAGATTGCAGCCTCTCCTACTTGTTTGGACAATATCAGAATGTTGCTGATCAACAAGAAGAAAACAGTATGCACTGGTTGGCTTTCTAGATTAACTTGCAGGCTCCATAGCTTCTTGCTTTAAATGTGGTCTGACAGACTCTCTTCTTAGATGACAGTATAGTCCACTTCCTTCTGTATCAGGGCAATATCCCAGCAGGCATTACTTAAGATAGCCACAGTTCAGTTTATTTTATTGTGAAAATGTTCTATCCTTCCTGAAAAGAAGTAATTATAGAATTGTTTTCAATTCTCCCCTTCATATTTTTCCCCCTCCATGCTCCTCTCCTGTTCAGTACTTCCTTTGCAGCACAGTTCCCTTCTTCCTTGTCATCCTTCTGCCTGTGCATTTCCATCCTGGGAACCCTTTCTTCCCACGCCTGCACATTCTCTAAGGCTCTGCCTTCACCTGTGCTGCTCACATTCAGCAGTGCACATCATTCCCAACTGATTCTTTTAATGACCACTGAATAGTGAAATCTAATAAGGTCCAACTTCATTTTTTCATTACTGGCTTTTTGTTGATGTCTGGGAATCGGTGACATCTAGAGTTTGGATATGCTTGCAATTATCCAAAACCCGGCAAGGCTCCATCATTTTTAAGACAACAAATTCAATCGAGATCAAGTTTGAAAAAGAGCATACCAAACTCCTCAGGAAATGGTCTGAGCAAGCAATTTAACTTTGGAAAACATCATGATGAGGGTTCAAGAAGGGATATTTGCAACACAGTGCAGAATTTTGGTTCAATCCTAGCGTAAAGCAAGGCATGTCTGTTACAAAAAAAAAAAAGGGGGAGGTGGAGGTATTTTATGTAAAAGTAATAAACAAATGTATGCCCTAATGTGTGTAAACATCTTTGAATGCAGCCTGCATGCCCAGGAACCCAAGCTAACATTAATGTAAGGTGAAATTAGGTACCAACAACAAACACAGAGTGCCCTATGGGGCCTGGTTCCCCTTATTTTGCTTCTGCTGCTCAACTGGTTCAGATTTAGTTGGTTATCTGCAGCATAAGCCTGATGTAGGACGACACCAGCCACAATGCACACAGGTTACATAAAAGAATTGAGAGCAAAGGGAACAGCTGTATCAGCTGTGAAATTTACACCCAAATTCATATTGAACACTGAATGAAGTGACCTTGCGAACCAATCGCCCCATACCAGTTTCTTAATGCAGTTGGCAAGCCCGAACTCCTAGATTACTGAAGATTATTCTTCTTCATGTTTTTAGTGTACTCTCAGTACCACCGATCTGGCTACCTCCCATAACAAACGCACACTCCAATGAATCCTGCTGATGCAAATTTTTTAAACGACTTTTTATTTTACCCCCCTTGCCTAACCTCTCAGGGACCACCACCACCCTACTTGGAACAGCAGCAAATATATATATTTTATATGTATAGTACAACAGCCATCACACACATTAAGTGTGTTTTAACACTATGAATTATTATGGATACAACAAGCTTTAGAAAATACACAACACTCATGAAAACTTTTTTTGCCATCTAACCTAACTGGAAAAAAATGAATGTAGTCAACTCTGTCGCACAAATTCTGTTTAATCTCTTCATGAACGCCTTCTTTGCATATGTCTTTTCTATATACCTTATGCTCTGGCAATGTTCAAGGGGAATCTTTTAAGGGTCCCTTCCAACCCATACCATTCTACAATTCTATGACATTGTAAGCACCCTTACTACTGCTGTATAGAAATGTCCCAGACTTGTTAACTGCTGGTGAGTGTGAAAGTATATGGGAGAGAACCGCTGCAGCCTGCTCCTACATCCTTTCCCTGGTCACTATTAGGCCAGATTCAATGAGTCTGACTTGGTGCAGCCATTCCTATGCAGACTAAATGAGCGGATACGTTTCTTCAAACCCTGATATCCATGAATCACACACAGATGATGAGGTAACAGCAAGAGGGTGTGCCTGGAATTATTAAAAGGGAACCAAAAGACAAGAATAAAGACAGGTGAAACTGCTACAACTCCATTTAGATAACTGCTAAGAAATACACAGCTTGTCAGACTTCTTCCACTAGAAAAGACATAGAGAGCAGGCACACAACTAAAGCTGCTGCTTTACGAGCCTGCCATCAAGTAGAAAGGATAACTGAAAGATTAACACAGGAAAACAAAGTCAATTTGTCCACCTTGAAGACAGGCAAATAGGTTGTCCAAGTTACCTGCCTGGCAACAAATAGGCAGTTAAAAAAGAAAAAGTCAAGATAGCATTTGAAAATCATTCAAGTCACACTGGCAGCCTCTCTCTTGCTATCTCCCTTGTAACTGTTTCAGCTGAAACAGCTACCACATCTTAAAAACCCCAGGTTACTCCTGATCATTGTTGCAGAGCAAATGAGAAAAATCTTTGCATAGAAAAAAAGACTAATTTTAGAAGATGACTCCATAAACAATGTTTATGCATTTTTGAGAAGAAAAAAAATATCTAGGTGTGCTAGGATATTGGATCGCATTAAATTGACATAGGCAGCTTTTACTGAAGAATTCCAGATGGCATGCGGACGAGCCAGCAACCCACACACAAGAGAAAAAGCTAACTGAACATCCAGTACAGATGTACTCCCTTACTGGGGGCGGGAAATAAGGTTTTAGTTGGATGCCTAGCAGACCTTTAACAGGCTGCTTTCAGTGGAAGACACCTTTTTCATTACATGATTCCTGGCTAAAGTGGTTTTTGAATAAATGAGTTTCAATATTATTAAACCAAGAGAGAGAGAGAGAGAGAGAGACATGCTTGAGTGTTAGCCTGATCATGCTCAAAATCTAAAACTCAAGTCTTTCTACAAATGGAGAGAGTAATCCAATAAGGAGCTGAACTGTCACAACGTATTGAAATCTAAGAATCTGGGAAAAAAAATTATGGAGTTCATAAATATTTTGGTAGGTTTGTTTTATTTCTTCATTAAGTAATGCTTAAAGACAGGTATGGACAAGCTAGAGTTTCTGTTACACAACAGCAAGCTCCCATGATAAACTTGATTACAATAACCCTTTCAGCAGTGAACTTCCTCCTCAGCTTTTTTTTCCCCCTCTCCTTTCAAATAAAAGCTTCACCCTTGCTTTTTTTCATTCTGTACTACCTTCTATCCTGAACAAGTACTGCATGCACCTGTTAAAATGCACAAAACCCCAGAGTTAGACAGAAAAAAAAATATTCCCACAGATGGAAAGAGACCCACTCCCAAGAAAACTAAGATTACAAGATATCTCAAACACCACCAGACCAAAGCAGGAATCACTGCTTGTTTTGGAAAGTAAAAGCAGCATGGATGATTAGAAGAATTTGTATGGCTAGAATTTTATACTTCTTACAGTATTTTTTAAATAAACAAGAATGACCAGTTTCTGTCTTAATTTGAATTCTTTAAATAGTTACCACTAAAAAAAATAATAATCATATGGCAATTAAGCTCATTCAAATTTTAGTCAGGAAAAGAGGTTCTTATACATCAGACTTTGAACATTTTGAGAAAAGGACCTCAGCAGAAGAACATGTCTAAAAGCCAGCCTTGCGGATATACTTTCCAGGGAAGCAGAAAGCCACTGTCATTCCAGCCTGAACACTGCGAGAGAAAAATTTTTTCCCTTATTTTGACCTGTATTCATGACTGTATTAATAGCTTTAGTCAGAATTTACTTTGTTTGAATCAGACCTAAACTAAAATATACAATCCACCCAAACCTGTGTGTGAGATAATCCAAACAGCAGCAGTTTCCTATTAACTACGTGATGACTTGAAAACATGGTTATTAGCCAGTAACAGATAATTAAGTGATAAGAAATCCTTTTGAAAAGTCAGTGTGAAAAAAAAAAATTAAAAACAGGGACAACTGTACAGGATTTAGGAAATCTTCAGGTTTCCTCATTGATGGTGCCACAAACCCACCTCGCTGCCTCAGGCAGGTCCTCTCTGTCCCAGTTTTCCGCCTTGAGACAGAGCAGCACAACACCAACCTGAGAGCCTGGCCCTGGAGGCACAGCCACTGGGCAGCTGAAGGCACCATCATGTTGAGGAGAGGGAACAACCAGCATCAGAAGAAGAGAAAGAACCAAATGTTCTGCAGCTGTGCTGGCGTCACGTTGTGTGCACTAATGCTGGCTTAAATTCCCCCATTATTGAAGAAAAGAAAAAGATATACAGCGCAGCTCACTACTTCCTGCACGCTAAACTAAGATGCTATCTTTGTTTAGAAACAATACAAGATGAAATGATTAATGACTACACCCTAGCGCACTTACACATCAGTCTCAGCTAAAAGCAATTTCATTCCAGTAATTCCTAAATTCCATATGATTAACTTTAGAATGTTAATCGCTATTCAAAGACATGAAGAGAAGATAGTATTAGCTTAGTCTATTCACAAATGCAAGACCTGTGCTTACTTTTAGGGCCAAAAGAGAACTGTATAGAACTGAAGCCTGTTCATAAATATTACAGATAAAGTACAAAACCCCTTAAGCTGCTGTTCCAGGATGGCTCTCCCATGACCTAGAATTTACTTACTCTTACATGGCTTTTCATGTTTCTCCTCTTGCCACATTTCTGGGCCACACTTCTTGCAAGCATTCCTTCTTCCTTCTGGTATTAGGATCATCACTACTACTCAACAGTAAGAAATTTTACATTGTGAGGTTTTAAACACACAAATCCTTTAGTTCCACCACCAAAACAAACCGAAGGATCACTAGAAAAATATAAGCACACAAAATCTTTTTTCAAAAAGAAAAGTTTTTGCTTAAGAAAACTGTAGTTTTCATTGCTTTGGATTCTTTGCCATAAGCTAGAGATACCCCTTTTAAGCAATGATTTTGCATACTTTTACCATTTAATCTTTTCTTAACATTTTTCAAGTTGAGTAAGAAACATCCCAGATCTCTAAATCTGAAACTTTAAAGGACGGTATTTAGTTCACCTAACGAAGGCTTGAACTACGACTTAAAAAAGAGTTGTGAGATAGCTAGTTAATGAAAAGTGAAGTTTAACGATCTTAATAAAAGTCTCCCCAGAACACAAAAACCACAGACTGAAACCCTAAATGAAATCCCAGAACAAGAAAAAAGTGGCTATACCACATCACTCCAAAACGATCTGTTTAACCTTGCACCTAGCAGTGAGAGAGGTATAGGGAGGAATTTATGAATCCAGCAAGCCACGACATTACCAAACGCCTGTCCAGCTTCGCACCATTTGTGGCTGAGTCAGCAGTGTGATCTCTGCATTTTTTAGTTCCAGAGCCCCTTTCCTTCATGGCATTTGTCCAGCCATTATCTGGTCCTTTTAACATCCAGAATATCCTAACACAAGGAGTCTCATGAGTTACCCACAAAAAGTATGAAACCTCATTTCCTGCTGTTTGATTCTGACCCTGCAGACCAGCAATCATTCCAACACTTCCCAGTCCTTGTATTGGGAGAGACATTGAACAGTTGCCTCCTAAACACGTTCTACAGACTATCACAACGTCTTCTTCTCAGTCACTTCTTCTTTAGGTTGAAAGGTAAGTAGATAATATTAATTGCTTCTTGTAGGAAAACAGTCCCTACCTTTGATGATCCTTGTTGTGACTCTCTGTACCTCTTAGTTCTGCAACTTTGAGAAGACTGAGGTGAAGTAAAGCAAAAAACCCAACCAGGATTCCATATAGTATTTAAGATATGGATGCATAGTAGATTTATACATTAACATAAAGTTGTTTTGATATCCATTCCTTTATTACAAGTCAGGAATTATTAGAAAATAATTCAAATGTAGCTGGGCTGCAACAACTGCATGTTCGAAAACAGCATCATGAAGGGATCACAGAAACCTGTAACAATTAAGATCACACCAATATTTAAAATAAGGCTGGTGTGTGAACATAACAGCATTGATAACACCAGCTTTCAGAGAATGCTACAGATTGTATTCTTTAAAAAAATAAAATAATGTTCAATTTAACACAGCAGCATGGAAAAAAGTGTTGATTGACATGCACTTCATGGGTGTGCTTAGACACAGAACAGACACTGATAGAAAAATAAGTGTGTTTTAATAGCATCTCATCAGTCAATGCAGTATAATCTTTTTTTTAAAGAAAACCAAAAACTAATGTATAATGTTTACCCACTGTAATGATGCCATACAAAACCCCCAAAACTTGCATTATATCTGTCTTTGTAGGTCTCCTTCCCTCTCAATTTTTCTTTACTTACTACTATTTTCTCCAAATAGACTCAAGGTATTTTCTTAAGTCAATTGCTGGACAAGAAGAAAATGTGAGAAATTTCAGGCTGCTTGCTCCATCTGCGTTGTCATAACTGTGAAGCTCAGAGACTGTATATTTCAGTAGATACAGAATGGGGAAAGTTTGCCCTTTTTTTTGTTCTCCCCTGCCTTAATAAATCTGATCAAGAGGGTAGCATTTTTTCAAGACTTGTTCCAAACTGCTCATAACATTAGACTAAGAATTTTATCAAGAAAGAACAAAAGTGAAAAAACAAGACTGAATAGAATGATGAAGACTAAGCAACTTATATGTATATATGTAGGTATACTTTTGTTTGCAGAGGGATAGTTCTGCTTAGAATTATCATTCTTCTTTAAAAATGACTTCTGCAAGTGTAAGTTGTCTTTACTTGCATCAATGATATGCATTTCACTTTTTCCTACAAGGCTGACTCATAAAAAATGGTCATCAGACCATTTTATTTTAAAAACCATGTTCAGACTAGAAAATTATTTAACACATTGATGTTCAAAACAATGTCAGTTTAGAGAATGCATCTACTGTCACCTATCAAATTAGCAATATCAAAGCAGTCTACCAAACGGTATAAATGATTTTCACAGCAAGAATTTCAGTACAGTGACCTCATGCCATATTCAGAATACAAAAGTAGACAGAGGAATTTCACTCCTCCTTAGACAGTGGGACAAAAAAACATAAAGCCCTAGAACAGTGATTCACTTCACTGCTCCTCCTAGAAGAGTACTATAATTAGGAGACTAAATCCACACCCACAACTAAAGAAACATCAGCACTTAAGAAATACTGTCAAGTTCACAAACTTCCATTCACATACCCAAACACTGTAATGAAGCAAATGCTAATCCTTCTGCTTTTAAGTTGATGAAATTATAGTACCATAAATAGCATCTTTGATATAAAACAATCACAAAGAATGAAATATTTGCTGCATAAAAGCACTCAGCCACATTGCATGCAATTCAGGGTTACAAATCAAGGAGTGATACTAGCAAACCTGAGGGAGGCACTAGCCTGAAAAGCAGGACAAATACCTCTATTTTTAGCAACGCTAGAAACAGTCATCATGAGATTTCTTAGGATCTTCATAGTCAATATTACAGCTTCATATAAGCTTATGCCATATAAGCTCAGTTTACCCAGGACTTCTAGCCCCTGGCTCTACATTTGGAGAAAGGCAGGTATGAGCAGCATGCTCTACAGCTATTCCTGTCATGTCATCCTCACAGAGATTGTGATCTTCCCTGAGCACCTCATGGTTTGAGTACAGACCTCACTCTTCCCTGTGCTGCAATAAAATTCACTGGTCATCTGTTTCACTGTGTGAGAGGATGCTCATTTTTTCCTGTATTCGAAAGAATGATGGAAAAAGTACCTGGGCTTTGTCCACAGTGCAAGGTGAGAAGAAATACCCCTGTGAGTGAAAGCGGCATGCAAACTCTACTAGCTTGCCCAGCTCTCCAGGAAAAGAGCTGAGTGTAGGCAAGAGGAGAGAAGCTTCAATGCTCCCACAACAGTCCAATAACACTCTGCTATTCTTTATCTATCCTTCTTCAGTATCTACATTTAAGTTATCTAATGAAAACGCTCTCAGTAAGTGAGAAAGGTAGCTACTTTTCAAAGCTTCCCAAGGAAGATCCTATCTGTCTCAATTCAGGCATTTCAAACACAGTAAAATATGTCATGAATTTGTGATATGCTCCTGACTTCAGGAAACGAAACAAAACAGAGGCAGCTCAAAGTATCTAACAAGAAAATGCAAACAAGTGTTTCCAACGTGAATAAGCCAAGCATACACTTATATACAGAAGTGATAGACAGTTTCCGCATGTTATTCAGTACTATAAAAATTCAAAGAACTGGTTTTCAAGAAGCCTGTAATACTGATGCTACTTCTGGTCAGAGCACTGCCAAATTATTCAACCAGTCCTAGTAGATGAACACCTTCACACTTTATAACAGGCAGGCAGAGAGTATTAGAAATTAACAAGGAGTGAATGCCAAATTACATTTAAAATTGATCCATTAGCCTCGAAAGCTGAAGACTACAACCAAGCCCTAGTTTTGGTTGTATACAGTGGGTAATCATCAACATATTGAACAGTCACCTTTTGTTAATCCTTGAGAAACCCTCCATTTTTATGTTTTCCTCCAGGCTACTTGACAGTTGTTCTGCCCCCAACATTCACAGGGAAATCCAAATCAGGAGGCGTCTTAAAACTACTTAAACCTGTCAGCTAAATTTACAAAACAAAATGGCTTTTACTATGCTTGAACAATGCAGAATTGATTCAAACAACATTTTTGTGGCACATCCCTGCTTAATTCAAACCAGATTTTACCAAGCAACTGAGTTGTTAGAGCGTCACAAGACACAAAATGTTTCTACAGAGCAAGTGTTAATAACACTATACAAGTTGTAATGGTGCCTGTTACAAAGAGAACCAGAAAAAGGGGCTAAATCTGAGGTTCGATATCTTTAACCTTCTTGCCATAGTAAAACTCAGCAAAATTTAACCGTATTGTAACATAAATGATTAGTATTACACCACCATTTTGAACCTGGAAGACACATCCCACACCGGGTAGTAGCACAAGAATACAAATCCTGAGTTTAAACCATGTTCTCAAGCAGGATAGTAAACAATACAAAAACGTGTAGTTCCTAAATATGAAAGTACACACTTTAAACCTCTCCAATACAGTCCTGGCAGGTCACTACACTCCCTGGCAGGTCTGTCATATCTTTTTGTTGTGGGATAATGGGATAAATGGGAAAGCACAAATAAAGGCTCTCCCATTTGAAGCAGAGGGGGGATTTGACTGCAGAATGCTCAGAGACAATCCCCTGGATAAAAAAAAGGCAAGAAACAGCACTACATATATTCTGCAATGAAACAAGAGGTAAAGGTGACTAAGCTGTAAGCACTAGGGAAACTAAAAAATAAAGAACCAAACCACCACCAAACCCCAACTCTAAATCCTGAAATTCAATGACATGGGTAAATGGGTAAGTCATGAAACAAATATGAAGAACAAGCAAAATTGTTCAGTAACTGGGAAAAGAATATGAATCCATCTCGTTAAAATCATATGTAAGGAAGAGAAAAATTATGTCTGCAAAAAAGCAAACAAGTATCTGATAAAACTGAGTAGCTTACAAAGGAGAGGCCCAGATAATTTACACACAAGAAGCTTCAAGGAAATAACTGAGCAGCTCTCTGAAACACAAATTTTGTTTTTTAAATAATCCTAAGAAATTCTAAACATCAAAGGACTCTCCACATTAATATACAGTATTTAAAGAAAATTTAAAAGGGGAGATTCAGGAACTCTAGAATGATTACCTTGGCACAGATCCTGAACAAAATAGTATAATTGTAATGGGAAAAGTGGAAGCTAAAAATATCCTGTCAGTCAAGCAACCTTCATAAGGTCACGAGAGGAGAGAGCCGACTGAAGCTCCAGCTCCCACAAGGAGCTGCTCAGAAAAACCTTTTTCCTTCTTTATGAGATAGCTAAAGGGACCCATATCAAAATTACCATAAAGTCTCATTGGAAGACTGTAACTCCTAATTGTTCTCAAAACTCAAGAGCTGCTCTGCTGGAAAGCAAAGTGTGCAGAACAAAGGAGCAAAACAGAAGCATTCTTAATAGCAGAGGAGTATCTTGGCAAATTCACCTCAGAAATCTGATCTCTCAAATCCTCAGCAGGTGAGATTTGATTGAAACTGACACAGAAAGATGGGTGGCAGAAGGATTAGTGGCAGAGAAATACAGATACAAAAGTGTTGCCAAGAATAAAATCAAGCAAAATTTAAAAAAAAAAAAGTAAAGAAAGAAATAGAAGAGAAGAACAAAAAGAAAATACAAGCTATAGAATACTGTAAAAGAAGAAAGCAAAGAACTGGAAAGTTTCCAGACAGCACAGAGAAGAATGATCATCTCTCAGTGTTTAAAGAAAGCCTTTCATTCCTAAATAAAAGAGGTAAGAAATTTAATAATCCAAGCTAGGGAGGGTGTGGGTGTGTGAACGCATGCGTGCAAGGTATATACTTCTCCAATTCAAATAAAATAAATCCAAAGCATCACACAGAATAAAAGACTCCACACTGTAGTGGCATATTCTCAAAAGAGCTAAAGTTTTTCAGTCTACTTCATAAATGCATTATGGTACCTACTTCAACACCTATCACAGGTTACTTTAAGGAAAAGGAAGACCCTGGATGAATTAAGACTTTTTTTTTCAGGGCAGGAAATATTTATTTTCAAACTCTCCCTTTTCCCATCAAAGCCAACATCAGTTCATAATGGAGCATGAATTAAAACTCTTATTAAACTGAACACAATAGAGAGCTGCCCAGAGCTACTGGCTTAATCTAACACAGACAAAAATACACATTACAATGACAAGCTATTAAGCCTGAAAGAATAAAAGGTATCAGTGAGAAGAAAGAAATAAGAAGCCTTTCGGTAGGTGAGAGAAAGGGGAGAAAATCCCGACGTGCTTTTGAGTTTCATGATTCTTCTTTTGTCCACAGCACCGATTTCTGACAAGCACAGCATATTGCTGACATTTTACCAGGACGCATTCAAAGATTTTCCACAGGCAACGAAAATCCATCTCAGCTGGAAGTTTAGAAAGCATTTCTGTATCATGGAAAAATCTGAAGAGTAACTGTAGGAGTTATTTAAGAATCAAGACATCTAGGAATGGAAATAGGCGAATTATACAGTGCAGAATGCAAACCTAACAAAGCTTCTGTTAATATGGCTAAGTTGGAAATAAAAAAATAACAATGTGTACTAAAAAGTACAACCAAAAAGTAACTTGGATATTAATTTTCTCACACCGCAAGTTCAAAAGCTGTCTAAATAAGTACACTTCTTGTTATAGGCAGCAATATTCAGTGGGTTATAAAAAAACAAACAAAAAAACCCCCACACTAAAAACCCCCCAAAAACACAGAGGAAGACTGAGAGGAATAGAATTACATAATAACACAAAAGAACCACATTTTTAAGACATAGGTTCCTAGACAGCAAGGCATATCAACAACACAGTGTGTCAACACTGAAGCATTCAGTGGCCTTGTAAAAGACAGAAGATTTCAGACAGATTTAGAATTGTGCAGCTACTTCCAGATAGTTTAAAAAAAGGGGGGTGGGGAGGGGGGTAGGGGGTGGGGGAAGAGAAGAGAAAGGCTATACAGAGGAACCATCCCATGACGACACTCCAGGGCAGAGGTAACAAGAAAAATTCAGTAAATACACATTCCTTTTATCTTCAAGGGCAGGTTGGTGGACAACTCTGAACAGAACTCATCTAATGCCCACCAAGCTCAATTTCTCCTAGCACCCCTAACCATGAGAAAAAGAGAGATTCTTAATAACTTCAGGAAAAAAGGAATTATTTTAAAGTTGCAGGAGAGATTGAGAGAAGGGAACTTCACTAAGATCACATTATCGGGCTCCTCGCCAAGTCCAGATACTAGTGCATCAAAAAAGACGAGCATTCCCAAAGCTCTTTGGAACAACAGGATCTGAAAGATATTTATGAGACTACACCTATCCTGTTGCACACAGCACATTCTCCAAAGTGACGTCTTTGTTATCTTCAACGCTTTAGTAAATCATGTTGCCCAACAGCCATGGGAGTGACCTGCTTACCTATATATAAATGTACATTTAAGTCTGCGTGTGTGTGTTAAGAATGTGAGCATCAAAACCAAAAAAATAATTTTGAGTATAAAAAAAAATAACCTACAATGCACTAAGGGTAAAATACGGCAAAAAGTAATGAGTTTTTATAAAAAGTAATGAAAGCTAAAGGAAAACTTGAGACAGCAAAGCAGAACCAACTTTAAAGCATAAACAAAATACTTACAGAAAAGATAATTGGGTATACAGTCCTAAGTTAAAAAACGCAAGGAAAAACAAATCTATGGCAAGGACAAAAGAAAAGGGACACTTCAATTGATTTTGTATGAGGAAAAAGATAAATGCCTAAAAGCAAAACAGAGGGTGCATATCTTAAGGATGTATCCCTACTTCAAGCAGAAACGGAAAAGGGAATTTGTGCATAGCTTCAGTGGAGGACAGATCCTATCAATAAAATTAAAACAAGCTGAAAGCAAATTAGCCATGGAATTTTATACATATTCCTACTAACTTACAAGTTAGCTTTAACTCCTAAACTAATGGGCTTTTAAAGAAGCAGATATCGTGTGCATTGAAAAGGAAACAAAGATAATGTCCACATAGAAGAGAAATGATGGCTGCGCTCACCAGAGACATATTGGCTGCTGGCACAAGCCTCAAGACCAGCCGGGATTTACTGTAGTTAAATAAATTGTAAATAAAAAGAAAAAAAACTTGGTCTCTTGCATAGAACAAACCCCAAAATTTAAGTATCTTACTCTTTCTTTATGCATAAAAAAAGGTTTGAATCAAATGGAATAAGAAAACTTGTTTTAGAAAAAAGTTTTGCAGAGTAAGATGAAAACTTGCTTTTCTTCTCTTGTATTGGGAGCTTAGCACTTCTGGACTAAGAACTAAGCAGGAGCATCCTGCTACTGCTGCTGTTCACAGGCAAACCCTGTGAACTCTCTGATCGTGCATTTAGGTAAAACCCATTTACCAAAGGCTAACTTCTAACATTCACATTATTTTAATAAAGGAAGGGATAAATAGGATGACTAATCAAGTGAAGGCTTAGAAAAGAGACTTGGAACAATGGAAAGATAAACACACATGGAAGATAAACAACTAATTCTACACAAAGATCTTTTATAAACTACTTCTATCCTTCCTAAAATACTTGTGAGGTAGTACTTATCTCCAGCTAGGACCTGACACGTGTCTAACAGTTATGCATCACGATAAAGACAACACGGACAAGTGGAAGTTCCTTTTCTATTTGTGAGGCAGTCACGCCCAGAGCTCCCAGACTTCTGGACAGAACTGTCCAGATATGATAACATTTGTGGCAGGTATTTTAAATCAAGTTCATTTTGGACAGTATGAAGAATTATGCCCTTCCTATTAGCTGTTCCATTACTAGAATATGAAGGGCTTATCTGCCACCTACACTGAAAATGCGAAACAGAGTACGAGGCATACTACACCATTTGAATCATAGCATACTTGAGGTTGGAAGGGATTTCTGGAGATCACAGAGTCCAACGCCTCTGCTCAAAGCAAGGTCAACTACAGCAAGTTGCTCAGGATTGTGTCCAGTCAGGTTTTGTGCATCCCTAAAGATGTGGACTCCCCATGGTGGTTCAGTGCCACCTGTTCCACCATTCAATCGCCATTATGGTAAAAAAGTTTTATGTTTAAATGGAATTTCCTGTATTTCAGTTTGTGCCCATTGACTCCTGCCCTTCTACTTGCACACCACCGAGAGAGGAGTCTGACTCTACCCCTACTCCTTCCTGCCATGTATTACCGAATGCCCCCCCAGCCTTCTCAGTGATAAAAACCCCCATCTCTCTCAGTCTCTCCTTGTATGACAGATGTTGCAATCACCTCTAATTGCTAAATGTTACGCAGGACAGGGAAAAATTGTTGGTGATATGGACTCCATTCCTATATTATCACAGCACAGAAGTTCATCAGCTGGAAAGCCTGAGACTAGTCACATTACTTGCATATTAAATACTACTAAATGACAAAGCATAAGAAACCCCTCTTGTGCACATACACATGTCACTACATAGAAAGATAGAAAGTAGATATGACTTACCTTGTAATCATTGCAGCATTTATTTTTTAAAAACTATAACAACTTAAAACTTGTACAAATTCAACGTATTTTGGGTATCTGGGAAATAGTTACTGAAAAAACCAAACCCAACTTTAAGCCATTGAGAATGTTTTCATACAAGATAAACCTTACCAAGTTAGGCTTCATCTGATCAAATAACAGTATGACTTAAAATCCTTCAAGGTACTATAACATAACTACTTCTTGTTTCAAATTTGGGCTGCAGGGAATTAGCACAGGACACAATTAAATGCACTAAAAGTCTGTTCAAAATAAAAAGGAGACATATGAATAGTTCTGTCAGTTATCAAGATTTTTGACCATGTTTACAGTTTACATCCACCAGACTTGAAGCACAACAAATAATGACATTAGAGTATCTAACCTACCTGGTTATTAACAGTCATAATCCCATACAGGTTTTGGAGATAATTGTCTACAGAATATTACATACAGAATACCAAGGAGAAAAGAATGCATGCTGTATTTTCAGGATGGAGTATTACACAATCTGACTTCCTGCTCCAGGACAATAACCTCATCTCCTGAATTTCTCAAAACTCAGATGTCAAAACTAGTTACAGTAAGTTATTGGTAATCTCAGAGCTGCAATGAGCAGCAACATCAATTCTGAAATATAAGATGTAGGAGACGGCTAGTAAAGTTTTTGCAATTATCAGCCCAATGATATAGTCAAAAATGTTAAAACTAAATGCACTTGAGGATGCATTACTAAAGGAACATTGAAGGTAAAGTAGGGAGCAGATATTCCTAGAAAGAGGAAGCCAAATAATACTGGAGTGGCTGGAAAACAAACTGTACAGTAACCTTACAGAACCTTACCTATGTATCTCAATGAAAACAAAGTTAAGAGATTACTTGGTTGGTATGTATATCTATTTATATTTTGGAAGTGAGGGGTGCAGGTGTCAGTATCACAGACAAGCAAGATGGAAGTACAAAGGTTATGCAAATTCGGCTTTTGTATCAGCAATTTCCTGTAAGCTAAATAACAGACCACACTAGATACAGACTCATCATAAGCAACAGTAGGAAAAAAAAATATCAGATTTGGGCTTTTTTTCCCAGTTTGTGAAAAGAAGTAAAGGGCATATATGCTATAGAAGTGTTTAATACAGAGGGTGAAGTGGCTAGACTTCCTCTTTTATATAAAGGTGGAACAAGATTAAATTGACCAGGTTGTGAAGTCCTGTTCCCACATCAGGGTGTGTTACAATCCATAGTGGAAGTGTGCTTATGGAGGGACAGTGGAATAATCCAAACAGACAGCTCTGGGAGAAAGTAAGCTAACAGGGACTGATGACATCACCTTCAGGACTGGCATCAGATCATCCTGCATGCCAAAAACAGCTCTATCCAAAAGAAATAAGTAGGATTATCCAAGGGCAACTGTCATCTCCTCTCTGCAAACCAGATCTCCCACTTTGAGACATGGTACAAGTTTTTGCAGCTGCAATTCATACGAAAATTTTATCTGTGTGATTTGTAGGATTATGGGGGTGAGGGCGGTATTTTATTTAGTCAGGCCATAATACAAGTTCTGTGTAACCATTTTTCAGAGACAAAAACACCTTCAAAGGATGGAGGCAAAGAAGGCAGAGAGACTGAGAATTAAAAGAGTTTTAAAAAAACAAGTTTACACCCACATTTCAACCTAATGTATCTTTTCTTTTAAGGAAGGATCTAAGACAGAAAAAGAAATCACAAGGTTTTATATTAAATTTATCTCCTGATTTTTAAAAGTCAGGGTCATAATTATTATTTATCCAGACAGGATAGCAGTGGTATTAAAAAAAAAAATAAAATGCTACGAATTAGCTTCTGAACAATTCATGACCTGCTGAATATAAACTCCGTAATGGAGAAAAGTAACATTACCTGCAGCACCGCCACTGAGGGCTTGGGCTACAAACACCTCATCGCAGACTAAAACCTAGCTTTTCCTGTTAGCAGAATTGCTGCTTTCTGCTCTTAAAAGCTAAGATTTTATTTGCACACTTCAAAAATCCATAATACGCTTTTTTTTCTGCAATACAGATAGCAGTGGGCAATCTTTATCACAATACGTAACAGCCTTAGATAAGGAAAACTTACATTTTACTTAAGACTGTCCACGACTATTCAGCTTCTAGAAGGCCTTATATAGATTTTAGGTTTGATATATTTCAACCAGTACATCAAGAAACAGAAGAGATAGCATCTAAGCCATATTTATGAAAAGAATATGGAATTATAAACAAATACAAGAGACATCTTAAATAAGCACAAAAAACAACTACATTGCCCTTAGACGTGAAGCCAAATCTTATTTCTGAGTGTTTCAAGAGTAGTTCTGAATACATTTTTCTCCGTAAGTACTTAATTTCATTTTAACTTAGCTAGTCAGATTAATAAGACTGGTTAAAGATTAAAGCACTCTGAGTCATGGGGTGCACTGGTTTCTGCACAGGCTCTAATAAAGTGAAACATGAACTCTACAACATAGGAATATATTTAATTAATTTATTAGTAAAGTGACAAAAAAAAGATAACTAGTTTTGGTCATTTTTCTTAATCTTTCCCTTTAAGAAAAAAATTACCTCTACACAAAAGATCTTAAGATCAACTCCGCGTAATTTCATTTTCTCCGGAAAATGCTGAAAAGCATTCAAATATGGAATATGACCTTCAACAACAAACCTGCATTAAAGAAAAAGAAAATCAAATCAAAATAGTATTTAGTATGACAAATGTTTATGTTTATTCTAAAAGTAATATACGAATCAGCTTCTGATTTGAAATAACATCAGTATTATACTGCCTAAGCAAGTCTATCTGAAGTTACACACCCCTAAATGCTCCATAGGACAAAGCCCAGTTCAATTATTTAACAGGCCTTTAGGTTTAAGCGCAGATATGATTGACAAATGATAATGTTATGGCAGTGAGCTTACAATCAACATGCTTACCTGGAGTTTGTTCTGCACATTCTTCAGCTACTGCACTTCTGAAACTGCTTTAAGCCTCCTTTGAACAGTATGTAATGTTTTTCTTTTTTTTTTTTTCCAAAATTCTAAAGCTTTAAGTAAATTTTACTTTAAAAACCACACACATTCTGCTGGAGGAGTTGGAGTCAGGTAATATGGAAGCGAGGAAAGTCACAGAATGATGAGCAGACACACAGAACTGAAACCCCATTAATTACATCTGTATTCTGATTTTTTTTAAAAAAAAGTATTATTCAGGTATGAATAGAAATTATTTTTCTATTATTTAGTATACTGATAAATACAAAAATACTCTATTGCACTCAAACAATGCACTTTTTTTGTTAAAACCTGGCTTTGGTAAGTCAGTTTTGTTGTAAGTTGACAGTATTATTTGGGATTTTTCTTGACTTTTAAATATATGCATGACGGGACTTACCAGATACCAATAAAAAGCTACCACCACACCAAACCCCTGCTCTTATCTACCATCTTAGCTGACACTGACACCAGGCAAAGCAAGCACTGAACAAGTATGGGTCCTCACTTGGAACAGACACTAATCTCATTCCAGATTAAAGCATCGTAGTTGTCTCCCATAGGACTAAGCTAAAACTGCCTGCCTGTCTTCTCTTCTCCAAAACAATTTTGTTAAAAGAAAATACTAAACTTGCATAAGTTAACATTTCAGAGAAGACTCTGCTCTGTAAATAATACTAGAGATTTGACAACCACTTTGTCTCCTGCCAGCTGTGTCACCTGCACAGTATCTCTCTGATCTTGCTACACAGGTTAATAACTTCTTAGTCTACAAACTGTGCAAGTGCCTCCTGGGCTCCTACAGTGGCCGTAAGGTTGGGCTCTGCATCTGCTCCCAGAGTGGGGCAGCACCCAAACACTTCAGTCGCTACCTGGATCCAATCCCACAAGCTGAAACACCGAGTTCCTCATAAAGCACAGCAACCTGCCACTTTCATTCAAAATGTGTCTGGAGGGGGAAAGAAAAAAGAAAGGGGGGGAAAGAAAGGCAAGGCAGAACAATGTCATCACTGACAGAGCAGCCACTGTTGAGAAGGATTCACCTCCATCCCAGCTCAGTGGTGATTTCACAAGCTCACCTTCCTTCTCCCAGCCCAGTGCCCTAATTACCACTTGTATCATGTTATGCAGTGTATATCTATCAGCGTTGACTAGAATTCTGTTTAAAGGCTAGTTACTGCAAAGTTTACAGTTACATCCTTTTTTTAAAAAAACCCTTTCTTAACTGAATTTTCAGTTTAATTAAAAAGCTGAATTCAAACTGGGATTAAAACTAAAAGTGCATTTCTTCATCAAACCTCTGTCAGTTAGAATTAACCCATCATTTATAATGATTTATGAAAAAAGAGCAATCTGAAAAATCACATTGCCCAATACTTTTCATTCTGAAGCTCTGCGTGTTAGTCACTTAAACAAGAAGGTAAAAGTCACTGCACAATTTTTTCTAATCAAATCACGTGATGTACATTCTGCTAATAAAATTTCAGTAGCTTTCCTCAGCCAGTGTAAATACCATTTCTCCACCCTGAGTGGAGATGTGCACTGATCCACACACTTGGTGAGGTTATCCTCTAAACCCAGCACCAGTTGCTTGTCCTTGTCATCCTACCTGATCTGCTAAGCAGCTTGCATGTCAGTTCCTTAGCTCATTTTCGTCAAAGTCATCTTCACTTAATTGAAGAACCTAAACTTGAGGTATGGTTTCACAAAACGCGTTCAGCCAACCTAAAAGCTCAACATAACTAGTAGTACTTCCCTCCTCCTGCTCTGGCTGTGTGTTCCTGTTGCTTACCATCCTCTTCACAGAATCATAGAACAGTTTGGGCTGGAAGGGACCTTAAAGACCATCCAGTTCCAACCCCCTGCCACGGGCAGGGACACCTTCCACCAGACCAGGTTGCTC
>JAVJGJ010000059.1:28207620-28217897 GCA_035590215.1 Microhierax caerulescens | reverse complement strand
AACCCCCTGCCACGGGCAGGGACACCTTCCACCAGACCAGGTTGCTCAGAGCCCCATCCAGCCTGGCCTTGGACACTTCCAGGGATGGGGCAGCCACAGCTTCTCTGGGTAACCTGTGCCAGTGTCTCACCACCCTCACAGTGAAGAATTTCTTCCTAATAGGTAATCTAAATCTACCCTCTTTCAGCTCTTCCACAAAGATAACTCACAACAGCAGCAAAAGACCACCTGTTACCCTACTGCCAGAAAGAAGGGCTTCTTTTCCATCATCTTAACAAACCAAGGAGGCTCACAGATGGCTCCAGCAAAGATAAAAGTTGGCAGAGGGAAGGGGATGCATCACCCAGGCAGGAGGAAAGAAGAAAAGGAAGCGAGACCTTCCTCTTTCAGCAACAGTGACCCATTACTGGCTCAGCTGATGATAAGCTTTGGCTGACACGTGTTAAGGTGCAATCACACGATTAGCTGTCAGATCTGAAGAGCTGCTACCAAGACAGTGAGAGCAGCAACCTACTGAGCCAGCACAGAAGCAGCTGGAAGAGGACAAACAATCAGGACCTTCCTTCGGGTGTGGTGTAGCGGTGATTGCAGCCAAACCACCCCAACAGCTTGCTGCCTCTGAAATGAGAAATCCCACCCTCCCTTCAGTCCTCAGCCACACACTCCTCCCTGCTGACAAAAGCACTTGTGTGACTTCTCAAACAAAGGATTAGATTGAGAACTAGTCTTTTGTTTTCCAGGGTTTGATCCCAACCATACAGATTTCCAGGCTCAGCTGACTGCAGGAACATTACTGCCAGCACAAGGTGGAAAGGGACTGCAATGAAGCAAATTAACCTGCTCTAAAATGTCTGGTGAAACGTTCTTTTGCAAAATTAGTTTTCTACAGATCTACTTCTTTCAATTAATATACCATAAACCAGATGAATTCTAGTACTCAGGGCAAGAGAAAAAACAGGAATGTTTAGGCAGAACCATAGCAACAGAAACTTGGATCAGCTTAAACTGATGCTAGAACCACATCCTTAAAAAGTTTTCACTAACTTGGC
This sequence comes from Microhierax caerulescens, assembly GCA_035590215.1. NCBI lineage: Eukaryota > Metazoa > Chordata > Aves > Falconiformes > Falconidae > Microhierax > Microhierax caerulescens. Next base: position 28,216,848 of record JAVJGJ010000059.1, on the reverse strand, counting down.
TGCACCAAGCCAAAGCATTGCAACTGTTTAAAAAATCGTGACATCCTTCCTAGCTTGAAATTACTTTTTCCGTACAAAATGACGCTCTTCTCTCTCAGGTTAAGAGTTGTTTTTACATTCTAAATACCCTGTTATGAATACAGTGTGTTGACGATTCAGGTTTTTAACACTTACTCCAAAACCCCAGATATGGATGAGCACTTCAGTTTCTTCTGTCTGCTCTTCCAAACCTTTCATTTAACAGACAGATGATTAAAACACTTGTAAGACTATGTTCTATCAGTGAAGTGCCTGAAAATTTGACTAGTAGATACAGTACACAGTCCATGTTCTTTTAATTACAGCAGTAGCATACATTAGTAAGGCCCAAGTATGAAAAAAATCCTAGGTCTTCTGCATGCTACGAGGAAATGATGCATCTGTTAAAGCCACACAGTAATGCCACAAACCAATTACAAGTTTAGTCTTGCCAGCACAGCTAGGTATAACCTCATTTGAAAGGCATTAGTTCTCAGAATCTTAAAATCTAGCATCTTGAAACTTTTTCCACAAGCCAACAATTTTATTATTTAGATAAATAATATACAGCATACCGAGTACTGTCAGCCTGTTCACAATGGAAAAGGATTTAATGTGTTGCATAGACTTGAGTAGAAGGTTGTTAAATATGTTATTTTTAAAGCAAAATGTTCCTGTCAGAGGAGGTAATTGTAGTGTTTTTCTGTTAAGTGTGTCAAGTAGCAAGGAGGAGTATATTTTTGGTGTTGTAAATCCTTTAAAAGCTGGCAGATTGCCCTACTATAGTGCCTAAGCTTGTATCACAAGGGAGGAGCAGCAGTCAGCTGACTTCAGGGTACGGAGAAAACCGAACTGAAGAAAAAGCAAGGCAGAACTTTAAACACAACTGTAATTCAGCTGGTTTAAATAAAACAATTTGCTTATAAAGATTTTAAAGGTAATGCTTTATGTTTTCTCTGAATAGTTTTCATCTCTGGTCTGTCGCTATTTTGATCTGCATATCTTAATGCATGCAAAAATGTGAACATTGTCTGATTTTCTGAACTTAAATATTCAGAAGCTAGAAAACAAGTATTTTATGGTAGTTCATGCAATTTAAAATTCTTTCCCCTTCTTCATCAAACTTCAGAAAGACAAAGACCTTAAGGGGAGGGAGGGAAGCATGATAATGTAATTAAGGTCTTATATAACTATCGTATCATGGTAAAACTTTGCAATACAAATTACATTCTTTTACACATCACTTTCTGCATTTAATTCAGTTCATTTAAAGTCACTGAATCATTCTGATTTACCCACTTTTAAAAGTATTACACCCATAAATTGCATCTAATTAAATGATATCTCATTCAAATAATCTTATTTTAATTTCCAATTATTAGTTTCTGATTATGCCTTTCTGTGCTGTATTTTGTACATAATTTTTTTCTCTCTCCTTTTCCAGCTTTTTTTACTGTTTTTATGATTCCTCTAAATCCTTTGAAACAAATGTGCTCATCTCTTAAGGATCTCAGTACAAAGGATGTTCTCCAGGTTCTAAATAGTTTTCCTGTATCTCTTCTGCAGTCTCCAATTTTTAAAGTGCCAAATACAAGAATATACCATTAATATGCAAACAACACAATCTACATTTCCTCTTAACAGTTGACTTTGACAGTTGGGTTTTTTTTGCCATTGTTGGTTGGTTGCATTTGTTTTTTTTCCAAACTATACCATCATACTAAGACAGGAACTTGTGAGGATGTATTTGCCTCATATTACCCCACATGCATTCCAGAGACTGTTTCCAAGATGCAGTAACCAAAGAATAGATATTTTCTCTCCAAACAGGATGGGCTAAGCAATAATTCTTTACTGTGAACCATCTGCTCCATAATTGTAATTTACTAGTTGGATTTTTGCCATATGCAAACATCCCAGACAGGATTTATGTATTTATTTTCTAATCATTGACAAAACCACAGAGTATGCTATGGCAGTTATCACTTTTACAGAATTTTCTTAGGAAGACAGTAGTCAGTAACAGAGCTTGTTATTGAAAACTACCTTTGAATTCTACTATTTTTTAATCTACTCAATAAATACTTCTGTATTGTAGGGTGTTAGTTTCAATTCTGAATACTGTGGCATTTTGCTGAACATTTTACAAGCATCTTTTATGCAACAGCATTTCCAGTTATGCAAATATGCAATGGTTTGTGCAATTCCGATCGATGAAGGTGACAGCCACCCCCTGAAGTTAAATCAAAGGGTTAACCATAGTTTTGCATAGAAATAAATGAGCTAGTATTAACTACTAGCTTCTTTGAGACATACAAACCTCCCCTTGTTTTACAAGCATTTGCAAAAGAGGATTCTTCAATACCAATCCTCCTCAGAAAGCTTGTACAAAGCTAGAAAAGCGCAGGTGGAAGCTGGCACTCCAGGGGGAGAGAGGCCACAATGGAAGATCAGCCTCTGGGGTAAACTCCCCTTGGACACATCACACCTTCAGCAGCAGTACTAGTTATGTGCACCACAGGTGGGGGATGATGTACTCAGTGCCTTGCCTTTTAGCTTACAGATTATATATTTGAAAAATAAAAATTGAAGAACTGAAATCTACCATATCAACTGAATTTTGAATCAATGTTTCCTTTATTTTGTCCAAGTTTTCAATGTGATTTGCCAATGTAGTTACTCGAGTCTTTCTGTTCCATAAATTTTGGCAAAGTAACATTTTTTCACCATCTTTTCAGCAATACCCAGTATTTCAACACTTGTTAAAAAGGAGTATCAGTATACAAAAAGTCTTCCAAGGAAAATCTAAGAATTCCTGAATTTAAACCATTTGGGCCTGATTTAAAATATTTATTGCAAACAATAAATATTGCTGAATTATTTTTAATTCCTTAAGTAAATAAGGAATGTGCTCATAGCCTTGCTGTAGGGGGGAGAAGGGAACTGCATTGTCAGCAATAGTTTGATGGTCTCCATTTAGTATCAAACCCTATTATTAGAACATTTTATTTCTACTATGTTTAAAGCTGTGTTGTTCTGAACTCTGATAATTACAGATACAAAGATAAGAAAACAAAAAAGGGCTTCCTATATTAATTTCTGTGCCCAACTCCATTGTGTGAAGCTACTTAGCTACCTTCCAGATCACTATATACTGCTGGTATTGTTTGTATGATGACACCGATGTAAGTCCTGGAGAATGTTTACTCATTTAATTCTGGCATGCCGACAAAATCAACATAGCAAAAGTGTGACCATACACACCTCCAGTGAATCTTAAGACATTTTGGAAGAGAACGGTAAAAACCTTCTTTAGCTCCAAAACCTTATCCCTTACACATCTTCGAGATTCATTGCAATCAATGGAGACTGTTCTCCAAAAGCAGCTGCATGAACCGTTATGTCAAAGAAAAGGTAAGACAACTAAATGTAGAGAACTTCTCACTATTGCTGAGAAAATTACTAAAAGGGCAATAGTAGAGATCTAATTTTTTAAAAATATTGTTATTTATATAAGCAACACATATTTCACGAGAGATTATTCATACCTTAAGAGATCAGATAACGTCATTGGTTCTCTCAGCCAGAGTAAGGCCATGTAACAAAATGAAAGGGTCATTGGCATCGTCATCCTCAGTTTCTCCTTTTGGTTCTTCATTAAATACAAACTACCATCTACTGATCCAGAGCACACAGAGGTGCTTTCTTGGGTTTATGTTAAAACAGAAAAGAAAAGAAGTAATCGATATGATATACACATGATATGTGTATATCATACACATATGATATACATCTGTGGCACACAAGAAACAAGATAAAGGAACCTACAGGGACCCTTGTTCAGCAACCAGTAACATTTTGAAATCATTACTTTAAGTAGTCTGGTAGTTAACAGCTTAACTCTAATGTATTTACCTACCGCAATATGAGATGACAACCTGTTTCATAAACTGCTACTTCACTCGACTAAGACAGCGGATCACATGAAGAGACAAAACTCCCTCTGGTACCCATCAAACCCAACATTTTGTTGGGAACTACACTTAAACTTGGAGTTCAAGAAGGACATTAACTTCTATACAACATATAACTAGCAGTACTTATGAGCTGGAAACACTACTTTCCATTTGAAAGATAAGGGAACAGTGAGGAGACAAGGGAAAATATGACATGCTTAAATCAATGCCTCAGAATTGGGGATTAAAACATAAAATTCAACACAGTTGGGAGTTAAATGAGAAAATGATTTACATTGTAGAAATTTTACTGAGGTTAAGGCCTGAATGGTGTGGAAATGTAGAAAGTTTCTTTTAAAAGAATACCTAAATTCAATTACAAAGAAACACCTTTAGAACAAAAATGTAGCAAATGGTGAAGAGGGTGAAAAAAAAATATTCAACCAACAACAACCAACCAAACCTCCCTACTTCCTTACTGAGATGAATCACTAAAAGCTAAGAGAAGCAGCAATGAGAAATTTCATTTAGTAGAGTGACTTATAAGTTAGGAACCTTCTCAGCAGTGAAACTTGAGAGTTCAGGGAAGGAGGAAGAAAAACCACAAAAGTGTCTCTTCTCTACATAGCTAGGATGAACAAAAATGCATTTAAAGCCCACCATACAAAATACCAACATCGATTCTGTAGAGATTTTCTCATTGTTTCCCCACAGACTGTTCACCTGTTCAGACAGGAACAGCGACGGCTCGATCCGCAGCTCCCCAGCTGGGAGCTGCAGGGCCATGGCAAGAAGCCTGAAAAAAAACAGTTTAAGACTTCAGAGAGCTCGGCAGCTCCACGGTTAAGCTGGCAGGTGACAGCCAAGCCTGTAAGGCGACAGCGGTCAGAGGTAGAGGTCCAGCACCCACTGGCAGGCAGCGTGAAGCCACTGCAAATACCGTGTTCCTGAGCCAGAAGTGGTCTTTGATGCCACCTACCGGCTCCTAAACCGGCGGCCAGCAGCACTGCAGACCCCGCAGCACCTTAGGAGAACCGGCTCCAACACACACCTGGTACCGGCCAAGACAAGGTCTAGATGAGAGCACCCTGCGAGGGCTGTCACGTGTAAGTGCCTCAGAGACAGGAGGAGGAACGTCACTTAATCCTTTTGGTCAACAGGTTCACCTTTTACATGGATACTTCTGTTTAAAGGCAGCTTCGTGACTGAAGCTTCGCTATTAATTTCACATTCAACTCCATTTAAAATAATCCTCGTTATATTTGTGGCCCTAATGATGGCACATAATTTCCTTTTATTTCCTCCAGCTTATGCAAGGCATGACAACACACAGTTACACACATCTAATAATTTAAGAGTTTAACAGGCTTCTCTAGCAATATCCCAGTGCTACTACACTCAGTAGAATTTGCTATTAACCCTGCACAAAAAAAAACCCAAAAACAAAGAGCCTACCGGTTGGACAAGCCTCTTAGGAAAAAAATAGGTGAGGTTTCCAGTCTGTAGCAATAACAGCTCAGTAAAAACAGCACAGAAGAGGAAACGTATGAACCTTCACAAGAATTTATAATTGAGTAGAACACATTTAGTGTTACTTGTGTTACATTTCAATATACAAAATAATTGCTTTGGTTGGTTTCACCAGATTTCACCAATTTTGTGCTTCTAGTGTCTTTGAACTCTTGATTCATTTCAAGTGCTTTTAGTGAAATTTGTATAGACTACTTAAAGCTGAATTCAACCTCTGAATTAACAGACCAAGAACATGTTAAAATACAGCCTATCTTAAGACTGTCTAGCTGTTCTAAAACTCTAAAAAACTTAACTCCAATAGGCATAACTACCAAGGAACTAAGGAGTTCCTCTTGACGTCAAAAAATTAAAGAAAAATCAGTGGAATATTTTCACTAGAAATTTTTCACTCGGTTCTTTCCTCTTCATATCATATGTATTTGTATAATACCCAAGATCCACTCACTACATGTACAAACATAAAGTGACCCTTTACCTGAAAATTTGGCACTTAAATATATAAGGATGAAAGGTACTTGCATTATATTCACAAATATTTGTGTCACCATTTTTGCACTTTTTTCCACTCTCTAATTCTGTTTGGGTTTTTAAAAATGTCTTAATTTTTTTAATTGCTGCAGGTAAGTTTCTGATTCAATTACCATTTCTGGACTTCACAAAATAAAGAGAAAAACATGAAAGCACAAAATTGCATTCTTCTGAAAGCAGATGTGCAGTATCACAGAACAGAAATGGGACATAAGGAAGTTAGTACATAACAGGGGAAAAAGAAACACTGAGACAAAGAAAAAAGGCAAGCAAAGAATAAAGTAAAAAACAAAAAACATCAGAAGTTTAAAACACAAACAAAAGCTTTCAAATGTGCCTTGAAATGTACTTCCAGTACCGGACATTGCAGCATTGTCTGGCATTACACTTGCCCAAGTAGCACCAAACACTGCAATATTCTATGACATTTTAATTAAAATGTTTAGCATTCTGTAAATATTTCAAGTTGATATGGTGACCAGAAAAGAGAAACTGATGGAATGCTAAACTTTTTTACAGGCATTATAGGGAAATTAGTAAAAAGAATGCAGACACAAAAGATACAGAAGTACCAAAAACACTGTAAATAAAAAATGTAGAAAGCTAAATATTAATTAATATTTATTAATAAATATTAATTAATTAAATATTAGATAGTAAACAAAAAAATACTCCCCCCACAAAAGAACACACTCATGCTTTTTCACCATCAAGTCATGACTAGCTCTACTATTAGCTAAACAAGTGCTTATTCTTTAAAGCTGCTGTGTTTGTGAACATCTAGCTTTGCAGATATAATAGCAATATTTTCTCACTCCAAGCAGGATGCATGGAGTAAACTCATTATAAAACAGAACTTCCTCCTGCATTTCCCATTGTATTTCCAGGTCCTGTTCAATGTTTATCTCCTTGGGCGGGGCTGGGGGGAGTAATCTAATTTCTGGTAGAATATAAAGTCCTCTAGTGGCAAACAGGACTGAAAACTTCACACTTTCCAGCCAGTTCCTCCAATTCACTGTACATGAATACACTTTATATATACTTACTTATTTCTTTAGATTTAAAAACTATACAAAAATGTTTTCCAGATAGTTCAGTTCATTGCTCCTACCTGAGATCTTGCCAGTCGATGAGGCAAAGCTGCAATCAGTCAGTAAATCCCCTTCACTTTCAGAGAGAGACAAGAACTGAAGGCTTGATCTCTCTGGTTCACTGTCCACATCAGTGCTGCTGTTGCATACCTGGTTTTTGTAAATAAGTCATCATTTTATCTACTGCTAGTTGCTGTTCCAATCTAAAGAAACCAAATAAAGCACAATAGATTCAAGAGCAACAGTAAATTAAATTTAAACCCAAACTGTTCATATTTTTACTATGAATCACCAATACATAAAGAAACCCCGCAAAAAAGTATCAAGGGATTTCTCAAAGATATGAAGACTTCTAGTATTAATTACATTTCAGTCTGCTAGAATGACCAGAAAGCTGGCAATATACAGAATCAAAGCTTGATGAAATAAGTGAATTCAGGAGAGCAGACAGGCAAGGAGTGTAGTTGATGACGCATTTTGTATTGCAATTTCTGCTCTATCTACTGACTGTCCATGCCAAGACAAAGCATTATTTTTAAATAATAATAAATTTTTAAATAAGCAGTTTTCCATACTCAGAGAAGTAATTGTCTCTCAAAATAGGGAAAAAAAAATTAAACAAAATGGACACACAAAACCCTGTTTAGAGTAAATCCTTCACACTGCAGTGACATTAGCACAAGCTAGATATGTAGCTTGAACAAAGAAGGTTTCTGTTGCTGCTTTTTAAAAAGATACCAGATATCTCACGGGATTTGAGCTTTTCACTTACTGACAGTGCTTTGACAGTTTCCTCAGCTGGTCTGTTGCAGTATGCCTGATTGCTCTTCTGAAGGTAACACCTCCAAAAATTGCACAGAATTTCATCCTGATAAATACAAATGGATAGTGATTAGTACAAAGTTTACAAGATCATTAATTGCTGAGACAACAGAGCGCAATTTTTAACCTGGGTATCTGAATAATGTTCCAGCTCTAATTTTATTAACTGTGATTTACAAACTATGTTCTAAAATTACCAGAGAAACTAAGTTTGTTTTTATAAGCTCAATGTTTTTAAACAGGCAGTTGTTCAATTCACTTAAAAAATAACTAACTTTTAAATAAACAACTCCTGTAATAGATGCACAGTGTGTACAACTCACATTGACATCTACATACCTTCATTTGTGGGCATACTCCTAGCGCTTCTAAAGCTTCAGCTTGTTTCTTGAGTACAAGCTGAAAGCCTTCACAAACATACCATTCATACCCTCCATCTAAGTAAAAAACAAAACAAAACAAAAAAACTATGTTGGGGTTTTTTGTTTGTATTGTTTTGGGTCTTTTGTTTAACCTTATGCACACTTATTTCTACTTAATATTCTGTTCCCTTGGTAACAGGACAGAGACATGTGTCTCTAATAATTTCAGATATTAAAGCATAGACCAGCTACACTGAATACTCCATTAACTTCCTTTTATTCACAGTCTTAATGAAGAAAAAAAGCTACTGAACAATCAGTGCTCTCCACACATTTCCCATGAATAACATATTTCACTGTAACTTCTAGTGTGGCATTTGTAATCCAGTGGAGAGTTGTTAAGTGACCAATTTTAAAATAAATGAGAAGCTGTCATTAAAAAATGAAATATGATCATTTCTTTCCCATCCCTGGCACAGAAAACTGGAACACATTACAGTGGTGAGTAAGGCAAAAAAACAACCAATATCACCATGTTCTTCACCATTCTCTCTCACAGAATCATACATATTTAAATGAAAGAAACTTTCTCAGATATTCTGAGCTTCTAGCAAATCTCAGCACAATATGGTTTCCATAAGGAGTGGGTCTGCTCCAGTCTATTCACTATTCCCTCAGACTGCATTATGTTTACTTTTCACCCGTACCTCTCTATATTTATAACTCCTTTTCTACAGGCTGTTTTAGAAATTTTCTCTGCATTTCTCAATTTCCTTTTCATTCCCTCCACGCTTGTTCTTATTTTTCCTTCCAATCACACCTTGCATCTTACCATCTTAGAAGCTACCTGCCCGAAGTTTCTGCCCTGCTTTAATGATTGTAGCGGGTTTGCACGGCAAGGTTCTGGTAGCCGGGGGC
>JAVJGJ010000059.1:28159919-28204074 GCA_035590215.1 Microhierax caerulescens | reverse complement strand
TCTCAGGCAGCGCCCAGCGGCGCCTCCGCTCTCCCGCCGGAGCCGCCGAGCGCCGCCGGACACCCCCCCCCGCCGCAGCCCGCAGCCGCTGAGCGCCGGCGGGGAAACGCCTCCCACGCGGCCGCAGCTGCCGCGCTCCGCCAGCTCCCTCCGGCCCAGCGAAACCAGCCGCCCCCACCGTTCCCGTTCCCTGCGCCGCGGAGCCGTCCGGCCCCCACCGTAGCCTCCTCGTCCATGCCGGCAACCGCACCGGGACACACACCGCGGCAACCGCGCCGAGTGCCGGCACTGCGGGCCGGCCTGGAAACGGCAGCCCCGGCACTTGCGTTCCGGGCCCGCTGCGGGGCCGCCCCCCCCAGGCCTGGCTGCCGCGGGCGGATGCTGGGTTCGCCAGGCCTGGAGCTGGCTGGTGGAGCGGCATCTCCCGCTGGCGGCGGGCGCCGCGGAGTCCCGCCGTGTCCCGGCTCCCCTCACCGGAGAGCTCTCGGCGAGGCGGCTGGAAAGCGCTGAGGGGCCTCTGTGCCCCGGCGCTGGTGGGCTGAGGTGGCGCCGGGGGGGTGTTGTGTGGCTGGCGCTGGGCCCACCGCGGTGGCCAAGGGGCCCGCATAGGCCCCGGGGGGAGAGTGTGGCACCGAGGGAACGCGAGTGCTTTGCCTCTGAGGGGACATTGGGTGCTTCACTGAGGGGACATGGATGCTTCACTTCAGAGGGGACACTGGGTGCTTCACTGATGGGACACAGGCACTTCATCTCTGAGGGGACATAGGGGACACTGGGTGCTTCACTGGTGGGACACAGGCACTTCATCTCTGAGGGGACATAGGGTGCTTCACTGAGGGGGCATGGATGCTTCACCTCAGAGGGGACACTGGGTGCTTCACCTCAGAGGGGACACTGGGTGCTTCACCTCAGAGGGGACACTGGGTGCTTCACCTCTGAGGGGACATGGGGTGCTTCATCTCTGAGGGGGACATAGGGCGCTTCACTGAGAAGACACAGGCACTTCATCTCTGAGGGGACATAGGGGGCTTCATTGAGGGGACATGGGTGCTTCACTTCTCAGGGGACACTGGTTGCTTCATTGAGGGGACATGGGTGCTTCCAGAGGATGTGGGTCACTTCCCCATTGTGGTGTCCTGGGGACTGAAGGGGACACGTGCTGCTTCAGCCCTAGCCTACCACCATGCCTCTGCACTGAGCTCCTGCATCCTCACCCTCACATCGCCCTGGCTGAGTGCACACAGCAGGTGACCGCTGAGGCTGTGTAGAAGCTGTTGGAAAGGGGGCTGCTACTGCGTGTACAGAAGGAAGCCACAAGAACTCATTTAACTATGTAAAGTGCTTGGAGATCCTTCAGTGAGGGAAACTACGATCTGAAATTCACTTTCAATTAAAAAAAAAACAAAACCCAAACCTCCAGATCTTGATGTAGGTCTCTAATTTCTTGCACACTAATAATAATATTTAAAGATGTGTAAACACCAAGATCTGTTATTGCAGTGAATTTGCCCACAAAATTGGAGAACAGGTTTAGGCCCCTTAAAAAGAAAAAAAAAAAAAAGGTCCACTAAGTGAAAGCATGGGAAAAAATTAAAGCTGAAATATACATAGAAAGAGGTGAGGCTGCCTTGACAGCTGTGGTTATATTGATGTTAGAGGATATGTACAGAGCTAGAGGGGAATTGTTTATGTTCAAGAAAAAAGTTATTACTCATACCAACTGTGATCTTTTTTCAGTGTGGGATGAACATTTGTAACACCCATTAAAGAGCATTATGCATATAATTCCTGACATGTTAAAAAGGTGATTGTCAGCCTCACAGAAATGTATACTTTGATGAAACAGATCCTACTTGTGATTTTAATTTCCATGGGTTTTGTTTGTGGAAATACTGTTATGGGAAAGAAAGGCTATTCCGTGTGACAGAAGGAGTTTGATCTTTTCCTACTGAATTTCTAAGATTAAATACTACCTTGGAAAAAATCAGGGTAGCTGTAACTGTGATAAAACAGGAGGAGTTGTGTTCCAGTTCCAAAGATAAGGCATTGTTCCTACTGAGAGTGGTGCTCTTGTGTGGCTTGATGCTGTGAGCAGGCAGTGGGCTTGCTCAGTAGATTTAACTAAATTGAAGAACTTGTTTATATTAGGCATGGAAGTGACTGCTTTGGTGAGACAGGGCCTCAGAGTTAGGTCTTCTGTTTTCTAATAATAGCTGGTCAAAAAAATACGTTAAAGAAAGTGTAATCACAGGTCTCTGCCAATTTGTCAAAACCAGAACACTTCATATGCAATGGTAGCAGTTGAAGGTGAGCAAGAAAATAATAATAAGAAGAAAAGTGTGGATGACTGCATGGGGAACTATATTGGTGTAATTCTGGGCTTACAGGTATAATGTGCCAGTAAATTTTTTGAACAGGCAAGCACTTACTCTGCTTTTGGACAGCCCACACTGCTTGTCTGAGCTGCATTTTCCATGCAAGTGAAACAGAGGTAGGAAAAGCTACCAAACTTTGGAAGGGAAGTTGTACAAAGACTAATGCTGATATTACTAGTTGCTTATTAGTGTCCAGGCTCTATATAAATGGAAAGCTTCTATCAGTATTTCTTAAGACCATCAACTCATTAGCGCAGACTAGTAATCTAAAAGCAAAAAATCAAAGCATAATAGGGGTAGCAAGCCTTGATATCTATTTCTTAAATATTTTTTGAAATGACATGTATAGAACCGGTTTTTCAGCATATAAAATTATGTGTAACCTTTGTCCCTAATTACAAGTTACTCAAGCGTACTGATAGGGGTATGATAATTTCAAAGCCAGGAGACAGACTGTCTTCCTGCTTTGGCTCACTTTTCTAATTAAGATCATTATGCATAGTAGTCAGATTGATTCGAGGCTTAGATAAATAATATGTCCTGTTGTTTCCATTGATTTGAATTTTTAATGAACCGAGTTCTATTGCTGATGCCACATTTCTGGCTCTTGACTGCAGACTTTCTACATGTGAAAACGTAAAAACTACACATTGGATGGAAAGACATGTCCCTTGGCCTTTCCTTTGGGATATTGCTCATGAAATTGTGCTGGCTCCAGGATACAAACTTCCGTAGCAGAGATTCTTCCCGGAATCTTTACTCATTGTCAGAACCTACTACAAGGAATAAGAGCAGAAAAGCAACCTCAACTGCTCCAGAGATTGTGCAGATGAACACAGGGCAGATCTACCAGATTCAAGTTTATAGAATAAACTCATTAATTAGCACCCATAATTTCATTTTTGCACCATCTCTCTGTGGAAGAACTCATGCTTTAAGACAGACAGAAAACAAAAGGGAAATTAGGAAAACAAAAAGCAGGTGGCTTTGCTCCAAATCTTTAGAAGAGACCACACTACAGAAAGGGTCAAGGGAACAAGCTGTGCCAAGCAGAAGGGTGGTGGAGGCAAAGGCACAGTGAGACAGTTGTGCAAGGAGCCAGCAGGAGAAGGGACAAAGGTGGGAGCAGCAGCAAAGCGTAGGGGTTGCAGCAAGCTCGGCAGGGGAGGATAACCAGGGAGGGGCAGAGCTCAGTGGAGCTTTGAAGGAAGCGACAAGAAGAATGAATTTCACGTTACAGTTTAGACACACCCAGTGTTGCCTTGCGATAGTTAGTGTTTATTACACAGCTTCAGCTCTCAAATTTTATTTTTAAAATAAATTTCTAGCCCTGCTGCGGAAAGCCTAAAAATATGACCTCAAACATCCAAAACAACAGAAAGCAGATAGTTTTTTCCCCCCAAAGTTTACTCAGGTTTTCTTAAGCTGTACATATGGGAGCATGAAACTGAATTCTTGACTACCAAAAGCAGCAATACTGCACCCAGGAGGTAGGGCAGACTTATCCAGTCTTCTGCACCGAATTCGGGATTTGCACCATCAGCTTCTATTTTGCACATGTGCTGCAGCCCAGCCTGTCTCACAAGGGTACATTGTGATGCCACTCGTTCCAGTTTTGCCCGTGACTCTCCATGGCACAGAGAGCTGGTAATCATCTGTCATGATCACCCAACCAGGGGTGTTTGGAGACACAGACCACAGCGGAGGACCTCACATTCAGATGAGGTTGAACCCAAAGATGAACTCTTTGGGGTCAATCTCCTTGTGCAATCTGAAGCCATGCTAACATGTGGTTAGCAAGTGATTTGGAAGGTCTGCCTGGGGATGCTGAAGTCCTGGCTGGAGTCAAGTAAAGGCCTCATTGGTGGTCCTGGCCTTCAAAGGCAGGATCTCTTTCCTGAGGAGCACCAAGCTGCTATCTTTCTGTCCATAGTAGCAGAGGTTGCACCCCTTAGTACTGGGTGACTATGTTAACCTGATCCTACAGAGATAGAGCAGGGGAAGGACGCTTCTAGGAGAGAAGGTGATCTTAGCAGCCACAAAGGAAAAGAGCAGACAGTGGGTGTTTGAATGTCCTATTTCACATTCCAGGCATGTATAATGAATTTAATTTCTCCTTTTACAGATTTTATTAAGCAGCTAACATGAAATGTACCTTCAAATTGTAATACTTTAATAGTGTTAAGAGTTTGTCTAGTTTCCAGCTTTACTGAAAGAAAAACATACAATGTACTACTAAAGGGGATCTTGGCTTCCACTATAGCATTGTGTGTCTGTAGAGCCCTGAAGATTGTTCTCAAGGTCATTCCTGGATGTGTTTAATCCACAAACACAGTAGTATTTTTAAAGGAATCGAGAGCCACCTTGTGGAGCTGGGATTCATGAAGGGGCTCCAAATAATACTGCTAGGAGCAGCTGCTCACTGCCAGGAATTCACATCCAATGGGATCCTGGAGGTTGTTAATCTGGTAAACATGCACATCTGCGCATGTTCAATGAGTGCACAGTGCATCAGACAGCTCCTCTGCTGACTAAAACAGGCAGCAAAGAATCACACTTGTGGACAGTGGCAGGCAGCAATATAAGACTGTCAGGAAAATGAAAGCAGCAGAAAGGGATGAACTTGTTATGTCCTACACAGCCTGGCGGGGTGGGGGGTGGGTTCACAGGGGATTTTTCACCATATTATTAATTAAGACCTCAAAAGTGCTGATAGGTTTTGGAATCAAAACAGTAGGTTTCTCCTGCAGTCATTCATTAACATTGAGAATGAGGATTACTAGAGCCCAAATACATGCCCGTGCTCCATTAGCAGAGAAATAGCAAAGGTGAGATCACTGATGGACATAATACATAACTGGAAGTATTCACCGGTCATTGTTCCTGCACAGAGGTAAAGAGTAGCCTTGATTCTGAGGTTGCAATAGGTTAATTTACCATTTTTCTCCCATCATTTCTCATGATGAAGTCTGAGCTGCTTGTCAGTACTGCTATGCAGATACCATCCATTTCTTACCAAAAGAAGAGGTGTTTGATTTTTTTCAGTACCTTTATGCAGCAGCAACATTATCTTCAGCACATACTGCCATTAGATGATATCTTAAAAATGTATTTTATATAAGCACAAATATTAAAAAGTCTCTGTGAGTGGTAGACCTTAAATATCTAAAGAAACTCACTCAAAAAAGAAGGGACTGTGATGCTGGAGTCATTCTCCAGGTGCTGGAGTAGCCATTGCTGAGTTAAATGGTTGGTAATCCGCTAGTAATCAGTCTGGTTATTGAGTCGTGACACAACTGAGTCCGCAGCAGGACTTGAACACTGAGCAGTATTACATGCTTTTACCCATCTTCTAGTGAGCTAAGTTTCAACTCCAGAAGCTTTTTTAATTAGTTACACACTAGTAAAGCTCCAAGTTAAATTACATTTCAAAAAAGATACCACTCTCAAAATCCTTGTTCGCTGAACAGTCATTAATATCCCAACACATGCTACAAAGCAAGTAGCATGTGAAAACAACCTGAGAAGTCATTCTTTTTAGGCCAAGTTTTAACAGACAGGCCCAGCATATCCTTTATGCTTAGCAGGGTGTAGTTTTCCCTTTTGTTCAAACATTGTTTTGGTAAACAGGAGATATCTATTGCTATCCTTAATAGTTTCTTCAGACTGGTTTAATTTTTTCTCCAGGTAATTTAAATGTAGCCACACACGACATGCAGTAGTAGGAGAAAATTCATAAAAAGTCACAACAAGGCTATGGCAAGAAGCCAAAAACTTGTATTCTGCTTTCATAAATATGGAAATCTCAAAAAAAACTGCACCTTTTCCTATCATACTTCATTCCGTCATGTTTCCAAGAGGCTGTGGTGCATGGATCTATAGAGCACTGGGACCTGTTTTCCAACGTTTGTTGCAAAAACCCCATCATAGATAATTCCACATTTGAATGCATAGAGGTTAAGGAGAGCCAAATCTAGAAGAAGCAGAAACAAGCAGAATGCAAGCCCCTGTCTTCAGAACATTCCCAAGCTTGGGACTCAAGTCTGTACTTCCCAAGTTGTCTCTGTCAAGAGAACACTGTGGCATTCAGGAGAATCCAGAAGAACCAGTAGGATCACCCTAGCCAGGGTGCTCTACTCTTCAAAACCAATATGCGCGTTCGTTCGAGGTTTCAAATGTTGTTTGATCAGTGCTGTTCTAAACTAGACATGGTCCTGGCAAAGTGAATGTTCTGCAAAGAAAATTAAACCAAAAATATTTTTTAATATACCCTTAAAATAAAGAAAAAATTATCTTTCTCAATTTCTATTTTTCACGCACAGTACACAGCTTTTATGGTATTTTTAATTGTAAATACTTGTGCAGGATTTTGGAGTTCAAATTGAGAGTTTAGAAACACATACTTTATAACTAACTACAAGATAAAAAAAAGCAATTAAGTTTCTAGAGTCCTCTGCAGTCATGAACTATTTCTTAAAGGGGGTGGGGGGTGGGGGTGGGGCTATAAAAAGTAGTTGTGATTGCAATTATAACAATAAAAGTGAAAATACAGTAAAATAGAAGCACAGATTTTCTTTGACTTACAATCTCATTTCCCCAATGGCTTTTGCCCTCCTTTTCTCACCATCTATTCTTCTGTCTTTCTTTCTGAAGAAAGAAAAGGTCACCATCGCTATTCAAAACTTGATTAGTCCTGTAAGGTACAGCGTGCTATGGGACCTAGGTAACCTCACACCAGTGTGAATATATTGTGCCTCAGTGAGCTTCAGTCCTATTTTGAGCTCACCTGTGCAGTGGGGCATTTGTGGTGGTTGTGTTACTAAATTGACCATAATGACAAGGGGACAGAGCCACGATGGTTCCTTTTTGTCGTATACCTACATAATAGCCTTAAAAGAACTTAGTTCTGTAGACGCACAGTAATGTTGCAGAGGAAAGCTTTGCTCCTCTGCTGCTGTAGACTGCACACATCTTCGGTTCAGTTATCAATTATGCAATGGGGACATCATAAGTGAGGAAAGGCTCTGGCCAGGACTGAGAGGCACCTGAGACTCTGTGAGGACCTGAGTGTAACAAGTTGAATTGCAGCCCTGTTTTATCAGTACACTTCCAGCAAATTTTAGATTAAGAGAATGCACTTAGCAGTGACAAAGGGATCAAGCGTTATAATCGGGAGCAAAATACTAGAACCAATTTTTAAGAGCTTTTGTGCAGTGAGGATGAGAAGAGGAAAGCTAGGAATGAGTCATGCTTTTTTCAGCTTACTGATACATTTCATATTAAGACTTTTTTAATAACGTAGTCTCTGCTTGAGGACAGTGATTTAATGATGATTGAAAGTTGCCCATCTGGTGGACTTTTAATGCCATTAAAAGTACTCATTGTGTTCCTGCACTTGTTGTTTTCCTGGTTTTAAACATAAAGCTTTTTGGTTGTTCATTAATGTATAAGCTTCAGGATCCCACCCAAAGCCCATTAAAGACTTTCTTGTGGGAAATTTTTCACTTATTTCAGTGGATTTTTGATCATGCCTTCTTGGACACTGACTTAGGCTAGGTGTATGTATGCCTACTGTAGCAATTATCGCAGAAGAATGTATTTAGCCTTAGCTCACCCTTGGGAAACAGAAGTATATTTGTCACCACTTGCAGATGAGATGGATCTGTAGATCTGCACACTACAAGTTCTCTTAGTCAGATCAGCACATAATCCTGCAGCAGGTAATTCTGGAGCAATAGCTTACTGTTGCATCAGGGATTTCTTTCCCTGCCATGTCTTTGTTACTTATTTATTTATTCCTGGCACGTGAAGAATGTATAAGTAATTAATTTTCTTACAGCCCCCACTTCTTGGGTCAGTCTGCATACAGAAAACATTTCACAGTGGCTATAGAGGTTTTAAAAAAATAGTAATTCTTTTTTCACTATCCCTGCTGTCTACTTAGAACACCTCTTCAAATGAGCTCTCCTCAGAAGACACTTTGAAACCAGGAAGGTAGGATGCAAATAGCTGACATATGGAGTGCTCTGGGAATCCCACCCTCACCCCGAGGAAAATCCAGTACATAAATGCATAATAAAGTCACCTTTGATTAGTGGTCTGATCACATGCTGAAGGTAGTGTGTGAAATCATGTGGCCTCACGGAGTAGGGATTTGGGGCTTGATTTTACTCAGGGATTTTTTTCGGTGGTAGACAAATAGATGCTTGCTTTCTCACATGAATATCATGTGTGGTTAAAAGGCCACGTGCCCAAATTACTGATGCCTTCACAATCTTTACTTCACAATCTTTACTTCATTTCTTCTTTTTAGCCACACACATAAGGCACTGCACTAATTCAAGCATATACCCAAGATAGGGAAGGGATAAGTTACTGATTTAAAAATTCTAATGTACTCAAATAAGTATCCTTCACAACTGAAGGAAAGGAAGAAAAAGGTGATCTGAAAGTCAGACCAGGAATCTTATTTTCATCTTATCCCTGTCCATATGACAAGGGCAAGCAAACCCAAACAAAGGCATAAACAGCATACGCCCATCCCCAGAATTGCTCACACCATTTAGGCAATTTAGAGCTGTAAACAAAGATAAGCGATCTGCATAGAAGCAGCTTTAGGTGACCACAAATGGATACCGCTGTTTAATTCATCCCTCTCTCATCTAAACAAGTTTGTTTTCTCAGCAGTGTTTATTTGTACTAGGGAGTGCTAGGGAAAAAATTCCATCCTCCTCCAGATTATCTGCTTCAATGTTGTGAAAATTCAATATTTCCCTAGCCTGAGAATATATTCCTCCTACAGGCACACTCTGTATTTTGCGGTCTTGCCAACATTTGTTGGTTGATTGTTTTTTCCCTGTAGCTCATAGCATTTTGCTGGGACTGGAGTTGATCTCCAAAATGGGAGAAGCCCTACAAAGCTCAGTCTGGAAGGGAAATCCCATCTGATCAGCATTTCTGTCTCGAGAGGCACGGAAGTGGGGAAAGGAGAGATAAGACAGAAGTAAATATTGAAAATATTGAAATATTGAAAAAAAAATGAAAAAATAAATTGGAGGATGGTGGCAGGGGAATGTTTTCCCCCCTTTTATAGATTTTCTGCTGCTGAAAAATAGAAATGGTGGGAAAAAGTTTTGTGTGAAATATTATTGAAAATCCACAAAGAAATAATTGCTAGTCTAAAAAGTTGGAAATTACACACACTTCAAGTTGTCAAAATGTTTTTCGGTAGCTCATACACATTTCATTTTTTTCCACTTTCCCGTGAAAACTACAGCATTAGGCAATGGCACATCCCTTGTGATGCTGCTGGCCTGGATACTGGAGGCCATGCTCAGCTGTCCGTGCTTACTGAGCTCTAACTTGGTTAACCTCTCAGGTACGGGAGTTCAGAAGAAAGAGCCCATGTGTTCTGGGTTGCTTTCATCAGTCTTCTGTCTTGTCTTTCTGTGCAACACCAGATCTGGGAGGGTGGAATAAAGGAGCCCGTGGTGGTTTCCCCCCTGTCTGAAGTTTTATGAACTCCCTGAGCAGGCAGGGTGTACCTGGGGCTGGATGGGTGTGCAGACAAGGGCTGGTGTACAGGCTGGGAATGGAAAGGGGAAAGAGATGTAGGATGAGAATTTCTGCATCAGGGACTACGTTCCAGAAATGTGGAAATACCACAGTTCTCCCCTATCTATACCCAAGGGCAAGAAAGTCTTGGAAATATCAAGAGACAGATCAAAATCCAAAACTACTACTCCAAAGAAACTGGGGCTAGTTGCCTGATACTTGGGACCTGATGCATGAGCTTTGAACTTCCAGGGTGATGCTCCTTGAGATATCTCAACCTTTGGCAAGGCAGTGAGAAGCTGGCTGGAGTTGCCTCCACTGCACCCCAGCGCATTCTTTCATCTGGCCAACAACGGGCCTGCACACATAGAAGGTGAATACATGAAAATGATGCAGAATTAACATCTGAAGTGAAAATCTGTCCACTTTCCACCCTCATTCATTCACAAACCCATGAGAAAGAAGAACACATGGTTTATTAGTTAACTTTGTGATTTCTAAACTTGTAGGAAGGTTCTTTCAACAAGGTTATGTAATAAAGTATGTTAAAATAATCCATTCACAAAGCAAGTCTGAAGTAACTTTGAAGCACAGGCTGACAACAACAGAAAGTACTCGTATGTGACCCTTAGCTTCAAAAGAGTTAAGAAGGTGCTGGCAGAGGCACAGAGATTACCTCCACCCACACAGGAAAACATACATGGCGGAGTAGCTCTGTAAGCAGCACACCGGGAAACAAAACAGTCTGGCCCAGAAATATCCTTGTGAAGGAAAAAGTGCACTCGGCTGGGTAGCAGAGAGTTTCCAACCTGGCAAACAGATCAGAGACCTGAAGTCAGGTCTGAATGCTCCATCCTTGCGTCTCCATCGCTCTTTGTGGAACCATGGGTGTAACTGTAGAGAGAAAGAACGTCTAAAACATATACACATTCTGCCTGTAAAAGAAGGTGGAAAATATGATCCAGGTTTTTACAGCTTCACCTGATGTTGATGGTCTGGGTGTCCCACACAGATGCTATTCACCTGCAGCTGAGCACACACCAACATCTGGGGACATGCTGCTGGAGGGTGTCGGCCTGGCAGAGCTGTGACATTGCTGCTCCTTGGGTTTGCCAGGCGCTTTCCAGACAAATGCTTATGCACTCCTTGCTCCAAAGACTTCATCATTAAGGAAGCTAAAGTAATACGTGAGGAGACTGAGGAAAGGCAAAATTAACTATTTTTATATATATGTATATTTAATATGTAGCTGCAATTCTCACAGCTCTCCGCTCAACCATCACTTTTGGGAATGAAGTATTAAGTATTCTGGGTATTAAGAAGTAGGGCTTGAGGATGGATTAACACACAGCTTAAATATTCCCTGGGCCTAACTCAGAAAAGTATCATGAAGAACATTCCCACCAGAACCAGAACATGCAGAACATTTTTCTAAGTCTTTGTCTGAGGCAGAAAGATACAGAAAAATTCATATTTGCTACTTTTTTTTTTTTTTTTTGTCAGCTGTCTATTCATGAATCATGGATAGATTGTCACTGAACCCCAGGGTCTGTCACTGTCTGTCTGGGATGCTTATCATCAGGAGAGCGTGAAGTTCATTAGAGATGCGGTCGCTGCGGTCAGTACACAGCGCTCAGGCAGGAACCTGTCGTTTGTGGTATGCATATGCCAGACTGGGTCCTCTTTTCCATTCACCTGCCCTACCCTCCTCAGAGGAGGCTGTTCACTCTTTTTCCTTCCTGGTCACTCTTACCAGTAGCATCCCAAAGACACAAAATGAAGCACGAAGGAGGCAATTTCTTAACTCTCAGGATTTTCACGATAGGACCCTTCAGGAACAGCTAACAAACCTTTGCAAAGTTTCCTATTTACTCTCAGCTCTTGCCCCCTTTCCCCGGGTATTGCTCCGTGGAAAAGCCATCTGTGGCTAAGAAGAAGTGGTGACAGCCATCAGCATCCCAGTGCTGGAGAAGACCTGGTGGTGTGCTGGTGTGCTCTGGTGGGGATGGTAGGAGGCTGCTGTGGCAAGAAACCATCTGGCCAGCTGCATTCAGGTATCAGATGTATTGATCAGGCATCTCTCACTGATACGCCTCCATCCAAATTCACTTGTACATGGGTTTCTGTCTTGGTGTTGCCAATAGCATCTTCACCCAGTCTTCTCATTTCAGCTTGTCTATAATTCAGGAATGTCTATAATAAAGTCAAGCTCCTAATTTCAATCATTTGGATCATATTTGGGTTATCTGCCTGAAGTAGGCAGTGTGATAAACATGCCTTGCTCCCAAAATGATAGCAGCTCCTGAAACAATATACCCATATTTCCATAATTGCGTGCCTTCAGGCTTTTACTGAAGGATATATGATAGTTCAAAAAAGAATATATTTCTCAGTTCCCTGTCTGAGAAAATGGAAAAGATTTCCATATCTGTTCCCATTTCCTTTCCTAAGCACCCTTAACGCCAGCTAGAGGAGACCAGGGTTTCGTGGAGGTTTGCTGCAGCACTGTTGCTGCTGTAGCTCCCCGCCTGCCTTGCTGCAGCGCCTGCTGCCAAACCTGCCCCGAGGAAACCCCGATCCTCCCTTCCCGGCCCCTATGCTGGTAGCTCCTTTTTGCATCTTACACTTTCTACAGCATCAATATGGATACACACTGTACACTGTTAAACCACTTTTCAGTGCCTCTCAAGAAGCTTTCTGTGCTGACAGAAGTTTGGTTTGGCTGCTGTAATGCGCTGAGGCTTGCATCTTTATGTTGCCTTGTTTAACACAGATTGCGTTCCAA
Source organism: Microhierax caerulescens (assembly GCA_035590215.1). NCBI lineage: Eukaryota > Metazoa > Chordata > Aves > Falconiformes > Falconidae > Microhierax > Microhierax caerulescens. The sequence continues at coordinate 28,191,360 of JAVJGJ010000059.1, read as the reverse complement.
TACAGTTTATACTTCTAGACACTTTCATGCTTGATCGCCAAATAAGAAATGAGTAAATGTGGTGAAACAACTACAAGCACACAGAGGAGTTTTCAAGCTTTCAGATGCAGCCCTGGTTTGCACAAGTGCAGCTGTGCCCAGACCTGGAGTGGAGCTGTGAGGCTGGCTGTTGGCCATCAGCTGCGGCAGGGCCATCAATGCAGCCGGTGTTTGCTGGGTCCTTTATAAATAACAGCTATGGGAAGTCTGGTGATGACATTCTTGAAGCAAATGTTTAATAGAGACCAGAGGGCTTGCCTTAAGAGAAAAAAAAAAAAAAAAAAGGAAAAGAATAATTAGGAGAATGGGAAGCAGTAGTATCTATATGTGTGCACGTACTCCTAGTTTCACTCCTACAAGCAAAATAAGATGCGTAAATCATTCTCTTCATGCTGGAAAAAGGAGCAGCCTCAGGACTAATGGTGGTGGTGGAACCTATGACTTCAGCATTTTAGCACTACATAGAAACACGCATCCTGCTAAAAGAGTGACAAGAGTGACTAAGCCATGTGCATACAACAGCTCCTACAGTTACTGCTGCTCATGGAGCTGCATCACCTCATGTGGATCCAGTCTGTAGACAGGTACCTTTGTGTTATGGTGAGACAGTGAATTAAGTAGAAAATCATGCTGTCTCATTAAGGCGAGATTCCAGCATCTCAGCTGGGGAATCAGATGGTGGGCAGAAGTAGCGTGTGGAGAAGGTGTGCAAGTTTTGCATCAGTTCTTCACAGCTTCTTTTGGTTGATTCAGGTGGTACGGATGGCAAACAAACCAGACTGCTTGGAGCAGGGCACAGTTCCTTTCCAGCTTTGGCCAAAGTCCTTTCCAGCATCTTAGCTGACTGGAATGGAAAAGGCCATGCCCTCCTTTCTATTAGAGAGTCACTTCCTCAGAGAGAGCCCAGGACATTCTGGGTGTTATAACATGGGGGTTATTCTCAAAAGAGAACCTGTCCTGGAGCTGGGAGCTGCATCTGCAAGAGAGATGCAGGTTAAGTTCTCCTAACACATTCCTTAATATAAAATGATACCATGTTACTCCCAAGTGATACAAATAAAGATGCTTACAGCATACTGGTTTTAGAAATGTACTTTTTCCATCTCGGTGTACACATAAAAGAGTACACACAAAGCATAATGCATTCTTCAGAGCTTTTGTGTAATAATTCTGCTTTTGAATTTGGGGCAGTTAAACCATGTAATAAACAAATTCCTGTGCTTCCAGTGAATGATTGTATCTGGATGCCTCCCAGTAAAAAATCATGGATTCACATTAATATCATACATTACATTATACAGGTTAATTTATCCTTGAATAGACCATTAAATATATATTGGGTTTAAATGACATCATTCATACCCACTGAAGTTCTGCTGATAAACTATATATAGCAGAAACAGCTGCATAAATATTTATTAATTGGGCCCCTAAGCAAATGGCCACAGTAATAAATCATCTGTACCATGCCCAAATAATAAAATTAGGTTGAATTCCTAACTGATGCAATGCCACCATCTTCAGAACACTCTGTTTAGCTCGTCATCCCTAGATAATTTGTTTCCTGCACTTGACAAAACATTTTTAAACTCTCTCCAAGTGTATGTACAGCTTTACATCCCAGTTCTGGAAAATCTTATGGCTTGTCCTTAACAAAGACCTTTCTGTAGGAATAAGGGGTTTGAATTATGTGTTTCTAAGGGTTCAGTTATTTCAGCTTTCTGGTACATAAATAGCTCAGAGGCTTACTGGAGTGCAGGTAGCTATCCCAATCACTGATGAGTGAAGTATGAATGGAAATGTAATCCACTACTGTCATCTTGGTATTTTTTTTTCTTTATTTGAATCCCAATATTGCTTTCACGTCAGTGTCCTGTTAAACATATCATTGATTCATCTGGATTGTACTACAGAGACTGACAGTAGATAATTCATCACACATTTTCAATACTGTGGGCTTGTATCTGCTGCTTCAATGCTGAGCTATAAGCAGCCACTTCTTCAATATATTTGGCTTCCCAGATTTTTTATCAGTCTGGGATTTCCCTTCTTCTAATTTTACTGATTTGCTTTGTAAGTTTGGAAGCCTTAGGATTTTTGATGGCTTCCAGTTTACACATAGTTTTTCTCGAGGCAATCATCAAGGAGGGGCCGCCGTCATTCTTGCAGGGAAAAAACCTTTGCCAGACTGGGTAGGTTTGGAGGTCTTCTTTCCTAGCAGCGCTCAGAGGGAGAAACAAAGAGTATTACTCTCATGTCTGGCCAGAATTGCAAACTGTTATGTTTCAGCAGATTTAATAATCCTGTTATCAGTCTGGGAGCTTGGTGTGATTTAGCTGCCAGCCGGCACCAGCACAAGCATGCCCAGCATCCTGACAGCCAGCCCTTGGGGGTCCCTGCGGGGGGGTGCCTGGCACAGCTCTGGACACAGCTCTTCTCCTGGCCCACGCCTGTGTCCCATATATATCCAGCCTCTGCTGACAGCTGGGTCCAGACGCGATAAATCCCACGGAGCAGGGAACTGTGCTGGCTGTGAGTCAGAAAGGGAGCTAGAGGCTACACGACCTCAACATTTATTTCATATTTCTGAATTTACTGCTTGTAAAACTGCAATGGGGGAGCCCAGCCAGCAAACTCTGCTTGCACCCACTTGGATTAACCCCCAGTCAAGCATTAAAGCCAGGCTTGCAGAGGCTGATCTTCTCTATGTCTTCCAGGGATTTTTTTTTTTTTATGGTCAACTTTCCCTGAACCCAGGAGGAGCAGAATTGCCTTAAACGTGTGATATGATTGACTGCAGGAGCTGGCTTCAGTGGCTGTGCTTTATTTTTCAATAATACCATTCTCAAGGCTTCTTCTGGAATTTAGGTGGTTTATCTATTGATCCAATTAATTTCTGCCTTTGCCAGCTCTTTGTCGTCTCTCACTATGATTTGAAATATAGGAACACATCTGAGAGAGGGGGCTCATTTTATTTTTACTTTTGGCAGCCTGGTGAAGTCTTTTATTCCAGTACCAACATGGAGCTGTGCTTGATATGTTACAGCTACCTCTAAGCTTTAAGACTGGGGATGTAAAGATGTTCTTGGCTCAGCATACGGTATCACTGCATATGGAAAACATAAACGGTCACAAAAGCTTCTTGATTTAAAAGGTGGGATTTATTTTCCTTTTATTAAAGCTCTCTAATTTCTTGAGTGTCATGTATTTGCTGTGATGAACCCTGCTTTGCTTCTTATTGCACTGGAAAAAGACATGGCTGGGAATTGAAATTCTTGGGTCAATAAAAGGGTTTTCATGGTGGGATTTGTCATAACAGGTTGAATAGTGCAGCATAAAGGTGAAGATTCATTTATAGCTGAGGAAAATAGATCCCTTTCTTTGCTCCAAAGCTTTATGCTTAGAATGACTAAAATTTTCCCTGGCTTTATACACCATGCAATCCTGATAACTGTTCTGTCAATATTATTTTGGACAAGTTTTATGTATAGAAATAATTTTTCCATTTCATTTTTGTCCTTAGCACATTGGCTCAGTATGGTGGACAGGACTACATTTTCCTACATGAAAAATTCATGAATTCGGTGGCTTCCATCCCCTTTTTTGACTGTAAACCTTCTGAATATCTTGCCAGGAATTTCAGTGCTTACCCAACAAGATTCGTGCCAGGATTCAACAGCTCGTGTAATCTGCAAGATCCTATCAAAAGCCATGAAGGCATGATGCTATTAAAGCCAGTTAGCAGATATATATGCCCGAACATATAGCTGCCTGGCTTTTGCTACGGTTTCCAATGTGCTCTCACATTTGCAGGGTGGAAGTGACAGCGCAGGGGCTCCAATTTTTTCTGTCCCACCTGGCAGGATCTACCTGAAACTTCTCCTGAGACAAGGAGAACACAAAAAAGGAAAGGGTCCTCGGCTTTTTTCAGTGTTGCCAGGTTAAAAGAGCTTTTTCAGAAGTCTAAGACAGGCCTCACATTAACTGCTGGACTGCTGTTGGAGGTGTCCTGTATGGAAAAGAAAGAGCTTTTCCAAAAGTGCCTTTAAAAACCTTTAAAATGTAAAATATTAGGTAATCAAAGTATATGCTAATGGTCTTCTTCTCATTAGCACTCTTCTTGCAATAAATAATATATTAGATCTAGCTGATGTGAGAAGGGAAGGCCCACACAAGGTCCAACAAAATCACTGAAGACATGAGGATTTTAGTTGTTCTGAGAATCAAACCATTATAAAAAATTCATTCAGTCTTTTATAGTATACCTTTCAATCTGTGATCTTTTATACCACAGCTAAATCATCTACTAATATTCAGATTTTTTTACAAAATCCCTAATAAAAAGTATAATCTATATAAGCAATACGTACATATACAGACCATAAAATGCTGCACTTTAGCCAAGAGTGATAGCCCTAGAAATGTTGTCTATGTCTATATATGCATCAAGGTTAAGAGCTGCCATGCAAGGTGGCTGTTTAAGAAGCATGACTATAAAAAACTCCTTGAGTCTATGGAGGACAATATGTTCAGTGCACGAAAATAAATACTCATGTAAAATTGATTGGGAAAAAAATTAAAATAGGATAATTATAGTTATAAATCCACTGGAACAGTGGGATGTGAACAGCATGGTTTGATAAGATGATTTGCAAGTTGATTAGTGATCCTTATCTTTTCATCCAGCATTTAATTACCCCTGTTGGTCTTACTTGGCCTGATGAGTGATCGCAAGGCACAATTTATCACCTAATCACGCAGGCAGGTGCTTGGAGAGAAAACCGTGTCACTGCAATGAAAATCCATACAAGGGATTTTCACAGTGTCAGAGGGATTTGGTTCAGGAGGACTTTATTTCTCAGGACTCTGTGGTATAAGCTGAACAGTTTTTACATCTTCTCAGGCTAACAGCTGTGGCTGACTTGCAGTCAGCAGATTATTGCTGTCCACTGGGGGGTCCTGGGGCTTTGCTCCTCATGCATAAATTTACTCCTGGAAACTAAATTTTTTGTGCAGTAGCGCCCAGAGCTTTCCTCTAAGTAGCTGCCAAACCTTTGCTGATGGCAGAGGAGGGTGATGCACTCCACTTTTTCCTGCAACCCAAACCAACCTCCCAGCGCCCAGCGGGCCCTGTTGCATGGGGATGAGGAAGACTGGCAGCACCCCCCCATTTTGCATCCCCTTTCCCTTGTTTTTCTTAGGAAACAGCAATTAACCAAGGGCAAAGATGTTGCAAAGTAAAGAACCTCTTTTTTTCACCCTCTGGAGTTATTTTCACCTTTTTCTATGAACCGCATTGACCCTAATGGCAAGGGCAGTCACTGTTCCCATGCCTGGGTGTGAACTGTGAAGACCTGTACCGCATGCATACGGGGGGTGCTTGCACTTACTTCTAACGGGCAGATGGATAACTCCTGCTAATCATGGCAGGCACGGGACAAAGGTCTCTCACGTCAGCTTTCTAACTGAATACAGGAACTACAGCCACACGGTCCAGCAGCTGGGTGATGCTTCCGAAACACACATTATCTCCCAGCAACGGCTTGGGCTTGGGTGACAAATGCACCGAGTAGGAAAATAAAAGTACTGAGAGCAGAGAGAGTTTTCTTGGAATTCTGTGTCAGTGTTAAACACGCATCTGAAGGGAAAGTTCAAACATCAACAAAACAGCAAATCTCAAATTTTGGCTTAACTCCAGCCATCAATACCGCCCAGCAGTTACCGGTGAGACACAGCCCTGGGCTGCATGTCTGCGTGCCAGCGCAGGGGCAGGACGAGCCCCCCGGACACAGCTGCCTCCACGGATGGGGGAGCCGCCTGTGCTGTCTGCCTGACCCACCTCCTCAGGCTGCCAGTTGAGTCCAACAGCTTCATCTTTGCAATCCAGCAATCAATAGGGCTCACTGACTGCATCAAAATATGACCCCAAACCTTGGGACTTCTGAACGAAGCGCTTGCGGAGCGTTCGGCAGCTCTTCGTGGCACGAATCGGTCGCTGGTGAGCGTTGTTGTAGGAACACCTCCACCCACGGCAGCCCTCGGCTGGGGCTGAGCTCACCACCACCAGCAGCCTTGAAAGGCAGACTGCAAAATCGTTTCAAAGACAGGATTGAGACACCCGGTCCTTTCAAAAATAATTGAAGCTTCAGGTGTCTGACTTCTATAGCTTTGCTTACCTCCCGTGAACTGCTTCAAGCAAAAGTCAGCAGCACCACACAGGATGAAATACAGCGTGAAGCAGGGCCTCCATGCAAAAGATTTCTCACAGAGGTTCATCTAACCTAACTTTAGACATTCAGACTTTGCTGTCTAAGCTCAAGGTAAGTCCCATACGCAGGTCATTCATCTCATTTTAAAATAGGAAGTCACAGTGTGCTATTTCTTTCCACTGACTATAAAGGAAACCTAAGGTTGCAAACACCAAGCTTACCTTTTTCTTCACCATAGTTACCTGCCTTAAAGGTACCAGTAGTCAGCTAATCCTCTCAGGACTTTTCCCTGTCAAAAGATTAATTCCAAGCTTAAAGCAAAACAAAAACACACCAAAAAAAAAAAAAAAAGAGAGAGAGAAAAAAAAAGAAAATGCATGACACTGTCCTTAACAGTCCATTCTTTTCTTATTCTTGTAATCCTCAGAGCCTTTCACGTTTTTCTGAACTGTATTCTGTTTCTTCTGTTTTTGTCAGTGACAGATGTCATAAGCATTGGCGTGGTTTTTATGTCAAGCTTAGTAAAAAAAATAGTGTATTGATTCCAAGATCAGTTTTTTAGTAGCTCCCTAAATAGCTGTCTTCAACCCCAGTAGTTTTTTTAGCTATCATTTCCATTTTAGCAAATTCTTGACCTGCCTTGCATTTGTTCCTCATGTAGTTGTTTTCAAAGTGACATCATATGAAATACTTCACTGAAAACAGGATGAGAAGAAAATTGGGGATTTTCTCTGCTAAGAACCAGCTATGTTTATCAGAGAGGCAAAGCAGGGTAGTGTTGTGTGACCTACCTTGGATGAAGCTTTGCTAAACTTACTCTTTTGTCTACCTCTGCTGACTGTTGGAATCAAACTAACAGTTGTGGTTTAGCTAGATAATGTTTTCTAAAATATAGAAGTTACTCGTTCTTCTCCCAGTATCCATTCCTGAGTTAACGTATCAGTTTACTAGTTTTGGCAAGTTCCTGTGTTCTTTTTTTCAGGGTTTTGGATAGAGATGGGACTGCAGCCTTAATTTGAAAAATATTAAGCCCTTAGATTGTTGTTTCTGCTCCAGATGCTCTCTCATTCCCATGAGTCACATTGTTTGCCCCACATGTCACTGTGCTTACTAAAAACTGAAGCAAAGTTTTCATTTTGGTTTTGACCCATGCTTAGGTTATCTTTAACATCCATCCCCAATCTTTACTGCATAGCAGCCTCAAATTCCTCTTTTTTGCTCTTTCTTTGTTTGACTTAAGAACATTTTACAATGTGTTTTTAATTTCCTTTGCAAGGTCTAACGCAGCCCAGCCTTTGGCAGATCTCACTTTTTCCCCACATTTTCTGACCTGCAAGGTGCAATTTTCCGTGTTAGTCAGCCCCCTTTTTTTCCCATTTCATGCAGGTCCTCTGCCTGCTCCTTGTATCCTTGTCAAGGTGGATTCTCATCGGTTGGGTCTGGAGTTCTTCTCCATGAGTTTTTTCTCCTTCCCGAAATGCAGGCTCGGTTATATATCTTTGACTTCAGGAATCTCCTTTGTAGTCAAGTCTCCAAGTTCTTCCGTTCAGTTAACATCACTGCTTTGACGTTAAAAAAAGCCAAACATGAGAACCCAGAAAACCACAGATTTGTTTATCTTTCCATTCAGTTTAATCAAAATCCTCTCATCTGTTTGATCAGGGCTGTTTTCTACAGCCACCTCTTCTGTAACATCCTCACTGTGTCTAAATTAGACCTACCTCCTGCAGGCTCAGTAAATATCTTGTTGAAAAAAAAGTCTGTCAGCAGTCCAAGTTTAGGAACATCTGAGCTCTGTCATCACCCGTAGCCTCAGTTGTATTATAGATACCATTCTGCTCTGATCTGTCTCTAGGAACGGGATGTCTCCCACAGGTCCTGTTGACTGTCAAATGCTACTCCATGGCTCCATAGCCACAGTCAGATTTTATTTAGAAGATCTCTAGTGGATCTATGCTATTGCTGCAATAACATGTAGTTTTACAGTGCTTTTCAAGAAGGCAATGGACCTCGATTCATTTTAATTTATCGTGCTTTTCCTTCTTTAGGCGCTACCACATCAGTAGCGTACAGCGCTCCTCTCTCACCCCTACCTCTGCGTCCACCTGCCCTGACCACTGCCTTCCTCTCCATGTCTGTACTCTGATCAGAAGGGATGTCCCACCGTGTTTCTGTCAGCCTTGTAAATGCCTGTAGGTCCTACCCCAGAGGATTTGGCCTCTGTGTCTCACTGCACGGGCTCAGTACGCCGTGTCCAAGCTTTTGTGCCCCAACCTCTCAATTTCCTAGCATGCAGCGTTGTTCCACTGCCTTTTGCTTACCTGGCCTCCCATCTTGTGAGTATAACTTTGTGTTTTCTCCTTGCTTTGCAGATTCCTATCTTGCCTACACTGGTTTTTTCCTTCTTCCCTGCTTATTCCATTTTGCGTTTCCTACATATTAACCTGGGGTGAGATAACTTGAGTCCGTTCCAGCCTCAACCCTAGCACTTTGATACTCTGTATACAAATGCAGTTCAGCCACTGAAGAAATTTTCTTCCTGTGAAAGCTTTCCAGTAATTGAATGTGCTGAAACCATCATTTCTAGCTCTGTCCTTGAGCTATTTGTTGGTTTTGTTAACTTGATGTGCTTTCGCCTTTTCTTGCTAGGAACTCTGAGGCTTGAACTGTAAGCCTTCACTCTTTAGCAGATGGAAGAAGTCACTTCACAAAAACATCGATGGCTGATTTGTTTTCACACTTGTAGCATAAAGAGATTTGAAAATGCATGTACATATAACTGTCGCAGAGTAGCAAACAAATAAAAACAAGATTAAAAAAAATATGCAAATTAAAACCAATCTCTCTCATTCTTAAAAATATATTTTTTCTGTGTTTCTGAAGCTTTGCACATGCAATCCTATACAGCTGCTTTGTGTTACTGATATCTTCCCATCTGACATGCTACATCAAAGGAGTTGGTCCCCAGTACGGTTGTTAATGTGACATATACTCTTAAAATGTTAAAGAGATGAAACTTAAACTTTCAGCGTCTGCCTAAATGGCATGTGATTCATTAAATATATATTTGGAAATGAGGAGGTTGCTCTAAATGAGTGTATATTGTCAAATATTTAAGATAGAATCAATACAGTCAGTCTTCCTAAGTTTCATATTAAGCAATAAAAAATACTAAATGAACAGTTTGTAGTACAGTTTCCTACACAAGGCTTTCCAAGAGTCAGCACTTAGTGCCTTCTTTGATACACGTACATTAATTTAATATGTATGCTTTGCCTAAGAACATGAATAAGTCATTCCTTTTAATGTTTTCATTTGCATGTTTAATTTGAGTATGAGAATCAGTGGAAATGCACTTAAATGCTTATGCTAGTTTATTCACTTTGTTTTGAAAATTGGTGCATGCAGCATGGGCGAGAAAGAAGTAATCTAGGTAGAAGCAGAGTTGATGGGAAAGTAGGTTATAATTTGCTCACACGTTGTCCATGTAGTGGTCAAGTGGTCAAATCTGCAGGGAAATTAGTATTTCCTAATGCATTAGAATGGGATTTAAAAAGAATGTCAACATGATCAGAATCAGTTTCTGTAAAAACACAGATTAATTAACTGAATTTCCTAAGTTATATATTTCCCAGCCCAACCCTGCTATAAGGACTAGCAAGCCTGCTTCCACCCAAGCTCAGAGAAATCACACCATTTGCAGAGGGAGAACTGAGGCTTTCACGAGCATCTGTGAGCATTTTGACTTTCAATTACAAGATCACGGTTATTTTTTCTGTAGTTCTCTGGCAGTGCCCACTCCACGGGAACTTCAGGATTTTTTGTTAAAATAATTGAGGAAGCCACATTTTTATAGTAATTTCTGTAGAACGTTTCTGGAGTTGGTATTTTTGAACAAGACTGTTATAACAGGCTGTGTTAGGAAAAGGATGTTACTTCCTATTAAATTATAAAACATGGTCAGAAACCATAAAGAGGACCTATCTATTTTATGATATCAAGGAAAGTTTGTGGAGGGGCAGATTATGGGAAAAGGAAGGGAAGGGGTGCTATTATTTCTGTGGCAGCACCCCAGGGGCGTTTTAATGTATTTTTTCCCAAAGAGCTTCATGGAGCTCTTACAAGAGATGTGATGCTGCCCTGCACAGCAACCCATCTCCCATGTGAAAGTCTCCTAGTGAAGGACGTGGTCTGTCAAAGAGGGGGTTTGGGTGCTGGAGGCTCCTGTGCATGCTGCAGTGCCACCGAGCCCAATGAGGCACTCTGTGGCTCTGCCCCTCTTAAAGGGGGAGCTAGGGCTCACAGCTCCCCCCCGCCCCAAAAAAAAGAGAGATCCCTCCACTGCCCCAGTTCTTTTCTGTAGAAGCTCCAAGTGACGGGGACCTCCGTGCTGTCCTTTGCCCCTGTGGGAGCTAGAGCTCTTCGTGCTGACCCCAGCCCTGCAACTATTCCTCCTTGCTCCATAGCCTGAGTCATCGTTGGCCATTCCCTTCTCCCCCCTCCTCTCCCCAGGGACCTGGCCTTCCTCTTCTCTTCAAACCCCCCCATCACACTCCTCCCTGCCCCTCTCTTCCCACCAGGGGCCGGGCTCCCCACTAGCCCTCCCTGCCCAGCTCCTCTGCCTTTCCTGCCTAGCACATGCCCCAGAAGTCTTCTGTCAAAAATAAGACCTGTAGCACCTACCATCACCCTCAGTCTGCAGGAAGCCAACTTCTTGTCCCAGAATAAAATCATCAGTGAACTCTTTTATTCAGATTTTCAGTGGATTTCTTTTTTGCAGGCCCTGGATGAGGGCTATAGGCTTCAGCCCGAAAATCCTCGCGGGACCCAAGAAGGATCCTTCAGAATTTGTGCTACTTTGTTCATTGTTTTGAGCTACTTTGCAAAGAAATTCCCCAGAGATCTGACATCCCCAGGCCTGCATCTCAGCAAGCTTTTTCTACAGCAGCCAGAGAAGCCACCCCATGTACCATGGGGTACCAGGTAACTTCTTGCCTGAGACAAAAAGGTGACAGACAACAGGGAAGGGACAGTTAGGGAAGACCAGGTCTCACAATTACTCATTTTTAGTCTGTGTACCTCTAGAAGGTTTTATACATTTTTTCATTACCTGTTTGACAGTTAAAATGGACTCACACTTTGTAGACAACCGTGAAGGCTGAGCAGAGATGTAAATACTACACAGGAAAAGGTTTCCTTTTAATCTTCTGTCTTTCTTCTTTAATCAATGAGTTCAGTGATGTAGAACTAGTTATGTATCACCAAATCCGTGGCTTTTTAATTTTTTAAGTCTTTTCTCCTGTTTTTAACAAAATGGTCCAAAAGACTTATATTTTCCCTATTACATTTAACAGCATGGCACAATTTTATTATCACCTTGGGAAAATCTATAAAAGCTTGGGGTTTTTTGTTCTGCTGGACATATGACCCCAATTATTGAAAAGGAAAGGATGATTTACTGCATAACATTGAACTTTTTTCTATTTTGGAAGTGCACGCTCCTGCCATTACGTCAGTTTAAGCTAGTTTGCTGAAAAGACAGTTGCAGAATCCCAGCTCACCTGCTTTATGCTACTTCTTAAATAACATTTCACACTGCAGAGGAACTCACACTGTGTCTTGTCTTCCTTTTTTTCCCCACAAATAAACATACAAAGATAAAGAAACAAACCCAGCAATATTTTTATTGGAGACCAGACTTTAAAATATCACGTAACAAATCTGTTGTAGTTTAACCCCAGAGAGCAGCTAAGCACCACCAGCTGCTCACTCACTCACTCCCCCACAGTGGGATGGGGATGAGTATTAGGAAAAAGGTAAACCTGTGGGTTGAGATAAGAACAACTAATAGTTGAAATAAAATAAAATAATAATAACAAACTCAACAAATTTAATTAAAAGGAGAGAGAGAGGAATCAACCCCCAAAGGAAAAAACAAGTGATGCCAGTACAACTGCTCACCACCTGCTGACCGATGCCCAGCCAGTCCCCCAGCAGCCATCGGCCCCTCCCGGCCAACTGTCCCCAGTTTATATACTGGGCGTGACGCTCTATGGTATGGAATGTCCCTTTGGCCAGTTCGGGTCAGCTGTCCTGGCTCTGCTCCCTCCCGGCTCCTTGCGCACCCACTCCCTGGCAGAGCTGGGGAACGGAGAAGTCCTTGATTAGCACAACTTGGCAACAGCTAAAACATCGGTGTGTTATCGACAGTATTCTCACACTAAATCCAAAACACAGCACTGTACCGGCTGCTAGGAAGAAAATTAACTCTATCCCAGCCAAAACCGGGACAAAATCACATTTTCCTATAAAATACAAAAAATCCCTGTAACACAATTCCATCTAAAGTGAGAAGCTGGAGGTCACGTTTACAGCACTGGAGGACATAATTATAAATTTAACGGTGGGTCACTGGTATGAGGGACTGAGCCCATGTGTACGGATGTGCCAGTTGCAAGGAGTTACTGCTACATATTGTATGTAGCACATACGTACACATACAGAGAACCACTCTGCCCCTCCAGATGGTAACTGCCAGGTTATACATGCTCTACAGTGTTATATACAGAGCTATAACTCACGTTATACAGTGAGAAAGCTGTCACTGGCAAGCAGGGACTTGGCTCTTGTTGCTCGCCTGTTCATGTATCCAGGTAGCTACAGCCCCTCCTGGAGCGCTTCACCTTCGGACAACGCAGCGGGAGCTACTTCTCACCCCCAGTTCTACACACTTCGGTGTGCAAAAGCCGGTTGAAGCATTGGCACTTATAAGCTAGGGTAGGATGATGCATTTTGCTTGGTTTTAACCAGCTAAAATTGCAAAAGGAGATTCCTCCCCTTGCTTAGATGATGTTTTAAGATGGGGCAAATGCTCCCTCTGGAGGTGCTTGTCTCTGCAGTGTGCACGGAGGCAGCCCGGGGCATGCATGCTCTGCTGCTTGCAGAAGTCACCAGAAATACAGAGAAATAAATTCTCCAAGTGGGAAAGATGGCTAGGAGAGAAGGGGAAAGGCTGGGGTTTCTAAACCCACTGGCCAGTTTTGGTTGCAAAATAGTACAGTGGCAAAGACCTCAGAGGTATACAAGTCCCTATTACAAGTCCCAGCTCGCAGTCCTTTGGCATGGGAGGACTCGCAGGGGATGGGGAGGTGGTCACGATGGGGGGGGGCGATACAGAAATTAAAGACCCAAAGCTACACGAAGCAGGGTTTCACCTGTGCTGTTGCTCAACAAACATGTTTCAAAGGCTACACTGACCTACACATGCTTCAGCCAGGTCAAGCGCAGGTACGGTGCCCTGCGTATCGTGCCACCTGCCCAGCAGCTTTCACGCTGCGTACAGCAAATCACAGCACATCTCTCCCAATTTTGGCATGGATTAACCCGTCTTGCTAGAGGCGCACAGAAAAACGCAATCCCAGGTGTGCGGAAAATCAGCCCTGTTGTTTTTTGCACCATCAGAGGTGAAAAGCTTGGCTGAAAAGCCAAGTCAGATTTGGCCTAGTGCTAATATGGGACAGAAAGATCATAGGCACACTGGGCATGTCTGTGTCTGTACTTGTGTGGCCAGACACTTCATAACCAAGAAGGTATATGTCGTGCCGAGCAGATTTGAAAGAGAAACTTATCCTAACAAACCCAGCATTTAAAGATGGAGAGAAATAAATAAGATGAAAGTATGTTTCTACCCACTACGGCTCTGTTGTGGTTTATAACATCAGCCTAAAGCACTTTCCAAAATGATTTTCAACACTCCTGAACACTTGCAAATTATTTGTTTGGTTTGGTTTGGGGTTGTTTGGGTTTTTTAATTTAGAGAGAAAAAAAACCACAAACATCCTTTCTTCTGGATTTAAAACCAAGAGCTACAATGCATCTTTCTGCTTATTAGTGCATGGCATTGTGGGCTGCAGTTCTCCCTCTTCTGAAGTGCTGCCTGTTCTTTCACTGGGGTGGGGTGGAGACCAAGTAGCCCATGCAGTGTCACTCTTTGGGTCATCCAGAGATGTGGCAACATCTAGAGCAGTAGGAAAGTAAAATTATGGCTATTTCCAATGTAAATCCTCTACTGCTAGACAAGGAAGATAAAACCTGTATAAAACTGTCTTTGGTTTGCTATAAATCAGTGTGGTGGTTAGGATTACACAGAAAAGACAGTGCGTTATTTCTGGCTACTCTTATCACAAGTTTGCTTTCTGATTATTTGAACTGGCCTTTCCCTTATCTGCCTTCTTTTTTAGCTGTGTGTGTAGCCATCAGCTATCAGTCTGTCACCCACAGTGCCTCAATACTGCTCTGTCTGACAGACAGCAGGACAGAGCTCATAATTAAACCTGTAAACCATTACATCTATAAAAGGATGCATAAGAAACATTCTAGTGACCACGTCGGCCCTCCTAATCCATCATCAGCAAGACTATTTGATTATTTATGTCATATATGTCTCTATTGTTGTTGTTTATCGTCATTATTACTGTTCTGAATACGAGTAATATTATTAATAGTATTGTGTTCTATATTTGCTCCTTTGGGGGAATTGAAAAGGTCTGTGTTAAAGATGCATCCAAGCAGGCAGCTGTGCCAGGAGCAAACAGCAAACTGGAAGTCTCTGTGGACTGTTCCAAGGAAATTGAGCATCTCCAGCACACGGCTTGTCCCCTTGCACAAATGCTTTCCCATCAGACAAAACAGCCCCGGAGAGCTGCCAACGAAGGCAGCAACGTAAGGAAACCCTGGGTCACAAATACGTTTGAAGCTGAAGACTCTACGTCTTATTCTCACATCTGGCCAATTCATGCTTGTCCCAGAAGTGGAAGGGAAATGCATTGGTTGCTTTTGGAACTGGGGGTTTGGGCAGAGGGATACTAAGGCTGGTTTCACCCCAGGTTTTATTATTGGTGTGGTGGTGGTGGGGTGCTCAGCGTGGGCTCCATGCAGACCAGCCCATGCCAGGCACCCCCGGGGGCTGCTCTGCACCAGCAGTTACCCCTGTACCTGGGGTTCACACTATCCACTCTTAGTTTGTGTTATTCCCAGCATAAGGATATTTGTCAGGAGATAAATTGGTCTTTTTATAGACAGACCTGGAGTTTCCATGGTGAAATTAGCCAACAGGAGTTTCCTCTGCAAAGCAGAGCATATCCTTTACTGGCAAAAACACATTGCTCCCTTGGCTGTGAGGAAGTGTCATTGTCCAAGATCTATTCTGGTTCTTAAGGGCTCCATATCCTCAAAGAAATATTTTTAACCTGAAAGGAATATTTATACTGTCCAGTGAGAACCGTCCACCAGGTTATTCTTAGTTCTGCGTGTGTTTTTGCTTTAACTGCACGCCACTTTTTCCCTACAGATATTTTTGTACAAATGTTTAATAGAAAATGAAAGCAAAGGTAATAGATTAAAGTAACTCCTCGAATTAATCCACTGACAGGGAGAAAGTAACACTGGGAATTAATTTGATCTCCCACAGTCAACATGTATCCTACCCAACAGGACTGGTTTTGATACACAATTTTCTAAAAATTTGTGAAGCTTTTGAAGGTGCCCAGAGTCAGTGCATGGGCTGGACCAGGCATTAAGCAGAAAACCACCTCTTGTTCTTCTGATATTTAATGTGACAGGCTAGACAATGAAAAATCATCTTATTTTAAAGCAGGTACCTTGAAGCAGGAATTAATAAAAAGCTGGTTATGAAACCATATGCAAAAGCTCTGGTCCTGGCACAGGGCTCAGATCATGGGCTAACCCTGATCTCACCCATGGTGAATGAGGATCAGCTCCATTAAAACCCACAACCTTGCGACACTATAATCTTGGTGATAGACCACAGTCACAATGAAAAGGCATCAGGGGATTATACATGTAATAAGTTGAAGAAATTTGTTTATTTTTTTCCCTTAGGCCTGGTTATCTTCATAAAGTGGCATTTTGCTGATGCTGAGCATCTAAGGCCATGCTTTTTTTCACCATCTGCTGAAGTCAGCATGACTGAAATGCCCGTATTTTGGTGCTTTGCAGAATCAGGGCCTTACAGTGTTTTATCTGCTCCACCATCCTTGTCTTTCTTTCCTCGATGCTTCCCTAAGGGAGCAAAGTGACTGTGATGGATGCATTTTACATTGCTAACAGTCAGTGAGAGCTCCCTGCTACCCCCTGATGGAACAGCTCTGATTCTGCCACAGAATAATGAGAATTAATTACTCCTGGGCTAATCACGCTTTTGTTGTACAGGCTTGCGCTTATTTTCTGCAGGATCTGAACACCCTTGACTCTTACTGATGGCAAGGCATGAAGCTTGCTTAAAATCAGATGTATATATATATGTATATAGAAATGGATGATGTATAAGCACGGGTGTGGAAACCTGCTGGAGCCATGTCACACTGATCTCATCTGCATTGCTGAGGTCGTCAGGGCAGATCTGCCACCTACAAAGTAAGTGCTTCTGGCAGGTCAGAATGTCCCTCTAAAATACATCCATGGTTGTGACAACTGTAGGTGCAAAGCAGTTCTTTGACATGTTTATTTAAACAAAAATATGAAGGGAAAGTTTAGATAAAAGCATTCAGACTGGAAATTCCAAACATTCTGTTCAAAACATAGAGATAATAAATCTTACACCCTTTTGTTCTAAAACAAGCAAATCACCAAAACAAAAATGCATGTGGTATAGACTTTGACCTTGAATTTGTATATCTACATTAATCAAAAATTTGGGCTAAAAAGCATCAACCCCCAACTTTTCATCAAACACAGCAGATAAACAGCTGTAGAGGCAGTAGACACTTCCAGAAAGGGACATGGTGCAAAACTCCCCTGTGGTAAGCTTTGGAAATAGGCTCCAACCTTATCTGACACTGTAAACCCAAACACAAAATCCAAACCAGGACACTGGATTTTGGGTTTGATTTGAACTCTGAGGCTTAATGTCCTGATTCCCATGTGCAATATTAATGGTGGTATCAAGCAGTGGGATGGTTTTATTGTCACTTTATGGTCTTTTATGTGACTTTAGTGTCACCTTGTTCGCAGGAGACAAAACTATGAGCAATGGCAGGTCGTTCCAAATAAGTGCCATATAAAAATCTTCTTAATGTTGTGCATTTTGCTTAACTTTTTGTCAGTTTTACATATATTTGAGACTCCATGGCATGTAAGGGCATGAAGAGGAAAGACATGGTCGGAGAGTGCCAGTGGCAGCACTCCCAGCCCTCCACTGTCCCTCGCTTTCTGTGGCCCACAGTAATTCATTTAACCTCTCTGTTTCAGCTTCTTCAGAATAATCATGCTTAGCTCACAGGGGTGTTGGAACAGGTTCATTAGCTAAGGTTTGTAGAGACCTTTGAAGATGTCAAGCACTGTTAAGTGCTGCTTGTTGTGAATGTATATTATTGCATGCTGTATGCACGGCAGGATTATGGAGTATTTGATATTGTGGAATTGGAGAGGAAAAAGAAACGAGGAACGTCCTTAGGGAGCCTGCCCAGTACGTATTTTCTAAACACAGTTCTTTCCCCATCTCAGTGCTATATTCTATTTAAATACCTTTCTCAGGGCCCTGGTGATTTGCTGTGGCATTATCCAATATCCCTATGCAAACTTCTAAGAAAAGGTATAATTTGGAATTTAATATTTCCATTAGTTCTGTGGCTTTGTAACTGCAGAGGCCACAGCTGCCAAAACCATAGTAACTTATAACCAAAATCAGTTAGTTTTGACTTCCAGCTGTATTGTTTTTTTAAATAAGCTCTCGGTGTGGCCACACACATGCTAGTCCCAGGATGAAATAGGAATATGCCCCAGTGGGGCTCAGGGCTTGGAATTTGAATATGTTTATCCTCACAGCATCCTTGGGATAAAAGAAATTGCAGTTATCATTAACCAAATAAATGGGTTTGCTCACGAAGTAGCGTCACTATAAATAAAAGTGACAGAAATTGGGTTTGGTGACTTCAGTCTTTGAAAGTCACCAGGCTCTTTCAGTAGTGACAACAAAGTACAATTTCCCTCCTCTCTGATCAGCACAATTTAGAAATCTCTGTAACTTTCCCTCTCTTCCCTCTGGCTATCAAGGACACTGCCCAAGCACTACTATCTATCTCCCTCTCCGTGCAGAGATTCCCTTTCCCCTGAACAATGTCACCTTTCACTCTCTTTCTAACACCTTTTAGAGATGAAGCAGAACAGACTGAAGTGTTTGGTCGTCCCCCCCCCAAATGTGCACTGTTTCCATGTAAGAGCTCAGTCTTCTTTCACTCATTGTGTGAAAAAAGGTTAACCCATTGGTAATCATTGTGAAATACTACTTGTAGTATTTGTGAATTATTATTTATGATTATGCATCATAAAATAGTGTAATATTATAAATATTAGTTAGCAATTTACTTAGGACTGTTAAATGCAAATTGTCTCAAGCTATTGTAAACCTGGTATCTGATGACACCATAACAGGGACAAAACTTGAAGATTTTCTATCCCCCACCTTGTGATGCCTTTGACCTTGGTTACGCTGTGTCCTATCTGACGGCAGACCGCGCTTACTGAAACCATAATGAGACCCGTACCCCTCTCCTGCTGCAGGCCAAGGGCAAGAGGGCCCATGTCCTTTAGAGAATTGTGTGGCTTCTTCGCCTTCCCTCGCACCTTGCTGAGAACCATTCCTTGTGTGCACTACTTGGATAAATTATACTTTTTAATTTGTCATGATCCCTCCAGTGGGAATTTGTCCGTATCTTCTCTGTTCCCTCTTTTCAGTTTGCAGAACAGCTCAGTTTGTGTCTTGTGCTGCATCAAGAAAACTTTTAGCACTTAAAAACTGAGCCTGAGATGACTGAACTGGCAGTACGGTAGCTGATTTTCCCTCCAGGCAGTTTCCCCTTGCCAGAAGGATGCTCCCAAATGGGGAAGCTCTCAAAGATAACGCTGCTTTACTCCTCCCCACCCCCATCCCTCCCCCATGCCACCTTCCCATCCCTGGTACGTCTGATGGGTACACATTTCAACAAAACAGAGGGTTGGCAGCTGGGCCTTGCTGGGCATCACTGCCCACCCTGGGGACCTGCCCACCCATGCAAGCTGAAAAGCAGAAACCACTACCTCATTAGAGACAAGGGCGTGGAAGTTCACACAGTGTTAAAGAGAGGGAAAATGTTCTGCTTGAGCGATGATTTTCTGTGCCAAAACTCTGCGTACTCATAAGCTTTTCCTGTCCATCCAGCTTTTTCTTCTTTCTTCTTGTGCTTCTGCACCAGGTGGTGCCCAGGCTTGACAAAGCTGGATGGCTCGGACAGGCTGCCTTTCTGACATGGAAATTCTTCTTCACAGTAAAACCAGTCAACAAAGCTGAAATACTCCAATTTGCTGGTGTGCTGCGAGCCACAGAAGGCAGGCAGGAAGATGCCCATCATCTGCACATAGTCCATGTCCTGGAGGAGGGGCAGGCACAGAAGAGCACATCAGTCCTCAAGGTACCACTCAACTACAGAGGAATTTTACCATTACTGCATCTCTTCAGTGCATTCACAGTTTAACTCCCTAGGAGCCAGAGAGGAAAAGATACGTGTTGCTGAGTGTAATTTAATTCATCCCTAGATGAATTAAACTAGAAATTATTTATAAAGTACAGAGGCAATTTGATTACTCCCCTCTTCCTCCTTTGTGGCTCCGAGGGTCATTCTGTTAAGATGAATCTTTCCTGTTTGTTTCCAGAGGAGCTGGGGTGCAGAAATAAATAAACCACTATGAAAAATATAATAGAAATCAGAGAGAAAACTACTGTCTTGCATCACGCTGCCACCCTCTCCTCCAGGGCTAGGTTCTTCTCTAGATTCTGATTTAGTGCTACCCCATCCAGTTTTAAATGTCCCAAGTGACAACATTTCTGCTTTTCCCCCTGATAGGACTATATGAAAGCAGTTTCATTCCCTGAATAGGGAATCAACCCAGCTCATTTTTAAAGTCTGCCTAATTGCAATATTTCCACTGGAACATAGGATACAAGGCTGTAAAAAAGGCCTTTTGGCTCCTTAAGTCAGTTTTGTTGAAAACAACCGTTCATTCATATATTTTTAAAGCTCCATCTTAAAACTCGTCACCTCATGTCTGTCCCTCCCCTCTACTCCCAAAGGCTTCTGATACAAATAGTTTCATTGCTAGAACTATGCAGCAGGATTTTGTATCTTAATTAAAGGTATGCTTGGTGTGAATAGTCCCAAAAGATTTCACTGTGAAATGTCTAGTCTGGTTTGTGTGAACTCTTTTAAATTTAAATTTACTGTTCAGGAGGTACACCGAAGGGGTATTTTGGTCTGACAGCATCTGGTGTACAAGAAAACTCACAGCACAGCAATATCTCCCCCACTTTTTCCCTAGGGCAGGACCCGAGCAATGGTGACGGTATTGGATGGAGGTGGAAAGTTCTTATCACGCATTTCAAGGTAGTGAAAGAAAATACGGTTATTTCTGCCTTTCCCCCAACTTCTTCAAGTCCATGGCGCTGAAAAAGGGAAGAGAAAATAACCAAGCATGAGCTAAGGGAAAAAAAAAGAGGTTCTAGATGGAAAAGCAGTTGAAGTCCTCCTGCATTCTCTCCTCTCCTTGCTCTTGCCCCGTTAACTGAAGGCTTACCAGCTTTTGGTCTGATCACAGCCTCTGAGCTGGATGTGCTCTGAGTTACATGACTGAGGTACTGGTGTGGCCAGGGCCTCCCAGTCACTGTGTTTCTTGAAGCTATGGAAAAGCAGCCACAGCATTTCACCTCCCTGCAGGGAGCTGAGCTCTCAAAAGGCAGGGCTGGTAGAGGACTACAAGCAGCGAAGGGTGGAAGACGGTTTCAGCAGGAAAACAAACTATTTGAATGTGTGTAGGCCTGAAGGTTTTAAGATGAGCTGAAGAGATTGTTATGGTGATGAATTATTTAGAATTTGCATATAAACATTTTTGCATATAAACAATAACACTTATGTATTCAAAGATGTGACTTATAGATTCAGATACTGTCTACTACATAGACTTCTTGCAAATTTTCACTGAAAGCAAAAATCAAGCTTCTGATGTGTTACCCTTTCTTCAATACCCTCTGCTCCTTGGATGAGCATCCGCCTACACTTCTAAATTACCAAGGGAATGCAGCTGATCAGTTTTTCTGTGCAGTGAAGATCACAAAGTCACAAGCCCCTTGGAAATTACAAGATGTGCTGCAATGCATGGAAACCTGTGGGAATGCGATTAATAACCAAGCAGCAGATTTGATGAAAACAACTTGTGCCTGATGAGGTGATGAATGGCCGCAGACAAGTTATCTTTGAGGAAGGACTCCTCTTCTTCGGCAGCAGTGGAAGCGGGTCGTACACCAACTGACAGACCTTCATCACAGAGAGGCTTCTGACCTCAAGGTGATCCCCTTGTTAGACACACCACCGCTTGGGGGGTTTGGATTGGGCAGAAGGAAAACTCTTTTACCAGGAGGGTAGTTCAGAGCTGGGACACATCCGGACAGGGATGAGTCTCTGTCCTTGGAGGTTTCCAGCTCGGCTTGGAAGGGTGGTGGTTGCCTTCCTCTACCACTTTGAGCAGCAGGCTGGAGTAGAGACCCCACCTACCCAACCCACCTTTCCATGATGTAGTAGTTTTGCAAAATCACACAGAGCTTAGGGAACATCTTTAAGAAATCCCAGGTCAATTCAAACCGAGGTTTTATTGAAGCAAATTGCAGAAACTAAAATTTGAGCCTCATAACTCCAAATCTCCAGATCAAACAGCAGAAGCAGACAACCTTAGCTGGCTTTCCAGCCACAGCATCTGACTCTGGCGAAGGAGACAAGAGAAGCAGGTGACACAAAGTGGCAGATGGGTCTTGGTCCAGACACCTTCTCTTCCAATCCTTCCTGGAGGAAGAGGAAAAGGTAACCAATATGGGAGACTGCTTCTCCACGGACCCTTGGCTGTACATCCCCAGCCAACCTTCGGTCACCCCTGCAGCATCAGAATTTCCTGACTATATTGTCTGTTGCTTTGTAATCTTCAAAGCAGACAGCATTCCCCTGGGAACAGGACCTGGTTTCTTTATGTCAAGGGCCAGACAATGAAGGCTGTGCTTGGACAAAGCCCTTACCAAAGGCAAGAGCCATGCTAAGGGCTTGTCTGTGTGTGAAGCCTGGACCATTTTCTGTGCCCTCTCCCAACCCCTTGTGCACCCCCAGCCTGCTGGCTGGTGGGGAGGGGTGAGGAGCAGCAAAGGCCTTGGCTCTGTGCAAGTGCTGCTCAGTGATAATGAAAACATCCCTGTATTAACAGCACTGTTCTCAGCACAAATCCAAAGCATAGCCTCATACTAACTGCTACGAAGAAAATTATCTCTATTGCAGCCAAAGCCAGCAGTCAAATGCAAACCCTGAAAGGAATGTTTTGGTTGTGAAGTCAGTACCTAAGTGTGGGAAGGAGAAGCCATCATCTTAATTCACGTCTTAACCTTCTCCTCAAACATTTTGTTCCCTTCCTGTTTTCTCCCTCTGTTCCACTTAAGCAGTGTTTAACATCATTTACACTCTGCGTGATGCTTAGGAGAGTCTGTCCTCACCTCATACAAGGGTGAACTTCCCACTGAACTTCTATTCACTATTCGTACTAAGAAAACATGCTTGGGCCCAGTGCTGAAAGTTGCTGAACATCTTTCCAGTGCTGCAAAGCCTCAACTTTCATTTACTTAAAGATAAGTGGCTGACACGCTGCACATCGTAGGATGTTCTCCTGCTGGGTCTATGCAAAGAAGAGCTAGCATAATTATTGACATCTTAATTTCAGCTGTCAGTAATAATTTCAGTTCTGCCTGTCAAGGAGGGTTGGAGCCACGTGTCTGACAGTGGGCTTTGGGCCCTGGACACCTTAGCATGTAAAGTCATCTGATGCACAAGAACAACATTTTACAATACCGGTGCTTTAAAAACAGCCTTTCCTGATTACAAACATGGTGTTTGGCCACCGATTCATGGCCTGCATTTAACTGCCACTTCACACTGCAGTGTGTAGGATTTGCACAGCGATGTTTCAATAGCAGGGGGGCTACAGGGGTGGCTTCTGTGAGAAGCTGCCAGAAGCTTCCCCCATGTCTGATGGAGCCAGCGCCAGCCGGGTGAAGGATGGACCCGCCGCTGGCCAAGGCCCAGCCCATCACTGATGGTGGTAGTGCCTCTGGGATAGCACAGTTAAGAAGGGAGACAAAAAATGCACAATGGCAACTTCAGCCAGAGAGAGGAGTGAGAATATGTGAAACAGCCCTGCAGACACCCAGATCAGTGAAGAAGGAGGGGGTGGATGCCCGATGGAGGCTGTGACCCCGTGGGCAGCTCACAGTGGAGCAGCTCCTGGCAGGACCTGTGAGGAAAGGAGTCCATGCTGGAGTAGGTTTGCTGGTGGTGCTTGTGACCTCGTGGGAGACCCACACTGGAGCAGTTCATGAAGAACTGCAGCCCGTGGGAAGGACTCACGTTGGAGAAGTTTGCAGAGGACTGTCTCCCATGGGAGGGACCCCACGCTGGGGCAGGAGCAGCGTGTTAGGAGCCTCCCCCAAGGAGGAGGGAGCAGCAGAGACAGCGTGTGATGGACTGACCCAGCCCCATTCCCCATTCCCCATTCCCCTGCGCTGCTGGGAGGGGAGGAGGTAGAGAAAATCAGGAATTAAGTTAAGCTTGGGAAGAAGGGAGGGGTGGGGGGAAGGTTTTTTAAGATTGTGTTTTATTTCTCACCATCCTACCCTGATTTGGTAATAAATTAAACTAATTTCCCCAAGTCAAGTCTGTCTTGCCCATGACAGTAATTGCTGAGTGACCTCCCTGTCCTTATCTCGACCCACGAGCCCTTCATTGTATTGCCTCTCCCCTGCCTGGTTGAGGAGAGCAGCTTTGGTGGGCACCTGTCACCCAGACAGGGTGAACCCACTACATGCAGCCAAACCACACATTTGAGAACAATGCTGGTCCTCTCTGAGGGGTACGTGCTGGAGCACAGGGAGGTGGGAGTTGCTCCTCTCTTTGCACTTGGTCCCCAAAGCCTCCACCAGTCTTTCCCATGTGCCCTTTCCCTTTGTGCTCTTCTCTTTCCAAAACACGTATAGTTGGCCACTGAAGAACAACAAGAGTTCTGTATATTTAATATTTGGGAGCAAGCAGTCCACAGCCATTGCCTGTTGGGGATCCGGACCCTTCCATAAAGATGGCCAAGGCAGCACGGGGAAGCGCGGCTGAGATTCAAAACTGGAAACTCTCAGGACCACTGGTGAGCTAGGTGCTTGTGCCAGTGGGCTGCAGAGGTGCTTATGGGAAACAGAGAGGTCCTGTTGCCTTCTGGAAGAGTATGGCATCAATTTTGTCATATTTGATAGCTGTCCCAAGTGCATAGATCAAAAGAGGCATTTTTGAATCATCTCGCCTGTTTTAAAAAATGTAGATATGTCCAGGCCTTCTTCAACTAGTTTATTTCATTTTGACCAGTCCTTCGTCTTTGTTTTAAAAGATAATACCCTAAATTTTTGAAGCACATAGTCTTGCCAACTGCTTCCTGCTACAGAGTTCCTGTTTCCATAAGAAAATGTTTTTATTATGCTAAAACCTAAATTACATTTCAGCCTTGCAGCTGGTTTTCTCTCTTGGTGTAGCTACATGTTTTAGGTTTTTGATTAACTGAGATCATTTCACTAATACCCGTGGTCCCACGGTGCAGCACAACCACAGGTGGTTGCGTCGGTGGGGAATACCCGCGCTGAGGGGGTAGCAGTGGGCTGGGTGAGCAATGGGAACTCTGCACGCCAGCGTGGCCAGTACCAAAACGTTTATGCAACCACATGGTGATTTCAATATGAAGCTAGACTGATGTGTTCTATATATACTTACAATTAGCTTGCATTGAAGCAAATGCTAATATAAAATTGTGTACCACTTAAAGCTACATGACTGCGCTATGTTTGATTAATATAAAAAACATCATGGGTTTTACTACTGTTACAGTATTAAATTCAAGCAGCAGAAGCACCGTTTGTGATGGGGGGGGATGACTTCGTTTCTTCTTAACATCCCCCTGGCTGAGTCAGCCTCTGTGCACTGATAAAGAATCTCATATAACTTTGCACAAAGCAGTTTTCACTTTACCAGAAATGTATCAGTCTAGAATCCAATGGTGTGTAATCTAATCTTTTATTATTATTTACATTTTTATAGCACATATATACAGATAATATGCATTGATGTATCCAGGGTAAATAAACCTCTTTAAAATCTTAGTGAAAAAGCCACCACAAAACAGTCTGGTTTGCAGATACTACCTAGGCATTCAAAGCTTAATTATATTCTTAGTCAATTCTGATTTACATTTAAATTACAAATTACATTCTGCTAGCATTAATTTACAATGCTACTTAAAAAATACATATTCCACGGTACATGAATAATAATTCAAAGCAGTCAGATCTTGTTGGATTGCTATGATCTCCTGATAGTGGGTACTGAATACTAATATTTCTAGAAAGATTTCTCCATTTGAATATAACATTTCTTAATGTATAAGCCTTGCATGTTTGAATTCAGCCAACCATCCATGGTGCAGCCACTTGCCAGAATCAGCTGCTTGCACACGCATTTTTTAGCTACTTGGCAAATGCTCTAAACCCATGTTTGCTCATTACTGGGCCAGAACAAGGAGCTTTCTATGAATGGCCTCACTCTGTGAACATGTTAAATGTCAGAAACTGAGTAGGATCCATTGACATCAGTGTGTGGCTGGGAGGTTTTCAAGGAAGGCTCGGAAGTGAGCGAGAGAGTTCATCTGGGCCCCAGAGCAGGAGGATTGCTCCTCTGCTTCCCAGGGTGAAGCTTTTGCTTCCACGGAGCTGTCTTGTGCATTTGCACTCTTCCATCAGTATCTCATGGTCTCCTGTTGACAACAGGTACGTGTTTATGGTGCCCATGGAGCACATTTTGCTCTGATGGGTGATCATTTCCATAAATCTCAGAGCAAAGGAGTTTTTTACATCTCCTTTAATTAATCCCATCCCAGCGTGGTGACAGGTGTCTTCCTTTGAGTAAAAAACCCAAAACTGTACGTTTGCTTTGTATTGCAAATTCCCTTGGTCTAAGTATGTGCTACTACAGCCGTGCTGCCCCCAGCAAAGGGCAGCCCTGGTGATCATGTTGAGTGTAGCCAGGACTGTTATTATGTCACCTGCTGCTGATGTCCTGTAGCTCGTGAGACTAAGCATGGCTTAAGTCGGTTGGACTGGGAGGTACGCAGGGTTGTACAGCATTAAATTCCAGTTTAAAAAAGACTTCAGTCTTGCGACTCAGAACATCGAAGAGACATCCTTGGCCAAAAACATCCCTGCTCTTCTGTAAGGGAAAATTGAAAGAGGTTGTGAAAACAAAGCACAAAATAAAGCAGAAACATAGTCACTCTCACTCACAAGCAGTGGTATTGACAAATGACTAATAGGCATGACTGTTCATAAAGATGAATTTATCTTTAATTTCCTCTCTTGAAAACTTTTTAGAGGCGTGAGCAATATTATTTCAACTTTATTTTCCCAGAAAGCTTCTTTTTTGGTAGGAAAGGGATTGTCTTGTAAATGCTGTAACAAATTCACCTGGATTGTAAAACACTTGGGTTATTTCATTTCAGCTCCCTGAGAGAATTTGCTGTAGAAAGGACTTGTTTGCAATGGCTGCTTTAAAAACTTCAAGGAAAATGTTCAAAACAGAGGGCCTAGCTACTTTTAAAATCCTTTTCCATCCCAGCATAACTGAAGGAGAAAAACAAGTGTTAGTAGCTGTACAGAGAGACACTAAGTACCTTCAACAAGATATCTTGGAGGAAATTTGCTGAGAAACTGGCTCCAAAATGCTCCAAAATAAAGGGAATGTGTCTGAAATTATGGGAGAGGAGACAGAGTTGGGATGACCTTCATTCATAAAGGTTTTATTTCTTGTTACTCCTCAGGACAGGGTAATTCACTCTTGGGTGAATTAAAACCCATGCCCCTCATGGGGCAGGGAGCAGCTCTGGGAGGAGGGCAAGCACACAGTGCCAATCTTGCTTTTGCACAGTTAGCAAAGCTTTTCCAATAAAAATGGTGTTGGGCAACAAAAGGGTATGATTCTGGGGAAAAAAAAAAAAAAAAAAAGGAGTATATCTTTGGATATACAAGGCATCATTCCATCAATTTACTAAGATGGTCAAATTGGTTAAATCAGGTAGCTATATAAATCATTTTTCTATTAAGCAACCACTTTCCCAGTAAAAAAATTAACAGCTCTCTCTGCAGAATGAGTTACGTTGACTTTCAAAGGATATGAATTGCTTTCCCATGAGCACAATAAACTTTGTAGATGTAGTTCCCAAAATAGAATCACTTTTTCAGGTCTTTTTCAGCTTGTTACAGCCCTTGTTACTAACAGGCTAGCATGTTTGATCACCACACCATGTTCCAGGATGGATGAATGAGGAACTTCTCCTTTTGGTCCCATTACAGTAACTAGTAATCCTTTAGCTTCAGTCTTGGTGTTCAGTGCTGAGGGTCGGGAGGAGGGTTTAAGGCTACTCATCTATCACTAATGCGACGGTGCTAATGGTCGTAGCATGCAATATGATACTAACGTGAAGCTGGGGAAGCTACGGGTTACTGTCAGCATTGTCACTACTGATTGACGCCAGCACTTTGTTGCCTGGGGAATGGGCTATGAACAGCCCCCACATTCCCTCCTGGTGGTTGTACATCCCTGAGGAGCACGGGGGGAGCTCAGGGGCTGGCCTCGCTGCTCCGCTTTGGTGCCTCCATGCCGTCCTCCACCCTATCCCACATAGTCAGGGAGCACCCCTTGGCTCCATCCGTCACCCTAACCCTATGTGAGCCCCAGCACCCACAGCAGCCTGGGCAGTGTGGAGCAGGGATGCCCTCCTCCCTCACATGTGCTAGCAGCTGCTCTTGTCCCCATTTGTGCCTCTGAAAGCTTCAGGTGTTGACACCTAATGTGAGTGCCATGAGGATTAACCGCTTGCACCTCCATAACGTCTGAAGCTGTCACAAGGGACATACAGATGTTGCTAACAGGATCCATAAACATGAATCTCTGCACATTGAGGTTCAGCTGTGTCTCATGGGTATGGACCTGGCAAAATTCTCCACTTCAGCCACAACCCAGCCAGGGGCAGAAAGAAGAAAGGATCTCTCTAGGCTTTGGCAGGTTGGGGGAAAACTCATTTACAGCTTTGTTTTTCAAATAGAGCATCTTCTTGCAAAGAAGTGGCCCTACTATGTCCCCAAACATCAACTGTATGTGGGCTGTCTGCTGAGCAAGACACTTCCACCTTACGAGCTATGTCGATGTGTCCACTTTTTATGATTCCCATCATGTGGAGTTACACTCTGGGTAGAGGGGAAGACTCTGGGTTCAATATTCACTGATTTTCCCAGCCTGGGAGTGTATGGAAGAGGAGGGGAAACATCCCACCAACTACCTCCCTGCTGGCATCTTCCCGTGGGCCTCTCCTGGTGGCGTGGGAGACCAACAAGCAGTTTCTGGAGGCTTGATCAGCTCATGTGCCAAGATCTACTGCAGCAGCGGCTTCAGTAAGGCGTACGCATTAATTTTTAAATGTCATTTTTATTCCTCCTACCAGTTGTGGTTTTATTTACTGTTTAATTTGTGGACCTCTTCACCACTCTCTCCACTGTCACCTGGATGCCAGCCTCCAGACGTGCACTGTTTCCAAACTGTGTGCTTGCAGTTGTGGTGTTTTAGCACAGAGAGGGCTTTTTAATGACTAAAATGCATCACATTTGATATCACCTTATTTGTTTATCTCCTGGCTAGCCCATGTCCAGCATAGCTGGTAACTCGCCATCCCCTCCATTCCTGTCCTATTCCCTTGGAGGTGCTTTTTTCAGAGTATGCACCTGTCTCCAAAGCAACTAACCACTTTTGCTGGGAGTGAAGCTGCCGTTTGCAGCCGCCTACACATGATACCTCCCATCACGGCTGTTCTCCATTACCATAGAAACCGCCCTCCCTCTGCGGTCCCATCCCAGCTGACCTGGTATTTGCTTTATCAATCTGTACGATTTATTCCCAGTGCTGATGCCAGCTTCTAATAATAGAAACACCTTGTAGGTTATATCCCACGCCAGGAGCAAGTTACTTCTATTTTACGTGTGTGCAAGCGTGGAGGGGTTGGCTTTGGTTTTGTTTCTGTCAATTCTAGCAACAAAAATTAAGTTTGTATCTTGCCATTGCTTGCCTGAAAAAAAAATGTTTTGCATCTGGTTTTAACAGCTTAATCCCTCAGGTAGAGGGAGGCAAGGAACAGAAGTGACAGGTGAAGGTTGTTGCTTTTTCTTTCTCCCTCTCTAATTTCCTTCAAAGCAACTTGGTTCCTGGGACAGGTTAATATTATTTTTCAAAATCTCTCAGGTTTCCAGGAGTCTGAGAGCACCCCATTAACGTCTCCAGAGTGCGCTTCCCACTGCATCCCCAACCAAGCATCATGAGTTAGTTTTCTCTGCTGGAGACCTGGAGGAGATCCAGCATGTGCCAGGACTTTCCCCTCACCTCCAAACCCTGGGAAGACATCAAATTTGGACCAGACCCTCCCCACGAGGAAGGCAAAAGAGGATGCAAGCAGGTGAGAGCCTCTATGACACCCACCTAGTTCCAAATTTCGGAAAGTGATACTGGAGTCTCGTCTTCACAAGGTTTTACACTCTTGAGTGCGGCACCTACTTGGTATAGAGCAACTTACGTGCAAAATGTGGTGGCTGTAATTTCACATCAGACGTTGAAGTCAAATGAATTTATGAAAATTTTGTCCCAGCTCTGTCTTCCATTTCCTCCTGCTGTATTACCTGGGTTTATATGACAGAGAGAGAAGAAAATACAAAGAAACAAGGAGGCAATATTGCTTATAGACCCTTTTTAGTATGCACTGCTTTCTCCCCAGGAAAGTATCTTTACACCCTAATCACATCACCTCTCAGTCTCTCTTTCTAGCATGAACTAAATAGACTGAACTGTTCATGCATTAGGACTTTTTCCCAAGACTTCAAATCATTTTTCTGGCTGTTCTGTTCTCCAATAATGAATTCTGAGGATCAGTTTCAACCTTTCAGCCTGAGGGGCTTCAGCTTTAGATTTCCTTTCACGTCCTGTCCCAGTCTGCTAAACCTCAGTCCATAGATTCCCACTTTTTCCATGTCATCCCGGGATGAAAAGCTTCTCATGACGATGGGTGAAATTACAGGGCACCGTTTTCCTTTGGAGTAACCATGCTGATCTTCACTCCTCACCTGGTGTGAATCAACCCTCCGGGAGCCCTCTTTGCCGAGTGCTCTCCAGCGTGATTTGTGTTCACTTACTGCAACTCCATCTCAACAGCCTCTGCACCTCGAGGAAGGTTTGCAAATCCTTGGCACGAGGTTGCAGGAATCCTGTCCTGTCGCAGCTGCATTGAATGGTGTCCCACCCTGTATGGAGCAACACTTTCTCATGTAAATACTCACACACACGAGTTTATTATACATTTTCTGCAGGTATTTTTCTCTCACACCAAAATGATCACAGGAGCAACGAAAAAATGGCAGGGACTCCAGCCAAACCCACGTCTGTTTAATTCCAACAGGGCATCAAAGAAATGCTTGGCAGTATTCAGCCAGCTCTATTTTTAATATTATGTTTACATGTGTAATGACCATGTGCACATAATAGCTGTCCCCCTCCCTGCTCCACCCAGCACTTTCCAGTATTGCTCACTATAGCTTCAAGCAGACATGCCTTATGGCCATTCCCGAATTTGTGATGGCATAATCCAGGGAAAGCACCCTCAGCCATTACGCATGTAAATGTGCTAACTATCGAGAAGATTATTTTAATAGTTTTTTCACAGATGGCTTCTCCTGTCTGTCCCACTCACCATCCCAAAGACCCATTCAGACTGGGATGCAGGGAAGGGGAGACACCAAGAGGGAGGTGGGGCTCCAGCAGTCAGCGTTTTACTGCTGCAGATGCTCCCCAAGCCCATCACAGCTTGGAGCTTCACAGGCAGTCGGGAGAAACAAGGCTGTCACCTGGCCATCAAAACTGGCAGGTAGCT
Source organism: Microhierax caerulescens (assembly GCA_035590215.1). Taxonomy (NCBI): domain Eukaryota; kingdom Metazoa; phylum Chordata; class Aves; order Falconiformes; family Falconidae; genus Microhierax; species Microhierax caerulescens. The sequence continues at coordinate 28,159,987 of JAVJGJ010000059.1, read as the reverse complement.
TTGATGGGAGATGAAACACCTGGAATCACAGCTGGTTAAGCAATGTGTATACAGGGCACCACATAGCA
>JAVJGJ010000059.1:28145911-28159819 GCA_035590215.1 Microhierax caerulescens | reverse complement strand
GCTGGGCTGGCCCAAACCCGAGCACAAGGGGTCTGAGAACTTTAGCTCATCGTTGGTCAAAACCCCCATTGCTTTCTGGCTGCCTGGAGCGGTGGGCAGCAGGCAGCAGCAGCAGCCAGCTAGTATGGCCAGCCTCCCCTCCCAGCTATCTCCAGTTCTGCAATCATCTTTTCAGACCTGCTCCTGCAGCGATCTTGCAGATGTGGCTTTCTGCACAAACACAATACAAGCTCCCTGAGCAGCAGCAGAAAATTTTACGTGAGCGTTGGTCAAAACTGTGGGGTCCTGTACATTACAGAGCTTCCACCAAAAAGCAGCTGGAGCACAATGAAAAGCAGGATTTAGCATCACTAAGGACATCTGTAACAACAGCAGTTTCCAAACCTGTAGCTTCAAACTTTGTTGGGAACATTATTCATTAAGCTCTGGTCAGTGCAGAAATCAACTTTCGACATCTTAACAGAAGCAACCATTTACTGTGCTTGCTTCTCAATGAGATCTCCCTGATTTAAGCATGTAAACAGTGGCCACTTGGCTCTCCATGGCAGCAAGGGCAGCACGGTGCCCATCCTGCTGCAAAGCACAGGGCCTTATCCCTCAGGAAAATATCAGGATCTGCCTTTATTTTGGTTGCTGCTACGAGGGCTGGAGAAGCTAAGGGTGCAAAAGCGCTAATGAGCTGGGCTGCAGAGGTGGGAAAGGCAGTGGGAACACACACCATACTGTCCAGGATCGGCCCACTGAGTATGGAACCTCTGACCTGCACGTGACGTGACCCATACCAATCCTGCATGGCACTTGCACATCATAAACACCCCATACAAAATATAAAGTCATCCATTTTCACTCCAAAAGAGGAATGTGTAACCTTTGCTGTAACCCATGCAGCTACCTGTGTAGCCATGAACACACAGCACCCCACTGCTGCATTAGTCTGGGGTGGGCTAAGATGTTAGGACTAAAATCCATTTTAAGCTCTCGATGCATCATTCATGTCCCTATGTATTGCCAACCTGTGCTCTAAGTCCCAGTGCACCAGGCTGCATGTGAGTAGAAGTAGATGAGAACCTATAGCCAACATTTGTGTTTATTTTTCCCACACAAGGCAAAATGTCCTGGCCGTTCTCCTGAATTAAAAATTGGTTTTGTGTTTCTTGCTGAGCTGGGGTAATATGATTGAAGGACGAAGCACTGGAGCAGAAAACATCAAATTGTTAGCCCATAGCTGTAGGAGAGCTTCTTCATTACCTCGTTGTGCAGACCGCTGGCCTGTAGGTACGATGGCAATGCAGATCAGCCTCAGCATCACAGGGATGGGAAATGGCACGGGAGGAAGGAGAACAAGCAAACAGCTGAAGTGACTGTGCTGCTTCTGTTTGCCGTGGCCACGGTCTGCTGTCTTCCACCTGCTGGCCATGCATTTAGCATGTGATTGCTCTGGGATGTGATTTCTTCAGGGAATGAATTCCAATTTCCCTAACAGATTCAGCCCTTGAGAAGCGTGATGCTCATCTACAGTTCTCTATAAATAATAGCTGTCTCACTGACCAGTTATGGTACGCGTAGCCCTGTTTTATCACCAGATGGCTGATGGAGACGATGATCCTATTTTTATCTGTTCCGCATTGCCCATGAAAAGCTTGCTGTTTACACCATACTCCTCTCTCCGAACACTTCTTCACAAAAAGGGACATTCTGCAAGTGGGATCCTTCATGTAGCCATTGTTAATGGAGAGGAGCAGGGGGGTTCCAGCTCTTTCTGGAAACAAATGGGAAGAAAGCAACTACCTGCTACCAAAACACTGCCCATGAGCACTTCCAAAGAGCTGCCTCACTAGACCGAGGCCTGAACTGTCAAGCACCAAGAGACATTGCTGACTGCATGATTTTATAGAAATGTTTGCAGTTAACTGCTGTTGTATCGCTAAAGGTATTCAGGAACATTGTGATATAGCCTAACCTGTTAATTATCCTCCTAGGGCAAGGTACAGGAAATGAAGATGGCAATTACCCACTATTTAATTACACTGTCCATTAGTTAAGCCATTTCTTCCCATGCACAAAAAGGCTTCAGCCAAGGTGAATCCCTGCTCTCCACCTCGGTGGAAGAGTGAAAACTAGCTCCAGCCACGCGTCCTGATGCCTGCAGGTGGGCTCCACCAAACGACCTCAGGCTGTGCTACCTCCTCCTCGGCAGCGCAGAGCTCCAGAGCTCCTTCCTCCTCGCGTCGGCTCATCCCTCACCTCTGCACGCAGGTGCAGAGCACACATAGGGTAGGGCAACTGACCCCGGCGCTTTTACCTTGTTGAGGAGGTCACCAGCAGACACCTCTTCGCCCAAGAGGGTTTGTGGTTGGATGGCACTAGCAGAATGTGGTCCAGAGCGCTGCAGTTTTTCACAAAGTGGCTTTCTTTCTTTCTTTTTTTTTTTTTTTTTCCCCCCCCCGAATAGACAAATAACCTAGGAAAAAGGAGCAACTCAAAGTGTGCTCATTTCCTTCCCTTACAGCTTTAAAACGATAACAAGGCTGCATTTTTGTGGGCGAACAACAAGAGCTGCCTTAACGCAAAAAACATGGAAGAAGAACATGAGTCAGGAGACCTGGGCCAGGTCCTTTGATGTGCTGTGCCCCAGAGGGGCTGGAGGAGCTCGGCAGCTTTCCATGTTCCACTGACTCCAGTGCCACCAGGGTCTGCCCAGCTCTCTGAGCAGAGGGGGGAGCTGGGGAAAGCATGTAGTGAAATCTAGTAACCTGTGGAATTACAAACAACTTTGTGCTACCCAAGCCACAAAGCAGATTCAGAGGGGAACAAAGAAATCTAACTCTAAATCTTTTCCCAATTAAACCACAAGATCTTCAGCTTCCTCTTCACATAGTCATATAAAGCAACATGCACAACCCCCGATTTCAGCCATTGAAAACGTGGGTACCTCATCTAAACACGTTCAGAGAGGGAGAAACAGGATGAAGACTTTAGCTATGATTTAAGAATATAAATTACCGTGTGGGCACTGTGGACTGTGAGGGTTTTGGGTCTGCTGCCATGATCCACATGGAGCAGGGAAGTTCATGTGCATCTGGGATGACTGTATCATTTCCAATCAATGCACTGTTGGCCAGAATATAGGCACTGCCAAAGCAGTGCTGCCATAAATTTTTAAGATTTTTTTTTTTCTCATTGCACTAAAAATTTTGAAAGAAAATCCTGACTTTGCTCTTCAAGAAAGATTCTTAGAGAATTAGATTTTGCACTCTCTTCTGTGGGCTTTACTGTGCAAACTCCCCAACTGAAAGGACCATTTATGAAGAAAGGCAACCATTTATGAAGAATTGTGCTTTTCATTCAGATGGAGACGAGGCATTCTCCACGTTGTACGGGAAATATCATTTGCAGAAGCCCAATGAAAGTACGTCTTTGTAAGCCTTCAGAGCCAAAACCAATTAAATTTAAAACTTACATCTCTGAATATAGAGTCCCAAAACACTTTCTTTGCTAATAAAACCTCTAAAACAAAATAGATTTGGAAGGAGTATCCTGTTAACCATTGTAACGTTGCTAGATGAAAGGCTGCTTCTTTTTTTCCCCTTGTGTTTTCTACTGTGTCAGATTAAGCATTTCACAACAATTTAAAATATAATTAAACTTTAGAGTCCTCAGGATTGGATGGAATAATTATAATTACTTGTTGTGAAAATGGGCGTGGAAAAAATCTTATGACTTTTTCTTAATAATCCAGCTTGCACTTCATTACAGTACCTGCAATACTTAATTTGTGAAACCAGCGTAATTGTATTTGCAATCTGCGCTATTGTGATGGTGTGAGGCAAACAAGCAGCCTGCAAGCACGCCGGACCCGGGGCATGCTGCCCAGCCCCCTGGCCCAACTGCAATGAAATTGCCAGCAAAGCAAAATAAATTGCTTTTGCTTAGCAGGAATGACACTCTGATCTCACCCTCCAAATAGAGAATTTCCTGCTCCTGCTGCTCTGACTCAGCAGCTCGCTCAGAGCAACAGGAAGAAAACAAAGAGGAAGAGGCCAGGGAGGAAGGCAGAGGTGGGAGCTTGGTGCTCCCCCATCCTCTCCTGCTGGTTCTCTTGCCATGGCCTCGCGTGTTGCTGCTCTGGTGCTCGGGGCTGGACCTGGGTCACAGTGCCAGAGCCCATCCATAACCCTGGTGTGGTTTCCCCAGGCAGCCGCAGTGCTCCCTGCCTCCCGTGTCTCCTCAGGTCCACGAGCAGAGTCTTTATGGGAAGGGTCCCTACAGCACCAAAACAGTCGCGTGTGGATGGAAGGATCCCATGTGATTTTACCAGGCAGTAAGCACCATCCACAGCTGCAGATGTAGAAGACACTAGGAGCTCAGTGTGGCTCCTGTAGGCTCATCTCCTTCCCACTGACACACTAAACCTCCTCAGCCTCCTCATTAAGGCAGATTAAAGGATGGCACTAGAGGCATGGAGAGAAAGAGAAATGGTGAACCATGGCTATTCCCTTCCCTTTGCATCCAGAACAGATATGCAAGCCCGGCCTGCAAATAGCAAGGCAATGAATCACCCTGTTATGCTGGCTGTGGCTCTCTTCTTGCTTGTATGCTGATGCCATGGATGCCAGCGAGGTTCCTCCTGCTTTACAGTAGCCTGAGATGAAGAGGGACATGGGAGGCTTACGAAGCAGGGCCATGCAGCTGCAGCTCAGCCTCCCAGAAAGCAAGACATGGAGGTGAAGATGTGACTGGGAACAGCACAGCAAAGCCTTCAAGATCTCAATTGGTGCTGGACAGAAGCTGGTCTAAACCAAACAAATCTGAGCAAAGACCATGTGCTGTTACATTGCTTACTTAAATGCTGATTAAATATTACCTTTTGAATTTGTATTTGTCCAAGGAACCAAATGACTATACTGCTGGTGGTATTCAAAGGCTACCTGCAGCTCGATGCCAGGCTTCCCCTCGGTGGTGTGCTGGCATTCAGGATGAGCAAAGCAGTAGTGGTCCCACACCAAAACCTTCCCAGCTGAGCATTTCACTTGGATAGTTATTTATGGAGTGACTCATGAAAAACAAACAAGGAGGGAAGAGAATTAATTCTTAGTTCTTAGTTTTTCTGCAATTGAGTCAGTAACCCACAGGGCAAGACACCCAGGCACCAAGCTCTGGCACTCTCCACCGAAAGTGGGGCTGTCCCCGCAGGCAGTGACATGAGGCTGGTTTGCCCCACAGCTCCTGTGCTGGGTGGACTACACAGACCAGTATCCTAAAGCAGCAGTCCCAACCTTGGCCCTGAACCCCTAGAAACACCATGTCTGTGCTGGTACATTATCTAGGGCCAGGGCCCCAGTACTGGCAGGCAGGTGTCCACATACTGCTTGCTGGTGGCCAGGAACCACGGTCCCTCGGAGCAGCCTGGAAGGGACCACCTTCTCCTCGAGATGTGAATTCTGCCCCCAGGCCAGAGACCCCTTTGATGCAGGGTGGTGGCGAGGACGGAGGCTTTCGCAGAGCTGGGTTGGGACGCAGCACCACACGCACCCCTGAGTTCAGCCTGGGAGCCACCTCCCCTTCACCGGGGAAGGCAGCAGAACCCCACGAGGGACCACTCAAGGGGCTTCCCGGGCAGCTGATGTTTGCTTATGGCAGAGCCCTGTGGGCAACTCCAGCAGCTGGCCCCAACACCCATCTGCAGCCCCTGCACAGCTCTCACCTTTAGCAGCCGTTGGCTGCAGCCCAAAAGTATTCATCACTGGAAAAGCCAATTCTATGTATATTTAACTACCTAGATAGATTATGTGAGTCAGTATGATGGCATCGTTAACCCACAGTGACGTCATCTACTGTATCCCTCCCAGTCCTGGACTTTGCTCTTGGGAAGTTCTGCACCTAATACAGAATGTTTCCTTTACGGCCCATGCCGTAAGGAAATAGCATTACAATTTTGTTTTCCTTCTCTTCTTTTTTTTTAGCAGGCACAACAGGCTGATTGTATCTGGTGTAAAATTTTCAGGAGTTCCATTCTGTTCTGAAGTGCATGTGTAGGAGATTTGAATTGTGTTTAGTACTCACTTACATGAGTACCGGGGTAACCTAGTAGATCTCGCTTCTTAAACTATAGAAACGGGAAAAAACCCTCTTTCTGCATGTGTATTGCCGTTTTCTGTCATGCTTAGATCCAGCTGTATGCAATCCAAGAATATTCTGTTATTAAAATCACTTTGCTTGATAATGTATTTGTAGAATTAACACTTGTACCCTGTGCAGGACTGAGCAGTCTGCTTTATTTCACAGGTGGGGTGTTTGGCAGGAGTTTGGCAGCTGCCTCCAGCTGTGGAGCTCTTTCTCTCACCAGGTGCAGATGGCAGCAAATCTCCTTCCTCCGCGCTAAAATGCAAATTCCAGCCCTTTCCAAGCTAGTGTGCTGGATGGTAACCGCTCTCTTTCATAATAAACTCGAATACGCTGCCAGGCACATCCTCAGGAAAGGGCAGAGGGAAGGGAAGAGGGAGAGACAAAGGTGCATCCATCCTGCAGCAGATAGAGCAAGGGAGAAAACTCAGGCACTGGTCCAGATGGATTAATAAAATACAGTTAAGCAGGGATCATACATGAGGTTTGCAACTATTAGATTAAAGCTTTAAAAGTATGCTGTTGATACACAATGCTTTCATTTTCTGATTTATATTTTGCTGTAGCAGCAAGCAAAGTCTGCAAACACCTTCTAAGCAGCTGGGAAAAGGGTGTGGGGTGCGGGATGCACATGGGCCATGGTGGGGGCCAGGCAGAAGGAGCAAGCTGTGGAGCACGTCACTGAATTCTGTGAAGCAGCACAGAGAAAACTTCAATCAATAGCCTTATCATCAATATCCATATTTGCATCGGGAAAGGAGCAGGCAAGGAATGCACAGGCTTAACTGTATTTTCCTACATGTTGCTTATTTGGGAGAAAACCCCATCACCCAACATGCTGACATGGTCCCTTTTCTCCGCTGCCATGGCGCACACAGATGCACTGTTCCCGAATTGCAGGTCGCTCACAAACATGGAGCACTATATTTAGGTTGAACAGGTGCTGCTTTGTTTGAAAACAAAACAAACAGCAAAATAATTAGAGGAGTCTTGCAAGTGAATACAACAAAAAGAGAGGCAAAATAGCACTTTTTATTTCTCTAGCTCATGCATCTCTGCAAAGCTGCATCAGGATTGGTGCCTCCTCCTTGCTGAAAGGGAAACAAAGCACTCTGATTTAAGAGCCCCTGGCAGGTTTAGGAAAACCTTCTGGGTTTCTTGCCTCTGCAGAGCCCGTTGGAAAGACTGGCAATGAGGAAGTCATTTTGAGACAGATTTTCTTCTCAGCATCATGCAATATGAAATACAATTCTTGATTTGCTTAAATGCTCTCCATGCCAACCAAAAGCAGACAGAGCCAGGCTGGACCCTCAAATCCAACACCAAAATTTCCATGACGGGGAAGAGCCATGTGATACCTCCTTCAAACCTACACCAGCCCTGCCACACTCATTCTTACCTACTACCAAGACATGTTTTTTCCAGTTTCCAGTTGGAGCTGGTGGGGATGCCATGCAACTGCCTGAGCTTTCCAGCAGCTGCAGCAAAAGTCAACCATAACGGCGCTCTAGATGCTGAGGTTTTGGTAAACCGCTTCAGCCTTGAGCCAAAATTGTACCTTGCAAATGTACTGAATGCCCAAATCCTTTCTCGTCTTCTCCCTGTAAACACAGAGGGAAGCACTGCTTTGGGGGATGTGGAAAATGAGCGCCCGCTGCCCCTCTGGCTGCTTCCCACATGCTCCTCATGCGTGTCCGCATGCCCTTCACCTTCAAACAGCAACTAAAGTGCTACCAGGGAAAGAGGCTGGCTGAGGAAGGTGTGCTGGGAAGGCCACAGCAAGCTCCTGCTAAAGACAGCTGTATGGCAGAAAAAAGCTGCAGAATGACGAGTGCATTTTAAGAAACAAGAGCACCACCATTATAACCATTCCTTGTCCTCAAGCGACCAACTAAACTGCTGGGTAACTTAGGAGTGCAGATGAGAGCTCGCACGTTCGGCATGAGGCAGCTACTTGGTGCTGCTGGAGAACAATGCAGCTGGAAATTTGTTTGTCCCAAGTCCTGACCAGCCAGAAATGTGCAGGGGAGACATGACCTGATGTGACCAGAGCTGGATGCCTAGGAGCTGCACCACCGGCCAGGGAAGTGGAGGAACTCAGGGGAGCGGGGAGCTGAGAGGTGGCAGCTCTGGGAACAGTGAGGTACAAGTCCCCTCACACCACCCCGCTGCTGGAGATTTGGGAAATAACTCCAGGTGTGGAGAACACCCCACTGAATGCAGTGTTGGCAGTGCTGGGTACAAAGTCCTGCTTGGCATCCTCGGTTGATGCTCGCTGAACCAAAGCATTGCTCACAGCACAGGCGCAAGGCTCAGGGCCGCAAATCAGGATTTGCTCTTGTCCAGCCTGTAATGGAGTTTACTTTGTACAGAGCAAGACACTTGTTTTCCTCCACAGCCTCCTCGGTCCAGGATCAGATACTCCAGCTTCAGCCCTGGAGTTCCTCATTTTGCTCGCAGACTATTTTTGGTCTGCTCTGGTTTTAAGCCTTCTAAAAATGTCTTCACTTGCACATGCCTTTCAAATTTATTTATTTCCTCTATTTCCTTATCAGCTACCGGGAGGCTATATTTAAACCTCAGCTACAGCATTAGCTCTTTGGCAATATTTAAATTCTTATGGGATGCGTATGGTCTGGAAAATGAAAAATTGTTTGGCCAATTCAATAAATCAGAGCAGCACCTCTGCAATCCAAACTTAGCCCTGCATTATCTGACAGGGCGGGTGTTTTTTGTTTGCCCAGATAACTCTCCCTCAAACATCACTGACGTAGCCCTTTGACATCACTGCAGGTGCTATCTCCATGATTCCCCTCTTTGTGTGTCACCACCCTCTTGATCTCAAGGGCAGGAGGTGGCAGCCTGCCTGCTGCCATCAGTAGGTGCTCCTGCATGGCAGGCGTGACTTCCAGCCCTTAAACCTTGCCCGTGAGTCAGCAGTGACCCCACAATCAGAGCTCTTGGGAAAGGAGCGCCTTGCACCATTCACTTCACGTCAGTGGTTCCCAGGTGACTCACAAGCGGCGTGAGCTGGCACAGGTGGGTTGGAGACGTTTTGGGAGCGGTAGGGCCCTGCCCTCTCCTGCACACCTCTCTCCCATGCCCAGCTAGGTATGTGGTGCAGAGCAAGAGTTAAAGCCAACCCTGAGCGGTGTAGGAGAGTCAGCAGCCCCCAGGCAGCCCTCCGGGGTCCCAGGGGAAGACTGAGCCCAGGATCTCCGGTGGAATCCCTGTGACGCCAGCTCTGTTCGATGGGAAGGGGTCTCTATCAATTTTTCAAGTTTTACAAAAAAAGTCTAGTCGCTTTTGAAGTTCAAGGGGAGAGAGCTCTTTGAATGAAAGGAGGGAAAGGTAAAAATATCTCACGGTAGCAAAATGACAAAGAGAGACCGAGGGCAATGGACAGAAGGTGGGTAGGGGATTCAGACAGCCCGGTGCATGGGCAACAGGATGTCTGCCAACAGCAGTGCATGCACCTGCACACCACCCCCATAGCAGAAGAAACATAAACCAAAATGTGAAAGGAGAAACAACAAAAAATGATGCCTTGCCCTCGAGCAGTGGTTCTGGCCTTCTCTCTGATGGACACAAGCCCGGTGTATTGCTCATAGCTAAATGACTTGATGTATAACCCCCTGAATAAAGCGGCCCCATCACCCACTGGGAGCTGCAAACCACCCAGCACTGGCTTGTTTAACCAATGGTAGGATTTTCAGTTTCTAATTATAACCTCATTAACTAAGAAGAGCAAATAATACTTAATGCACAGTCTGTAACTCCTGGGGTTAATAGGGAATTTGCAGACCTGGCATCTAGGCACTGCTGACTGTCTGCTGGAGGAGGGGATCCACTGAGGAATTACCTTGCTAAGGCATCGTTTACAGGGTCAGCACAATTATTTATTACCATTTGTTTTCTACTCCAGATGTGCTCAATAGTGACTTGGTACATACCTGGGGTAAGAAACCTTAATGCAGGTTACAGCTGGATGGAGACAGTTTATCATTTGAACCCTCTGTTGTATACAAGAGTTTTGTGGCCACTTGCAATAAACTCTTTCTTCAACAAACTCCCTTTCTGGTTTGCAGATGTTTTATTTCACAGCTTTGTTGCAGCACCAGTTAGCAGCTCTTGCCTGTTTCTTTTTCTGCTCATTCCTGAAGATGACACACAGTTACTGCTGAGGGGAGGAAGCCCCCAGAGCGCAATCCACTCCTCTCTGCATGATCCTGCCTGCCTGCAGGGATGCAGACTTGGTGCAGCTTCTGCTGACAGTGAATTTTACAGCACGGCAGCTTGAACTGCCTGGACAACTGACCTGTTGTGTTTTCTATCAATCAAAACTCCTGTGCCACTCAAACTATAGGACGTAGTTTGCTGGGAAGCACTGGCAGGAGTCTACCTGGAAGTTGAAATTAAACTCTTAATCACAGGAAGAACACAATCCCCAGTGCCTCTTGGGGACCAAGGGCTGCAAAGATGCATGGTGATACGGATGGTGAGCAGCAGTCCTCTCCCTGGGGGCACTGACAATACCCTCCCCTCCTGCTTGTGCCCTGCTACTCCTGTGAGGAGGACTCACTGCTGTTTCTAAAACCCCAGGCAGCAGCCGTGTCTGCCAGCTCCAGCAGCCCCTGATGCTGCGGCCATACATCCAGCTGCACTCACAGTAGAGCTCGCTTGGAGCTCACTCCTCATTCAAAGCTGCTCATCACGGCGTGGGCGTTATTCTGCACTTTGCAGGGGTTTTATTTTGTTTCCCAGTGCTCAGGGGAGCACCACGGATTGACATTTTACTCGGTACATTGTGTTGCTACCAGCCAGTCGGGCTTTGATGGACAAGCACTGGCAAACCTCGCACTGCTGCTGCAAGACCTGCTCTTGCTCTTCTATTATTATTGCAGTAAATAACCAGAGACACCCTAATATCTCTTAAGCAGCTTTAGGCTACAACTTCTTAGCCTTTCATCCCGCTAGGCCTTGCTGATTAGTAGCTGGTGGCTAGAGGCTGGTTGAGTTGCCCTTTAATTTGGCCGGAGATGCCGTTGGGCAATGTGAGTTTTGGAGGCTCTCAGAGGCTGAGCACAACTCGACACAGCTAATGCCACCCAGCACCCAGCAGACTGGCAGGCTAGGCCACGGGTGCCCCAGAAGGTCTGGAGCCGAGCCAGCTGGCGTGCACCCCCACAGGGGCTTTGGCTTCCTCCCAGGGGTGCTGGGCTGAAGGAGGACACCTACAAGGTGGACTGATCCACTTCCCAATGAGTGTAGAAGAGCCTGCCCAACAGGCCACTCAAAGCTGTTTGTGAAAGCATGGTGTGAGAGAAATGTATGCCTAAAGAACCTGCCTTAATGAGCTATGGAAACTGCATGGCAATGAGGGAAGCAAACCCCACTAACGTTTTGCTTGCTGGGGATGGGCCAGGGTGCAGGCCCCTCCTGTCTGCAGCAGGGCTTTTCTGCACAGGAATCCTCCCCATGCCATGGGGCTCCTCACAAGGGTGAGGGCTGCCCAGACAGGGCCCCCCAGGCTCTGGGTGAGAGCCTCTGAGGGTTTGCTCACCAGTGAGGCATGTGTAGGGTCCCTGACAGTGCTTTAGCGACATGTTGCACTGCAGCAGGTAATGCAGAGCTGATGTGCTGGGATTGCAGTGCCCTGGGGGCCTTAGGGAAAACTCTCTTTCCTCTTTCAGTGATGGGATCTGGGAGAAACAGTGATGTCATGTGGACTCTCCATCCACTCCCTATCAAATGCTGTCAAACCCTTCTTGTGCACATCCCTGTCCTTCCACATCCATCCTCCACCACAGCCCGCCCACAACCAACCTTTGTTACAAGTGGACTCTTGTTTTCTTTTAATCTTTTGCCATGTGAAGATGGCAGCACCCTGCTGTCTGAAAAGCCAACGGTGACTCCCAGCCCTTCCCACCTCCACATCCAGAAGAAAGCTGCCCTCCCTTGGAGTAGCGCTCTGCAAACAAACCAGGTGAGACAGGGATAAAGTCTGCCATCCTATCGATCTGATCTCTTCCCAGGACATTTAAGGCACCCAGCATTGTATGAAAATGGGCATTTTTATTAGCAAATTGGATTGTCGTGACTCCTGCACCTTAACTCTTACTATACCAGCAAAGCCCCTGAGATGCAAAATCATCATAAACTGCATCAAGCTTCATGGTGCCCTGAGCCATCACCTTCCCAGCCCATGCGGCATCGGAGCCCCTCAGCCCCCGCTTTCCTTTCCCCTTCCCCCTTCTGGATTTTCAGTCTGCCACCAGTCCTGCACTTGGTTTTCAAACAACCAGAGACTTTCCATGGGTGGAGGGGAGGAAAAGGTACCTCTGGCCTCAAGATGGGGAGTCTTGGTAAGATGTATAAATCAGGGGAGAGAGGAGCAGGCAAATTCACACTGGGTCTGTTATCACTCCAACCACATTCTCACTGGGGAAGGTGGCACATGTGAGGACTGCAGCCCAAAGGATGCTCTACCGTAAGACAGCTGGATCCCCGTGTGGGAAAAAGAGGGGTCAGGGAATGGTTGAGGCAGCCTGATGTGACCAGCCAAGGCCATCCAAAAGGCTGATACTTTATTTCATTCTCGTAAATTAATTTTGCGTAAAATTAAAAAATTAATTTGCAGAGTGAACGGTGAAGCAAGGTTAGACAGGTGTTTTAACATGACATTACTTCTGCTATTCTCAGCTCTTCAGAATGCTTTCTATAACTAAAGTATTTCAAATTAAAGTCTTTTATTTCAAAAAATAATTATATTAAGCAGTTAAAATGTTCTAGGCTGCAGCACTGTGGGCCTAAAATAATGTCGGTCTCAATTGCAGCGTTGTGTGAGCTACCTTGCAGACACTATGGAGACAGAGAACAAATGTTAATTTTTTCAAGCTTTTGCTCTATTCTGTTAAGTCACTGTTGATGTCTCATTGCTGAGCCATAGGGTACAGCCTTTTTTGTTGTTTAAAAGACAGCTAGATTGCTGCTTTTGATTGTCAGGGTTTTATTTTTCCTCAAGGTACAAACATATTAGTGGGCAACATGTGTAAGCGCTTCAGCATGTAATGATGACCTCCCTCAGCATTTGAAAGTAAAAAATTGGTAGTCTGCTTTGCAAATGTATCCATAAGCTCCTTCACTGTGCTAACTGCATAAAACATTTTTCACCCTTATCGAATTAAAAAAGAATCATTCTGATAAGTGGTATAACTACTGAAATTAATTGCATTTTCCCAAATTTAGTGGAGTTTTTTGAAAATTATTAAGCCTTCAAAACTTCCAGAAATTTTCCATCTCTAGGCAGAACAAGATTTCCCTGTCAGACCCCTGGCATCACGTATTTATTACACCTACCAGACGTGATGTCTGTACCACCAACAGCCCCAAACCAACCCTGCTCATGAAGCCAGAGGAGTATTTAATCCATTTGCCTTCCCCCAGCATCTTCTTGCCCCACAGCCTCAATGCTCCCCTGCCTGCTCCACCACCACCACCAGCCTCTGTCCCCAGGTGCTTTGGGTAGCGGTTTGGTGTCCATGCAGGGTGCTGGCTGCCTTCCTCTCCCATGAAATCCCGCTGGAAAGCAGGATTCTCAGCCCTGCTGAGAAATGCCATGTTTCATGGGAGGGTTAAAAGGGGCTTGCTCCCTCTGACTGGCTGTACCACAGGCTTCTTGGACAAAAAACCAGGAGCCCTGTGGAGCTATTTTGCAAAATTTTTGTAGGAGAGATTGTATTGCAGTGAATGCCATGCCTTCCCCACAAAAGGATGGGAAAGTCA
>JAVJGJ010000059.1:28090933-28131490 GCA_035590215.1 Microhierax caerulescens | reverse complement strand
TTAGTGGTGGACTTGGCAGTGCTGGATTAATGGTTGGACTTTATGATCTTAATGGTCTTTTCCAACCTAAATGATTCTATGAGTCTGTGAGAGGTTTCCCAGTGTAAGTCCAGAATACCTTTGGGCTGTGATTTGGTAAGCAGTGTAGGAGAAGCATGGGTTTAACTCCCGCTTATGTCTTTGTTAACACTGCTATGCCAAATCCATGTAATTAAGGATTGTAGCCCCTTTAAAAGGCTTTTTTTGTAGATCATGGAGCTTTATGGCACAAGGCAGAGAGCACCTCCCTCTGATGCTCTCCTGAAACCAGTGGGAGGGTGGTCTGGGTTATATGCAGCAGTAAACCACCCCACAACAAGCCAAAATTGCAGGTTTAGGGAAGTTTGGCTAACAGCCTTTGGGACACAGTTTCACAGCACCTTCTGCCTTTTTCAGTATGAAAGGCCTCTTCTGTCTTCTGCTAGAGACACTTGGGTCTGTGATGCAGCTGTGCTATGGAAGTCAAAGAAATGTGTTTATCATGACTGAGATGAGCAACAGGCAGCACCGGAGTGGAGCTCAGCCTGCTGTGACCCCCACCATCTCCACCATGTGCACACACACTGCTGTGCCCTAGGCAAGGGGTGGCATCATGAAATATGAGCGCAAAGCAAGCAGTACAGCCACCTCCTGGGAACGGTAGGTCCCAAAGGGTTGTCCTGTGTTCCCCACCAAAACCAACCTCACCGTGATTCTCTGGTGTCTCACATGAGAGAAGTCTGTATCATGCCATCTTCCTCATGGTGGGTATTCATTTCCTTTTTGGCTGCATTTATTTTTCAAGGTATCAAAGCTGGCAAAAGCCTGTAGAACTAATAGTCACCAAGAAGATCCCAACAGATCACGGCTGTCAGTGCGTGAGTGAGGTTTTAAGGCAGACTAATGCAGATCAGTGGTATCTCCTCAGCAAACCATCCTACCCCAGAATTTTTATCTTGGAATGTGGCCTCACCCATTTGGGGCTCATTTGCCAGGAATTCCTGAGGAAGGGTTGTGCTGCTGCGACATGCCTGGAAATTGCCATATTTGTTCATGTTAGGAAATCAATCACTAATGTATGGAAAACTGAACCTAGGATAGGAATGATTCTACAGTATGCTTAACAACTTTTTTTTTTTTTTTTTGAGAAGCAGCATAGAAGGATCTTTACTTGACCCTTCCACCCCACACCTCAAGAATTTCTGATTATGGAACAGTTCTTTTTTTTTTTTTTTTTTTTTCCATTTTACAGGGGTTTTAAGCTGTAAACCTCTTTCATTACTGAATGGAGTGTGGTCTCCCGCAGGGCTTGGATCCAAGATCTTTCCAGAGCAATTATGGAGACCTTGCAATAGGGCTGTCGGTGGTATAATAGCCCAGAGAAACTTTCCAATACAGACTTTCAGACTGGCTTCCCTGGGAATATCCTAGGGTAGCTTTTACTGTCACTTTAAGTATACGTTTTTCCCGATTTTTCCTCATTGCACTCTAATTGTAAACTGTTGGATTTAACTTCACAGTAAAAGCCAAGAGCTGTGTGTATGGTGCCCTCAGCCTCAGCAGATTACCTTGATTTTACCACAAAAAGACCTGCCTTTGACTATCACAGTCCCTGTGGTGCCTGAGAAGTGATTTGTCCCTACCTGTGTGCTCTGACTTATGACTCCAAGGTCCTGAGAGCTTATGGGTAGAGGATACCTGAACATCCACAGACATCCAGAGAATTTCTGCATGAAGATCCCAGTTCATGTTTGTTCTTAAAAACACAACGTGTAAATCTGATGAAATGTCACAGGTTTAAACCAGTATGAACCTACAATGAGGTTATCTGGACTCACAGCATGAGGCCTGGCTCTGTCACTGCTTGGTCTACAAAATTTCCTGGTTCAGGCAATGGGGCTTCTTCAGTTTAACTGTCTTGGAGCCAAACTTATGCAATTTATTAAGGAATTAGCTTGGCATGAAACGGAGGAGTGAGCTGATGACATTACAGACAAGGCAGTGCCAGCCCAGCGGAGGGACAGGCTCTCCTACAGGAGTCCAAAATGGACCAGGCTCAAGGAAGGGCTCTGGGGGTGGTGGGGGTCAGGGGAAAGCCTGGCTGATGCAAGGAAAATAAGCTTGATTTAATAAGCCTAGTAAACAGGGGAAAGAGTGGGGATGGTAGCGATCTCCATTAGTGCAGCAAGCACTAGGGACAGAGGTGATGATTAAACCAGGGGATGGCAGGGCTGAGGCCAGCAGTTGCACTGCAAGAGCAAATGGGATGCTCTGCTCAGGAATGGCTTAGGACTGAAAAGGCAAAGGTGATTCTGGCCTGTTAGAGCAGGGAGGGTCAGGAAAGGCTCCCTGTGGGAGCAGAGTGGGGAAAAACAACTGTAAGTTTGAAGATGGGATTGGATTTGACTGTGAGAGGGAGATCCCTGCCCACCCCCTGCATCTCACGTGCCTTCTTGTACTCACCGTCAGGGACTGCTCTGCCCAAGGGGTGCTCACAGCCCTTTCCATGTAGCATTCAACTCTGCTAACAAACATCCAGTCCATCCTGTTGTTAGTTTGGCGTTTAAACACTCACCCACCAGCTGCTGGGCTGCACTGAGGAACCACATCTCAAGGCATTCAGCACAAACTGAGTTCAGACCAGTAGCACTGGAGTAATGGGCTGTTTTGTGATGCCAGTGCCCTGCATCATCCAGCTCCCACAAATCCACCTCCTTGTTTATTAGTGTGACCCTAAGTTGGTACAGCTTTTGCATGAACAACCTTTTTTTCCTCTAGGTATACTGCCTTTTCATTTATTACTATTAACTAGTAAAAAGTCTGAAGCTATGTATTAAAACAGCTGTGCATCTAACTGAGCCAGCCACAACAGATTATTATTTTTTCTTTCTTTAAATGGGAAAAGACTCTTGTCAGGCCCTCCTAAAGCGTAGGGAAGATAAGCTAAATAAAATTCAAATCAATGTCAAGAAAACAAGCCTACAGGTAATGGAGTCCACAAGGATATCCTGGGGAGAGAGCAGCACTTAGGTCAGGTAGAACTTGTGTTTCAACATGAAACTCTTAGCTGTATCAAAACCAACCCTTGTTTCCACTGAAGTCATTACTAGCTATACCCAATTGATAAATACTTTATTAAAATAGGGCACTATTAAAATTATCTGCAGCAAAGTTCAAAGCACACAGATTTTCACTCATCAAATGCCTGGAAATATTTAGGATGTGTTTTTCTCTGCTTAACTACTTATAAAATCTGGATGTGTCGCAAAGAACGTTTATGCTTAGTATGAC
This sequence comes from Microhierax caerulescens, assembly GCA_035590215.1. Taxonomy (NCBI): domain Eukaryota; kingdom Metazoa; phylum Chordata; class Aves; order Falconiformes; family Falconidae; genus Microhierax; species Microhierax caerulescens. Next base: position 28,128,181 of record JAVJGJ010000059.1, on the reverse strand, counting down.
ACCGGCCTTAGATGAGCAATAGCAGCCCATAAGCAATGACACAATGTAAATCCAGCAGGCTGGGCTGAACAGACTACTGTGATAAGCTATTAAGGTAGCCACGCTGCGTTCTTACTAGCAGTATTACTGAGCATTATATGGGCACGTCGAGGAGAAAAAAGACTTATTTCAACCCATGTTGAGTTAAATACAAAAGCAAGTGGAATTGCTTTAAATTTGGTCCAGATGTAGGAAATCTGGTTTGTAATTGAGAACAAACAAGCACAGAGATGCGGAGTGGTACAGCAATGCTCCTGGTGCATCGTTCCTGACATCAGCCAGGACGAGGAGGAGGGTTAAGGGAACCTGGAGAAGGCTCTGCTTCCTCCTGAGCCTGCCTTCCTTCCTTATTCGGGCTCAGCTGAGACAGGAGCTCTTCCTTGCCTCTCACACTTTCCCTCCCTATAGTACACAGGGCACACGAGGCTCCAGCCTGGCCAAAAATATCATGGCCCCAGCTCATGTACCCTGCTGTTTGTATATTCAGGCCGCGCTGTTGTGGTGCACGAAGCTGTGACTCCCCAGGAGCATCTCCTGGTCCTGGGAGGATGCTGGAGGGCGGCTGGCACAGTTGGGAAGCCAGCCAGCTCCCTGCAGGCCAGCAGCTAAGTGAGGGCTTTAGGTGGGAAGTCTTGCAGGCGAGACAGGCACTGCTTTCTCTTGTCTAAAGATACTCTCCTTCCTTCCTCTCTCCCTTCCTGAGACAGACAAAAGTAGGTAAAATGCCAGGGCCTGTTCTCTGCATGGGGGATCATTTCTAACTCGTTTCTGTTTCCAGACTCCTGTGGAAGTGACAGTCCCAGATATTACTAGGCTTCGTTTCATACAGGCTAATTTAACTGTCAGCTTTTTAATGTGAACATCTTGTTATCCTGTTCTACAGAAAAAGTCTGGATTGTAAAGGGATTCATTTATGTACTTAACCCAATGGTTAAGATTTTGCCTTAAACATGCCAGGGGTTAATCATTCAGGATAATATTTCTGTTGTGCCCAGCACCACTTACAGAGTCACAGAGGATGAAGAAGCCCTTCAGCAGCAATGCTGCTGTAGGAAAGCTAAAGAGCAGATGCTTGTTACCGGCATTACCCAAAGAGTAACACTGACTAGAATATCCTGAGTTTGGTATAATCAGCCTAGACACAAGAGAGTGATTAGTGAGAACTATGAGAATCTGAACATAAATGCATGTTCATCAACCTGCCTTCAAATAATGTAAGGAATCAGAAATTAAGCCTTGGGAATAAATTCCTTCCTCAGGGTCACTTTGAATTGCCTGTGGACCCAGGGATGAATGTGGCCAGGGTATTTTTCAAAGGCCAGATTAACATGGACTCCAAAAATACAACCACAGGTCTGGTGGCATTCAGTGCAGATAGTAAACCTGCTCGATGAACAAAGGGCAAAAGAAACTTGTGGATAAATCCCAACGTTTTCCTCAGGTGGATGATGCTCTCAGGGCAGCAGTGTGTGCCTGTTTTCTGGTGCTGTTATTTCTGGACACAGCCACCCTTCTCCCCTGGAACTGACTCACCTCTGCAGGAAAGCCTCTTCCCCCCCGTGCAGTTCTCTGCATTTTCCTTCCAAGGCTCCTGATTTCCTTCTAGGGGTTTGCATCAAACCTCTCACACAAACAATTTTAGAGCCTGACCACTGTGACTGTTTTTACAGGGAGAAACCTGAGCCAAAGAAAACAATAAATGCTTGAACTCTGTCCCGTTAATCAGATCTCAAAGCATGATTATAATGAATCTCGTAAACCCCAACAAATTTAATTCCTTTTATCCTTGCTTTGAGTGCATGGAAGGTCAGGCATAGACAATTCAAGTTATTTTCCCCAAATGCATGCTGTGTGGCAGGGACGGGAATAGATTTTAGCTCTAGAGATTCATAGGCAGCCCAAGCTGGAAAAGATGAGTTTTCAATCAACATCACATCAGAAGCTGGTCTGAGATGTTCCTTCTCAGGGCCGTTACTTAGATTGTACCAGGAGATAAATCCGGGCAGGAACCCTCTGAGCACAAAGGAGACACAAACCTTTCTCTTAGAAACACCGTAGTTTCTCTTTCTCCAGGGAAGAAGTGCTCTTTCAGGTAGAAAATGAAACCTGGTGATTCAGGGAGCCAGCAGGCACCATGTTGCACAGCCCGCTGGGACCAGGCATTCCTGAAACACAGCCCATTCAGAAGCTGCAGGGACCTTTTGCAGGAGATCCTTGCGGTGAATCTTTCCTTCAAATTCCCACGTAAATTGGTCTTAAAAATAACGGGCAGCTGAATAAAGCGAGCACCTTAGTAATCATTTTAAGTCTTTAAAATAAGGGGAGGGTGAAGGTGTATTCTTAGAGCTCAGCAGGCTGGTGGACCTGCGGGTGCCCAGGGCTGTGCGTGTGGTGGCAGACCCTGCTGGGAACGGGAGATAAAGTCATGCCCAGTCCTGGATTTTTTTTTTTGGGGGGCGGGGGTTTGTCTCTTTGCCTTCCTGTTGTGCATCCTCTGAGATGATGCACAAAATTCTTGTAACTTGCAAAGGTTTACAGTCATTACAGCCTTTTGATAAATGTTTTGTTTTAGCAGATCCAACTCCCCCAGCCCTAGGCACGCTGCAGCATCCAAGAGGAAGGCCACGTGCTCAGCATCCTTCCTCCCTGAGCAGCACCACCAGGTATCAGCCTACCGCAGCCAGAAAAAACTTTCCCTATTTGATCAGAAACCATAACATCAATGAAAACTGCAATTTCCTGGTTAAAACTCAGATACGGAATTTGCATGTAGTCAGGGCCTTGCAAGGTCATCTTGTGCTCTGGGCTGATCACATTTCTCTACCCACTCTTTCTCATCTGAAGTTTTTAATGGCTTAAATATGGACGTGTTTGGAGCAGCCACAGTTTGTATCTGTGTTTTAGAATAAATAGGAAGCGAGAAGACTTGAGCAGCAGCGAGGTTGCCATAGCAATTGTTTGTTGGAGGAGAGAAATTGCAACAACAAAACCCTAGAGAATGTGTCACTGTGCCTCTACCTTTTGCACCATGCCCATCTGGACTTCAGAGAGGACAGGTTGCATGGGAGAAGAGCGGACCCTTGGCCTCCTGCTGCTCTTCAGCAGACGTTCCAGGGAACCTGCCCAGGGACATGGCCGAGGCAGCAAACTTAATGGTTCAGCCTGAAGTTTCACCAAGTGACACAGGCAGGAACTTTGCACACACCTTAAAACACGCATGAGTCATCAGGTGATCCGGATCGTCATTATATCAGTGCAAGTACTTACTTATAAATCATAGATGAATCATAAGGCATTACTTTGACTTTTTAAACCACGGAGTATCAATCATTTGTTTTGTCTCAGATTAAAGCGTGCAACCCCTCTGAAAGCAAGCTGATCTCTGGTGTAGGGAGGTTATCTGCAGGGTGCTCTTGTGCTACTCAGGTGAATGTTGATGGACCACTACCCAGAGAAGTAGCTAAATGGGAGATAAATCCATGTGCAATTTGGGAGATTTACTTTCTCTTACATGAGAATCTCTCTGAGAACCAAACACCAGCTATGTCAGCATAGCGGTACTTGTACTGCTGTTATCTGAGCAACGCAATGATAAGTTGACAGCATTTGTAGGGGTTTTCACTTGTGGCTTCACATTTGATGCTTTATGTATTTCATTTGCTTACACCTGGCACCAGCCTGTAATGGCTGACATGCATTATTATTCTCATCTTACAAAGGGAGGGACAGGGACAGAATGTAAATGGGGGCCAAGGTGAGTTAGAAACAGCAGAGCTGGAAATAGATCTTGTTTCCAGGCTCTGTTTGACACAGACCTTGCCTAATAGTATAAACTCACGATCGTTTTGCTGCCATTACAGCAGGTGCTGCTGGCACCTCCTAGATGCGAGGGTCACACCATGTCTGAGCATCAGCGTTTCAGTGACAACATTCAGAGTCACTCATGGGACATTTATATTCATACGTCAACATCACTGGCCCCCAAGAAATAATGTTTGCAGAAATAGTTCAAAACTACTGCCTGGAAAATCTTAACCACCACAGGATACCCTTCTCTAAATCCAAGAGCAAAGTAACAGTTGTGACTTAAGAAGAGAGATGGGGTGACAGAGCAGTGTCTCACTGGTCACCAGACCGGCAGCCAGCTGCACTGGGCCATCAAAGAGCACTTGCAGAATCGTTCTGCCCTCCCCACCCACAGGCAGAAGAGCTGAGACTAGCACGGCGCTTCTAGAGGAAGGATTTAGAAGGTCGCTTCATGACTGTGCCTGTGCTAGACTATACCGAAGTATGCATGCCTAAGCTGTACTCACAAAATATACACGGGTGATGGCATATCCAAAACAGGTCTGATCACCTTATTGGGCATAGCTGGCCCCAAATGATTTTTTTTCTTTTGAGATACTTGCCAGCATTTTGTCAGACAGAGCTGATCCTGTCTTGGAGCATGAGGATGGACCAGAAAGCATCCCAAGATCCCTTTAAGCTCTATTTTCTTGTGGTCCATGTTCTGAATAAAATCAAATCTGTAACATCATTTTTGATCCCTGCTTCGAACTGTTAGAGCTTATGAAGCAGAACAAACTGCTCTGATACTTCTTCAAAGCAGGGAATTGCCAGAGAGCCAGTTGTGTGAGGGATTCACCAAAAGCTCTGGAAGAACACCAAAACCACTTTCCTACAACAAACCATCAAGCCCAATCTAGGAGCTGGTGTCTAGCAGCGGTCAGTTATGCCACAGGCAGGAGGGGATGCAAAGTAGCATTTGGTGTAAATAAATTCCCAGCATATCTCACAGTGTTGACTATGAGTTAATAACATTTAATTTCAGGGAAAAAAAGGCAGCTTTAGGACAATTCACCCCCACTTGCCCTATAGCTTTACATCAAACACAGCTTCCTCAGAACTGCTTGGTATTGGTAGCTGTCGAGAAAAATTCTCATGCGCAAAAGATCTTCTTGCTATTTAAAATAAAAACCAGCTTGTCATAAAGAAATGAAAATCTGGGACCTTTTAGATATTCCCAAGGCAGTTTCCAAGACAGGATATGAAAAGCTAAGGCTGCACTTAAAAGCATGCATTAACTGAATGCTTGTGTTAGTTGAAGGTTAGAGAGGAAATAGTCACCTTGCCCTCAAAAAAGACGAGAGAAAGTTTTGAGGTGAGAATTTGTTTCATCTGCTTGGACCAGCTGATGAGAAAACTGCCCCGTGCTGGGGAGGGCTTAGCCCTGGCGCTTTCCCCAAGGCTGCTCCCCGGCACAGTATCTGTGTTGTTCTCCCTGTAGGGAAAACCAGTTCACCCACTCAGTGATACAAACCTTCCCGGTTACCAGGTGCACCAAGAAGTGAAGGTCAGTGCAATAAATCCTACATGTTTGCCATCATCTGGAAACAAAACACCTCTCAGTCTGCAGAACACATTTCTGCACAGCCTTCCTTCTGCAAAAACATCATGTGTGCTTCGCATCGTGCTACCTCGGTACCGTCACAGGGTCAGTACCAGGCAAAGCTACTTCCCTCAAATAGCGTACTGAATACCAAGGGACACTAACCAACCTACATGAGGAAATCTAGTAGAGCTCAGATACCAAATCCAAATTTTTCTTGCTATAGACATGTTCGATAAAAAAAATATTTATATAACATTATTCCTTGGAGGGTTTGAACTGCAGGTTTGGTTTTCCTACTGACTGTGCTTCAACACACAAATGAAAGCTTTTTATATCTCTACGTTCCTGCTCTCTAGCTTGGTCAGAGATCACTTGTCCGACTGCAGGGCACATCTTCTGAAGCCCAGGGCAGAGCCCATGTGTGCCGGCTCTCTGTCAGAGATTGCACTGAAGCCCCTGGCTTCAGACATGTAAATATTGGCGTGATACCAGCCAGGCACCATTTCTAAAGCAGCTTTCAAATCCTCCATGCTAAGGAGCTATTGCTGCCTTATGAAAAGCTTTACCGAGCGAAGACAGGTCTGCTCGCGAGTCAGTTCCCTCCTCTTGTTTTGTTGCAGATATTTACGTGAAAATAAGATGCTTTATTCATGAAAGATCACCTATTCCTTGATGCATTCCCCCACTAAAATCCAGGTTGTCTCAGTATCATATGCAGAATTAGTAGACTACATTAACAAGATCAGAAAAAATACCTCATTTTTTTTGAAGATTTTGGTACAACAAGCCACGAGCAGGGAGAAGCATAAGTTTATACTGTCTCAGCAGGGCTATTTTCTACTGGAAAACTTTTAGATTTGTCAGCAGTAGATTATGAAATTAATTTCATTTCTTAGCATCCCCCTTCAAGATTATACATCCACTGGGACCCTTAAAAATTAATTCTTTCCCCTACCCCGCGCAGAAGGAATACCAGTGCCCACAACAAACCCCTGAGCAGGCCCAGCCCGCTCCCCAGTAGCAACCAGGCAGCATCAGGGAGAGAAACTAGGATGAAATCTGTGCAACATATGGCCCACGAGGTGACATGCTCGGCCCCACAGCTGCTGAGGGGGAGTGGGAGCCACGCGGCCCCTCCAGATGCCACGAGGAGCAGCCAGGTGGCCCATCAGGCTGCAGGGACCCCAAGTCAGGCTCTTTCTTGGTCAGTGGCAGTACACATACCATTTGGCTGGCCAAGTGGCACGTGTGTGCTGCTGGCTAACAGAAGCTGCCTCTGTTTCCCTTTGGCCAGCCCAAGAGGCAAGCGAGCGGGAAACTGGATGCTGTCTTGGCTGGAGAATGATGGAGGGGGGCTGCTGCAGTGATGGTTGAGGGCTCCAGGGATGCAAAATCAGGGTCAAGTAAGAGATGTGGGAGGTGTTGCACTGTAGAAATCTTTAGGCATTACAGATGGCAGATGTAAGGAATGAGGAGGAACCACCCTGGGATCTCGTGGAGAAGAGGGAAGGGAAACTGAAGGGTAGATATCGTTGGTGTGGGGAGTTGTGGCCCAGTAGTGAGTTTGGTGGTCTCTAAAAGCCCACGAATGCGTTGCTCTGGGCTGTCTCCTCAGGCTTCAGGAAACTAGCTTCACCTCAGGGACTACCTTTGTTGTTTGCATTTGTAAATACCAGACCCACTGAACAGCAGGGTGTGGATCAGCGCCGCCTGCGTAGCCTATTTGTATCCTGTTCAGGCTGGGCTGCATTGATGCTTGCCCGATTTTTCTTTTTTAATGAGGGAGTCTTCTAGTCCTCATGACTGCAGGCAGAATTTTCCAAACTGGGGTTGAATATCACAAGGCCCACCCAACCACTTAGCCTCAAGTTCTCATTTCACCATGGAGTGTAATTAAATGTGAAACCCTTCTCTTTCTGTCCTCGTTTTGGCTGGGATAGAGTTAATTTTCTTCCTAGCAGCTGGTACAGTGCTGTGTTTTGGATTTAGTGTGAGAATACTGTTGATAACACGCCGATGTTTTAGCTGTTGCCAGGTTGTTTCTTGCTCCAAGTGAAGGACTCCTCCGTTCCCCAGCTCTGCCAGGGAGCAGGTGCACAAGGAGCCGTGAGGGAGCAGAGCCAGGACAGCTGACCCAAACTGGCCAAAGGGACATTCCATACCATAGAGCGTCACGCCCAGTATATAAACTGGGGGGAGCTGGCCGTGAGGGGCCGATGGCTGCTGGGGGACTGGCTGGGCATCAGTCAGAGGGTGGTGAGCAGTTGTACTGGGCATCACTTGTTTTTTCCTTTGGGGTTTGATTCCTCTCTCTCTCCTTTTCATTACTAGTATTATTATTGTTGTTATTATTATTAATAATAACTTTATTTCAATTGTTAAGCTGTGGGTAAAGCCCACAGGTTTTACCTTTTTCCAGTTCTCCTCCCCATCCCACCGAGGTGGGGGGAGGAGGCAGGGAGCACACGGCTGCATGGTACTTAGTTACCAGCTGGGGTTAAACTTCCTTACGAGCGTGCACCTCTTGTGAGCCACCCTGGTTAGGAGTTTATATTCTCAAACGCATCTGAGCAGGCCTCCAGAAGGAGAAAGATGGTGACACTGATTTCTGCATCGCCTTCCTTAGCTCTGACTGTGCGTAGGTTCCACTCCTGCATTCACAGATCAGCTGTGGAGCAGAGAGCCCCTGACTCCAGCGAGACACAGCACAGCTGTACGTGCCCACCAGATCAGACTGCCAGAGCAGAGGCTTACCTATTGCATTACAGTCTGAGTGCAGCTAAGCAATAACCCAGTTCTCACCACAGGAACAAAAGTCTTACAGATTGCCATCAAATGAAACGTGTTATTCATTGCATTATTATATGTTTTAAAATAATATTATTATTATAGGTGAAATATAATGATCACTCTCTTTTAGCAATGATTCTATTTCTGTTATTAGTGCCCATTAGTAAATTTCTTACATCAGAATATGATGTTGGCTGGAACTTGAAAGTGTCATACAGGCAAATAGGATTTCATAAGCAAGTATGATTCATTACCAACACCAGATAATGGAATTACCAGTTCAAAGACCTCTGAACTATTCACTATCCACTGAAGGTGAACTATTACGTTTATTCATAAGAGGTATTTGTATGAGGCAGCTTCTCCACATTCTCAAGAGGGTATCAAGGCACTATGGTGTGCGTCAGCCAGTGCAAAGAAAATTAGACACATCAGGAGAAGATTAAAGGACTTAACCTCTCCAATTTTAGTCATGAAGGGAAGCACAGTGAAAGTTTGCTCTTCTCCCTACTGCCACTAGAAGATCTCGAGGGGGGCTTGCACCAGCACACAGGCTCCTGGGATGGCAGTGGTCCTGGGCAGATGCATGCTCTTCACTCAGCCCCGAGCAGCCAAGGAGAAAGAAACACAGGAACCTTGGTGATAAGTGCTTCTTGGACTGTGGTTAATGTTGCCTTACATCATTGCTGGCACGTCAGCAAGGGCATGGGTGCAGGTGTCACTGCCTGTTTGCTCTGCCCTTCTGGAAACGCCTCCAGGCTCCCCACAGCCAACCCATAACCCAGCACCATCTTCAGCCTCTCCTGATGGAATTTTCCCCTTCTCATTGCACAAGCAGTGTGCTGTGCAGCACTGCCAGCACTGGGAATGTGAGTGTCCCAGCAATTTCCCAGGCATCTGGCACTTCGCTGGTCAAATGCATACTCAGGAACCATCCTGCAAGAGTTTAATGTGCATTCAAATCTTCTTCTGCCAGGTGTCCTTAGATTAGGACAAGGTTTCAAGAATGGGGCCAAAAGAGCCCCAACAAGCAGGCGCAAATATCTCATCGTTAGCCCTTTCTGTTCCAACAGTTAAATACCAAACCTTTTGAAGTCTCTGGCTTTATAGACTCTGCTATTTCATCCCATGGTGATGTTCTGCTACAGAAAGCGTGACCTGTGGAAGGCATGGGTAATATCCCTTGTAGCTGACCTCTATTTGTTTCTCCTGTGGAGACCAGACAAGGTGCATTTTGGCTCATGCTAACAATCCTCACTCTCCCTGGGTAAGCCTGCAAGCTAGTCTCCTCATAAACTTCCTGAGGAGGAAGGGCCTTGCATGAGCAAATCACCATTAAAAGACAGACAAACCAAGTTAGGATTAGGCAGGCAGTATTCTTGGACATGGATGATTACCAGTGAAGTCCCACAGGGATCTGTTCCAGGGCTGAGATAATATGAATCATATGGATCGTATGACAACATCTTCACAAATGATCTGGAAAAGAGGGGAACAGAGATTGCTGGCAATATGAACTGAATCAGAACAATAAAACCAAAAGCTGACTGCACAGGGTCGTAACAACCTTGCAATAGTAAGTGGATGGGTGATGAAAAGCCAGGTGAAACGTGATATCGATAAATGTGGAATAATGCATTACGGAAAGACAGTTGTAACTGTGTATTCAGTGATGGGCTCCAGCCTGGTTGTTACCACCAGAGGAAAGACATCTTAGATAGATCTGTTAAACTGTCTATTCAAAGTTCAGAGCAGCTTTAAAAGACTAATTTTAATATTAATATTAGGAAATGTTAAGAAAAAATCAAGAAAAAACCCAGACAATATTATAACAGTGGTATGCCTGCATCTTGCCGTACATCTCTCTCTCTATATATATCTTTATATATATATATATATATCTTTATATATATATATATCTTTATAGCACTGGCATCTCTTTCCAAAGCAACATAGTAGTAGTAGAAAAAGCACAAAGACAGGAGGCAAGGGTGATCTTCCTGTATGGGAAATAACCTGGGAGAGAGAAGGAATCTTCAACCTAAGGAAGAGAGGACCATGAGGAATACATTAGGGTTTATAAAATCATGAGACACACAGGGCATGTTAACAGGGAATAATGATCCAATTGCTCATAATAAAAAAAAAATATATATAGGGGAACCTCACCTAAAATTTTCTAGTGGCAGATTTGAAAACAAGAGGTGTACACAGTGTGTTGTTAAACTGGGGAAGTCACTGACACATAACATTGGTGGGTATCACCACTCTATGTGTTCAAACAGTGAATGGAAAAAATTGATAGGAGAGAGAATATATCAAGGATTATTAATCACAAAGATATCATACTTGACTCAGGACTTCCATAGCAAAGCCTCCTGAGGAAGTTATCCTACACCTTCCATACTTCTGTGCCCTTCCCTAAGTGTCCGCTGTCAGTGACCTTATTTTTCCTGTGCTTTAACTTCTACATGGCTCTAAATATCGTTCTGCAGACCTGTCAGAGGTGTGAGGGTGCAGCAGGGAAACCTAGTAGAAATGTAAGTCAAGCTCACAGGGGACTAAGTGGCCCCAGAGTGTGCTAACACAGGTCACAGAAAGAACGGGTGCTTCCTAAACCAGAGGATTTCTAAGGCAATGGTGGAAAATTATGATCTTCTTGCTTGTCTCGACATCTTTTGATCTGCGGCAGCCTATGGCCTGCACAATGTTCATCTCTCCTTCTGGGCACGGGCAGAGACAACCTGCTGACCAACCAACCATCCAGTCTCAGCCGTGCAGAGTGGGTCCTAATGCTTTCTGGCTGGCAGGGATCTTAATAGCAAAGGTTGTTAGTGTGTAGTGTCTGTCGTGTGCTTAGTGCGGTGGAGGACTAAGTGAACAAAATCAAACAAAAAAGAACAGTTTAGATTATTAATTGGGATGGTAATAATAAGACAATATTCATTTGTTATACGTAGGAAAACAAACAAAAAAAAGCCTATTTTGGGTCCTTGAACTTGTAAAGAACTTTGCAGCTGTCTCTTGTGCATTCCTTTTCACTCTTGGCCAAATTGCCACATGCCAGCCTCCATGCGCTTGGGGATAACCAGCAAAATCCCTGCTGAGGGCACTGTGCAAGACCTTTTCACAGGCTTCCTTCACGTTGTGCAGCCCAGATTGGTGCAAAAGGGAGCTACAAGCCACACAGTTCCTGGGATGGGTCTCAGCCACCCCTTCCACTTGCCAGGGCTCATCTGCAAGGTGCCCAACACGCATCTCTACAGAGGAAGGGCAGTCGCCCAGATGTCTCAGTGTCTGGGGAAAAAGACAAGTAGCGTCTACATTCTGCAGGTACAAACACTTCATCCTCACCACGGGTGTGCTGAGCACCTGCTAGCAGTTGAAGGTAGTTGGATGTATAGGCACTTATACAGAAAGGAGAGACGTTTCTCACTGCAAAATGCTGCTGCCTCATGTGAGGATGGGTGAGCAGGTGTTAGGCATGTTTTTGGAGTGTCTGCAGTGTCTAAATGGAAGCTAGGCATTAAGTAAGGTTATTAACTTTAAATCAAAGTGATCAGACAAATATGGGTCTCTACAGAAACATGTTGAGTTTGGCTTCTATTGGGGGTGGGGGGTGGGGGTGGGGGGCTGTGCTTAGAGGAGTCATACCTACATGAATGAGCCAAAATAAGGCTGTACTTTCAATAAGTTTGAGAAATATTGAATTGGACAGACCCCACTGATGGAAAAACCAGTGTGAGCAGGGTCTGGTCTGGTCTGCTGTGCTAGTGTGGGGCTGTGCAGTGTCCCCAAGGACACTCTTCCGTCCCATGGCTGCTAGTGCCAGCACTGTGTCACTGCATGGGCACAGCTGAAATGCCCTTTAAATGTCAGTAAACAAGGTAAGGAAGACATCAATTAGATATTTATCCTGCCCTATTTCATGCCTCCTGTGGCATCAAAATCCAATATTATAAAATGTAGGAAATTTATAAAGAAAACTAAGTACCTGGAAGAAAAGGTCATAGCTGGCAAGACAGATGGCAACAAAGAGACGGGATGTCCACTTTCTGGTGCTAACTGTTGGACAAACCTCGGCTTCCTAAGCCGGTTGTGAAGTCTAGGAGAGGGCTGTTGTAGCAGCAAATTCAAAACCAGTAGGCTAAAACCCCTCAGCGACTGAAAGACAGTGAATTGTGGTATTAGACAAAAAAGTGAAAATGCTGATGAACAAGAGTAGAAATATAATTATGAAACGTAAGACCTGCCAAAGAGAAGGATTAATTCTCTGAGGAGATTATGTGTTTGATTTATAATGGCAAAGACATAATAGATCTTTTGCAAGTTTTTTTTCTGAGCACCATATTGTCGTTCTGATTAGAAATTATCAATATACAATATTAATAAAGCATAACGTGGATTAAGAAATGACTAATAAACAGCTCAGAAACTATTTTCTTCATCAAACAGATTTGTTATCTATGAGATCTTTGGAACATCAGCAGGAGATTGGTACCTCTCCAAATTTTTTATCTGTTATCCGTCAGACAAAAAATCACTGTTGGTAAAAATTCAGAGGCAGAAAATGTTGGGGAGGACAGAAAGATCTGGATCGTGTAGAAAACTGAGACTTTTCAAAAGCAAGGCATTTAAAGGCAGTCAAATTCAAAGCTGGTCTGACCCAAGCAAGTCAGACCAGCCCTAAGAAAAACTGCATCTAAAAAGTGACTGGAGCAACCGGTGCAACACAGTACAAGCACTCAATGTGGTTAAAAAAGGCAAAAGAGTTGTCTAGTGGGCAGAGAGGCAGTAGAAGTAATGCACTATGTTAAAAAAAAGCATAAAGCTGAATACATTTGTCTCAGCCTCTTCCAATGCCTCCAGACACATAGAAACCACCAGCAGCCCTTGCACCGTGTTGGGTGCTGAAGCCCTTCCCCACGCACCCCCACCAAAGCCTGCATCCCTGGCACTCGGTGCTGCTGCTTTCATTGGGGTTTAATCTCCTGTTATTTAAAACCAGAGTTTGCACAATCACTTGAGAAGCAGCCCCCTTGACAGGGAGACAAGAAACTCCAGAGAAGGTGGCTCTGAGAACAAGTGTTCTCCTGGCAGCTGGTAAGTTAGAGCAGGGAGAGGATGGGACCAGCAACAGTCATGCCACCGCTAAGGAAGCATCAGTGGTCAAGGGTGCTTCTGCTGGGGCATGCATAAGAAACTGCACTGCTTTGTCAAAGGGCTTAATTTTTCAGTGGTTTTGAACTACTTATGGTGTACACATGTCACTTTCTGATTTATTTATGGCTAATGAGATTTCTGAGAAGCAAATCAGATTGCTATTGACACTGAATCTAATGCAGCCCCTTCGTTGTCACAGCCACTTTCTGAAATGAAGTTATAACAGTGCTGTAAAAAATACTTGATGTGACAGGCCTGGAAGATGAAATGGTTTGTTGATGTCAGTCTGTGGTAATGGAAGCTGAGCTGAATTGCTCAAGAGCAACAAATTATATAGATTTAGGGCACAGAACAATTTCAGCTGCATCACCTTAATGTCCTTTTTAATGGAAACAAATTGCTTTGTGCTATGTAAAGTGGGAGCTGGAAAGTTCAAAATGACACAAGGGCATCAGTAGGATCCTCATCCAGTTCGGTGGAAGCATGACAGAGTGAAAAATGAGGAAGGAACCAAGAATTTGGTCCCCAGCACATACTCCGGAGCCTCTGTTTAGATCCCTTATTAAGCCAAATATGAACAAATATTCTTGTTTTATTCATAATAGTAACTGCTTATCATTTGACTTCATCAAAGTATCCATCAAACTTCACTTAAATTTGCAACTCCTCTGAAGCCTGGCCTAAGTTTCAAAGTGTTTAGTCATTTTAACTATGATGATATATTTGCAACAGAAAAAAACCCCAACTCCTAATATAAGTGGTGGTACCAAGGGGCTGTTATCTCAATACCGTGCAAAGCAACATAAGCAGTACTCTTATGAGTGACCGTTATTTATACAGTGTGGCATCTCAGGCTCTCAGAAACACACCTGCAGCACTCAGTACTAGGTGCTAGATGAACATACAAATCTTAAGCCAAAATTTTTGTACCAGACTTTTAATATTTGCTATACATTTGCAAAAGATCAAGTTTTTAATTGACATAGTGTAACCATATCTTCATTTTAAAGAAGAAGAAAAGGGAAGTCACTTGAATTCTTCTTTCTGTCACAAAGGTGGAAATGCAGAGATTTACAGATTTCCACAGAGGAGACTTGACAGGACACCTTTGCCCAGAAAGATACTGGATTGCTCATTCCAGGTTGCATAATGAGGTGAGACTGAGTCCTTTCTTTCTTCCTTACCCTGACCATGCACAGCTGCCATCCTTTTTCTTTTGGAGATTAATATATTTTAGTGCCACTCTTCTCTATTGTAACAGTGATATTTTTGAGGAATAAACCTTTCCTTTGTACGTATAAGTTCACAAATTGAGGTTAGTCTTTAAATTCAAATAGTTTTACTAGCTGCAGACATTATTACCTTCTGTACTGAAAAAAAACATTGGAATAAATATTGAAGTCATTATACCTGTGTTGTTACAAGGGGCCACGGAAAATACTGACTTTGATCGGGCTGGTGAGCCTAATGGAAGAGCTCTGGTATTGTTCAACAGACAACACAGCTGTGCTGCGGCTCCGCTGTGCCAGAGCTCCGGGACTGCCCTTGTAGGGCTGAGCTCGGAGTAACCACACAGCCACCAACTCATTGTTTTGCAATAAAAGAAAGCTCATACAGCTTTGACAGGTATATAATGCTTAGATCATATCCCATTTCCAGCTTTTGATGTTTAGATGACACGCAAAACACTTTGTTCTCATTTGATTAATGTTTCTACAAACTTAACTTTTTGCTAACGCATCTGTAGGAAAAGCATCATAAATACTTCTGGAGATAGACACTGATCATATGGCTTGCAGGAAATTGCTGCTTGGCCAAACTGAAATGCATGAATGAATTGGCGGATGCTCAGAAAGCAAAAATCGCATTGTATGAGCTGGGTGACTTTCCCTGCAGCATGAACAATAGATTA
Source organism: Microhierax caerulescens (assembly GCA_035590215.1). Taxonomy (NCBI): domain Eukaryota; kingdom Metazoa; phylum Chordata; class Aves; order Falconiformes; family Falconidae; genus Microhierax; species Microhierax caerulescens. The sequence continues at coordinate 28,112,885 of JAVJGJ010000059.1, read as the reverse complement.
TCTCGGGTAACATAAGCAAATTCTAGGAGGAAATGTATTTACTCAACCGCTGGCCAAATAATTTGAATATCAAGTAAATTTGTAAAAGATCAAAGTCTACTCAAGGACAACTAAAACGAGTTAGTGTGGTGAAACACATGGCCAGAGAAAAAGTATCCTCTGCTCTACGCTCATCAAAATTATTCAGGTTTCCAAATGGCCTCTATTCCCTTGCACGCGTTATTAGTGCTTTGGTTATTTACGTGCAGATGTGCAGTCAACAAAACCATCAAGTATCCATGTGAACCCACATACCTCAGTGCTGCCATTACCCAGACACCCTTCCATTCCCGTGCAGAAGTTAAGCTTAAGCGTAAAATGCCCTTTCTTGTAAAATACTTTCTTTCCAAAATTACCATGCTGAGCAATGGCTATTCTATTATTTGACAGCATGTAAAGGATTTGTGAGGCAAAACCTGTGCTGTTATTTTAGAATCTGGAAGCTGAGAGTCTCTCCAGTACAAGGAAGATCTGGACATACTAGAGCGAGTCCAGTGAGGGCCACAAATATGGTGAGGGGGATGGAGCATCCATCCCACGAGGAGAAGCTGAAAGAGGTGGGACTGTGCAACCTGGGCAAGAGAAGGCTCAGTGGGATCCCATCAATGTGTTTAAATACCTGATGGGGAGGGGGTAGAGAGGATGGAGCCAGGCTCTTCTCATTGGTGCCCAGTGACAGGACCAGAGGCAATGGGCACAAACTGAAACACAAGAAATTCTGTTTAAGTATAAGAAGAAGACTTTATTTTTACTGTAAGGGTGGTTGAACACTGCAACAGGTTGACCAGAGGGCTTGTGCAGCCACCATCCCTGGCGATACTCAGAATCCAAGTGGACACAGTCCTACATCACCTGCTGTGGGTGACCCTGCCTGAGCAGGACTTGGACTCGTTGCTCTCCAGAGACCCCTCCCACTGGTACCACAGCACCCTTGCCCCACTTGAAGACCTGGTAGAAAGTAGAAAACTCTTGCAGTTTGCAAAATGTCATTACTTAGTTTCCTTCTCCTTTTCTACCTCTCTCTTCTCATACCTTAAGTTATTTCTGATGAGTCTTTCTGGCCTCTGAACTGCAGTTTAATGAGCCAGCTGGCTGACTTTCACTACGGCTGGATTGGATTACAGCCAGACTGTGTCTTCAGTACCTAATGTTTTTTTATTGGGCTAAAAGAATCGGAGACGTTATAGTGGGACTGAGCTGGACAATGCTCATGTTGGAGTCACTCCGTGTCAGGCTGCCACAGGGAATGCCACCACCCTTGCATCAAACATTTCAGCAACAACTAATAATCCAACTTTAAACTAGATCACAGTGACATGGCTTTATTTAGTCTTATTTTAGGGTAGCTGTTATAACTGCAGTAAAAGTTGATGATGATACAATATCTTGTGGGATGGGAGAGGTAAGAGCAGGATTCACCTACACAATCAAGCTGGTAAGCTCCTGACTTTGTCATCCCTCCCGTGTGGCACTACATGCTCACAATGCTTGAGAGCTTCTGCCATGGACAGAGCAGGGGCAGTCAGCAGGGCTGTAAGCACCCGTGGGACTGGTGAGGACCTGGGTCACCATCCCATCTCCCAGCAGGGCTGCCTTCCTGACCAGCCTCCTACTGCCCCATGCCTGCAAACAGAGCGGGCATGGGCCTCAGGCGCTGCTAACCATTCATCTTCACAAGTCATGACATTAAAAATAAACCAACCCCTCCCTTTTTTACCATTATTGCCTTGTGACTTTTAGCCCACACAGTTGTTGCAGCTCTCTCCCTGCCCCAGAGCACCTACAACAAGGGAGGCAATTTCTCCTCTTCCAGCAGGGAACACCTCATTGTGGTAAGGGCTATCCCAGTGCCAAGGCCACCTCCTTAATAAGAGCAGCTCCTCGTCTCCTATCTTAAAAACCAAAGGAAGATGAATAATGTGCAAACCTGATACGCCAAAATCAATTGACTCAATACAATTAATTTTAACTCTCTCCTCCTGAATTCCTGAGGAAGAAACCCTTTCTCCAAGGATGGGCAGTTCTGGAGAAGAGAAAAATCAGAAAAATAATTAAAAAAAAATAAATGTGAGGGTTGTCATGTTTCTATTTGGATACCTATACTTATATAGGAGCAGTTTAAGTTTAGTGGTGCTAATATCTTGCCTCATTCTGTGCAAAAACAAGAGAAGTATATTGAGGTAGGAAATAGAAGCGAAGGGGACGTTCATAAAGATGCCAGCAAGCACAGTGAATCCTCAGGATCTAGGCAGGACAGGACACTCACAAAGGCACCGCTGTCCCTGGCAGCCCTTCGCCAGGGGTCTGTCACTGATGAGACAGCTCTTGGCCTGGGAGACTGCCGTGCCTTTCCTGCGCACACACGGGATGAGAACTGCTTTGCTTGGATGGGAAAAGAGAGAATTTTCATTAAATCTGCTACCTGGGCAGGCAGCCTGCTGCCTGCTGAAACCTGACATATGCGACTGGCTCAGCCTCACAAGAGGCAGCGATAGAGGGAATCCAGGGTAAGGAATAACTCATACTACGAACAGACACACACCAAAAAAAAAAAAAAGAAAGAAAAAGGGAAAAGATTACTTAGGTGCAAACTCCTGCTAGCTATGACAGATGGTTTTCCAGGGCCAACAGCCAAGATATTTTTTTTTTTTAGTATTGGCCAAGAATTAGATCATATTAGATCTTATGTATTTATTTATTTATTTACTTAGTCTTCCATTAAAAATATCATAGAAATAAATCCGACAGTGTTCAAGTTCAGTTTGCTCCAGCCTTATCATTCCATCTGCCGGTGGGTTCAATTCCTTTTTCATCTTTGATTTCAGGATGGTGAAGTTTAAAAACTGCTATATCAAACCTTTACGAAGGCTTCTGATTTTTTTCACTCGGCATCAGCGCTCCCAAGGCTTGCCGGCAGCAAACCCACGTGGACAGGTACGGCACGAGCAAGCCTCATTCCTCTCTCCCCTCCACGCCAGTGATTGATCCTGGAAGATGATGTCATGGATGATTGCAATGACATCATCCGTGCACAGGGGAGGCAAAAATAGTCCTGCATATCTCAAACCAGGGCGAGGGGAAGGGGAAACCTAAGTCTCTGTGCAAGGCAGGGTAGGCACCGGGGTCTCACGCAGCACCATCACAGGTTGGGAGCCTACCTGCTGCGGGGACCCTGCCCCCCTCCCAGCACAGCCGCTTCGGTTACCCCGACGGAGGGTCAAGCCCTCTGCGGGCACATGCTACATGGAGGTGCTGACTGCATTTCTGCGACTGCACGGCACCAGTCTCTCAGCACATGTTCGCAGAACGGTTCAGGTTGGAAGGGAACTTTGGGGCTCATCTGGTCCAAAAGTGGTTGCCTTCATCTGCGCAAATATTATTTGTGTTATTACATCCACACCAAACTGTGCAAAGTACGCTGAGACCCTTGAGTCTAGCTTTGCTTAGTAGACTCTTAGGAAAAATCGGGGGGTGAAATCTATTTGTCTCTTTTTGTTATATTTTTTCCAAGTGCTGCCATGTGCATTTTGAAGTGGTGGTCTACCACAGCACCATACCCCAGCCAAGTTTTGCTGAAGGATTGTCTGGGGGTAAGGTGATGAGACAAGCAAGCTTGACAGCGGATTTGTGCTTGGGCTGATAACACAAGAGTAGGAGAGAGACTGGCCTGCCCTGTGTGATGGGGTCTCCTACCTAAAACACAGGCAGTGCTGAGGACTGTCACAGCCAGTCTAACCTCACCTGAGATACTGAGGAAAAAACAGGTTATCCAAGCAAACACGAGACAGAGGGGAATAACCTACAGGAATGCCAAACTTCGCGGTGACGAGGCCAAAGGAGAAGGTGTCATGAGTGTTGGGCAAGGGGCCAGCAGCAAGCAAGGCACAACACGGCCAGGCCTGGAGACCTTCCCCCTCCGCCCCTCTCTGCCGCCGACTACAACCGAAGCAGGCAGGGAAGGGGACGGGAAGCACCTCACAGCGCTGATGGGATGTGACAGACGCGGTCTGGGAGAAAACCCAATGCATTAGGTAAGCCTTTATCTCAGGGCTGGCTCCAAGAATCGGCAAACAAGAAGAGTTCGTATCACATCGTGACTTTTAAAAACAGAAGTGGTGGGTTTTTTTTTTTTAAGTCTGGTTATGTGATCCAGCTGGGGTTTTGTTTAAAATCCTCTCCTTCGGTTTCATGTCATAACATTTCCTTAAAGCAAACTGCCCAAGGACTGAATTGGGATGTCAGAGCATTAAATCTATTGGTTCACAAGGCTTTAATTTTCTGCTTGTTTAATTTAGTGAAAGTCCATTTATAGCACCCTCAAACTGTTATTTAAGAGAAAAAGTGAATTTAGGAGTTAGAAACAGGAGACAAGATGTCAGGGCTTATGAATCTAATCATAAAGGGCAAAGCAATGAAGCTCCACTGATTTCCACAAAGCTAAAGCCATTTTACACCACCTGAGCATCTGGTCTTTCAGCTTCAGCTCACCTCCACTGCCAAATCACTGTTGTGATAACGTCCTTCAATAGAGGACATCTATTAAATTAAAAAAACAACAACAACAATAAGATTTTTCTTTCCTTTCTGCTGTTTCAAAGATAATTAACAACTAAAGAGCCTCAAGAAAGGTTGTCTTTGCTTTCAGTTTTGTACATAGATGCTATTTTGTGGTGTCAGGCACAAGATTTAATCACAGTTTGCATCTCCTTAGATAGCACTGCCAGTCACCCTGAAACACACACGCTGAGGGAATTCAGCCCCTTGAGCATCACCACACAGACCTGCATGTGTCCTGCCTTCCCCGGTGGGTGTTGGCGGTAACCTGTCTCCTCTGGGGTAGGTATAGGAGGGCTCCCTGCCTACAGACTGGCTGTCTGGTGCTCTGAGTCCAGCCCTCCATACTCATGTGCATTTCATGGTCTTTGATAAGGAGGGGGAGGCAGACATCACTTGCTTATTAAGCAGATTAAACCCCCATGAAATACCAGAAAAGGGAGTCATGAGGGGACCAGCCCACAGCCCCAGCTGCAGCATGGGAACCAGTGGGGACAGTGGCAGAGGGAAGGGCTTTGCACCACTGTAGAGGAAACCATGGCCCTCCGGAAGTGCTGCACAGGGAATTGATTAATGTTTTCAGAGTCCTGTCTAGAGGTCAGATCACATATAAGGGTCTCTCTGGGGATTTACTCCATCACTTACTCATAAGAAACTCCCAGATTTGCAGCCTACCTACAGATGACCCATTTTTGCCCTTGGATGCATTTCACCAGAAGTGCCAGTGTCCCAGTAGAGGCAGGACCCAGCTGTCCCCATGCCTGGCATTCCTGTGCTGGTTCACAACTACTCATAAGCCTTTTTTAGGGTCTGCCCTTCAGAGCAGGGGGAAATCTGTGATCTATTCCTTGCTTTTAAGTGTGCAGTCTGCAACAGACAACCCATTATGGACTGAAAGTGCCAAATCTGCAGAGTGGAAGCTTCTCTTCAGTCTAAACTATGATCAGCTTTAGGTTTAATAAATTTCCTTTTCTAGATAACAGGCTTCATTTTAGAAAGGGCAACGCAGTGCATAGCAAGGACCTGAACATCCCAGCATGGTGCAAACAAGCCTCAGAGCCTGCAGATCAGCCAGACCGATCCCAGCACATTCAGTCGGCGTTAACAATCTTTCCAGTCCACTGCCTGTGCAATAAACCTGGGGTGAGATGAGACTCTGAGGAGTCCCACACTCTTTCCAAGTAACTCAGCCTTATACTTCAAAGTCAGTGATCCTGCTGGCTGGAGATGAGGCAGGCTGCCAGCAGCGCATGGGGAAGGTTTTTGCTGATCACTCCCTGAAGCAGGAGTAATAACTTCAGTCTCCAGGGCTGCCTTTCAGTAGCACAAAATTCATATTGTTTTTAAAGACTGTTTACAACCGTTAGTAAGTCAGTTCCAGGTAAGCAAATCAGGTTATTATAAAATTTCCATGAAATAACATGCCTCGAAAACACGTTGAACTGCCTACCTGTCTATTTGTTTAGTTCTCAGACCTGCTGTGTGACGCCTGCCATGGATGCCCACATCCTTAGGGTGGCATCCCCGGGGCACCAGCAGGGCTCTGCTACCTGCCCCAAGCACCCACATCATCCCACTGCGGGTACCAGTCCCTCCGAGGAAAGATGCCCACTGTTACCAGAGGTCTCCCGGCTCAGCCCAGCAGTTCCCAACTACAACCTGGAAATGCAAATGGCAACAGGATCATGATCCCCATCCACAGAGAGAGATCGTTGGCGGAACAGTCTGGGGGATCGAGCCAGCAGGCAGCTCCAGCACCGAATCAGGCTGCGGGGCTGGGACTGCCTTTGCAAAACGCTGCGTTTCGCAGTGAACAGCTTGGCACTTGGTCTAAAGCTCACCCAGCGCAGAGGAAAAAGCACACTGCATTTCAGGGGGTTCAGGTTAGATTCCCCACCTTTAATACAAAATAATGTTCTCTTGACTTACTTTTCTTTCCATTATTTAAAAAAAAAAAAAAAAAACCCGAAACAAAACACAAAACCCCAGTAGAAGAACTGCTACTTGAACCTACAAGATATGTCCCCTCAAATCCTTATCCTCTTGCGTTCCAGGACATCTGCACATATGAAGCAAAAGGAACTAATATCTGCTACAAGGCGGGTGTTTTAGCTGTACTGGGACTTAAAATGAGAGTCTTGCTAAAAACTAATGGGATTCAATGGGAAATTCTTTAATTTAACACACAAATTGATTTGTTTTGGTTGATTGATAGTGATAAAAATAGAAAAACATGCTTTGAAATAATTAAAGAAACACTTGACTGGAATAAAATGTTCACTACGAATATCTTCTGAATGAGTATACTTTTGACTTCAGTTTTCTGGGAAGAGATTTGGAGCTGACAATGCCCTGGACCAGTTTTCTAATGCTGGGGTCCTTGGCTGGTTGGTTGGTTGCTCTCCCATTACAGACTACAAAAGCCAGATGCTACATTTGAGAGTAATCATTTGACTTAAGGATATGGCACTTAAACTGATGCCATAATTTTTCAACTGCACCTACCTGCACATCATGTTCAAATCCTTTTTCAGTAGGCAATTCATCCTCTAAAAATTGAAAAATACACGGTAGGAAAAATCATGGCTCTTAGTTTCTGTAATTCCTTGTCATTTATTCCCTCCCTGAACTGCTCAGAAGCTGTAAAGATCCAGAAAAATGCAGAAGCATCGTCCTCTAAAAAGAGTTGCATAGTGTTTTGCACTATAATAACAAAAATGTGACATTATTGAGTGGTCCTTCATCTCTGCAAAAACTAAAGCAGGACTTCTTTGCTCAGTAGTTCTTGCTCTAAATTGAGGGACAACTCAGGGTGATTAGTATGAGATGGAAATTAATGAAGTTCCTAAGAAAAAGTCATTTAGGCAACATCCAGAAAGTTGGTATCTGGCCTATCTGGGTGAAAAGCCTGTAGTGGGAATCAAAGCAAAGGTGCTGAATGCTTCCCGGGTTTAAGTGCATGAGCTTGGAGACCTGAAGCACTCCTTGACAGGCATTTGCATCATTTCCAGTGGAGAAGTTATCAGAAAATACTAATAAAAGTAATTAATAATATTTTCCAAGAATAGGCACTAGTCATTTTCTTTGTTTTTACACCCATAAAGACAAACCTGTAACAGATATTTATGTTCAAAGAATAGAGTGGGGTGGGCTTTGCTGATGCATATGACATCGTTCATACGGGGTCAGTTTTATTATTTTTTTACACTAGTTTGTGTGGTTTTGTATACATTGGAATTACATCGAGGACCTGTTTTTGAAATAGCTTGAAAAACTGTACAGAAGAAATAACTTGGACAGACAACCCCCCTGTATTTTTAATATGTTGCAGTTCTCAAGGGACCTTGTCGTATGGAGCATATGTCTAAGCAGTCACTATTGCAGTGGGAGACCAAGCGACGGAGCTGGTGCATGGGCTGAGCCTGGGACTAGGAAGAAGGACTGACCTCCAGGGCTGTCCTCCTGCTTGTGCCACTGACCTGCAGGGTCGCATTCTGCCAGATTTTCTGTAGGACTTAGCATCCTTGAGGTACTTCACCTTTAGAATGCTTGACCACCTCTGAAATTTTGCCTCCCCGGAGCTTGATGTGTTCAGAAGCGATGAGCACTCTCAGCTCTGGCTAAAGTCAATGGGTGCCAGGGTATCTCGCAGCACGTATGTCCAAACAGCTGTGTTAAAATAGAAAATCCCTGGGGGGTAGGATACAAATCACATTTACTTCTGTGTAGTTGAAGAAAACCGTTCTTCCAGATTCCAGCAGGGTTTTCCTTTTAGTAACTATCTCAGGGTGGGCACAACCCTGCCTTATCGCCATTCACATTTTACATGCAGGTGGACAGCTTGAGCTCACTGTGCAAGGTAAGAACATTTTCTATTTCTATTTTCTGGTAAAGACAGCCTAAAAGTCAGGACATTACATTTATACTTAATGTTCACGAGGTGCCCTACAACCCTGGGATCAGAGCTATATGCTGTGCAAGAGGAAAATATCACCATAACCACTGTGAGCAAAGGCTCATCCCTCTTTCCCACAACCACCTATATTTTCCTAATTGCACTCTCTAGTAAATTGTTTATAAATAGGCCCATTGTGCAGCTAACGTAGTCTCTGAATGAAATGTAAGCTCATGCTAGACACTTACACTAAGAAGGGAGAAATGACATTGGAGAATCTTCTAATCAAAGAAGAAAAGCTGAAGAAGGATCACAGAGTGTGCCAAGAAGGTCTCTGCCTGTATGAATGCAAGCGCTTTAATCTGCATGACAAAGGCTCCCCTCCCCTTCCAAACTGCTACTTCTTTTTTGCTTTGTGAAACCAGGAGAAATAACGTGGCATTCGCTATTCACTCCATGCAGTCTCCATGCTGCAATGTGGGAAAAGAGGCTGAACCCATCCACGCAGGCAGTGCCGTGAGTACATGGCACAAGACCCAGAACATCACATTCTCGTTAAGATACGTACATTCCCTACCTTGCCCCTGCGCAGGGCAGCGCTGCATTCTGTGTTTCCTTTGTACCGCAGTCAGTCCCTTCACTACACCAGAGATTTTGCAAGCCTGACTCTAAAATACATTGCAGAGGTTGGATTACTCACTCGGTATGAAATTGTGCATGGTAATGAGATGCCCCTTAGATGCAACCACTGTGCTGCGGTCGACACAGCAGAAACAGCGCAGAAACAAAGGCAGAAGAGTGAATCACCAAAATCCACAATAAAACGAGTTTCCACTCCGAAACACAGGTTGCCTGTTGATACCGGGTTTTGGGGGGAGCACCAGTGAGATACCACTGAGACCTGCAGGGTGGGTGACCCCACCGAGCGCTACCCACCCAGTGATGTACCGGCTGGGGCCAGCCCCCAGGCACAAGAGCCTCCCCAGGGATGGGGCTGGGGCCAGGGCAGGGCAGCCCCCCAGCTGCCCAGCTGGCAAGAACACGAGCCCCCCAGACCCAGTGCCTCCCCTGACAGTGCCGGCACTGCGGCAGGGGCTCTCTTAACCAGGTGGATTTCTTTAATCAAATGGTATGTGGCACTTTGGACTCACATGTCCTTATGCTCCCCAGACACACCGATTCAGCTACCCCATCTACGTATTGTAAACTCCAACCCGACTGGAAAACCTCAGGCGCTCGAGTGCCAAGCTCTGCTCTGAGCTGCGTGGTGAAAGACAGATGAGCTGCAGAGAAGACAAAGTTTTACACACAGTAAATAAGCAAATGTTGGCCTTTTTTCCCTTTAACACTGACTTGCATTTCATTCTAGTGAAATCTCTCCCATGTTTTTGGCAGGATCCTCGCTCTCCGATCAGACAGAACTCCTGATAAAGACAAGATGAATTTTGCTCGGAGCCGGCTCCTGCTAAAAACAAGAAGGTATTTGTTCAGAACAGGATTCTTTTTAATTATTATTTTGATCAAGTGGCAACTGGTAGAAGAAGAAAACAACAGATTTAAGGGCCAATTTTTGAAAAAATATCCGTTTGCCCTGCAGATCTGTGCCCCCAAAATACTTGAGATGCTGAACTACACTGATTACCCATCTACTTGCTTGCTGACACGGATAGTTCAGTAGCTTGGGACTGCAGAAACTTCTTATCGCGCGGCACTAAGACACTGTGCCAGATTCTGATCTCAGCTGCACGTGGTGTAATTCACCTTATGTTCATATTTCACTAGAATAACTGAGATGGATACGTGCTTCACCCTTTCCATCTTTTAGCCTTTGGAATCGAAGCTAATGGAAGCTTTCCTTCAAAATGTAGGAACAGCGGAATGATTAACAAAAGCTAAATAGGGCAGCTTCAGGCTGAAAAATGTATGATTCATAGCAACTTGTTCAGACATATTCCTAAGTCATATACATTATGGCAATTTAATTATGTAATAGAAGGGATCATGTACTGTTGCATGCCCACAGTTCCCACTCATCCGACTAAATGCAGATGGGCTCACACTACATGGAAAGTAACACACAAAGGAGAGGGAGAGAGAGAAAAGTGGTGCTGGCATTTAAGAAAAAACTACGTAGCAAAAATAATACCCAAATGGCAAGTTTTGCATACCACAAAGTATTCATTTGTTCAGCTGTAGCAAAAGGCTGGGCAGAAGAGCGTCCCAGCAACAAGCCAAGGCAATCCCAGCGTAGGATTAATGCCATTAAATGGAAGGGAAATGTCACAGCATGCATAAGAAATCTGAATACTTCAGACAAGCAAGTACCACTGCTCTCGAGTGAATGTGGGTGTTTCTATTATAAAGCTGGATGTGGAATTTCACAGCCTTTCCAGTACGTTTCTCCACTTCAATCAGAGGTTTAAAGGCTAGCGAGCATTGCTTCAGCTTCTTTAGTATTCTGATAAAAGCTGATTTCTGAGCAGTCTGGGGAGGGTGCAGGCATTTTGTGGACCTCTTGTACCCCATGACTGCATCTTCTGTGAGCCCACGACACTACCTGCTTTATCCAAAGAAGCACGATCTTCAAAAAACTCCTGCTTTGTTTATGTGCTGGAAAACTTACGTCTATGGGAACGTGCATCCTTACAGATTTGTATCATATCAATCTCTTTGCAAGTTGTGGTGGCAAACAGTAGCTGAACATGAGGGATGCAATGGTGACAGTGCTTACAGAGATAAATTACTACTCACAGCGATGGAAAACTTCTTTAGGAGGAAATGGCCTCAAGTTGTGCCACCAGACTGGATATTAGGAAAAAAGTCTTCACCAAATGGGTGGTCAAGCATTGGTCGAGGTGGTTGTGTCACCATCTCTGGAGGTATCTAAACAGTGCATAGATGTGGTGCTTAGGGCCATGGTTTAGTCGTGGACTTGGCAATCCTGCTTGGACTCGATGATCTTAAAGGTCTTCTCCAACCGAAACGGTTCTATGAAGAATCTAATGAAGAACTCACTAAGTCCATTGAGGTGCCAGAAGTTACATCCTTCTTTTGATTGACCTTCGTATTGCAGAACAGCATTGACACCATCTACCATCTGCTGTAGCCATCAGTCCTGCTGAAGACCATTTCTTTGTGAGAACTTGTGACTGCAGTTATGCGACCATCAGCTTCAGATTTGTGCAATGAGATAAACCACTGGTATGTATACAATCTAGATCTGACACCAGCACATAATTATATTTATATGGAATGAGTAGGATCAGATAATGCCAAATTTATGCTCGCTTTATAGTTTTATGCCTGCTTTTGTCAGCTTTGGGGAACCAGGTAAGAACTGAGTGGCCACAAAGTCCCCGGCGTGCTCTGCCGTTCCTGGGACAGGGTCATCCCCCTGCGCATCCTGCTGCCGGGGCCATGTCCTGCCAGAAAGGATTGCTCCCAGCCAGAGAGGAGGAGGGTTGGGAGCCATATAAAATATGAATATATTTTATAAAATATACTACTCATTTCTCATGAGACCCCACCTAGAGTACTGCATTCAGCTCTGTAGCCCCCAACATAAGAAGGACATGGACCTGTCGGAGCAGGTCCAAGAGGAGGGCCATGAAGATGATCAGAGGGCTGGGGCACCTCTCCTGTGAGGGTGGGCTGAGAAGGTTAGGGCTGTTCAGGCTGGAGAAAAGGAGGCTGCAGGGAGACCTTACAGCAGCCTGCCGGTACCTAAAGGGGCCTGCAAGAAAACTGGAGAGGAGAGAGACTTTTTTTGCAATTGTGTGGTGATAAGATGAGGGGGAATGGCTTTAAGCTGAAAGGGGATAGATTTACAGCAGCGATTAAGAAGAAATTTTTTACTGTGAGGATGACGAGACACTGGCACAGGTTTCCCAGAGAAGCTGTGGCTGCCCCATCCCTGGCAGTGTCCAAGGCCAGGCTGGATGGGGCTCTGAGCAACCTGGTCTGGTGGAAGGTGTCCCTGCCCGTGGCAGGGGGTTGAACTGGATTATCTTTAAGGTCCTTTCCAACACAAACCATTCTATGATTCTATATATGATATAATACAAAGTGTACCTTTAAAAAATAAATGATGCTTTGGTGGTCTGGCTGAGCACCTGGGCATGCCCCCCAGAAGCATGCTCTCTGTGCCAGCTCTAGCAGGGCTATAAGTAACCCTGCTGCGCTGGAGGAAAACCTGCTTTTTCCAGGTGAACAGCACTTGAGCCAGGGGCAACATAATTAAAAAAAAAATACGTAGGGCACACAGTGCGAATGGCCTCTGAGCAAACAGGGCAGGCACAGGCTCCAGCAACCCTGGCTTCTTCATATTTGGCTGCTTCCCAACGAGGGGAGCAGGAGGCTGCTCGCTGGCCCAGCACCTCGCTCTGGCCACCCAGATGTGCAGGGGGAGACAGAGGGATGCGGAGAGGTGCAGAGGGATGCAGGCATAGGCAGGAGAAGGCAGGTGCTTACAGGAAGCAGAGACAGCATGGGCACCCCCAAGGGAAAAGGGACACCCCGCTGGCACAGGGCAAGGAGACACGTGGAGCTGCCACTGGCCAAAGCTTGCTCCTAGTGCAGGGTGGGAGCTTACACCCTGCAGAGAGGGCAGGGAGGACGTATTGTGCAGGGGAGATGTTGACACTTGGCATGAGAATGAAACCTTGATTTACTAATCTGTGCCCCACTAATCAACAGAGCCAGGCTGGCATTTGCTTGCAGGATGTACAGGGAAGAAAACATAAAGCCTGGAGAAATGGGGTTAATCAATTTAATGAAGAACAGTACAGTGTAGTAGCCTCCTGCAGGAAGGAGGCCTGGAAGGAGGAACAGCCCCCCGTGCTCAGCTGCACTGTCTCCGGACCACCACTCCTACAGGGGGGAGCAGCCTGCCGTCACCCCGTGTGCAAGCAAGCCATTAGCTGCATTACCTCATCCCACAGGAGTGACTCAGATCAGCAGTATCACCTCTGCATGCCAAACACATCAGGTCAATACGTTATTTCAAAGTATGGAGGAAGCAGGCCTAGTATGTAAGAATCCCTCAAGGGAAGAGGAACAGACACAAACTGTAGGGAAAGGCACTTTATTGTACATTCCTGTACATCATCCACCCATGTAGTAACATGCAGAGGTGATCAACGTCTATCAGCTGTGATGGTCTCCCTTCTCTCCAGGAAGAGTGTGGCATATTCATGCTTCAGGTGTGCATCTATCTTCCCCATCCCTGCTGTGTGCTGTTATCAGTGAAGACAGGGTCAAAGAAGTTCATCTGTGTTTGGAACAGAAAGGGAGAGACTCCCAAGGACTTGCAGAGCTGGCTGCATGATGTCGAGCTAGTCCCTGGAAAATCGCAGCTAAAGAAACAGCCTGTACTGCACCATAAATATTCATCATCAAGTTTACAGATCAGCAATCACACAGCAAGACCTTTGGGCTCTGTTTGCAGAGTTATGGGATTGTAAGCTTGCTGGAGGCTGAAAAAGAGGAACAAGTCTGATCACAGAAACTGTTCTGGTCTGGATGCAAGCTGGAATGGTATCTTCTTGTATGGGCAACTGCTCTGTAGCTATCACATAAAAATGTGGAGCTGTGCTTTGGGAGTGATGCAAGGAATACGCTTCAGCTTGCCTCATCTTCTATAGCTTCAGGTGAGAGAAAGCTGTGTCAGGAGAGACACAAAAACCTGATCCCACCCTGACTTTACATGTCAGCACCCCACTGAGCTGTGACCCCTGTGGCACCGTTTCTAAGCTGGGTTTTTGTGAAGGGCAGTTTGGTGCACTTTCTTATGAAGAAAGCAGTATTCAGGTTTTAACATTTTCTACATATAGCAAGGCACTGGTCAAAACTAGCTCAGTGACAGTGTAATTTAACACACTTTTCCTTAAAATTAAAAAATAAAAAATACAGCTGTCTGATTTGATGATGGGCATCATCTCCAGTTTAAAGCTAACAGAACCCTAGGATGCAGGAGGCTGATTTCTGACCTCGGATTCTATCTGTTGAACCTTCATATAATGAAGTTGGGCAGCAGAAGCTATTTCTTGCTTCTTCTTTACTCACAGTGGCTTTAAAAGATTTCAGTGGCTTTAAAAGACATTTTGCACTCCTTTCTAATCTAGGTTTTCAAAGGTTTGCGTAAGCTAAAGCAAAACCACAGGATTTATTTTTCTTTATGGAATTAAAATCAGCAACACATATTTAACAATCCCATGAAGAGTACCCATTTTATTTCAGTTTTCCTTTAAACAGAATAAAAAGGCATCAATTAATCACTGCAAGCACTACCAACAGCAGGCTCTCCTCCCTGCTTTGTCCGCAGGGCAGGTCACTGCCGATGGCACTGTGTGCGGTGTCCTGCCAGCCACAGGGGATTTGCTGAAGAACAGCCCTTCTGGCACCGAGATTGCTGACTATGGTATTTGATAATATGGCATCTTTTTTGCCCGTCAGATTGAGAAACGGAAGGGGGATCATTCTGGGGTCTAAGGCGTAGTAGGTCATGACAAACAACCAGGAGAAATGGCCCCAGGGCTAAAAATCAGTCCTTATTACCAGCCCAAGCTCAGCCTTTGTGCAGAGCCTGAGCAAGTTTTTATGCACATGGTTACATCCTATCAGAGCTGATAAAACAAACCTGTCCCATGGGGGAAGATTTACTGAATTCACTAAACCGGTTGCTTGATGGAGTGAGCCCGGGGCTCGGAACTGAGGCAAAGGTATACCCTGGAGAACTGCTCTGCGGCCTCTAGGCAAAAACCTTTCCCACTCCAACCCTCTCCAGTTTCTGCTAGTGGCATCAGCGGGGCCAAGACTTTATTTTTTGTACCAAGCACAAACAGACAAGGATGTAACACTGGGAACAGTAACGTTTACTGGACACTGTCCACTGCTTTGGGGTCTCAGGGACACGATTACACTGGCGACTTCTGGCTTCGCCCAGCCCCTGTGCAGCAGCAAAAAGGACTTTCCTCTTAAAATGCCAGCAATAAGGTTCTCTGTTTGGACAGCTTGTTAGCAGCAGACACTCAACAGAAGTTTAAAAAGGCTGCGAGAAGGATTAACACTGCCTTGAACCTGCCACTAACCACAGATAGGGGGAATTACAGCAGTATAAAGGAAGGTGTGAATTTAATTAATCATGCTGGCAACCTAAATCCCCCATGTGAGCATTTCTCTTCCAATATGGACCGTGGCCATTTTCAAGACAGTTGATGTTTCTTAAAAGGTAGTTTAAACTACGCTGAAAAAAAGTCACTCTTTATCCTGTAATAAGAGGATCCACATGGGAGCTTATACGGCATAACTGCAGCAATATATCTATAATTACAGTGGTCTGACTTCCCATGCAGATGAGCCCTGGCTCTGGTAGAGTTACTGATTTGTGCTGCTGCATGCGAGAGGGGAACAAGCTCATTGTGTCTGAATTATCCTCTCTGTATGGCCAAGAAAGAAGACAACAAATTTTGGTAAAGAAGAAAGAAAAGAAATTTCCTCTCTCCCCTTTTCATTTCACAACTCCCAACAAAATTACTTGATGCCAAGCCACTTAATCTGTAGGACTGTAAAGCTCCCCAAATACCGTTTGATTTGTGGAGGGAAAGGAATACATAAACAGATTGCTTTTTATTTCTCATTTTTTTAGGCACTAATGCAGTCATTTTAGATACTAAACCACAGGAGAAGAGAGAACGTGTCCCCACCTTTTCCCCCTGCAGCCAAAGGTTAGACAGCTGGCACTGTAGGCTGAGCCTGGTTTCATGACATCTTCTCTGACAGCTCATTTTCAATCTCTGATTCAGCTGTCCCTGATCACAGGTACATTGCATCAGACCTACAAGCTCAGTGGCAATTTAGCAAACTACAAAGAGCATACTGTATTCCCACATACTGTACTCTATATGTAAATAGCATAATATTAAGTCACATGTAAACATCTAAACACAGCCCAAACCACCATTAACTTCCATACAGACATATCAAATACAGGCACACTGAAGTCAGTGTATCAAATGCAATTTACCCCAAATGAAGATCTAAGTCCAAATGCTTGTGAAGTTCAGCACTGCCTTTGTCAGGACCAGGTGTCATCATTCCACATGCAGCAGACAGTCCATATGGCAACTTTTAATTATTTGCATAAAAATTTGACCAGAATATTAATATTAACAGCACAACTTCTGCAAAATAGTGCCATGCACAATCATTAAAGTCTGTGGACTCTAGTCTTTCATCAGGCCACTGATCTAAAAGTCAATTTATGAACTAGTTTCACTGCCCTTCTGATCAGGGTCATTGTCAAGTAAATGTAATGACTTGGGCTGAGAGACATTTTGTCTTGGCATAAGAATATCACCTTTTCCCTCAAGCAACATTTTCACCTAAGCTATTGTACATAAATAGCACATGAAACCAGGAGTGCCTGTTAAAACACTTTCCTTGATGGAATATATTAATTAATTAATATGTATATTAACAACATACATACCCCTTATCTTCTTAAAATAAATAAAAAAAAATTCTTCTCTGCACAATGAATGAAAACGAGAAAAGGCAAATGGTGAAGAATATCAGAAAGTTTTATGAAAGGCAAACACCTCACTCCTAAGATATTCAAGAACGGGGCTTCCAGTTCCTGTTTGAGATGGAAATGCCTGACCAAGGACTGCATCCTGGCAATGCAGGACACTGTCTTTGGAGAAGACCTTTTCTCCCTGCCTGGCCTTACACAGCACATGGGTCATGCAAAGCATCCATGGTGGGCAAGGTGCAACAGGCAAAACCCGGGCCAGCTGAGATGCCAACGAATGCTATTTCCACAGCCATTGTACAGGTGTCCCACAACATGCATGAAGACCTGAACCCTAGATGACCATGATGATGCTCTGCCCTGGAGTTGAAAACACTGTTACGGGGAGGCAAGATCCTAGGGCAAAAGCACAGAAGGACTGAAACTCAATGGCAAAACACTTTTGGAACCAGGAAGAAGAAGAGCCAGGGCAATCAGCATGTTGTGTGGTTCACCTGGGCCATGCTAATACATGAGGACACAGGTAAACCCAGGCAGGACTGTGAAAGATGAGCATTGGCATTGTGATTTCCTGAGGGGTGAATCCCACTCCTATTATGGCAGGGGGCACCCATGGAAAGCTCCCGTAAGGGGAATCCTGAAAGGTTTCTTTCTCCTTCTTTGATCCTCTCAGGTGTCTCATGGAGAGGATGTTCCTCCCTTCCTTGTTTGAGGGAGGTACATTCCTGAAAGGAAAGGGCCAGCTGTACCTGCGATGGTGGTGGGAAGAAGCATCAGCCCTGCAGGCTCCCTCTGTTGCACAGGAGTGCGCACACTGTGCACATTGGTGCTCTGGGGTCAGGCCAGGGCACAGACCCCTCGGTGTACTTGCTTTGCATGCACAGCTGTGTCAGTGACACAAAGCAGGTCTGCAACTTCAGCTGGGTCACTGCCCTCCAAGGACCTCCTTCTGGGGCCTCCTCCAAGCAGAGGATCCACAGCAGAGGCAGGGATGACTCTGACGTGTTTGTACGATTTTTGAACTGAAGATTAACAAAACTAAGCTGTAAATAAGAATTTGGACCTGTTGTGGCTGCTGGGCCACACTGCCCTCCCCACCTGGAGTCTCAGCAGGGATGCTTAGTGAGCAGAGGGGCTTGTGTCTCTCCTCTCCTGGGGAGTTTGCCAAGGCTCACACTAACCTGTGACCCATGACAGCTACTTCAGCTCTCCCCGAAAAAGGTTTGCTTTCTGCCAGTCGATTGCCACGAATCTGCACCTTCCCCTCAGGAAATCTTTTTTACTCATCCCCACCAAAAATCCAAGTGACACATGGCCAAGGTATAATCCCCCAGGCACCCACTTCTTCCAGCATATTCCCTTACCTACATGTATCCCCTCTGTTCCCAGCACAGGCAAGTCCCATTTGCTCATCCTCAGGGGTAGCAGCAGCCAGCATTGCTTGCAGCCAGCTCCCTCCATCTCCAGCTTCCCACCAGCATCCCCCAGCTCCCTTTCTTGTGGAGCTCCTACGGCAGTTCAGCTTGTTCCCCTCTCGCCAGCCTTCCCAAAGAAGCCTCCCAGACAGGGAGCTCAGTGATCCCTCTTCATCCCTCTCAGCCTGGTTACCTGTTTCTGTCCAGGAGAATGGGTTTTATCCAAGCCATTGTTTTCTCTTTCCTGCCTGGCTTCTTTAGCGACTCCAGCACTGCCTCCTTTAACTCTGCATTTCCAGTTAGCAACATAGAAATGAGCTGGGAGAGCAAGTTGCAAGGGATAATAATTAAAAAACAAACAAACAAACCAAACCAAACCCCTGAAACAGCAACAACAACATCAACAACAACAAAACCAACTAAGACCAAAACACGTTGGGTGCTTTTCCATCATTTGAAAAACGATGCAGAAATTGGTATGCATAAAAACGCAGGACTCTCCTGCTGAGATGCTGAAGCCCTGCGGGGAGAGCAGCGGAGCCTCCAGCGCTGAGTCACGCTGGCAGGCAGGGCACTGGGGAAGGCAGCCTCCCCTGAGGTTCGGGCTTTCCTAGGTTTTCCGAATGATCAGACAGGTTGAATCCTACAAAGGGGTTAAGTTCAAACCTTAAATCAGTAAGCTCCAGCAGGAATGAGTCGC
Source organism: Microhierax caerulescens (assembly GCA_035590215.1). NCBI lineage: Eukaryota > Metazoa > Chordata > Aves > Falconiformes > Falconidae > Microhierax > Microhierax caerulescens. The sequence continues at coordinate 28,093,752 of JAVJGJ010000059.1, read as the reverse complement.
AGGGTGTTTCACCATCCCTCTGTTCCTCCCTCACAGCAAACTGGCAGACTGTTCAGGTTTTTCCCTGAAAACTGCCAAACCCACTGTTAAGCCTTAAACTCGTGCTGCTGGAAAGAGGAAACTATTTATAGAATAAAAAAATTGAATGAGTTTGCTGGACCAAGTTCATATTTGGTGACTTCAACAAGTTATGTAAGGGCAGATTTCAAACCACCACCTTTGGAGAATCCTTCTCAGGCTTTTCCCATTTTTTTCCTGTTGTTTTGCTCACCTCTGCTGATTAGAGCTGGGCATCATCCTGCAAGAGTATTTTAACTGGTATATTTTTTTATGTTTTCTTTAGGTGAGGGTTCTGAGCTCAGAGCCTCGCCCCAAGCAGTGGGATCCAGCAGCCTCAAGAAGGCAAGGTGTAGGATTCCCCTGCAGTCTACTCATAAGCCTGACAGCATGCAGATGATCTTGGAAGGGACGGAAGATGTTTCCTTCCTTCAAATTGTCTGGCATTTATCAAAAGTAAGTTCTGAATAAAATATTTGGTGTAAAAAGCACTGCAGCTTAACTTGACCTATTGGTAACAAAAGAGCTTTATTAAGAAATATTTCATGGCTTGCATAACAAATGCAGGATGAATATCATAGTTAAATACATAAATTGAAACTCGGGACTGAGCTGCCAGAAGCCCAAGAATCATGGATGCTCAGCACTTCTGAAATATTAGTTGTCCTCAAAATCGAGATGCAGACAGCTATGTGGATGAAATACTGAGCTTTTGGGTAACACGACTCTGAATACGGAGACCAACCTAAGGACACAATTTATAATCCAAGGAACAGAAAGAGCTGCTGTCCCATTGAAAAGTGCTCCTGCAAACTTCTGAGAACCCCTCACAAGGTATCAGCCCCAGCTGCCACCGAAGCCAAGGTGCTTGCGCGGCATCTCCACGAAGCAGAGCTCTAGTTTGCAACTGGGGGGAAACGATCCACATCACAAACAGGGCACCGCACCCCTATCAGCTGCAGTGCTGTTTTCAACTCATCAAGAAGAAGGATTGCTTTTCTTATTTCAGGACACATCATAGCAAAACATGACCTTTGGATTGTACAAGGGGCCTGGTGGGATCTCCAAAAGCATTGCATTGCTTTTTAATATCTCAGTGTCCGGGAGCTCACATGCATTAACAAATGCTGCAGTTTTTTACAACACAGAGCAGCAGCCTAGGGATGGTTTTGGCATCTCTGCCCACCTCAGGTCCATGTGGCAGTTAGACAGCAGTTTCTCAGGTCACGTAGAAGGTGTGTCTTATTTCCTCCAGTTAACAGAAACAGGGAAGTGTCCCCTGGGGACCGTGTTCTAGTTGTAGTATTTCCTTTGTTGTAAACAACAAGTTGTGCCCTAGGAGAGGACCTGCTAAAAGGATCTGGAGGGTGAAGTGTGCTTCACTTGTGGCTTGGCTTAGCTTGGCTTTCCCTCCTGGCATCAGAGTTCATTAGCCTGTGCACCTGAGTAAGTGGCCAAGCTCCCACAGCCTTTAATGATGCTTCTGAGGTATTTAACAAGGAATTAATTAAGACTCTAAACTGAATAACATCTGTTAACACAATCTCAATTTTTTTCATAAACTGAGGCAGTTGTAACATTTAGGAACTTTAGATCTGTGGGTAAATGCTGAATTTCTAACCTTGAAAAGGAACTGAGCAGCATTTCGGGCCCAACGCTCAACCAGTGCTTCAGGTTTCCTAGTGATTTCAGCTAAAATGATGAGTTATAAACCAGACCTTGGCCTTGCAATTTAAATATTTTAGCTATCTGTCACACAGCAATCTCAATCATTTAAATATTGTGTGGCCATACACCAAAAACAACAGGTGAGGAAGTGGACTTTAACCAAAAGCAAGATGCTGCATTAAGTGCTAAAGGAGAGAAATTAAATGGAGTGTTGGAATATAACTTAAGATGTCTAATGTTCAGTTTTAACAAGCTCTCAAGCAGTGCTTGAAGCAGGGATTAAATCTAATTCATGAATTAAGCAAAGCTCAAAAAATTCCATGACAGAAATGTCATAATTCTTTGCGCTGGAGGTTACTAACGGCACATACATGATTTCTAGGCAGTGGAAGATGATGAGAGCAGGGGCTGCATCCAACAGCCTTCTGTATCTGCAGCTACTCAGGGTGAGCAAAGCTTTCCTGTGTGCACAAATGAAGCACTGTATTACAGAATAATGAATCATTTAGGTTGGAAAAGACCATTAAGATCATAAAGTCCAACCATTAATCCAGCACTGCCAAGTCCACCACTAAACCATGTCCCTAAGCACCACATCTATGTGTCTTTTAAACACCTCCAGGGATGGTGATTCCACCACCTCCCTGGGCAGCCTGTTCCAATGCCTGACAACCCATTTGGTGAAGAAATTTCTCCTCATATCTGATCTAAACCTCACCTGCCACAACTTGAGGCCATTTCTTCTTGTCCTGTCCCTTGTTACTTGGGAGAAGAGACTGACTCCCCCCTGCCCACAGCCTCCTTTCAGGCAGCTGTAGGGAGCGATAAGGTCCCCCCTGAGCCTCCTCCTCCCCAGGCTAAACCTCCCCAGTTCCCTCAGCTGCTCCTCATAAGACTTGTGCTCCAGACCCTTCCCCAGCCCCGTTGCCCATCTCTGGACACGCTCCAGCACCTCCAAGTCCCTCTTGCAGTGAGGGACCCAAAGCTGAACACAGCATTCGAGGTGCAGCCTCACCGGTGCCCAGTGCAGGGGGACGGTCACTGCCCTGGTCCTGCTGGCCACACTGTGTCTGACACAAGCCAGGGGGCTGTCG
>JAVJGJ010000059.1:28072944-28090720 GCA_035590215.1 Microhierax caerulescens | reverse complement strand
AGAGCCTTCCTGCCCTCAAGCAGATCAACACTCCTGCCTGGCTTGGTGTCATCTGCAAAGTTACTGAGGGTGCACTCAATTTCCTCCTCCAGATTCCTGATACAGACATTAAACAGGGCTGGCCCCAGTACTGAGCCCAGGGGAACAGCACTTGTGACCAGCCACCAACTAGATTTAACTGCATTCACCACATCTCCTTGGGCCCTGCCATCCAGCCACTGTTTTACCGAGCAAACCGTACACTCATCCAAATAGCCAGTTTCTCCAGGAGAATGCTGTAGGAAACATGCTTCAAACACTTCTGCATTAGAAAGACCCTAATGTGTCCTCCCCAGCTTTTGTAACTCTCGAAAGGGCTGAGATGGAAGCGTGGAAGGGACTAAATAAACACAGCACTAACCACATACCTACAGGGATACTCCGTCTCATGTGCCATCACATGACAAAGTGATACAGGAGCTTCCCCAAGACAGTATGGGCAGGGCACCACTGCCTGTTACAACATGATTCCACCTCACATTACTGCCTTTCCATTGCTAATAGTCTCCTAACGGCTGAGTGACACAACTGGGCGCGGCAGGCACACTTTCACCACCAGACTGGGAGTTTTGACATGGGCTCCTCAGCCTCCATCATGACGCAGAATGAGGACAGAAGGAAAACTGCCAGGGTACTTTGCGGCAAGGGCAGTGCAAATTAGCGTGCAAGTTTTGTTACTGCGATTACAATGCCTTTAACAGGCAAGATGCACATCCTTGAAATGCTTTGAGAGAGATTAGATTTCATCTATTAAATCCAGATTACTTGATGTTCTTCATTTTTCTGTTCAGTTAGGTTAATACAAAAGGCTGCGGGGCTTCTGTTTTATTTTGCTCTCTTTGAGCAGGATAAAAGCAACATTCCCAGCTTTATTTTCCCTAATGGTGGGATGCAGTGTTGTGGCCATATTCGTCCTTCCAGCTCAGAAGCTGGCTTGGAGCAGGTTGCTGTGGTTTCTCAAGCTGTCCTTTGCTGGGCATTACAAAGGAAGTGTCTCCTTTGGACAAATGCTTCAAAGGACAATTGCTTGCAGAAAGCAAACATCATTCAGAGCAGATCCATCTTGGCAAATCTATACCTGCATTACCATAGGAACTAAGCTGCTCCCAAATATTTGGCAGTGAAAGCGTACAACCGAAATGGGAGTGAGCCCGCTACTGTACATAGAAGGCATACTGCCTGTAGTGTACCTTAAAATGCTTGTCACATCCTCCTTCAAGTGTGCTAGGAAGCTTCTGTCCACACCTGGGGGAACACAAATGATAAAATGCACATGGGAAGGTACATAATATGATGTCCCGAGTTCAGGGACCAATTCTGCCCCTGGTACTCTTTTTTGACCTGGGACAGGGTACCATCACTGAAAGGGAACAGCTCTGAACAGAGGATATTTGTCCTTAATGCTCCCTCTCCTTTGCCAAAACAGATCCCTAATCCTTAAGTGGTAAGAGTGAGGTGCTCCCCAAGGCACACTCCCCCTCCTCCTGCAGGTGAACATTCACTAAAGTTCATCTGTGCCTCAGGCTCATGGCTTTGTAGGGGGCTCATGGTCTGGCTGGTTCTTGCTCCAGATCCAGCCCCAACTGAGAAAGAATGCAAAGAATGTGGGGAAATGGAGCAAAAGTGATCACCTACAGTAAAGGATGAGCCAGGAGAGGGCTTTTTGTCTTTCCATGCCTAACTCCAGCTGGATGGATGTCAGAGGGATAGGAGTTATGTGTAGTGCATTTCACAAACTTGCCCTGAGTTTAACAGCATTGAGATGAACACTGAATACACAATGAACAATAATAAGCGTGTCCAGCTGGGAATGGCAATTCCCTCTCCAGCACACTCAGAGAGCTGCTTAAGCCTAAGGACTGGTACAACAGTAGAACTACAGATTAAAACACTAATACAGGAATGAAAAGGGGCAATACTGCCCATTCAGATGTGGCTCAAGCCATGGAGGCACAAGTTTTTCTGCCTCCTCCTTTTTGGCCTTCTGAACCAAGAGAGAGATCAATACTACTGAAGGAAGGATGCCATCCTTGTCTTCACCGTGGATCCTTGTAGGGGAGCTTGTAGACTAGTGTGAACTAGGCTTGCTCCTACAACTAATGTTACTACTGCAAACTGGCAGAGATTTAAACCCAGTTTGGAAGCAGATTCAGTAAGCTGTTGAAGGTGTCTAACACTTTCAGAATAACAGTAAGTCCATCTTTCTTCTGAAGATATCCCACATTCTTCTGCTGACATCCCAACTTTCTTTGCCAGCTACCCATTTTTTCCTGCAGCCATTACTTGCCTTCTTGCGCTCTGGCAAGCAGCCCAGTGCTGGTCTTTGTGTTCTATCTGGCAGCAAGCTGATTTGCCACCCCAATCTCATAATGACGCCTGGTGCTGATGACCTTTTGAGAAGACTGCCTTTTGGCCACATCACTAGCAAGTGTCTAGTGCAGGAAAAAAAAGCAGATGAGGGATACAATGCTAGTTAGGACCCTCAGTGCGATAAAAATAGAGGAAATAGAGCTAGGCTACGCAAAAATGGTACCAGGGCATCAAGAAAACATAACATGGACTGCTACTGCATAGTGTTACTGAAGACCTGACTACTCCAGTTCTCTCTGAATCCCAGCTGGAGCTTGTCTCTACCTTGTAGACTGGGGAAAGGACCATTCCACAGGATATCAGATGATACATTTCATTGTACATGTTCAGAGACAATAAAAATAGCTCTCTTCAAAACAAGCAAGATTGCAGACAACAAGAAATCTGCTCCATCCCCCCAGAACGCCCTTTGACATAGCATAGAATTGTTTAGGTTGGTAATGACCTTTAAGATCATCAAGACCAACTGTTAACCCAGCACTGCCAAGCCTATCAATAAACCATGTCACTAAGCACCACATCTACACGTTTTAAATACCTCCAGGGATGGTGACTCAACCACCTCCCTGGGCAGCCTGGCCCAATACTTGACAACCCTTTCTGTGAAGAAATTTTTCCTAATATCCAACCTAAACCGCCCCGGTACAACTTGAAGCTATTTCCTCTTGTCCTGTTGCTTGTTACTTGGCAGAAGAGACTAGCACCCTCAGGCCCTTTCCCACCAGGCCCTTTCCAGCCGCTCTGCCCCAGCCTGTAGCGCTGCCTGGGGCTGGTGTGACCCAGGGGCAGGACCCAGCACTGAGCCTGGTTGAACCTCATGCAACTGGCCTCAGCCCATCGATCCCAGCTGTCCAGATCCCTCTGCAGAGCCTTCCCACCCTCAAGCAGATCAACACTCCTGCTCAACATGGTGTCATTTGCAGACTTACTGAAGGTGCACTCAATCCCCCCATCCAGATTATTCGTAAAGCTTATTGCCTCCTCCTCCACTGAGCTGATAGCTGAACCCAGATGATAGAGCATTATTACATCAGCCAAAGAAATCCACAACAAAGGGAAAACCACATCAGCTGGAAGGAAAAGTTCTTTTATTCTAACAGTGCTTACTGAACAAGGGGACAAAAACTTCCAGAGACATGTTGCTGGCTTACAGTTTAATTGATGCCCTCAGCTTTGAGCCAGCATAAATTATTATTATGAGGGAAAACGCTGAGCTGAAGCTATGCAGACACTTGCCAAAGGAAAGCAATCCTGACAGTTGCTATAGGGAATTCTCTGCAGCTTTCCTGACATTTTGCAGTGTACTTCATGCTGACCTGCTTGAATTAAATGAACTTATGCCAAAAGCAGTGTTCTCCCTTAGCTGTGCACTGACGCAGCTCTCTGGTGGTGCTCATACTGGGAGACACTGTGCTTGTACCTAGTCTGGGGCTTGTATCCTGGAAGAATAGGATGTATCATTCCTCCTCTGTCCTCACACTTGTTAAAATCTGATTTTGCCTGCTAGCAAGAAGCTTGACAGTGTCATCCTTCAAAGTGAGGAGAGCCTAAATTTGCCCACTTACTAATTTGCCTTTCATGTACTTTGCTACCCCATAATGAAAGCAGCCATCAACCACCCTAACAGAGACTCATACACCCCCTGAAGCTTCTCTCCAGTTAATAGCCTTCTACCCTCCTGCTCCTTGCCTGGATATCTAAAAATCCATGCCATGTTTAATGAATTTCAGCTTGAGTTACCAGAGAAGCTTTGCATTTATACAACAGGCCCAGGGGACCAGCAAAAATTTGGGAAGATGAAATTCTTGCAATTTCGGATTTGTTTAGGTCTGGAAAGAGTCTGTGAGAATGAAGACCGAAACCTGAGGAAAAGGCAAAAGGACATCTGCACTGGGTTAATGCTTGTAAGTTGGAAAGTAAATTCTTGTTCTTCTCCTTTGTGATTCCCCAGAGTGTCAGTATAATAAAGAGGAGACAGAAGAGGGCAGGAAAAGTGCCAATATGCTACAGCACAACAGTTCTTGGGGATCATGGAGGGGCAAATAATCCTCCTGAAGCCCATGGGTTTTAATACTCCTAACTGTGTTTCAGATGCTTAATAATGGGGTTTTTTGCTCAATGTTTAGCTCTCTGTACTCCTTGCTATTTATTAAAAAAATCACTGAAAATATATTTCCATTCCATAGAAAGTGCAATGAATTCTGCACATAACGTAAAAGGTACACATGAATCATGACAACAGCATTCCATACACAAGAAGACGTGTATTAAACTTGACTAATCCTTTATACAAAGACATATCTGTTTTTCCAAGTGGCTGTTCGAGTCACACCAGGAGCACAATGAATTTCTGACTCCATGCCCCCAGAACGCACAGCATTTCTGTGAGGCTCCTTATCTGGCTATTCAGAGCATTCGGCTCAGGTATCCACCACCACTTCCCACATCTGCACTAGACTCTCTTTTTTTTCCTTACAAAGTTACTGCAAAATGCACTCAGCAGTAAGACACTAATATTTCTGTCCTGTCTTGACCTCAGCATTGGTGTTTTCCATCCAACCATGCTTCTTCCAAATCATATTTCATTGTCCTCATAAAACTACTCAGGCCACAGCACAAGGGACTGCTTTGCTATCTGAGTGCAGGACAAAAGACTGAAATGAAGCAGCATCCTCCAAATAACCAGAATAAATCTACAGAAGACACCAGGATTAGGCCGATTTGTTCCCACGAGGATCTGTGCTGTGTCCTCTGTTTATCTACAAAATGTACCCTGCACAACCAATTAAGGCTTCTTCAAGCTTGGGACCTTGGAACTGATCTTATTTAATACTTTCATTAACGACCTTGGCACAAGAAAATGAAAACATGCTAATGAAACTAGAGCATATCACAAGATTCAAAGGCTGTGTCAGTGCAGATAAAGATCAGAGTATTATACAGGTGGAGTAAAAGTAAACCAGACAGGATAAACTGAAGATCATGGAGTATAAAGTCATGTATTTAGGGATTAAAACCAGAATTTCTGCTACAACTTTAGAACCAGGATTTCTGCTATAAATTTAGGAGCTTATAATTTAGCAGCAAAATAGGAGCACCTGATACTTCTTGCTAAGCACAATCTGACAACCCCTTGCTAATGTGAAGCTGAAACCAAAGTGTGATGCCAAGAGGTGTAAGAAGAGTCATTTTCACCAGTAATAAAGGGAATATGCTAGCACTGGGACCTTGCTGGCATACTCTAAATACGGGGGGTGGGGGGTGGGGTGTTGTGTTGAACAAAAACAAATTCAGGCTGAAGAGGTACTGGGGCTTTTTTGGTAGAGGGAAGGAGGCAAAGGGACTACTAGAACATAGGAGGTTTAGGCTACACTTGTGCAGGCAGCGTGAATAAATCACAAGGTAGGATTGCAGCATTTGAGGCAGACGCAGCAAACCAGGCATGCTCCTGCCTTGAAACGTGCACAGAATTTACTCTCATGCTTCAGTGAACAAGCACAGAGCCTTCCACCATCACTCGTACCGCCTTCCCAAAGGTACCCCCAGCATACTTCTGCTGTTCATAATTAAAGACAGACCTCAGAGGGGAGACAGGCCTGCAGGAACGACTCCCTCAGAAGCTGCCTTAGTGAAATACTAAAAAGCAAGTAGATCTTCCTTGCCAAATTGGACTAGACATAGCCATCTCCTTCCAACTAATGAAACACTTCTTTTTGTTCAGATTTCTCAGCTGGGACTCCTATCCTTGTATTTTGATACCTGATCCCATTTTCCCCCATCTGTTCACACCTTCTCTCCCCCCACACGCCCATTCCCTCTGCAAGCTGCCTACGTGCCTCTGAGGGATGAGATGAACTACTGAAGGGAATGTCTCGCATCGGGCTCTTGTACTTAAAAATGGGCATTGAGTCGCTTTTTTGTAATGAAACAGCATCAATATTTCAGCAGCATGAGAAGAGTGGAATGCCCATAGCTGAATAGGAGCCAGGCTATCATTCCAGAATGCAAAAGATGCCAGGACTTTTCATCCTGTGTTGAAGCTTTCGGAATATAACATAGCAAAGGGAGCAGAGTTCCCAGGGATTGCGGACTTCCATACGACCCCATCCTTGTTGAATGAGCCATAGTGATGATGAGCTATGTGCAGAAATACCCTTTTCCTGTAAGGACTAGAAAGACTGATGGAAGAAAGAGAAAAAAAAAAAAAAGTACAGAGCGCTTTACATTGATCCCAGTGCAATCCAGTCTGCTGTGTACAATCTCCAGTGCGCCAGTCAGGCTTATGCATATTGTAGAGAGCAGAACATGCACACACCCATTACCTTAGCCCACACTTCAGCTCCCACCCAAACGGTCACCTGCTCTGCTCTTGAAACTCCTTACAGGTTTCTTGGAACCACCCTGAGATTCTGATGCCACCACAGCTGCTCACAGCACAAATTTTTATCCAAACTGGTTCAAACTTCAACCAATGTTAAAGTCTACAGGGCAAGAAGATTTTTTTTTAGCTGCCTTCTCAGCTGCATCAAGTTGTGCCGCTGTCACTGATGTAATCAAAAAAGTGGGAATACGGTTTTACTTTTTACTCAGGCCAAATATTAATGGCACAGTGCCTAAAGATGCAGGCTACTATACGATGTCCTGACTAATGACGTGGAAAACAGAGTGAGCAGAGAAAGTTTACAAGTGATACACTGTTATTTGCCAGTCAAAACAGAAGCCTGAGATGAGGTTGTGAAAAAATTGCATACAGACAAATGCTGATTGAATGGACAACACAAAACAAAGGAAACTCCATGTTACCGAGTACAGTCTTGGAAGAAATCATTTAAGTATTGATGTGGTCAGCAAAATAAGAACATTTGCACAATGTTCAGCAACACTCTAAAAAGCTGACAAAGGGAAGCACTGGACGGAGAAAAGTCCTGAAAGCACTAAACCACTGCCTAAATCAATATAGTCTCACCTTGCAAGCAGTGTTCAGCACCAAGTCTCCCATCACAAAGATATCTAAGAAACAGAAAGTGCCCACAGCGGTATAATAGAAGAATTTCAGAAGCAAGGATGGACTAAATGAGATTGAACAAATCCTACAATAGGCTTACAAGAAAAATCTTCAAGCAATTAATTAAATACAAAAGACACACACTCACAACAGGCAGCACTTTTCTCTGATTTACACCAGATGAAAATCCAGCCTTATCCTTTTAATGTGAATCAAAGGGAGTTTGTGCTCTGTGAAAGCAAAGCACTAAATGATTCTTGATGACAATCACCCTACTTATCAGGCCTTGCAACTACTGTTTGTTCAAACCAATTAAACAGCTGTGTGCCAAGAATAACAATAAACCCAATTGCATCAGCAATACAGAATATTCCTCTCCACCTGAAGAAATGTATGACTTTGATTGGAAATATGGAAGTATAATACAAAAGGGGAAAATCTGGAGAATTCAGCTCCCTAAAAAATAACACTTTGCACAGTACGCAATTTAGCCCTGCGTACAGACCTGATGACTGCTTATGTGCCTTCTGAGTAAACCTGAACATAATTAGTGTATTGTCTTTGTATTGGTCCATCAGGAGTAAATTTCAGCCATTGTGAATATTCATCAAATTGCTCTCATATTTGTAGACTTTGGCTTCTGTTCAACCTATTTAATTTTATTTAGTCACTTAAGGATCTGGAAAGAGACACCTCCAGAGGCTGTGTGATAGGAAGGAGTGTACCCTGGAAATGCTTTCCGCAGGCTACAAAGAGATGCTAGGACTACCATGCGCAAAAATTCAGCAACTTGGAGTGATGCCTACCACAGAGAAATCCATGTCTGTCTTGCCATGGAGTGTCCTAAGGAAGTCTTGGGAAAGAGACCCGACATTTTCAGGATACACCTTTCTATAAGGTGTATAAGCCCCTTTAGATAGATAATATCTAAAGGGGCTTATAAGAAAGACGGAGGTGTTTTTACCAGGGCCTGTAGTGACAGGACAAGGGCAATGGTTTTTAAACTGAACGAGTGTAGATAAGACTCTTGGACATAAGGAATCAATTTTTGAAGATGAAGGTGTTGAGGCATCAGCACAGGTTGCCCAGAGAAGCCCTGGATGCCCCATCCCTGGCAGTGTCCAAGGCCAGGCTGGATGGGGCTCTGAGCAACCTGGTCTGGTGGAAGGTGTCCCTGCCCGTGGCAGGGGCTTGGAACTAGATGGTCTTTACAGGTCCCTTCCAACCCAAGCCACTCTATGATTGTATGATTCTATAACAATAAATACATATTCATTAAATATCCAATGAAGTACTTCTAATTATTAATTGAATTGTTTTCTAAGTCTCCAAAAGGGGTTCCTGATTCCCCTGTAAACTTGTCATAAAGCTGGAGAACTAATTATTTCTCAAATGATTGCTCATTGTATAAAGTCTTTGTTATTTCACATCACTACCACACAGACTATGTTTGTCCCCACCATACCTAAATCTTACCTGGGCAGTTACCTAGCCAAGAATGAATGTATCAGTTACAGTACTCTCCTATGGACACAATCTTTTTCATTTACGATTTTTCTATCCTCGCCAATGACTAACTGCCAATTCTATAGAATCTTGAATCCAATCACCTTTACCAAAGGACCATTTTCTTACAAACATAGTTGGAATCAAGACAAGCTATTTGAAATGGTAGAACTATCTTAGAGTTCAAAAACCTCAACAAAAGCTGGTCTAAAGAGAAAGTTGGCCCATTATGATACCAACTCTGAAGCACAACACTTTGTGTGATGTCCCACTAACACCATTTAAAGCAGAAAGGCCTTTCAGGCTTGAAAGGTATAGCTGATGGCCACTTTCTATTTAAAGGAATTTTTTAAAAAGAGAGAGACTATGTGGAGGAGTGCGGCAGAAACTGACTTGCATGAAGCAAGACCTGATGCATTTGGCACGCTGGACAAAATGTATCATATTTGGGGAAACAGTGTGCACAAGCCACAGATTTTAATGATTCTTAAGAAGGAGGCATTGACTGTCACCTTGAGAAGGATGAATTTTTTTAGTTTGTTTATAGAAAGTTTGCTTCTGATAAGTTCTAGGAAAATGTCTTTCCAGATTCTCTCCTCATGCAGCTTTTTACACGATTCTGATACAGATTCCAGTATATGTTATAGTACAACAGCTACAATAACAGTCACAACATATTTTTTAAACTATGCATACTAACAAGGAAAACCTACTTACAATCAATGTCAAAAGCTTTCTCCATATTTCATATTGTATAGCCAGGCATTTCTTTGATATTATGCACATTGATTCTGTAGTATGGGAAAGATTGAGACTTTATGTATTTATTTTCAGGGGAAATTTTGGACTGAAGCCAGGAAACAACAGCTGGTCCTGGTCCAGAGTTATCTGCTGAAACATGAGAAGGGACTGCTGGAAAATTAACGATCAATAAACCTTCTGCTTTGAAAAGTTTCTTTTGTTGGAGACAAGGAAGAGACAGGAGAGATCACTCTACATTTAAAATAACCCACCAAGATTAAAAAAAAGGCAAAATGGGGATTTGAAAAGAGATCTCACATACCAGATGAGTGCTTTCATTCCTATTGTAGAAATATGGTTTCTTTTTTCATTAGAAAAGTTCTGCAACCTTCCTCTGCAGGGTAAGAAGTCTGAATTCCTGAAGAGTTTGACAGGGGAGGACATTCACTTCCTACCCAGCTCTGATGACAGCGGCATGGGAACGATAAAGCAAACTGGCCAACCAGTGCTCCTTCGACATCGCACCCAGGAAAGTAAGGCATCGTCCCTCCAGGGAAACATTTGAATACAATGGCTAAGAAAGGCGGTAATCTGTGGTGCCTGAAAAAGAGATTTATAAAATATTTGATACATTTAACATGACATTTTATACCACAGATTTACCGTTAATTATCTTATGATTTTAATGATCCATGCATAGCTTTTAAGCACAGGGATTTATAGAAACATTGTATTTAAACTTATATAAATTAGATCACTTAAAAGAATTGCCTGTTCTTAAGAAGGGGAGCAATGCTAACTATGTAACACTAACGCCTAATCTTTCAAAAACACTTTACTGAAAGTTACACAAACATGAATAATTTGAGAAGAACAGGAACCATTTAGCTGCTGTGGGAGGGATCCCACAAAGAAGCAGAATTAAATAAATACTAGGATTTAATTACAGCTTTTCTGTGTGTTCTATTTGAAAGTCTCCAGTGTTCAAATACATGGAAATTAGATCTGAAAACTCCTCCCAGCATCACTGGTTAACATTGTGAACATCTAGCACCTTCAGACAAAACTCGTGATGTATTCATCCATGGATCAGGACCACATGTTAACCTCTCTATTCAGAAGTCTCTCCCACTGCAGAGATGTCACTACCTTCCAACACAGCAGTGTTTCATCTTGTTCTTTTGGGGACTATATGTTGTAAGTGTAGCTCTTTACCTCATCAGAAAGCTCTACTGTCTCATTAGCAGCAGAACATGTACAGAGAAGAGGGATGCCTCTCTCATTTTGGTTTCTCCAGAAGGCAAAACTTGCCGTTGGCAAGCTCATCCCACTAATGTAGGAGGCAGCCCATTGCCTAGATACCTCTTTCACTGGTCTGAAGCTTTTTTCCCTTGCTTGTAACTCCACGGATGCTCATGCTGTGTATCTGAGGCTTCCTACAACATTAATGCAAATAATTGTTACAATTTGCATTAGCACAGGCCACCATTAAGCAGCTTGCTTATGCCATTATGATGGCAGATAAGTACAACAGTGATAAAATATTTCAGTAAAGCAAAGATGCAGTATGTTAACTGCCAAAATTAATCCGGTTACTAAAGATCCATGTATAGTGTCCTGTTCTTGCCTTGTAAAAGAGCATTTCAGGCTAAAGTATGTATATATGTATATATATGCACATGCCATTCCCTTCTTCCACTGAAGGATTATTTCATTCTATCTATAAATCACTATTAATGGTGTGCCAGGTACATAATCATAACTAGCTAGAGATTTAACATGCACTTTTCATATTCCTCAGATTTCTGATCTTTGTACAAGGAAGACAGTACAAAGTCCTAATTAAACTCATAACCAAGAACCTTGTCATTACAAATTGCAAGGAAAAATTCAATCCTTCTGCCACACTGAGCTGATGGAAGAGCAAGAACTCTTCAAAACTGAGTTTTAAAAAATATCTTACCTTTTAGACAGACTTCTGAGGCTTACGACAAGATTTATTTTAGCCTATAAAGTTGCCATGAGAAAGGACAGCTACATCACATATTCCCACAGATATCTCTGGTTAACTGCTTGACTACCTTCTTTCCACCTCTGTCTTTTCTGTCCTCTCCCTTTCATTCCTTATTATTCCTTATTATTATTATTACTATTCCTTATTATTGGTCCCTTATCAGGCAGTGTATTTCAGAATAAGAATGGCTCGCTTTCTAGAACAGAGTTTTCATGTGAGGAATTACCCCAGCTTACCTCCAGGGTACAGGTATAATTGTTCATGATTCCTTTAACAATCAGTTTCCCTGTACAGATGAACACTTGACCTTCAAATATCCATCAGCCTTAATATTATATGGCCTAGAACAAAAAAGTATGTTTAGATTATATACATTGGGTGCTTTCAGATAAAATGCTTGTCTATTTTTCCAACTGTTAATCAATCTAGTACGAGATACTGCCTCTCTGCACCAGTTTTGCCTGTTGACATCCCTGCCCCATCACAGCTACACCAGTTTAGATAATCAACCTAACAAGAGTGGCCTTCAGTGACCTGCCTGCAGGACCTGATGCTTTCTCACAACTTCCCCACACTCCTACCTATACCTCCAACACCCCCTCTCCAGCCCCCATTGTGCAATCTGTTTGAATGACGTCCCTTCTCCTGTTTGGATAACTTGCTCATATGGCAGCTGCAGAGGAAGGAGAAGATAAAGATAAAAAAAAGCAGAAAGTGCAGAGATCAAAGGCCCGACAGACAGAGCTTTCCCTGAATTTACTAAGCAACTGATGAAGCCTTTCCAAGCACCAGGGGACCTTTATACTTGTTCCCTAGTGTCCCCTTCCCCTTCAATACATCTCGTTCCCTTAAAGGCATGCTAAATGTGTGCAGGGTTTATGCTCTCTGCCCTCTGCATTTCATTTTTGCCTTGCACATCCATTCCCACTACCTGCTTTCTCATTTGTCATGACCACTGGCAAAACAGCAGAAAAGCCAAAAATCTATACATATATATTGCAATATAGATATTTTCTGAAACCAACAATCTCATAGCACCGCAATAAACTGTTCATGGATGACTGACTTAAATGGTCCACTACCATAAATTGGGTAATTTTTCTTAGATAAAAGCAAGTCATACAATTAGAAAAGGGAACCAGTTACTTGTAATAAAAGAATAATCAAATCACCATTAAAAGAAAATTAGCTGCATTTATCTTAATTCTAGGGGCCCTACTGTTGCCTCCTGATAGGAGGATAAAATTTACTTGACAATCTCGGTGACTTTCACCACTTCTGTTTATTCACGCAAAAGGAAGCTCTTTATTATGTTTTGCCAGAGCAAGTTGCATTTAACTGAACAAAAGCTGTTAAAAGACTATTTGTTGCATTTCTGTAAAAAAAAAAAAAAAAAGACACAGCTCAACTTTCAGGGATACCATTGAGCTCCAGCTGGCTCCTCTGTCCTCCCACTTGCAAGTCACACTTGCTGGGACAGAGCCAGGGAAAACAAGAGAGAGGCTCAAGGGAGATCTGCAAACTAGTCCTGTTCGGTTTGGGGCCTGGGGCTGCTCCTGGAGAGGAATCTCCTAGTCCACTCCTCCACAGGTGTCTCGTGGCAGCTGCAGCACCGCGAAGCTCCAGCGCTTTGGAGCCACTTCAGAAGAGGTTCACCGGACCTACTTTGGACCAGAATGGGCAAAGCTGTATTTTTTATGCCAACAGCTCAAAGAAGGGAATGGTTCTGTTTAGCCAGTATCCTCCCTCCTTCCCCGGCCATCAGGACAAAAGGAAAGGTGTCTGAGGTGGGGAGGCAGCTCACCCAGGTAACATAGGTCTGACTCTGCTCCCCAGAGCCTCTTCTACTTCTGAGCACCACATGCCATGGAAGGAAAGGATGCAGAGAAACCCTGTTACATTTGATAAGGTGCGATATATCGCACTCCCAGAAAAGAGGACTGGAATTTAACATCAACTACCATAAGAGTAAGAGGGAAGAAAAAGTGTCAGACAAAAGCTGGGACGTTACTACCAACATGATCAGTAGCTACTCCAGCATATCGGACTACAGCAGCATTTACCCTGCAGCAGATATCAATATTCATCGATATCATCCTTTACCAGCAAAGACCAAACTACTCTCGGCATGGAGAGGCACTTATCCTGCAGCAAGTTAAACCAGATAAATGGCACCCAGCAGCAAAACCGAGGTTTGGTACCACCCTCCCACACTGCCTAACCCAAGCATTCCTTGATGCTTCTTCTCCCAGCAGAAGAAAACGGCCTGCATACAAGAGCACTCACTATTAGCTACACTCTCAACAACTTCTTCAAAGGCTTGTCCTCCCTGAAGCGATTAGTTTATCCCAGCAATGAACAAGCCATGAAAGTATTTTCAAAAAATTAGGAAGTCCTGTGGCCCTCCTCACAGCACGGTGCAGATACAATACAGAATCAGGCTAGATAACGTTTAAAAACCTTGAGTTCCCACTAGTTCACATTTATTTGTTACTTACTGGACTCCAATGCTGCTTTAGCCTCTTAAACGGGTGACTTTTTGTTTTTAATAAGTAGAAAAACACGCATGCCAGCCTCTAGCACCTTTACAAAATGCACATAAAAACCAATAGTGTAACAAAAGATCTTCTCCTTTTCGTTTCATTCCCAAGTCCCCAAACCAAGTGAGACATAAGTACTTCACCTAGAAAAGTTGTGACCATCATTTTAATTCTTCCACAAAGACTTAAACTTCACGTTTGAGCTAGAACAGTTGAGCTGTTTCTCACAGAGAAAACCAGAGCCAATTCCAGTTTTGCCCAGGTTAACAAACTTTATCACCATTTTACTGAAGAATTCCAACACCTACAACCACCAGAGTGGCACCTTTAAACTCATGAAGAAGTTGGACTGTTGGAAGTATTCTGCTGGTTCCAAGGAAGACTACTCAAATATGGAAAATCTAATGAGAAAACTCAATTTTAGTATGCTCAGCTGACATCTTAAAATTTGCTAGCAGAATTGCCTTAAGACTCCAGCTCTCACATAAGACTGCTAAATGTCCAGTCCTCCTAAGCAAGTCCTCTTCTCCACCCACAACTTTTACTAGAAGTTGGAACAAGAAAAGAAGGGCAGAGGGTATAACTACCAAAGAATGATAGCAAGGAGAACAAGATTGGGAGTATGGGCAGGAACTGAGCAGAAGGCAGGAGTCAGAAGGGGAGGAGATGGAATAGCAGTGTAAATTAGGGGGCAGATAATAACGCAAAGAAAAGGACAGGAAGCAGCACAGGAGCAGAAGCGAAAAGTCCTTCACCACCAGAACACTGGGCCTTTATAAACATGAAATACATTCTCTCACCATCAAGCAAACAGGCATGAGACTAGTTGTAAAGAATCTCCATCCCACTCAAGGCAGGACACAAATGAGTAAGTTTTTCTACTGCTACCCACGACAGGACTATTTCGGATAGTACAGGAGTATGCTGTGGATCCAAAGAACTCAGTCATGCTGTTGTTCAGGGGCAGCCTGTGTAAAACCCATGACAGAAGTCTGTTTTTCGGCATTCTTTGTATGCTTACTTTAATTCATTGTTCTATATGTTTGCTTTGTGAGATGCTACCTTCACCTGCCGTGTCGCCATTGTACAGAGTGTAGGGAAGGAAGTTGCTGTCTATACCACGTCTACCTGATTTGCTGCAGAGATGAAAAGCATGTGATGGAAGGGGTTGATTCTGCTGGGAAAAAAAAAAAAGAGTCTTATATGTATGGCAAATAATTGAGCCTTCAGAAAACTGGGTTCTAACTTTCTTGTAAAGTTCACATGTAAGTCTCAGGAATTTGCTTACATATAGCCCTCATTTTTCTCCCACATTACAATTGAGTAATTTGTGGTGTGAGCTGCTAAGATGCTGAATGTGAGTAGGTGCATCTGAAGTCAGTGGGAAGCGGACTTTCAGTACATGCCTAGTAGCATAAAGCATGTACCACCCTGGAAATGTTCAGTATTTACCACTCTGGAAATTAAAGTCTTGTATTTCTCCACATAGGTATCCAGAAGTGTTGATATTTTTCATTTCCTGGACATAAGACCAGATAATGCCAACCATTTAATAAATGGTGTGACAAGGGTAAAGTCATTAATGGTTAGTAGGATGATAGCATTCCTGAAATACTCTAAATGAAATTAACTTTTTTTTTTTTTTTTAATTCAATGAAGGGTAATGCTACGCAGTAAACTACATTAAAGTATACATGTAATGAGCAATAAAAGAAACATTAAATAGAAACATAAAACTGGAAAACTTCTGGAGTTTAGCCTCCTGCTATCTCTGGCAACTACATCACATGAGCACTTTTATAAATTGATCAGGCTCCAGTTTCAAAGTGGGCTGGCTTCCTGCCCTCAGCACATGGGAGTTGGTCCACAGCCTCATTGCTCCGAAAGTCTGAAATCTTCTAATTCACAGTCTAGATTAATTAATGTCCATTTTACACAAATTTGTCTTCCATTTAAATAACAATTCTACATCCACATTGTTTACTTTCCTTTTGAGACAACACCAAGTCTTCTCTTAACCTTCACTTTGCTGAACTAAACACGACAAATTCTTCAAGTCTCCTCTCATAAAAGCTCCCTGAAGAACATCATTCCTACTTAGCAATAGGATTCCTCTGGGGAAACAAGCTTATGGTTATGTGATTAAAAGCACTATCACAGTGCAGTCTTAAGGCACATAAGTCCACAGGACCCAAACCTGAAAAGCAAGCAGCGCACAGTAGGTCTGAAGCCACCACAAAGGCCACGCAGCTGCTCTGCACACATATATCTGACTGTATCACGCGTGCAGTTAAGCCTGGATCCATCACACAGCTCTACGCACACAGACTTGCTATGCTCAGCACTTCCCAACTTCTAAGATAGTTCTGCACCTCCTAATGCAACCTCTCAGCAGGTGGGACAGAGACATGAACTACATGTACGAGGCTAATTCTAATACCTTCCCCATTTTTTAAGGGAATCAGTGAAGGAGGTAGCCTTGACTAGGTCAGGTGTCCTTCATCAAATAAAACCCACTCATCCGTGCCTTATAGGTGGAATGGTTAGTTTTATCTCTGATGGAGACATGTTATTAATCAGAAAAGATTGTGTTGCTCAACTGGTCAATTTTGGTCTTCATGTGTAAATGAAGATAATCATTAGGGATTTCGGTGAAAATGAGTGTCCTGCTGACAAGGAAGGATAAAAAGGCAACCTAAAACCGTAGCAAGTTGCCAAGACAGTAATTTCTGGAGTAAAGTAATACATTTCCATAATGTTTTCTGAAAGAGTTTCATTAACTTTGAAAAGGGTGTTATCAATAGGTCCTCTTTTATAATGGAATAAACGCTTCCCAAACTCAAATGACAAAGAGAGTGGCTCGTCCACAGCGTAGATCCAATTTCCACATACATACATAATCCCAGTCCTAGTCCACACACAGACCAAGAGCTTTATGAATTGAGACAGTAACATCCTGGGGTTGATTCAGAGAATTCATCATCCCACTTGGATGCTGAAGTTCCTCAAGCATGACTATATTTGGTGATGCTGGAACCAGAGGTAAGAAATCACATCACCCCACACTGAGACTTGGTACTGCACAAAGACATTGGTGAACCCGGACCAGCCTGAGCCCCGACAGACCAGATGCATTCGATCCATGCCTGGATTTTGGATGGTGAATGCCGGGACAGACAGAACAAACCTACCACATCCTCTGAGATCAGGCGTGAGTGCAGATAAAATCCCACACCTGCCAGTCTGCATTTTGGCCATATGTTGGGCGAAAGGCATCTCATGTTTATCCGCTCATAGATGGGTAACACTTTATTATTCGTATTTCGTGACCGAGACCTAAAATTCCAGTCTGTGCCCATCACATCTCTGACTTTCTTGAAAATCAAGGTGTAATCACGGGGGAAGGGGGGCGTAGTAAATCTGTTGATGGCTGCTTATGTGAAATGCTCGCCCCCCCGCCCCGCCCCTGCGCGGGGCCTCAGGAACGCGCGCTCCCCACGAACACTTTCCCGCCACCCCGGCCCCGGGCCACAGCGCAGCCACCCGCGCTGGGAAACAGCT